>CM034043.1:45206546-45930530 GCA_019705995.1 Raphanus raphanistrum x Raphanus sativus | reverse complement strand
AAATTTTAGAAAAAAATAGAATGATTCCTATATACCATGAAATATATTTTATAATACATTAATTGTATTGAAGAATGTTGTTTTAAATTTTTAAACTAATGTGAAGAGTATAAACTTCAGTATATAGAGTATTTACCGAAAACTCATTATTTTAAAAAGGGTTAACCCATGAATTTTGAAAAAATACAAAAATATGAAAATCTTGTTTTAGTGTATAGTTTCATCGAGCACTAACATAAGATGAGGGTCAAAGAGTTTAGCACCTCTGTTGTCTTCGTTTCTCTAGATAATTAAGATTTTATAATGCTAATTCCACTAATCTAGTTAGTATATGAAATTTAGTAAACTAAATATTAAAAAATTAGAATGATTCCTATACACCATGAAATATAGTTTAGAATACATTAATTTAAATTTCGAATGTCATTTGAATTGTTTAAATTAAATTGAAGAGTATAAACTTTAGTATATAGAGCACTTACCGAAAACTCAATATTTTTGAAGGGTTAACCCACGGATTTGGAAAAAAATTAAAAATATAAAAATATTGTTTTAATGTATAGTTTCATCGAGCACTGACATAAGATGATGGTCAAAGAGGTTTAGAACCTTTTTTGTCTCCGTTTCTCTAGATAATAAAGATTTTATAATGGTAATTCCACTATTCGAGGCAGTATATGAAATTTTACCAAACTATATATTAAAAAAATAGAATGATTCCTATATACCATGAAAGATAGTTTAGAATACATTAATTCAATTGTATAATGTGGTTTGAAATTTATAAACTAAATGAAGAGTATAAACTTCAGTATATATAACACTAACCGAAAACTCAATATTTTGAAGGGGAACCCACAGATTTTGAAAAAAAATCAAAAATATGAAAATCTGGTTTTAGTTTATAATTTCATCGAACACTGACATAAGATGATAAACAAAGATGTTTAGAACCTTTGTTGTCTCCGTTGCTCTAGATAATAAAGATTTTATAATGGTAATTCCACTATTCGAGCCAGTATATGAAATTTTAACCAAACTATATATTAAAAAAATAGAATGATTCCTATATACCATGAAAGATAGGCTAGAATACATTAATTCAATTGTAGAATATGGTTTGAAATTTGTAAACTAAAGCGAAGAGTATAAACTTTAGTATATAAAGCACTTACCGAAAACTCAATATTTTTGAAAGGATTAACCCACGGATTTTGAAAAAACAAAATAGGAAAATATGATTTTAGTGTATAGTTTCATCGAGCACTGACCTAAGATGATGGTCAAAGAGGTTAAGAACCTTTGCTGTCTCCATTTCTATAGATAATAAAGATTTTATAATGGTAATTCCACTATTCTAGGCAGTATATGAAATTTTACCAAACAAATATTAAAAAAAAAACAGAATGATTCCTATATACCATGAAATATAGTTTAGAATACATTAATTCAATTGTAGAATGTGGTTTGAAATTTTTAAACTAAAGTGAAGAGTATAAACTTCAGTATATATATCATTTACCGAAAACTCATTATTTTAAAAGAGGTTATTAACCCACGGATTATGAAAAGCTTTCAAAAATATGAAAATCTTGTTTTAGTGTATAGTTTCATCGAGCACTAACATAAGATGATGGTCAAAGAGTTTAGAACCTCTGGTGTCTTCGTTTTTCTAGATAATGAAGATTTTATAACGTTAATTCCACTAATCTAGTTAGTATATGAATTTTTAGTAAACTAAATATTAAAAAATTAGAATGATTCCTATATACCATGAAATATAGTTTAGAATAAATTAATTCAAATTTCAATGTGATTTGAAAATTTTAAACTATATTGAAGAGTATAAACTTCAGTATATAGAGCATTTACCGAAAACTCAATATTTTTGAAGGGTTAACCCACGGATTTTGAAAAAAAAATTAAAAATATGAAAATATTGTTAGTTTCATCGAGCACTGATATAAGATGATGGTCAGAACCTTTTTTGTCCCCGTTTCTCTAGATAATAAAGATTTTATAATGGTAATTTCACTATTCTATGTAGTATATGAAATTTTACCAAACTAAATACTAAAAATATATAATGAATCCTATATACCATGAAAAATAGTTTAATATACATTAATTCAATTGTAGAATGTGGTTTGAAATTTTTAAACTAAAGGGAAGAGCATAAACTTTAGTATATAGAGCACTTACCGAAAACTCAATATTTTGTAGGGGTTAACCCACGGATTTTGAAAAACATAAAAAATATGAAAATCTTGTTTTAGTGTATAGTTTCATCGAGTACTGACATAATATGATGGTCAAAAAGGTTTAGAACCTTAGTTTTCTCCGTTTCTCTAGATGAAAAAGATTTTATAGTGGTAATTTCACTATTTTAGGCAGTATATGAAATTTTACCAAAATAAATAAAAAAATACAATGATTTCTATCAGAAAGATAGTTTATAATACATTAATTCAATTGTAGAATGTGGTTTGAAATTTTTAAACTAAAGTGAAGAGTATAAACTTCAGTATATAGATGATTTACCGAAAACTCATTATTTTAAAAGAGGTTATTAACCCACGGATTATGAAAAGCTTTCAAAAATATGAAAATCTTGTTTTAGTGTATAGTTTCATTGAGCACTAACATAAGTTGATTGTCAAAGAGTTTAGAACCTCTGTTGTCTTCGTTTCTCTAGATAATGAAGATTTTATAATGCTAATTCCACTAATCTAGTTAGTATATGAAATTTTAGTAAACTAAATATTAAAAAATTAAAATGGTTCCTATATACCATGAAATATAGCTTAGAATAAATTAACTCAAATTTCGAATGTAATTTGAATTTTCTATATTAAAGTGAAGAGTATAAACTTCAGTATATAAAGCACTTACCGAAAACTAAATATTTTCGAAGGGGTTAATCCACGGATTTTTAAAAAATTTCAAAAATATGAAAATCTGGTTTTAGTGTAGTTTTTCTTAGAGCACTGATATAAGATGATGTTCAAAGAGGTTTAGAACCTTTGTTGTCTCCGTTTCTCTAGGTAATAAAGATTTTATAATAGTAATTCCACTATTCTAGGCAGTATATGAAATTTTACAAAACTAAAAAAAGTAGAATGATTTCTATATACCAGAAAGATAGTCTTGAACACATTAATTCAATTGTAGAACTAACATAAGATGATGGTAAAAGAGTTTAGAATCTCTGTTGTCTTCGTTTCTCTGATAATGAAGATTTTATAATGCTAATTCCACTAAAGTAGTTTAGTATATAAAATTTTAGAACCTCAGTTGTCTCCGTTTCTCTAGATAATAAAGATTATATAATGGTAATTCCACTATTCTATGCAGTATATGAAATTGTACGAAACTAAATATTAAAAAAAAATGAATGATTCCTATATACCAGAAATGTAATTTAGAATACATTAATTCAATTGTAGAATGTGGTTTGAAATTTTTAAACTAAAGTGAAGAGTATAAACTTCAGTATATAGATGATTTACCGAAAACTCATTATTTTAAAAGAGTTTATTAACCCACGGATTTTGAAAAAAATTAAAAAATATGAAATTTTATATTTTTTTTTTTTTTTTTTAATTTTTTTCAAAATCCGTGGGTTAATAAACTCTTTTAAAATAATGAGTTTTCGGTAAATCATCTATATACTGAAGTTTATACTCTTCACTTTAGTTTAAAAATTTCAAACCACATTCTACAATTGAATTAATGTATTCTAAATTACATTTCTGGTATATAGGAATCATTCATTTTTTTTTAATATTTAGTTTCGTACAATTTCATACTGCATAGAATAGTGGAATTACCATTATATAATCTTTATTATCTAGAGAAACGGAGACACTGAGGTTCTAAATTTTATATACTAACTACTTTAGTGGAATTAGCATTATAAAATCTTCATTATCAGAAAACGAAGACAACAGAGATTCTAAACTCTTTTACCATCATCTTATGTTAGTTCTACAATTGAATTAATGTGTTCAAGACTATCTTTCTGGTATATAGAAATCATTCTACTTTTTTTAGTTTTGTAAAATTTCATATACTGCCTAGAATAGTGGAATTACTATTATAAAATCTTTATTACCTAGAGAAACGGAGACAACAAAGGTTCTAAACCTCTTTGAACATCATCTTATATCAGTGCTCTAAGAAAAACTACACTAAACCAGATTTTCATATTTTTGAAATTTTTTAAAAATCCGTGGATTAACCCCTTCGAAAATATTTAGTTTTCGGTAAGTGCTTTATATACTGAAGTTTATACTCTTCACTTTAATATAGAAAATTCAAATTACATTCGAAATTTGAGTTAATTTATTCTAAGCTATATTTCATGGTATATAGGAACCATTTTAATTTTTTAATATTTAGTTTACTAAAATTTCATATACTAACTAGATTAGTGGAATTAGCATTATAAAATCTTCATTATCTAGAGAAACGAAGACAACAGAGGTTCTAAACTCTTTGACAATCAACTTATGTTAGTGCTCAATGAAACTATACACTAAAACAAGATTTTCATATTTTTGAAAGCTTTTCATAATCCGTGGGTTAATAACCTCTTTTAAAATAATGAGTTTTCGGTAAATCATCTATATACTGAAGTTTATACTCTTCACTTTAGTTTAAAAATTTCAAACCACATTCTACAATTGAATTAATGTATTATAAACTATCTTTCTGATAGAAATCATTGTATTTTTTTTAATATTTATTTTGGTAAAATTTCATATACTGCCTAAAATAGTGAAATTACCACTATAAAATCTTTTTCATCTAGAGAAACGGAGAAAACTAAGGTTCTAAACCTTTTTGACCATCATATTATGTCAGTACTCGATGAAACTATACACTAAAACAAGATTTTCATATTTTTTATGTTTTTCAAAATCCGTGGGTTAACCCCTACAAAATATTGAGTTTTCGGTAAGTGCTCTATATACTAAAGTTTATGCTCTTCCCTTTAGTTTAAAAATTTCAAACCACATTCTACAATTGAATTAATGTATATTAAACTATTTTTCATGGTATATAGGATTCATTATATATTTTTAGTATTTAGTTTGGTAAAATTTCATATACTACATAGAATAGTGAAATTACCATTATAAAATCTTTATTATCTAGAGAAACGGGGACAAAAAAGGTTCTGACCATCATCTTATATCAGTGCTCGATGAAACTAACAATATTTTCATATTTTTAATTTTTTTTTCAAAATCCGTGGGTTAACCCTTCAAAAATATTGAGTTTTCGGTAAATGCTCTATATACTGAAGTTTATACTCTTCAATATAGTTTAAAATTTTCAAATCACATTGAAATTTGAATTAATTTATTCTAAACTATATTTCATGGTATATAGGAATCATTCTAATTTTTTAATATTTAGTTTACTAAAAATTCATATACTAACTAGATTAGTGGAATTAACGTTATAAAATCTTCATTATCTAGAAAAACGAAGACACCAGAGGTTCTAAACTCTTTGACCATCATCTTATGTTAGTGCTCGATGAAACTATACACTAAAACAAGATTTTCATATTTTTGAAAGCTTTTCATAATCCGTGGGTTAATAACCTCTTTTAAAATAATGAGTTTTCGGTAAATGATATATACTGAAGTTTATACTCTTCACTTTAGTTTAAAAATTTCAAACCACATTCTACAATTGAATTAATGTATTCTAAACTATATTTCATGGTATATAGGAATCATTCTGTTTTTTTTTAATATTTGTTTTGGTAAAATTTCATATACTGCCTAGAATAGTGGAATTACCATTATAAAATCTTTATTATCTATAGAAATGGAGACAGCAAAGGTTCTTAACCTCTTTGACCATCATCTTAGGTCAGTGCTCGATGAAACTATACACTAAAATCATATTTTCCTATTTTGTTTTTTCAAAATCCGTGGGTTAATCCTTTCAAAAATATTGAGTTTTCGGTAAGTGCTTTATATACTAAAGTTTATACTCTTCGCTTTAGTTTACAAATTTCAAACCATATTCTACAATTGAATTAATGTATTCTAGCCTATCTTTCATGGTATATAGGAATCATTCTATTTTTTTAATATATAGTTTGGTAAAATTTCATATACTGGCTCGAATAGTGGAATTACCATTATAAAATCTTTATTATCTAGAGCAACGGAGACAACAAAGGTTCTAAACATCTTTGTTTATCATCTTATGTCAGTGTTCGATGAAATTATAAACTAAAACCAGATTTTCATATTTTTGATTTTTTTTCAAAATCTGTGGGTTCCCCTTCAAAATATTGAGTTTTCGGTTAGTGTTATATATACTGAAGTTTATACTCTTCATTTAGTTTATAAATTTCAAACCACATTATACAATTGAATTAATGTATTCTAAACTATCTTTCATGGTATATAGGAATCATTCTATTTTTTTAATATATAGTTTGGTAAAATTTCATATACTGCCTCGAATAGTGGAATTACCATTATAAAATCTTATTATCTAGAGAAACGGAGACAAAAAAGGTTCTAAACCTCTTTGACCATCATCTTATGTCAGTGCTCGATGAAACTATACATTAAAACAATATTTTTATATTTTTAATTTTTTTCCAAATCCGTGGGTTAACCCTTCAAAAATATTGAGTTTTCGGTAAGTGCTCTATATACTAAAGTTTATACTCTTCAATTTAATTTAAACAATTCAAATGACATTCGAAATTTAAATTAATGTATTCTAAACTATATTTCATGGTGTATAGGAATCATTCTAATTTTTTAATATTTAGTTTACTAAATTTCATATACTAACTAGATTAGTGGAATTAGCATTATAAAATCTTAATTATCTAGAGAAACGAAGACAACAGAGGTGCTAAACTCTTTGACCCTCATCTTATGTTAGTGCTCGATGAAAACTATACACTAAAACAAGATTTTCATATTTTTGTATTTTTTCAAAATTCATGGGTAACCCTTTTTAAAATAATGAGTTTTCGGTAAATACTCTATATACTGAAGTTTATACTCTTCACATTAGTTTAAAATTTAAAACAACATTCTTCAATACAATTAATGTATTATAAAATATATTTCATGGTATATAGGAATCATTCTATTTTTTTCTAAAATTTTGTTTGGTAAAATTTCATATACTGCCTAGAATAATGGAATTACCAGTATAAAATATTTATATCTAGAGAAACGGAGACAACAAAGGTTCTAGACCTCTTTGACCATCATATTAGGTCAGTGCTCGATGAAACTATACACTAGAACCATATTTTCATATTTTAGATTTTTTTTCAAAATCCGTGGGTTAACCCCTTCAAAAATATTGAGTTTTCGGTAAGTGCTTTATATACTAAAATTTATATTCTTCAATTGAATTAGTGTATTCTAAACTATCTTTCATAGTATATAGGAATCATTCTATTTTTTTAATATTTAGTTTGGTAAAATTTCATATACTACCTCCAATAGTGGAATTACCATTATAAAATCTTTATTATCTAGAGCAACGAAGACAACAGAGGTTCTAAACCTTTTTGATCATCATCTTATGTCATTGTTCGATGAAACTATACACTAAAACCAGATTTTCATATTTTTGAATTTTTTTCAAAATCCGTGAGTTAACCCCTACAAAATATTGAGTTTTCGGTAAATGCTCTATATACTGCAGTTTATATCTTCACTTTAGTTTAAACATTTCAAATGACATTCCAAATTTGAATTAATTTATTCTAAAACATGGTATATAGGAATCATTCTAATTTTTTAATATTTAGTTTACTAAAATTTCATATACTAACTAGATTAGTGGAATTAGCATTATAAAATCTTCATTATCTAGAGAAACGAAGACAACAGAGGTTCTAAACTCTTTGACCATCATCTTATGTTAGTGCTCGATGAAACTATACACTAAACAAGTTTTTCATATTTTGTAAATTTTTCAAAATTCATGGGTTAACCCCTTTTGAAATAATGAGTTTTTCGGTAAATACTCTATATACTGAAGTTTATACTCTTCACATTAGTTTGAAAATTTGAGACCACATTCTACAATTGAATTAATGTATTCTAAACTATATTTCATGGTATATAGGAATCATTCTATTTTTTTAATATTTAGTTTGGTAAAATTTCATATATTGCCTCGAATAGTGGAATTACCATTATAAAATCTTTATTATCTAGAGAAATAGAGACAACAAAGGTTCTAAATCTCTTTGACCATCATATTAGGTCAGTGCTCGATGAAACTATACACTAAAACCATATTTTCATATTTTTGATTTTTTTTCAAATCCGTGGGTTAAACCCGTTCAAAAATATTGAGTTTCGGTAAGTGCTTTATATACTAAAGTTTATACTCTTCGCTTTAGTTTAAAAATTTCAAACACATTCTACAATTGAAGTAATGTATTCTAGCCTATCTTTCATGGTATATAGGAATCATTCTATTTTTTTTAATATTTAGTTTGGTAAAATTTCATATACTGCTTCGAATAGTGGAATTACCATTATAAAACCTTTATTATCTAGAGCAATGGAGACAACAAAGGTTCTAATCCTCTTTGATCATCATCTTATGTCAGTGCTCTAAGAAAAAATACACTAAAACCAGATTTTCATATTTTAAAAATTTTGTTCAAAATCTGTGGGTTAACTCCTACAAAATATTGAGTTTTCGGTAAGTGCTCTATATGCTGAAGTTTATACTCTTCACTTTAGTTTAAAATTTCAAATGACAACCGAAATTTGAGTTAATTTATTCTAACCTATATTTCATGGTATATATGAATAATTTTAATTTTTTTAATATTTAGTTTAAAAAATTGCATATACTAACTAGGTTAGTGGAATTTGCATTATAAAATCTTCATTATCTAGAGAAACGAAGACAACAGAGGTTCTAACTCTTTTACCATCATCTTATATTAGTGTTAATGAAACTATACACTAAACAGATTTTCATATTTTTTATTTTTTTTCAAAATCCGTTAGTTAATAACCTCTTTTAAAATAATGAATTTTCGGTAAATCATCTATATACTAAAGTTTATACTCTTCACTTCAGTTTAAAATTTTCAAACCACTTTCTACAATTGAATTAATGTATTCTAAACTATCTTTTGGTATATAGGAATCATTCTATTTTTTTAATATTTAGTTTGGTAAAATTTCATATGCTGCCTAGAATAGTGGAATTACCACTATAGAATCTTTATTATCTATAGAAACGGAGACAACAAAGGTTCTAAACCTCTTTGACCATCATCTTATATCAGTGCTTGATGAAACTATACACTAAAACAAGATTTTCATATTTTTGAAAAAAATTCAAAATCTGTGGCTTAACCCCTAGAAAATATTGAGTTTTCGGTAAGTGCTCTATATACTGAAGTTTATACTCTTCACTTTAGTTTAAAATTTTCAAACCACATTCTACAATTTAATTAATGTATTTTAAACTATCTTTCATGGTATATATGAATCATTAGATTTTTTAAATATTTAGTTTGGTAAAATTTCATAAACTGCCTAGAATAATGGAATTACCATTATAAAATCTTTATTATTTAGAGAAACGGAGACAACAAAAATTCTAAACCTCTTTGACCATCATTTTATATCAGTGCTCAATGAAACTATACACTAAAAACAAGATTTTCATATTTTTGAATTTATTTCAAAATCTGTGGATTAACCTCTTTTGAAATAATGAGTTTTCGGTAAATCATCTATATACGTAAGTTTATACCCTTCATTTTAGTTTAAAATTTTCAAACCACTTTCTACAATTGAATTAATGTATTCTGAACTATCTTTCATTGTATATAGGAATCATTTTATTTTAAATATTTAGTTTGGTTAATTTCATATACTGCCTATAATAGTGGAATTAGCATTAAAAATCTTATTACCTAGAGAAAGGGAGAAAACAAAGGTTCGAAACCTCTTTGACCATCATCTTATATCAGTTCTCGATGAAACTATACATTAAAACAAGATTTTCATATTTTTGATTTTTAAAAAAAATCCGTGGGTGTTTCCCTTCAAAAAAATGAGTTTTCGGTAAGTGCTCTATATACTGAAGTTTATACTCTTCACTTTAGTTTAAAAATTTCAAACCAAATTCTACAATTGAATTAATGTATTCTAAACTATATTTCATGGTATATAGGAATCATTATATTTTTAATATTTTGTTTCGTAAAATTTCATATACTTCCTAGAATAGTGAAATTACCATTATAAAATCTTTATTCTCTAGAGAAAGGGAGACAACAAATGTTCTAAACCTCTTTGACCAACATCTTATATCAGTGCTCGATGATACACTAAAACAATATTTTCATATTTTTGATTTTTTTTCAAAATCCATGGGTTAACCGCTTCAAAATATTTAGTTTTCGGTAAATGCTCTATATATTGAAGTTTATACTCTTCACTTTAGTATATAAAATTCAAATGACATTCGAAATTTGAATTAATGTATCCTAAACTATATTTCATGGTATATAGGAATCATTCTATTTTTAATATTTAGTTTACTAAAATTTCATATACTAACTAGATTAGTCGAATTAGCATTATAAAATCTTCATTATCTACGAAACGAAGACAACAGAGGTTCTAAACCTCTTTGGTCATCATCTTATGTTAGTGCTCGATGAAACTATACACTAAAACCAGATTTTCATATTTTGGAAAAAAATTCAAAATCCGTGGGGTAACCCCTACAAAATATTGAGTTTTCGGAAAATGCTCTATATACTGAAATTTATACTCTTCGCTTTAGTTTAAAAATTTTAAACCACATTCTACAGTTGAATTAATGTATTCTAAACTATCTTTCTGGTATATAAGAATTATTCTATTATTTTTAATATTTAGTTTGGTAAATTTCATATATTGCCTAGAATAGTGGAATTACCATTATAAAATCTTTATTATCTAGAGAAACAGAGACAACAAAGGTTCTAAACCTCTTTGACCATCAATCTTATGTCAGTGCTCGATGAAACTATACAGTAAAACTAGATTTTCATATTTTTGAAAATTTTTGAAAACTATAAAATATTATATATTATTTTTATCTATGATATAATCACAGACAATCATGTTAATTTTTATCATATTGAACTTAATATGATAAAATTATATTTAAATTAATAAAATTTTAAATTTTATTTTCATAAAAATAAAATATTGTCTTAAAATATAATATGATGATAGAGCGGCTTAACATTAGCAGACTATATACTATATCTATAAAAATTAACATATCTTTCACTTTGTAAATATAATAATATATCGTGTAAAATGAATAAACATAGAAAAACTGCTAAAAAGAAATCCAGTTTTGAAAGGCGGATAAAAATTTAATATAAATTAAATAAAAAATAATTGTCAAATATATTTTTCATGCACATATTAATATTTTTAATAACTAAATGCAAATACAATAAAATAATATATAATAAAAAGCAAAAATATGTACGATAGTTTAAACGGTTGATTATTTACAACATGCAAACTATACACTATTGTATTTGAAATAGCTTTATAAATATTTAAATATATAATTAAAATTAAAATAAAAAATGTATACTACTAATGATTTAAATAAATATATACGCATATAAAACTGAAAATAAAACCCGCACGGTTGTGCGGTCGAAATCTAGTTAGTTTTAAAATTTCAAACCACTTTCTATAATTGAATTAATGTATTCTAAACTATCTTTCATGGTGTATATAGGAATTATTCTATTTTTTTAATATTTAGTTTGGTAAAATTTCATATACTGCCTAGAATATTGAAATTACCTTTATAAAATCTTTATTATCTAGAGAAACGGAGACAGAAAATGTTCTAAACCTCTTTGACACTATACAGTAAAACAAGATTTCATATTTTGGAAAAAAAATTCAAAATCTGTGGGTTAACCCTACAAAATATTGAGTTTTCGGTAAGTGCTCTATATACTGAACTTTATACTCTTCGCTTTAGTTTAAAAATTTTAAACCACATTCTACAGTTGAATTAATGTATTCTAAACTATCTTTCTGATATATAAGAATCATTCTATTATTTTTAATAATTAGTTTGGTAAAATTTCATATACCGTCTAGAATAGTGGAATTACCATTATAAAATCTTTATTATCTAGAGAAACGGAGACAACAAATGTTCTAAACCTCTTTGACCATCATCTTATGTCAGTGCTCGATGAAACTATACAGTAAAACCAGATTTTCATATTTTTGAAAAAAATTCAAAATCCGTGGTTAACCCCTAAAAAATATTGAGTTTTCGGTAAGTGTTTTATATACTGAAGTTTATACTCATCACTTTAGTTTATAAATTTCAAACCACATTCTACAATTGAATTAATGTATTATAAACTATCTTTCATGGTATGTAGGAATCATTATATTTTTTTAATATTTAGTTTGGTAAAATTTCATATACTTCCTAGAATAGTGGAATTACCATTATAAAATCTTTATTATCTAGAGAAACGGAGGCAACAAAGGTTCTAAACCTCTTTTACCATCATCTTATATCAGTTTTCGAGGAAACTATACATTAAAACAAGATTTTCATATTTTGATTTTTTTTTCAAAATCCGTGGGTTCCCCTTTAGAATATTGAGTTTTCGGTTAGTGTTATATATACTGAAGTTTATACTCTTCACTTTAGTTTAAAAATTTCAAACCACATTCTACAATTGAATTAATGTATTCTAAACTATCTTCATGGTATATAGGAATCATTATATTTTTTTAATATTTAGTTTGGTAAAATTTCATATACTGCCTAGAATATTGGAATTACCATTATAAAATCTTTATTATCTAGAGAAACGTAGACAAAAAAGGTTCTAAATCTCTTTGATTATCATCTTATGTCAGTGCTCGATGAAACTATAGAATAAAACCAGATTTTCATATTTTTGAAAAAAGTTCAAAATTTGTGGGTTAACCCCTACAAAATATTGAGTTTTCGGTAAGCGCCTATATCCTCAAGTTTATACTCTTCACTTTAGTTTAAAATTTTCAAACCACATTCTACAGTTAAATTAGTGTATTCTAAACTATTTTTCATGGTATATAGGAATCATTATATTTTTTTAATATATAGTTTGGTAAAATTTCATATACTGTCTAAAATAGTGGAATTACCATTATAAAATATTTATTATCTAAAGAAACGGAGACAACAAAAGTTCTAAACCTCTTTGACCATCATCTTATATGAGTGCTCGATGAAACTATACACTAAAACAAGATTTTCATATTTTTGAATTTTTTTCAAAATCCGTGGGTTAACCTCTTTAAAATAATGAGTTTTCGGTAAATCATCTATATACTGAAGTTTATACTCTTCACTTTAACATTTGAATATGTAGTCTAGGTGGTTGCACACAAAAAAAGAACATATGATAGTTTAGGTACGAGTGTTCGGGTATCCCATTCGGTTCAACTCAGATTTAATCAGATTTTAGATTTTCGGAATTAAAGATTTTAGTTCTATTAGGGTATTTCTAAATTTCGATTTGAATTCAGTTCAGATCTTTACATGTTAGGTTCGGGTTCGGATAACACATTTAAATGATTTTTAAATTTTTAAAATTCATTGTACTATAAATTTTTCAAAATCTATAAATAAAATAATAAATTACATATAAATTTGAATAAATATGTCAAATACGTAAACTTAACATATAAACTGGTTTGATTTGAATATTTGGATAGAGTGTCAATAAATATTTTAAATATTTTTGGTGTGTTGAATATTTTTATATATTTTCAAGTATTTTGGACAACTTCAAGTATCTTATATAATTTGGATATTTTTAATATACATTAAACCTAAAAATAGTTAATTTATTTAGGTATATAAATCTATTTCGGATACATTCGGGTATATGAAATACTTCGGATCAGACTCGGTTTCGGTTTTTTAAATACCAAAATTTTGAATCCATTCCGATATTTAGTCAATTTCGATTCGGATTTGCTATTATTTATCGGATTGGGTTCGATTCGGTTCGGTTCTTCTGATTTTAAATTTTTTTTTGCCCGGCCCTAATGTAGTCACTAATTAGCAAATCAATTTTACAGAAAACTTCATCGAAATCAAAATTTTATATAAAATATATTTTTAAAATCGTTAAACAAAATAGGTAAATATAAAGTATGAAGTGATTCATAAAGATCCACACGGGCCACGGTACAGTATGATCTTTGAAGAAGTCAACGCCTTAATTAACTATGTAGAGAGGAAGTGGCAAGATGAGACTGTTGCGGGACACGAAATCCGAAACCAACCATGTTCTTAGTTTTTCTTTTAACAGATTTAAATTTGAGTCCAATCGCACCCCACCAGCCCACCCAACATTCAATTTTCCAAGCTTTATGTTTATTGTACAAGAGCAGCTCAATTGGTTACAAAAGCATCTCTAAGCTATTCTTCAAAACCAAAACTTCAAAAGAATTTATATTTCATACTATGGTTTTTATATTTATGACACTTGATTTAAATTCATAAAATTTTATAAATAAATAGCACATATATAAAAATATTATAGAAATATTAATTAATAAAAAATGATACAGTAAAATATATAATTTTACATAGAAATACATAATTAAATATTAAATTACAAGTAAAATACTACATTATTCTATAAATATATTTTCGTAATACTTTTATATACGATCAATTAGTGCATTTGTTAAGTTTCTTTTCTAATATTGTTTTTATCTAAATCCATTTTTGAAAAAAAAAACTTATTTTTAAGTTTTTATTTATTTTTTATAAAAATTAAAATTATAAAAGAAAATTTGAAGAATTTATGAGTTATAAAATTTTGAAAGGTCAAAAAGATAAAATGATAAAATATTTAAGAATCATAAATATAATATGTAAATGTAAGAACCAAAATACAATGAAAAATATGAAACGTCAAATTTGAAATTCTGAATAGTGACATTCTATATTTGAAGTTTCCTACTCAAATTTTCAAATTTGAAGTTTTGAAATTCCTTTCTGGAAAAATAAAAAACTTCATATTTAAAATTATAAAATATTTTTTGGAGATGCTTTAAACTGAAAAAGTTTTTAAAAGAAAAAATAGTATTATAATAATTTAATTATATTTTATTTTAAAACCAAACAAAACATTGGCATAAATCTTTGATGGGAAAAAAAAAAACCAAACAAAACATCTATTTCACCCTGCCTAAATGGCATATGTCCTCTAAAGTTCTAAGTTTCTTAAAACCTATGAAAATAGAATTTTCTGCACTTTCTCTCCCAATTTTGTTATTATTTCTTTTCCTTTTTAAGTTTACAACTATCCTAGAGTCCACAGTTAAAGATGCTCTGACATTTTTAATTCCAAACATGAAATCTTTATTTATATCAACACTCCTGGCCGTTGCTCAAAAAAAAATTAACACTCCTGGCCAGACGTTAGGCTAAGATCCACCGCCTTTGCTTCCAACTAGATCTCATATAGTACAAAGACCTTTCAAGTTAAACTAATTTGACTTATTTTTATTGAAAGATTGTAGGCTATTAATATGATAATTCCCATCAGAACCAAGTTTAAAGAGTAGCCTCAGAGCATTTTTATTGGGTAGTTTCTTAAAAATAAGTTCTTAGCAGATTAATATTTATATTATAATACAATTTGTGCTTTTAATATAAATGATTTTTATAAAACCTTAATTCAATAAAAACATGACACTTATCCAATTAATTAACGTAAGAAGTTCTTGCAGAGTCCGTACAAATAATTTTTCTCTTCATCTTTTCCCAATTTTCTGATTTTTTTAATTATCGAGATACTTTTTTTTTGTAAACTTAATTAACGAGATACTTAGTCAGAATTCATCAATGGATCTCTTTTTATATTTACTCATGGAGGTTATAAATTGGAATATAAATATTTTCATCTATTTATTGATTATTGACCAACTATATTAGGCTGAACGCTTACTCATATATATATAACAAAAAGTATTGCGCATGAGTAAATCAGACTCTATTATCATACTAATCTTTATAAGAAAATAAACATACCAAGATTTAATTATTCCTATACAATTAAAAAATAGTAGCCTTACGTTACTCATGGTCATGGAGGTTATATATATGGAATATAAATCTATTCCAATTATATTTGATTATTGACCAGTTATATTAGGCTGAATGCACTTTTAATACTCATTTATTTTTATATATCTATCTAAACAAAAAGAACAATTCATGAGTAAATCAGAATCTATTATCATATTATTATTATACAAAAAAAAAATAGACATTGGCATGTTAAATGGTGTGAAAATTGGAGCCCCTACACTTGCTTCATTTACAAACTCTGCTTTGAACCTCACGTTCCTTAAGCTTCTCTAAAGCTCTGTTTTACCATTCCCCATAACAAAACAAAAACCCTAAATGCGTTTCCTTTAAGGTAAAAACGTTCTTGGTTTATTTAGTTTCTTCTTCTTCTTCATCGTATCTTTCAAGATCTCTAGGTCCACTGAAGAAAGAAGATGAGATATACTCCAAGATCACAAGGAAAAAAACTCCTCGTTCCTTCTTTCTTCTTCATAATAGCTATCTGTGTACTAGCTTTCATCAACGAAATCAGATTCGACAGTTTACTGAGTTTGGGACGATGTGCTTTGTCTAATGTTCCGATGAATAACGGTGAGCCTCCATTGTTGTCTTCCTCTTCTTCTTCAAGTGATGATGAGATTAGGATTCTTATTGGCATTCTAACACTTCCCGATCAGTACCCACGTCGACATTTTCTCCGGATGATCTACGGCACACAAGCTGTTCCTGAAGGCGTTAAGATCGACGTGAAGTTCGTGTTCTGTAATTTGACTAAAGAAGACCAGAAAGTGCTTGTCGCTTTGGAGATCATGCGTTATGATGACATCATCATATTAAATTGCAACGAGAATATGAACAAAGGTAACTGGTTTATCTCGGTTTAATGTTAATTTCGGTTCGGTTTGACTTTAATACAGACTTGGTTGGCGTACACATTAAACCGAATGGTAAAGTAATTGTATCCAACCCATTACTGAGTATGGTTTAATTCAGTTAAACATGGTTTTGAATTTTTACAAAGGAGTTTTTTTTTTAATATAAGAGTTCGTTTATCTTTTAAAGGTGTTGCAAAGACTTTAGGCTATAAATATTTTTCACAATTAGCTTATTTACTCTGTACGTATTACGCTTTATTCATGTTTTAGTTCGATTTGGACTAGCTGAACCGAAATGGAATAGTCGTAACATTTTTAACTAATTTAATTTATCAATCCACAGGCAAGACCTACACATACTTCTCAAGCTTACCAGACCTATTCAACGAAACCAATTCACCAAACCCACCATATCATTACGTAATGAAAGCCGACGACGACACTTACATAAGACTAGAAAGCCTCGTAGCATCTTTAAGACCATTACCCCGAGAAGATCTCTACTACGGCTACGTCATTCCATGTCAAAGCATGGACCCGTTCGTACACTATATGTCAGGAATGGGTTACTTAGTCTCGTGGGATATCGCAGTCTGGCTCAAAGACTCGGATATTCCCAAGAAACATCTTGAAGGTCCTGAAGACAAAGTGTTTGGCGATTGGATGAAAGAAGGAAGACGAGGAAAGAACCGGTTCAATGCTAAATGGTCAATATATAATTTCCCCGAGCCACCGACTAAATGCACACATGAGCTTTGGCCTGATACTATTGCGGTCCATTTGTTGAAGAACCAAGAAAAGTGGATACGGACATTGAACTACTTCAATGTTACTAGCAACCTTGAGCCTTCTAAATTATACCACATACCGTAGATCGTATTCTGGTTTGCTTTGTTTTCATTTGATCAGTACTATACACTATGCTTAATTTTTTTTCCTTTTAAAATTGTTTTGTGATCGTTACTGTCCTTTAATAAAGACCTGTAAATAAGCATACATGCTCAATAGTCAGTAAAGCAATGTCAACATCAATATTACTTGTCGTCTGTCGTCTATAATCAGTTCAAGTACATTAGACTATCATTGTACTTCGGTTCTAAAGTTGGCCGACCGTAATCTTCTCTTCATAGGTAGAATTTATCTGTCAAATCAAATAAAGTTTAAAATTTCTGTTTGATTCGGTGGATGGATGATTTAATGTTTGTAGGTCACTCATATCATTTTTTTTCAACTTTTGGTCAATTTCGACCGAAATCTTCAAATTGGGTAAGGAGAGATCGAACCCCTAACACACACCAAAGCCCGAAGATAGAGCTCAGTTGCCACTTGGCTACGAACAACCCGGCAGTCACTCATATCATTTAAAATTTGTTAAAATCACGTCAAATATTTTCAAAAATTATATTGAATATACCATGTAAATTAAAATTATATCTTTTTAACAAAGATTATTACATTTAACCGGGCCTCGTGGTCTGGTGATAAAGAAACCTCGGCTGAAGTGTCCGCCATCACGAGTTCGAGCCCCGGCCACAACGGATTTAACATGGTTTTCGTTTGGTCTTCATGACCTTCCTCGCCGTTCCAGTTGGACGCAGTGGAATAAGGAGAGATCGAACTCCTAACACCAGGCCCGAATGCAGAGCTCAGTTGCCACTTGACTACGAAACAACCCGGCAGTCACTCGTATCATTTAAAACCTGTTAAAATCACGTCAAACATTCTCAAAAATTATATTGAATATACCATGTAAATTAAAATTATATCTTCTTAACAAAGATTATTACATTTAACCGGGCCTCGTGGTCTGGTGATAAAGAAACCTCGGCTGAAGTACCCGCCATCACGAGTTCGAGCTCCGGCCACAGCGGATTTAACATGGTTTCCGTTTGGCCTCTAGGACCTTCCTCGCCAGTTCCGGTTGGACGCAGTGAGATAGTCGGAATAAATGAGAGGTCCGGATACCTGGATTATTAAAAAAAAAGAATTATTACATTTTCGACCAAAAGTTTACTCTGACAATGCTGAGTGCCACATGAACGGTATATTTAATATCTATCAGATCTTAAAATCTATCTATTAAACATAATTTGCATATATGCATGTTGAAGATTATCCTGCCTACAATATAGAATCTGTGCTGCTGGCTTTTCTGGACCAGAGCTAGGGATGCATACTATAAAATACATTATTTGAGAGAAGCAATCAACTCAACCTAACATGGGACTACTTAAGAATACCTGCATCGCATGCCTTTGTTCGTAAAATAGGTGATTAGCTAGTAGTATATCCAGCTAATTCACATGCTTCGGGTTCCAAACACGGCTTCTTATGTATCACAAGTAGTAGATAATCTGGCGTCATTCTGGTGTCATCTAGGTAAGCTTGTTTGGCTGACTTGCCCCTTTCAGACAAATGTGCTTAATTTTTCTTTAAACTATGTTACTATACTCTGCATAATGAATATATATATATATCCAACAGGAATAGGTGGCTACAGGTTTGAAAAAGGATGATTTCTTTTTTGGCGATATAAGCACATTGTTTAAAGGTCAAAACACCATCGTTGATATGAAAATCGACGGCCACTCAAGTGTAAGGAAATATCTATAGACTATACATACTTTCTTGTCTTTTTCACCTTTAGTGTCCATAACAATGTAACTGAATGCAGGTTGTCGACAAAAGTAACTATTAAAAATCTCATGCCATCTGCTAAAGCTGTTATCAGCTTCAAAATACCTGATCACAAGTCTGGCAAGGTCAGTGCAATATGTTCATCCTGAGTCTTAACTTGTGTTTTTATTATATTTCAGCTGAATGTGCAATATGTTCATCCTCATGCTACGCTCAATTCCAGTATTGGCCTCAACCCAACTCCTCTGCTTGATCTATCAGCGACTATAGGAAGCTAGACTGTTTGCCTTGGTGGTGAAGTTGGTTTCGACACAGACTCCTCGTTACTAACCAAGTACAACGCCGGAATTGGTTTCAACAAGCCAGACTTCTCTGCTGCGCTTATGCTGCAAGTAACAACAACACAATTCCAACTGCTTTCGTTTGTTTTGGCTTTGTGTGGAACTGAAAGACTGCTGGTAAATCCAACCACATCCGTGATATTTTGTTTAATTTGTTCTTCAATATCTGAAAAAAAATCATAAATATTTTTAAACATGAAGAATATGTAAAGAAAATAGTAAGATCCTTAAATCAGTTATATTATGCAAAATGGATTTGATTGGGCTTAGAATTTATTCAAAGTGTAAACGACATCAGTTGTATTATGTTTTTGTTAGGCTTTTTCATAGTGTTCTTTCTCATATCAAGAAAAGGTTATATGTTTTACCAAAAAAGAAAATAAATGGTTATTTGTTTAAAGAGAGGACGGAAATTTTGACCAACAAAAACAGAAAAAAAGGAACACTCAAAAGAAAAGAAAAGTCTCAAACAAATTTTCATTATTAATCAAATCACTACAAATCCAGCAACCACATTAATAATACGCTTAATTCAAATAAAACTCCAAAACCCAAATTTGTTTTCCCTTTCTCATATTTATACACTTGTCATCTTTCAATGGCCCCCACTCTTTGCCTCTCTCACCATCACCAGGCTATCTACCAGCCTTTCATTTCTTTTTTTTCGTAACAACTCTTTTTATTTCATTTTCTCTATAAAGTTTCCTTTGAGAAAAAATTATCAAAAAAAAGAAAATTGAAAAAAGAAAACTCTCACCTCTATAAATTGAAAGAGACACACCTCTTCTCTCTTCTTGATCTCTCAAAGCTTTCACCTTTTTACTCTTTTCTTCCCTCACACTCCGTAAAGTTCACACCTCAAAAATCCTCTGTTTTTTCTCTTCTCTCTGCATTAATATGAAAGAGTATTGGACATCACTAGCATCACTTCTCGGGGTCTTAGCTTTCTGCCAAAGCCTAATCCAATCAATCTTCCCGCCCGAGCTCCGCTTCGCCTTCCTCAAATTCTTCAACCGAATCTTCCACCTCTTCTCCTCCTACTGCTACTTCGACATAACGGAGATCGACGGCGTCAACACCAACGAGCTCTACAACGCTGTCCAGCTCTACCTAAGCTCCTCCGTCTCCATCGCCGGCAACCGCCTAAGCCTCACACGCGCCGTGAACTCCTCCTCCATCACCTTCGGCCTCTCCAACAACGACTCCATCGTGGACACCTTCGACAACGTCACCGTCCTCTGGGAACACGTCGTCACGCAACGACAGACGCAGACCTTCGCCTGGAGACCGTTACCGGAGGAGAAACGCGGCTTCACTCTCCGTATCAAGAAGAGAGACAAAGCCCTGATCCTTACCTCGTACCTCGACTACATCATGGAACGTGCCAGCGAGATCCGTAGGAAGAACCAGGACAGGCTGCTTTATACAAACTCCAGAGGCGGGTCGTTGGACTCGAGGGGACATCCGTGGGAGTCTGTCCCTTTCAAGCACCCGAGCACGTTCGAGACGCTCGCGATGGATCCAATCAAGAAGCAGAAGATCATGGATGATCTCAAGGACTTCGCGGAAGGACAGATGTTTTATCAGAAAACGGGCCGGGCCTGGAAGAGAGGTTACTTGCTTTACGGGCCACCCGGTACTGGTAAGTCGAGTATGATCGCGGCCATGGCGAATCATCTCGGTTACGACATTTACGATCTCGAGCTCACCGAGGTTCATAGCAACTCGGAGCTGAGGAAACTGTTGATGAAAACGAGTTCCAAGTCGATAATTGTGATCGAAGATATAGACTGTTCGATCAATTTAACGAACAGGAAGAAGAGCGGTAGTGGTAATGCGACGAGGAGCTATTACGACATGGAGACGCGGCCAGGGGGGACTGGTTCGGGTGAAGAGTCTGGTAATGGGAACACGATAACATTGTCGGGTTTGTTGAACTTTACGGATGGGCTTTGGTCTTGTTGTGGAAGCGAGAGGATCTTTGTGTTCACGACGAATCATATCGAGAAGCTTGATCCTGCATTGCTTAGAAGTGGGAGGATGGATATGCATATACACATGAGTTACTGTGATTTCCCTTCGTTGAAGATTTTGCTGAGGAACTATTTGGGGTATGAGGAGGAAGATGTGGACGAGGGCGTTTTGAAGGAGATGGAGAGGGTTGTGGAGAAGGCGGAGATGACGCCTGCTGACGTGAGCGAGGCTTTGATCAAGAACAGGAGGGATAAGGAGAGAGCAGTTAGGGAGCTGTTGGAAGATTTGAAGAGTAGAGGGGAGGGGAATGTGAAAGACGGGAAGTTGAGGGGTCAGAGTGGAAATTTAACTGAGTTGGAAATTGTGGAGGAGGAAGAGAAGAGGGCTATAGATAGTCAAAATGAAGAGGAGGATAGTGATGAAGAAGAAATTGAGGTTGAGGATAATATTTGTAAAGACTAGAGAAGATCAAACACAATGTTGTTTTTGTTTTTGTTTTTCATGTTTACAATGTAAAACAAAAATGGTGAAAAGTTGTGATCTTTCTTCTTTTTCTTTTTTGTTGGCTTTACTTTTTGTTTTGTTTTTTGACTTTGGTTGTTGAGGAAGTAGATGAAAATGTGAAAAAGACAGAACAATAATAAATTAGGATTATAAAAGTTAAACTAAAACAAAGTGAGAGGAAAGTTGCAGATAAAGGTAAATGGCTGATGAGGATTTTGTATGTGGGGAATGGGAAATGCAAAAGGTGGATCTCACTGGGTACGATTAGCATTACTAATTTATAAAATAATACTGGACCAAATATTTGTCAAACTATAACCATGTGTCTTGTCAATAAATGGATCGTACTTGTTTTTTTTTAACATCAAATTGGATCGTAATTAAAGTAAACATTTTGCTGCATACACACACACATATACGATTCTCACCAACTGTTCGTTTTATACCTATTATATTACTATCATGTACGATCGCGGTTCGATTATCAGGGTGTTTATAGGATTGGATTGGATAAAATAATAAATATTAATGTCATTAAATATTACAACATTTATGACATTTATTTTGCTCTCCTAAATTAATACAATAAACGTGGACTTTAGGAGCAGTGAAGAGAGAAGAGAGAGAGAGAAACTAGATCTCCGGCGTTCGGTCGGCGCGTGAGCGACCGTGCCGACGCCGGAGTCTTTTTTCATTCTTTTGTTCTGTTCCTCGTGGCTCCCTCTCCATATGTCTGTCAGCGGAGACCTTGTCCGAGCTCTGGTTGCGTCTCCATCTCTGTCGGTGGACCGGGATTGGAGTTATGACGCGTCCGCTTAAAGGATTCTGGGGAGAGGGAGAAGTCAGTTTTGTCGAGTGGTGATTTCTCCGGGTGGTGGAGGCTTCCTAAGATCCACAAACGCCGGCTCAAGCTTCCGGGAAGAAGGTCTCTCTCAGATCTGTCTTCGCCGGCTTCTGATTGTGGAGTGCGGAGGTTCTATAGATCCGCGCTGCCGCTTAGTAGCCCGTGTACTTTGGGTGTTTTTCTTCGAGTTTCCGATTTGTTCTTAGTCCGGTGAGTTTTGGCGGTGAAGACGAGAATGGTCACTCCGGTAGACGAGAGGTCTCCGACTAGATGACGACTCCGTGGGGAAGGCGTAGGCTTCCTTGGACCGCGTGTTTGAGGGTTTCGAGTGCGAAGGTGTTGATTTCGGGTGGAGGCGTCGGTGAGATCCGAGCTCCGACGAAGGGGTAATGTGAAGGTGTTTGCTCCGGCGGCGGCGAGACGGAAGAGGTCGAGTGGAGGAGATGAAGACGCGTGTCGCGTTTTGGACCAGATCTCACCACGTGGTGAGCCACCTCCTCGACGGGTTTTCTGTGTTGGGCCGTTCGGGTTTCAAGTTGGGCCGCGGGCCTTGTTTAGTTTTCTTTTGAGTTTGTAGGTTTGTGGGCTTGTAGGCCGGTTCTTGTTGTAATCGGGCCTCGGCCGTTTTATTGGGTTTGGCCCATCTTATATATAATTCCACTTTGAGGGAAAAAAAAAAAGGATGAACGCAGATTGAATACTACCATAATTTTCAATTTTTGAGATTTGATTCTTATTTTATGGATATCTAAAAAAATAGATTTTCCGGATATCAGAAAAATACAGATATTTCTGAATATTTGCATATATCTTATCTATTTTTTCCCAATACAAATAAATTTAAAAAAACTATAATATTTTGTCTTAGAAATATATTTAAGATAATATAGAATATAAAATAAAGATTAGTGAAACTATATGTTTCATAATTTTAAAAAAAATAATTAAACATTCTTATAAAACATAAAATTTTAGAAGAATTATAGTTTTTACAAAAATTTAATATTCTTTTCTTAATTTAATACTTATATAAGTAATTTTTTTGATATTAATAAATTTATATGTTAAAATAATAGTTATCTAAAATTATACATTTAAACTTCTATATTTAATTTTATATATGCATATATTTGAAAATATGTTAGAGTGGATTGAATATCAAATTCTGAATTTTTTCATATTGTGATTTGCTTCGTTAAACTTACGGATATCAATTTTTTGGATTAAATCGAAATAGATAATTAATCTAATCAAAATCTATACTATACTAAAAGCTCTTAATACTCCACTCTAAAGCTGTCCACATCGGATGGAAAAATCAGCCAATAAGGGAATGTTGTTTTGCCACGTCACCTGGGTTTCCTGGTTTAGAAAAAAATGACGTGAAATGAGTTTGGGCCATTAAACCATATATATAAAACAGCCTTATGCGGCCCATCTGTTTATAGGGTTTTTATGTTTCTCGCTTCAGAGAGTTCCTCTGTCTCTTCACGTCTATCTCCGACGTCTGTTTCTGTAACCGGTGTAGTAATCGTCGGACATTAATCCAAGCATTAACGCCTACTGCATCACTACTCCCACTCTCCAATTAGATAAGCCATAGCATCTTCCGAAGTAACCGACTGAAGCGTACTCTATAAATATCTTCGTGGCTTGGGATGAACAGTCACACCAAACCGAAAACCCAAAGGTCTCTCCCTGTGAAGCATAAGATCCATCAGTGGTGAATTCAATTACTCTTCTTGCCGATTTGAACATCCAAACTTACTAAATAAGTCAAAAGGATGGCACAAACAATCTCACTACTGAAGAACTACGGAGAAGCCAACGAAGAACCCAAAGGTCTTTTCTACTTTTGATTTGGTTTATAGCTTTTTTTTATCAAAGGTTGATAGTTTTTTTTTATGTCTAAATAAACTCCAATGGACATCTTCCCATTGCAGATTTTCCGATCGCCACATGCACCAAAGCTCCGCCGTAGACAGACCTCCTCTCCGGCGTTCCGTCAGCAGATAGGTCGATCGTCTTCCACTTCAATTTCACCACTGATCCTCCACCGCACTACCACTTTGTTCTCTTCGCCACCATATGTTCCCATTCCCACCGATTTGTACCATGTTAGCTCAGTCCTTAACCAACATTTGCTTTGCTGTTTATCACTATATAATCTTATTTTTCAAAATCTAAAAGGTTTTAGGGCGCATTTATTTGGAACCAGAATAACATTTCAAGCTTGGATTTCGAAACCACCCCAGTTTGGTTTCAGTCATGACGCCCTAATCTATTGAATTCTCCGTCTATACGAGAGTACACCGAAAGGTCTTCTTATGTACGAGGAAACTACAGTCATCACTGATGTACCTTGGAAAAAGGTAATTTGAATTTAGAATTGTTTTCTTCGTTAAAATCTTCGAAATGGAGATTTTTTTTTGTTGAAGCAGTTTTGGCCTAGAGCTTTGACTAGATGTTATAACTCTCTTCGCAAGTAATTTCTGAATTTGACACAACCTCTCTTGGTTTTGATTCTTTTTGGCAGGAGGAAGGAGCGAGTCTCCTTAGTCCTTGCACCAGATTTATGTTCTCAACTGATGAGACCTTTGAAGAGATCACCCCTCAAACTTATGTCTTTAAGCACTACGCTTGCGAAGTGTGTTGATTGTTTAATTTGCTTTTTGTGGATGTGGTTGTAGGTCTGTTCCATCAAACAAATAAGATATAGTTCCATCTTGCTAAGAAGATATAGATAAGGAACCACGAGCAGCCATTACCGAGTTTGAGATATTCAGCAATAACAGTACATGGCTTTGGCATGTTGTTGGAGCCAGGACTCAACGGTTCGTCCACATGACTAACTGGTGGTATGAGTTAAGCTACAACCAATATCTATACAAAATAACTAATCAAGTGTGACTAACCAGTGTCAACAAAATTTTTTTTTGTCAGGTTGATGGATTCATAGAAAAGATTCCAGCACGTGCTTGATTCTTGTGGTGTAAACAAATCACTGAAGAATGTGGCTTTAAAGAAGGCAATTACATGATCATAGAAGAGGTGTGTATGAGTTACTCTGAATCTTTGTTTGTTATAAGTGGTTTAATTTGGGGATTGTAAAATTTACTGTATTTTGCGTGTGTGAATAGCTGGAGTTGGTGTGGCGTGACCCAACCAATGGCTACGTCAAGACTATGACACTCAGTTAGATGGCCTCAATGGAAATGAACCATCTTAGGTATCTTGTGGAGTGTTTCTTAATTATACCGACCCTAGAAGTGAATCAGATGCCTTTTCCAGGCAATGATTACCCAACAAGTTTCAGATAACTGAATATATTTCTATATATGTTTTCATTTTTAAATTTCAGATGAGTTATGGTTAGTGGCTGATGAGACTTTAAGAAAACAAATAAATTGTATTAATGCCTGAATTATTTCCAAACAGAAACTTCCATTTACATATAGTTAACACATACACTGCAAGTATCAATTGGGAGTTAAGGGCCGATATACAAATCAGATTAAGAAAGTTGGATTGTTTATTTTTGTATATCTATATTGGATCACAACAAAGAGAAGAATTGTAACTTATGATGTCTCTCTACTTTAGTCATGTCTGTTTCACCTTTTTTCTTAATGAAAAAAAAGCTCGCAGCTTGGAAGAATATTTTTTTTTTTGGTTCCAACTCTAATGTAGATTTATAATGCAATAAGAAAATAAAGATTACATATGACTAAATCACGCATGGAATTGAATAAATCTCACTCTACCTACATGCTTTCATGCAACAAGTGGATACATTATAACTGATGACATACTTACAATTTTACATGTTTGAGGCTGAAGTGTTTGTTCCTAAGTTAAAAAAATAGTGGCATGTAATTTGAGAACGTCTCAAGGCTTATAACAAATATTATGATAACAAATATGACTCAAATGCTTCTAGAATCTGCATACAAGAAATGAATACAAATATAATTTCATATATAATACAAATGTGTGCATATATTATTAGGCATGCACATCGATGGGTATCATCGATGGATGAGCTACATCACATTTCAGGTAAGTTAGCTAATGGATGATTTGAAATCTTTTTTATTTCTTGAACACTGGATAATTTGAAGTCTATACTTATTCGTTTAAAATCTTAATTTGATTCGATCCGTTATTCGTTTCCATTTCACTGTATTGATCAATGACTTCGTACAAAGATAAGATGTTCCATATGCAGGAAAAATCATCAATGATTCAGTATTATTACAATTTATAAGGAGATTTCTTATGTTCCAATTTCAGTTTCATTTACATACTGTTTTAATATTCATTTTAATGTTCAAACAAAAAATATAATTTTTTTTCTCATATACTAATATGTTCCATTGCCAGAACCATTTTCTTACTAAAATCAAATAAAAAGCCTATATGAACAAAACTTCATCATACACATTTAAATTCAGGATAGTCTCTAAAATAAAATTTCAAATTATGTTTCTTCTATATTGTCCACGTGGTACTTAATAGTGTGTGTATATATATATCTTCTTCTCCACAGAGATAATTTTATTAATAATTCTAACTTTTCATTTCCATATTTTCCAAATATTTGCTGATAAATTCTTTTAATCACAGATTTACAATGCTCAATGTCACAACCACATGCTGGTACAAACAATTAGAAGAGGACTTCCACAGAGTTTCTAACATCTATACCAGGTATTCATCTTTTTATACAAATAACCATTGCTTAATATATACTTAAATTTAACTTAACTAACTTAATCTTCTCCAATTTCAGGGTATTTGTTTCTCATTGTCTACACTACAGCTTCTATTCTTCAGATATTTGGTATCTTTCTTGCATCATTTATGATTCCATTAGCTACTTTTTTTTTTAGTTCTAAGCAATTACCAAAACCTGATATTCATCGGATTGATTTTTCATTCCCACAGAACTTTGTACTTGGATTTATTTAGATTTCAAAAGCTTTATCGTTAGATTGTTTTTAAAAATAATTTGATCCTAAATGATCCATCGTATAATACACAATGTTCACATAAAACAAAATTCAATAAAGTCAATTGAACATCAACCATTTTCCGCGCGTAGCGCGGACATCGGATCTAGTTAGTGATAAAATGCTCAGCCTTAGTGTTACTTACATACCTCAGTTACATCATCCGAATTATTTTTCTTCATTCTTTTACCATCAAGAGCTTCTAAACCAAAACTTAAACAATATCCAATTTAACCAATATAACTACAAGAAGAAAAATCAATCTGTATTAAATATGCATCAAACTTCCTGAAAACAACCGACTCGGAATATTCTTTTGCAAGTCGATGGTCCAAGTAAGAA
Source organism: Raphanus raphanistrum x Raphanus sativus (assembly GCA_019705995.1). Classification (NCBI taxonomy): domain Eukaryota; kingdom Viridiplantae; phylum Streptophyta; class Magnoliopsida; order Brassicales; family Brassicaceae; genus Raphanus; species Raphanus raphanistrum x Raphanus sativus. The sequence continues at coordinate 45,901,831 of CM034043.1, read as the reverse complement.
TTTGAAATCTACAACCAAAGTTTGAATTTTTAACATTTGAAAAGTCTGTCCATACAACTTCAAACGTATTAACATTTTAATACGGGAGTTATCCAGTCTGAACGATTTAAATATCCAAACATTCAATCTTAACTACTAAAAAATTAAAACTAAAATAATTATGATTGAAGTTTCATATAAGAAAACGGATCAAGCTGGTTATTGACATCTTGCTACTTTGGTGTATAGCATGCACTTGCCAATTATTAATACTGCGATTGTTATAATTGGTACTCTTCTGTGGTGGCAATACAGTTGTCATATATTAGGTATGGACTTTAGAATCATCCTTGCCATTATTATATTATTTCGGATACGTTCTTATATGTCAACGAACACTCAAGTTACATGTTTTAAAAATAAAATGTGAAGTGTTAAAGACTTAAAGTTGACGATTTGGTAGATCAAGTTGCGCAAAATCTCGTTTTCATCCCTTTAGAGGTTTGTGTTTAGGATTCCACAGCTTGTACTTAATTACTTTTAATTTCTAAAATAATTTCTGTTATTAATCAGTTGATTTATTATAATAAGCTTGGCCACTAGACATATCACTCTACATTAAGAGACAAATGTGTAAATTATTTCTATTATTTTATGTTTGCGAATCTTAGTTAGGACGGATTGTAATTGGTGCTTGAATAAAAAAAATATCATAGTGGAAATTTGACCTAAGAATGACATGTTCCATTGATTTTATTCGGCTAGTATAGTGCTATGTCATATTTTAAATGCATATGAGTATATGAGTATTTTAATGCATCATAGCAGCGGAAGTTTATATGTTATGGATTATCTCTAATCCAGATGCAATGTAATGTAAAGCTAAACAACATGTGCTTTGCTTCATCTTTTTTGTCAACCAACATGTGCTTTTTGCATATTTAGGGAGAAAATGATTGTAAATCATTATTGGGGTTAAGGCCCATTAACGAGGTCTCATTCTAGTGGAAAGGCCTCAAACCATAGTAGCAGATGTCATGATTTTGTTTTGTTCGTGTACACGCTGACAACTTACACTAGTTTATAGGATTGCTAGTGCTATTACAAAACACTACCCTAAATGTCCTGACAATGTTCAAGATATCTCATCAATTTTTGCATATATTGTGCTTGATTTTGTCAAAATTGTTTGTGTTTTGTCTTTATATGATAAATAGTTTGATGGTTGGAGAGCTAGGGCCAAGCATGACATGATTGCGATTCGCGAATTTGATCAGTTAGATTATAATGCTCGTGAAATGTTTGATCTTTGATTGTTGGCTTGGTTCAAATTAATTGTTCATCGAGATCAAAATTGATTTGAACTGAGAAAGGATCGCCGAAGAAGAAAAACGAAATGAGGGAAGAGATTCGCTGTGATGGACTGATATTAATGAAACGTCGTCGTTTATTTCAATACTGTTGTCCAAACTTATTGGGGTTTAAGCTTTGGTTAAAGATCCAATTGTAAGACGCGGCCCAATTGTAAGACGCGGCCCACTCCAAGGATTGTAGTGGTCACCGTACGTCATCATTGTTAAGCGTATCAGACTCTCAGTCGCATCGCTACGTTGTCAGTTACAGTGTCGGCTCCAAGAAAGTAGAAACCACTAGATATCTAATCGTAGATCCACCGGAATCATAGTATCAATGTCGACTCCCGCAACCGCCGGCAGAGGATCGATCACTCACGTGATCTTCGACATGGACGGTCTTCTTCTCGGTATATACATGATCTCTTCGAATCTTCTCTTTATTGGATCTAAAGGTTGTTTTCGGTCATGATGAGGCGCATTTGATTGCTTGGATTGTTCAGTTTTCTGATGAAATGTGTAACTTGATGTTTAAATCTGATCTGGAATCTTTACTTAGTTCATTGATTAGCCACTCCATTGTCTTATTATTCATCAGCTTAATTCTCTACACAGTCTCAATGAAAATTTCAGCCTATCTGAATTTTCAAATCTTGTGCTCGTATTTATCATCAAGACTTCCTATATGTGTCACTAGCTTTGCGTCTATCTAATGATCAATATTTGTTGTAGACACGGAGAAGTTCTACACGGAGGTACAGGAGATCATACTTGCTAGATTCAACAAGACTTTTGACTGGTCTCTCAAGGCTAAGATGATGGGAAGAAAAGCCATTGAAGCTGCCAGGATCTTTGTTGACGAAAGCGGGATTAGTGATTCTCTTTCAGCTGAGGACTTCCTTGTCGAGAGAGAGGCCATGCTTCAAGAACTCTTCCCTACTAGTGAGCTTATGCCAGGTACGTTTCTTTTTTTTGCTTTTACATCTGTTTGCACATATGGTTCACTGGAAAATTACATGTCTGGTTCTTTCTGCTTCATGTGGGTAGACAGAAAGGCTCTGTCTTTGCGTCTTAATTCGAGCTAATCGTATTAATTCAACACCGAACCTTTGTATTCTCGTCATGAACCAATTTTTTATTCCACTGTTTCAGGGGCTAGCAGGCTCATCAAGCATCTCCATGCTAACAACATTCCAATATGTATTGCTACGGGGTAGTATCTCTTTTCTTCACCAAACCACATCTTTTTCTCTTCATTAATATTACCATTTGAGCCGTTCATTCTAATATTCAGCTTTTTTTTCTTTACAATCCGGAAACTTGACTTCTTCTAACTTTTGAATGCAATGGTTGCAGAACTCACACACGTCACTTTGATCTAAAAACTCAAAGACACAAAGAGTTGTTCTCACTGATGCATCACGTAGTTCGCGGTGATGATCCTGAGGTGAAGCAAGGAAAGCCTGCCCCTGACGGCTTTCTTGCTGCATCCAGGAGATTTAAGGTTACTGCACAACCATCTCATAGATGCTTCATTACTAATACATATAAAAGACCATGTGATGTAACTGAGTTTTCATGCTTTAAAATGAGATGTAAACTAATATCTCCTCTTCGTCTGGATTCACTAGGATGGTCCTGTTGACCCACAAAAGGTTTTGGTATTTGAAGATGCTCCATCCGGAGTTCTTGCTGCTAAAAACGCCGGAATGTAAGTGGTTCATCTCTCCTATTGAATAAAACCAAACAGATGAGTTTTAATTGTTTTGTTTCAGACACAGTTGTTGATACACATTCAATCTTACACCAAGTTTATTCTTCTCTACAGGAACGTGGTGATGGTGCCAGATCCTAGACTAGATATATCTCACCAAGACGTTGCAGATCAAATCATGACTTCTCTACTCGATTTCAAACCAGAGGAATGGGGTTTGCCTCCATTTGAGGATTCAAACTAAAGCTTCTTCGAGGTAATGATAAGAGGACAGAATCATGAATCGTTGAGAGAGCGTGATTGTTTGTCTTTTTGTTATATTTGTTTTTTTGGCACTTACATGACAAGGCCATGAGGTTTTATGTCGTCAAGGGTATTATGATGTTTTGGCTATTGAAGCCATAAAAAAAAACAGAAACTAAGTTTGTGACGTGACAAGAGACCAAACAAACAACTGCCTTGGCGTTTAAACAAAGAGATTGTACAAACTCTTCCTCCCAGAGGTCCATACATTGGCTCATTTAGTTATTTCTTGTTTTTTTGTCGGTTGCTGAATTGATTTCTTCTTCTTTTATGGTTGGAATCTCCGTTCTCTACGCATCACTAACATGTGTCATTTACAAAACTTGGAATCAATCCTCTCTATTCCAAAACATTAATCATCACTCAATGTGTATGACTTGCCGACGAGAAAAAATGAAACAAAGATAAGTTGCTTCATTTTGCACACGATTAGTGAATTTTAACATTTTTGTTGTTCCATTCATTTCGTGGGAAGAAGATAAAGCGAACAAAGAAGCAAAACACATATGATGGTAACTTTTACAATAAATGCCCTTGGGAATCACCGACATATAGCTAGGCTTGTTACAAAACATCTTCTGACATCGTTCGCAAAACGATATCTCTAACTCTCACTCACTCAGTCACTCGTTTCTTCTAACCTTTCTTGTGTTCCCTTTCACCGGCAAGATTCGAATTCTCTTCGCTACCCGAACAAAGTCCCTGTGTCCTCACAAAACAAAATCTCTCCTTAACTTCCAAATATTTACATACAATCAGTTATATAACTTCAAACACACGATAAACAAACTATAAAGTTGTTTAAATGTCATAGGAACCGTAAAAGATTTAACTAAACCAAACATTGATATATTTTGGTTTTATAAAAGAAAAAAAAAGGTATATGATTGTCTTGCATGAACGCTCGTACGAGCATTACCATCTAATTTTTAGCATCCTATGTATGCATAAATGTCGGAACTCCTAATCATTGTAAAACACATACAATATCTAACTTAAGAGAATTAAGTATATGATTCGTAGAAAATTAAAACGGGATGAAAATATTTTATATGGTCTACTATAAGCAAGTTGAAACTAGTATTATATAATATAGTATATATTCTAGAGTTTTTTTTTTTTTTTTGCTATATTCTCTGGAGTAAAAAGAGGGATATATTACTTCCAACTGAGATCACCAGCAAGAAGGAGATCGTTCTCCATGTCTTCATAAGCAATAAGATGGCCAGGAATGGCGTTGGACAGATCAAGATCATCCGGCTCTGAAGTCGAATCAGTCCCATCTACAAACATTTGCCTCAGAACCAAAGCCAAGCTTTGATAACTCTCATGCTTATCCAAGCTAACGCGTTGGCAGATAGAACGTCCCTCTAGCACAACGGTGACAGGAGGAACCACGGAAGAAACTAGATCGTCGTCGACGTTGAGTCCAAACCTTGGGAATCTCCCGGGGGCTCCGGAGCTTGAGCTACTATTGGGGTTTCCAGAAAGATTGTTTGGCATGAAGGATGATGGTGTTCTTGTCGTTGTGTCACGACGTTGTTGCGTTGTGTTGTCTTGATGAAACATTCTGAAGAGTTTTTGCTTTGTGGCTGGAACTGCTCGTACTGTGAGATTAGGGTTTTAGGGTATTTGTATTAACGGTTAATTATAGGGAACTCAAAGTGTTTCGTGTGTTGAAAGAGAGAGAGAGAAAGAGACTTTGTTGAGTTGGTGTTGATGAGATTCTGGTGAAAGTGAATGTATGTACTTATAAATAGTCAAAATAATTAGAGAAGACGTAGATTGTGTGCCAAAAGGTGTCTTTATTTTGTTTATAGTTTTTGTTTCATTGTTGTCTTAATTTTTTTTTCATTTAATTTTAATTGTAAAGTACATCTGCTCTTTGAGTTTCCCATTAAACAACGGATCCGTAATTAACAATCAACTAGGTGATTCTCCTGTGCTCATGCACGGAAATAAATACTTATAAAATAATCAAATAATAATAATTGTTAAACATTTAAATATGTTGTTTATAATTTTCAAGTAATATTTCTCAAAACAAAATTCAAGTAATTCTATAATTTATATTTATGATAAATAAATGGAATAGTATTAGGTATCATTATATGGATATAAATACCTATACATTTGCTGACAAAAACTATCTATACATTTGTTCATAACTTTTAAATTATTTTAATTTATATCATTAAAATAATATTATATTACATATTATTATATATTAGATATGCGGTTCTACGTATAGTAGTTTAATTAGATCAGTTCATATATGGTATTGTTGAATTCCATATTTGTTATCAAAGTAAACAACAATTTTTAATTTGATATATGTTATTTGAGAAAAAGAAATAAAAAGCCGGAATAGCATTAATAAATAATTCTAATATTTTAAAAAGTTAATGTATGTTATTTTGGATAAAACTATATAAAATAAATTAAAATGCTAAGATATTGAGAGTTGAATAAGCAAACCAATTCAAAATATTTTAAAACTTCATTGATTAATTACGAATTCATAAGGTAATTACATCTAAAAATTCAAAAGATTTTATTTAGATGTATGTTTTCATCCTAATTAGATATTTTATTTCAAACGTGATATTTTGGACAGTTCAAATGTTAATTTTTGGGTATGTTTTGTATATGTTATTTCAAATTGAACAACATTTTTTTTATTTAATAAGATTAAAATTAGATTACTATTTTTAGCTTCATTTAGTTCAGTTCGTCCTTTGATATTTCTAAATATATTTTATAAATCATATAAAATTTGATAAGTTTATTTTTTGATAAACACAAACAAATTGTTGTAGTTGTATTCATAAACAAATTTTATAATATTTTAAAATTCATGTATATATATGAATATTTATAAAATAAGTAAATCCTAATAATTGGTAAACCATCACTTGTTTAGAATGAATACATTTTATAATTTTATTTATGAAAATAAGGAATATTTTTAATTTTTAATTTTTAATTTTTAATTTTCTTAATTTAGCATGTGATTTGAAAAATATGATATTAGATAATCACTTTACATTGTTTGAAATTAATTTTATTTAAATCATTTGATCAAAAATATAGTCATTATAAATCTGTTTTCTTAAAAAATATCTAAATTATTTGTTTTTATTATATATACACCTACATATTTTGAAAATTTATAGATCTTTTTTTATTTATGTTTTTAGGAAAATATAAAGTAAGAAAAAAATAAATTCGTTTTGTATATACAAAATATATATATTTAATAGATATTCCTTTTTATTATATATGGTTTTATAACATAAATAAACGAAAAATTAAAAATATAATTAAAACTCTATATATTTTATTGATATCTCCTTTTTATTATATATGGTTTTTATAACATTAATAAACGAATATCAAAAAGATAATTAAACTTTATTAATAAAAAGGAAATTAAACAATTTTTAGTAATGGTAATCAGATATAACTAAAATTAATTCATTAAGGGTATACGTATAATTGACTTTTGTAAGAATCAACTTGAGCGCGACACATAATAAACTGACTTCTCAAAAAATATTATAGAGATTTATTTCATCGGTTCCATAATAAATATCATTTTAACATTTTTTCTTTGTTAGACTATGTACTATGGTTGTATAAATTCAACAACATAATTTACACTTTTTACAATCCACATCATCTTCTATTTCTTCCACCTATAAATTCAACACATATATAAATTTTATCTCTACAATGGTTTTGTTTAAAAAGATTCAACACTCTAATTTATATTTTTATTTATATAACTTAGTATCTATATATATTAATTCAAAAATTTATTGTAATTAAAGTAAATAAATAAAAATGACATAGTTTGAATAATTTTTATTTTATTTTTATTTATATCTCTACTAGTTTAAGAAAATAATATTAAAATATTATTTTGAAAGCAATTATACAATAACACAATTGAGTTCATAAAATTAATACTAACAAAAATATAAATTATAAGAAAAATTGGCATTTTTTATTGAGAAAAAAACTAAGATAGCATCAAACCAAGTTTTTGTCACAAAATAGAATCACAAAGAAGAAAATGACCAAAATAAATTTTATTGAAGGGTAAATATGCATTTATAACCTTTGGAGTTTTAGGAATGTGTTCAAATTTTTAAAAATAAAAAATAAATATTAAATTTTTCAAAATAAAAAAAATACTATTTTGGTCATTTTATTTTTGAATGCTATTTTTTGTGACAAAAACTTAAAAAGTGCTATTTGAGAAAATTACTTTTTTTTATTCTATATCCAAATAAGATGAAACTAGTTTCTATTTATAGATAGTTAAAAATGTTAAATTTTGTTATAATTTTTCTTTTTTTAAAAAGTATATTACTATAAATTAATTAAGTTTAAATTACTAGGTGAAAATAAAAAAGAATAAAAAACTAGATAACCAATAATAAGATAACATGAGTGAGAGTGGGGCTCAATCTATTTGCTTTCAACTAATTGAAAAGATTCAACACTTGTGAATCCACATATGATTTCTTTTTAATTCAACACATACTGGTTTCAACAGTTGAATAATTTATTCAACAGGTCTATTGTTGATAGTATTATACAAAAAATATCGCTTTACAATTTCAATATAAATTATACTTATTTTCAGCTGAAAATTAATTGCAAACTGCATTGATTTTATAAATACTTTATTTATCTCAAATATTATTAGTTAGAAAGATGTAATTAATAATAATTCACATATATTTCGGTCACTTTTTTAATTTATGTGAAAATATCAAAGTGACATTTATTTAGAAACGGAAAGAGTACCATTTAGTTATTGAATTAAACAATTGGATTCATGAAGAAATGTTTTTTCACCTGTGCGTTTGTATATCAAAATATATTCTTATAACAAATTTGCAATTCGATTGCATTGATCTATCACTGTTGGGACAAGAGCATGTTACTGGAAATGCCTTTTTTTTTTGAATTAAGAAATGCCTTTTTCATTGCACTATTTTTTAAAAAATCATATCCTATATATTAACCAATTTTTGTTCATATTCAATTCAATTTGTGATGCACAATATATATAGAGAATATTGGCAAATAAATAATAAAAAGGTTTACGTGGACAATAAGCAAGCTGACAGAAAAACATAAGCTGAAAATCTTTAAAACATTTTTACGTAAAAGAAACGACACGATCAATTAAATAATGAAATAAGGTATAGAAAAAGAGATCTTGTAAATTGTAACGCATGGACTGCGGAGACGACCGCGCTGCCGTAGCCGAACGCCTCGCTTCCTTGACTCGCGCCTGGTCGGGGGTTCCACGTCATCTTCTTTTCCATACATACATTCATACACCAATACATATGAAGCAGACCAGAATGTAGGCAAAAAGTAATAAAACACACAACAATTCACACGTCCATGGCACATTCAAACCTAGCTACCTTTTCTTTACAACTTATCTCATACGCACACCGATTTTGAGTCAGTATTAATAACCAAAAGTCAGTGTAAACTAGTTCAGATACATTTGTCTGCAAAGTTCATAAATAAAGTTCATAAATAAAGTTCGACCATAGACTCAAAATTTTCCTGTGATTGTAATTGAGTGCAAACAACCTAATTTAAAAACTCTACAGTTCTAGATTTTGGTCCGCTCAATATCCAAAGATTTAATAAACACGACATGTTCATTAACATTGTAGCTTTTTTTTTTTTGCTAAACATATTGTAGCTAATTTAGTTGGAGGGACACCACTGATTCCTTAATTAGTATAGAAACAACAAGTAGCATAGTTATGAAATTATGATGATGGTGAAAATATTAAATTTTTGTTAGGGAGTGGATCCAAGATGCCAGAGGTGAATGAGCTAAGCAAACCCAAGAAGACATGAAAACGAAGCACAAGAAGCATATTTTCTTAGGTTTGAAGCAATCAATAATTTATTTCCTAATAATCATGGTGATAAGTGATGATATAAATTCACTTATTTTATAACTTGGGATTCGAAGAAGAAGACTCGAAGATCCGACATGGGAGGCACAGAAAATGTTTAAAACCTACCTCGGTTACATAGATTTCAACTGATTTTGATCAAAATTTCAGTTTATTTTAATCTCCCAATTAATTTGTCTCGATTTTTGTTTCTTCGATTCTACAGACATACGTTAATGTTTGCTTATTTCACTCCCCGATGATAACTAAAAATTAAATAACAATCAAACAATCGCCCGCTGATTTTGGTCTGTTTCAAACCAAACACAATGGTAATCATCATTGTTCGTTTATCTACACTCGCACAAGTGCAAAAGATAAATCACTCGAACCTTATATATAAGCCCCCAATTAATTATACTTACAAGGCCCACTGAAACGGTATGGGCCCATGTTTCTCCTAGCTCTCCGTCAGTATCCAGTTATGTATATTCAGCTTTTAGTTGTGTCACTATCACTCTTATCAGAGATTCTTTCACCTTCTGGAGCTCCAATCTTATTATATTTATGATCACTGAGGTGTTAAAACAATAAATCGAAGCTTGTTTTGATTGAGACAAACAATGTAATTTCTTTCAAGATGTCAATATTTTAGCTTTAAACTAAATTAGTAAACCAACTAAGTAGCAGCTTAATGAAAGGCCATTTCTTGCAAGCCCAACAAGTTGATACTGCAGTTGTAGTCTGTCACCGGCGTGAATTTCCGATAAATAACTTTTTGAAGTATAACTAGTTAATTAGTAACTTTTCTTTTTTGAGTTGTTCAAAAAAAAAAAGTAACTTTTCTTTTTTTTGCAAAAATGAGGTTTATCAAACTGTTATGAATATTGTGTGATGTCTATTATGGAATGTTCTAGATTTACTTGTTCCCTACTCCAAGTTATTAAATTTTGTCTGCAAGTTATGTAATCCTATATAAGGAACTCATTACTCATGGAATAATAACAAATCATTCCTCTCTAAGTCATACGACTCTCTCTCTCTCTCTCTTTAGTTCGATCTATTCTAAGACAAGAACACTAGGATTAGAACACGTTATCAGCACGAAACTCTAAACCCTAACTAAAATCCGGCGACCACAAAAACCCTAATTTCGGCCATAACTTCAAACCACCATATCTCCCTAACCGTAAGGATACAGACGGCGAGTAATATATCCAACTGAAGCTCTTGACGAGAAGAATCCAGCGCCGTAGACCACGCAGCAATCCGACTCCAGACGCGCCGTCACCTCCCAGTGCAAGTCGCGCCGTCAAAGATCATCCAAAACCCTAATAGCCGCCAACTCCTTATCTCTCTTAATTTCGATATCTATTGTTCTTAGATCTCATACTAATCCAACTTTGAAACTTTCATTGTTGATTATTCAAGGTTTCTAAAAGAGGAACCAATGAGAAAAGATCGGCAAAGATTAAGGTAAGATTTCAAGAACCCTAATCTTTACTTGTGGTTCAAGCAATTCGGATTTCAAACTTCTCTTCATCTTAAATCCGATTTAAAAGGTTTTGCGATTTGATTTGGTTGATTTTAGTTCTTGTTTTATTTTAAAATCAAAACACTAAACCCTTAATAGTTTTACATGACTTTAGTTTTGTATGGACAACAAGTGATACCCCTTTAAGGATGACACGCTATATGTCCAAACAAAACTTAAGGTCAATGTTTAACATAATCCTAAAATCAGATTTGAATTTTAAACCCTAATCCTTAAAGTTTAAATCCGATTTTAAGAAACCCTAAACCCTAAAATATAAAGCATGTGATTACATGACTTTCGTTTTGTATGGACAACAAGTGATACCCCTTTAAGGATGACACGCTATATGTCCAAACAAAACATAAGGTTAATGTTTTCCACATCTTTTGGTCGATGATGCACACCATAGTGTGGCTAGACCATGATTTTCTTTTAGGTCAATGATGCATACCAATAGGTATGACTAGACCATATGGAGTAAAGGTCGATGATACGTACTCTTAAGTACGATTAGACCATAAAACAAAATCAATGGTCGATGATGTTCACCCTCAGGTGCAACTAGATTTTTCACCAGTGATTCACGGTGATCATCCACGATGATCCGCGTTGATCTATGATCCATGATGATCCTCGATGATCCGCGATGATCTACGATTATCAGTGATCCAAGGTGATCCACAGTGATCCTCGATGATCCACGGTGATCCACAATCACCGGTGATGGATGATGCGCACCACAGTGCAGCTAAATCACGATCCGTTTTATTTGGTCGAGGATGTGTCTCGAATGGTACTACTAGACCATTAAACCGCATGGGTCGATGTAGCAAACCATATGGTATGGCTAAACCATGCACTCGTCCATCCCACTATTTTCAAGGGATTTATAAATCAAATAAGTTGATTAAGAGATGGATGAGTTATGAGAAAGTAAATTTCTAAAGAGAATGCAAACTGGCCGTATGGCCCTCTTATTTGTTTGCTGGCAGTGTGATTTAATTGTGTAATAGCCAAATGGCATTGGTCACACAAGCCATATGGCTTTATTGTTTACATACTGGCTGAGTGCCTTTTATTTCTTGGATAGCCAATGGCATCAGAAATTGTATGTACTAACACAAATCATTTTGATATGATTCAGATGTCGAGACTCCATCACTCGGATTACCCAGCCCTTGATCTCAATGGAGACAATTACCTTGATTGGGAGATGAACACTTCAGCCGATTTAAAGTCTAAAGGACTTGGGAAGTGTATCAAATACGGCAATGATACCCTTGCATATGAAAGGCGTAGAGCTGTTTTGATAATGAGAAAGCATCTCGTGAAGGATCTGTATGATGAGTGCAGTTACATCAACGATCCTTACGATCTCTGGTCGAGATTGAACACCATGTTCTTCGAGCCATTACTAGATGAGTCCATGAAAGAATGGAAGGCTCTGAGGTTCCAGGATTATGAATCCGTGGATGACTATCACTTTGATCTTATGAGAATCACCTATAGTCTTAAACTATGTGGTGAAGTGATAACAAATTATGACTTGTTAAGCAAGACTCGTGACACGATCCATTCAAAGGAAGTGTTGTTATCACAGAAGGCTAAAGGTTTCACAACCTATTACGACCTTCTCTCATACCTTTCAGCTCTTGAGGAAAAGAAGCAGAAAAGGAAAGTCAACCTCGACAAACTCGACTATGTTATGGAGATAAGTGCCGAGTATCAATGTGAGATGATATACGGTGATGCTGAAGAAGCTAAGAAAAGAAAATTCGGGTGAACTCATATAGATGATGAGATTGGTTTATTCATTGAATAGAGAACCAAATGTGAGCCACGTCCAAGATGTTATTATGGACTGGCCGGCTATTGTTTAAGCCTTTTGACATTCTGATTTCATACTTATGATTTGGTGTTTTGTTTTAAATATAATTTGTCATTCAAATTTCATAGCATTAATAAAAGTTTTTCTTTTATCTTGATTGATTTGCTTGAAAAATATTTTTGATTGACAAATGAGAATGAAAACTCGAGAAGAGTATATCTAGACCACCACGCCTAAGGCATGGCCTTAAGAGGCACGGAATTTATCACCTAAGACCCATTGAGAGAGACCCAAAATCCCCACTGGCCGTGGACAAGGATACCACAATAACCGTGGTTGTAGATCCAATCATGGTCGAGGAGGGAGTAAAGGTCGAAATGGCATTACAAGCCACATAAAAATGGTTTCAATAATAAACCAATGGGCAAAGCAAAGAAAAAGGAAATGTTCCTTTAGCTTATGAAAATCGCCAAAGGCATACATATCAAAGAGGTCGAGACTACATTCTCTCTACTGATCTAATACTATGCTAAGGATCAGTGTGATAAGGCATAAAAGCCTAGGTAACCAGTAAGGTTCACCAACGAATTTATACACTTTATGGCATGACCGGATTAGCCATCCTGGTCCGAACTTGATTAATAAGGCACAAAGAGTTATACCATAAGATCTCACGTTGTGAAACATGTACACAAGGAAAACTCAGTAGGCTTCATTGTTCCAAGCAACACGAAAGTATAATCTGATCATGAGGGTAGTGAGGACAAAACCCGTGATCATGACCAAACCACAAATTCGTGTATCATGGTCTAACACCATGCTGGCCGTCCAAGCATTATGTTTAAGTGAGGACAAACAAACATATTTTATAGCATGTTCATGAGGGGGAGAATAAACACTCCGTGTGGTCCATGACCATACTATAAAACCCGAACATGATAAGCCTGGCCGAAGGCCATAAGGCATTATAGCTTGGCCGTATAAGCCATAACCTATAAGGTTGAGACTTCAAAAGTCTATAAGCTTGGGTACACCACAAGAATACATGTATGAAAGATAAGATACATCAGGCCATATAAAGTGAGCATAGATATTTCCGTCTAAAGATGATAAAGGGTCATAATCCAGATATAGACCATCCTAAGAGTTTATGAATAAACCACCACATACCTATGTGCCATCTAGGATGGAATACCTCAACTAAGGATGAGATGAAAATCGGGAATATATGTTGGATAAGAGAACATGATCTTTCTCCCACAAATTCAATGAGACCATGAGCCAAACAAAGGTGATCATATTGTGGCCAAGGTACACGGATTACATACAAGATGAATCCGACTATCCAACATCATGGAGAAAGCTATAAGCTGGTAAATAGAAAGTAAAAGTGGAATGGTTTTAACCATCCAAGTCTTGGCAAAGATCCTCGGACCATATATATATGTACTGGACGTCCATAAACAAAGAAAGAATGATAGCCAGACAGATCCGAAAGAATGACTAAGTCATACCAGCTTAGCACCACTATATAAATGTCCTAGTAGAGACATAATCAAGTTGCTGTAGAAGTCTATACAAGATAGACCAGTTCCATATATAAGGAACCACGGATAGAAAAAATTAAGGTGCTCATAATGATAGATCCGGGTTCATGAAAAAGAAACCATACTAGACAATGAGATAAGACCGGCCGGTCCTAAGGTACATGTATCATACAATGTAGCCTTGCAAACTACAAAGTATTCAATGATCCTGAAAAGAATAAAATCTCAATCGATTGTATCATGTCTAGAACGCGATAGAGCGCGAAGGAACATTATATAAAGTGTCGACACATACACACACTCATAAGTGATAAAGAGAAAGCACTTGAGCATAAGAGATATGCGAGGATCACTAACCCACGTAAGAGTACTCATAGAGAATAAAATGGGACGTGGAGTTAAACCCAAAGAATGTATGAGATGGGCGTATTGGCCAAATACATAAGATAGACGACATCTAACCAGTGAACAGATGAGTCTTGTGAGGAAAAGAAAATCGTGAGCAGTAGAACATGAAAATACAGACAAGTGGTCGTACATGTTGCTACATGAAGCATTCAATAGAATGGCTAAATCACACAAGGATACTCACAGGGACTAAGGAACAAGGAAATAAATTCCTATGTGGTGAATGCTACTACCTAATATCGAAATTAATAAAGATCTGGACATCTAAGAAAGATGTAGTAGACATTGGATATATCACTGGATATAAAGGTAACATAAGATACCTTGAGAAATGAGAAAGAAGTTCTCATAGAATAACATCGTTCCTGCGTTGTTCATGGACTGAAATGCAGCTACATGCGTGTATGTACACACGATATGATAAGACTAAGTGATGCTTAGTAGAAAGTTCTATAAGAACGTTTCAGATCAGTCCATATAGTAGTCAATATATTCCTTGTGTTTATACTTAAAGAAAGGATGATTAAGATGATTGATTCTTGGAAAGGCTATGAAGAGACTACGATGATCTATAGTAGAGATCATTAGCCGTATATGAATGTTGGGATCTATGATCCAACGTACCAAGAATAGATTGATCAAATGGTCTGAGAATCCATCAGATTCACGACCAAAGGGAACCATACCGACTAGGATCATGTCCGACCTAGTCCAACCTTAATCATCATTTTTCCCGACCAATCCATCCCGTCCAGCTTGTTCCGACCAGTTCCTCTAGGTCTTAAATCCGACCTAAACCATCCAAGTGAGAGGAACGTCCTATTGACCAAAAAGTGGTTTAGTTTTGATTATGCTTCAAACTATAACACAATAGCCACTTCATGAACAGACCATGGACATATACTAAAAGTTCATAAAGAGTTTTGGTCAAAGGATATGAATAAGATATATAATGGACAAGAACATAATCCGGATGGATTATGGATGATGTCATGATCCGGACAGATCATGGACATACAAAGACATTCATGGTCGAATTTATCTAAGAGAGATAAACCATATGATCCGAATGGACCATGAATATCATGAAAGCATTTTGCTGATGTAGGTTACCAGTCCGATCCACACAGTGCTAAGTCCCAAACCGGCTATGTTTTCACATATGGAGGCACGACCATTTCATGGAGATCAGTCAATCAGACTATATCAGCCACATCATCCAATCACTCGGAGATATTGGCAATCCATGAAGCAAGCAGAGAGTGTGTCTGGTTGAGACTCATGACACATCATATTCGGACAGCATGTGGGATCACGGATGGTAAAGACGAGCCGACCGTTCTTTACGAAGACAATGCGGCCTGCATAGCTCAGCTCAAAGATGGTTACATCAAGGGTGACAAGACTAAGCATGTTCTCCCCAAGTTCTTCTTCACCCACGATCTTCAGAAAGAAGGAGAGGTCAAGGTACTCCAAGTCAGATCCAGCGAGAACTCAGCCGACCTCTTCACTAAGGCATTACCAACATGCACGCTCAGGAAGCTTATGTAGCAGATTGGTATGCGATCACTGAGAAGCCTTCAGTGATGTTCACTTCAGGGGAAGTAATGCGGCTGTACTCTTTTTCCTATCCATGGCTTCCCGTTTTTACCACATTGGGTTTTTGGGTTTACCATGGAAAAGTTTTAACGAGGCAGTATTCCAAACGCATTACAAACTCTAGACGGTTATGGCATTACAATCTCGGTTTTTAACGAGATAGCATCTTACACGCATAATGGACATCAAGGGGAAATGTTATGAATATTGTGTGATGTCTATTATGGAATGTTCTAGATTTACTTGTTCCCTACTCCAAGTTACTTGTTCCCTACTCCAAGTTATTAAATTTTGTCTGCAAGTTATGTAATCCTATATAAGGAACTCATTACTCATGGAATAATAACAATTCATTCCTCTCTAAGTCATACGACTCTCTCTCTCTCTCTTTAGTTCGATCTATTCTAAGACAAGAACACTAGGATTAGAACACAAACCTCTTTTTAATGAAACTGAGGAGTATGCAAAGTTTGGCATATCACATGCCATATGAGATCAAACCGTTCCTGGACTATATTAACGTGCTCTTCGTATTAAAGTAATCCAACAACACATATATGATATATGTATAACGGAGTTTTAACAAAAAAAAAGATACAGATAAGGAAATCAAATATTTCATTTAAATAACTAAAAAAAAACATTCAAGCCTTTCTCTATAAACCCAATTTACCGCAGTATTTCCTTAGTGGAAAAGATATGCACTAAATGTTTTTGATTGTAATAGTTTATTTCTTCGACCGGCTATTTAGAATTAATATTAGGTTTTGCTAACTAAAGGTGCATTAAATAAATGCGATATTATCCTTCAACTAAATCGATGAAAACTCCTAAACTACAACTAGTTTTATTAAATTTTGATGTATTTTACAAATTCGTCTCGTAGTTACACATTTTTCAGGGGCACAAGCAACCAACCAAGCACCAGAGAAATAAGCAAAATAAGCAACAGCAGGTTATTTGTATGAAATAATCTCAAACCCTTGTTAGTAAAATGATATCACACACAAAATGATCAAAACCCGTTACATGTAATAATAATATGCGTCTAAGATTGAAATAATAAACCCTTCTAACCTTGATATGTTTTCTTTTGATAAACCATTCTTACCCCATTTACACTGGATAGGATCTCTGCCTTTCCTTAATTATATATACGTAATAATTTCATTTTATATCATCTCCATAAATCTCAAACGCCTCATATCTTTTATGATCCAGCCAGCAAAATACTCACACATTTCTTCTCTCTTGTCTCTATCTCTTCACACGAACATTCATCATGAGTCAAGAATACAAAAACACAACTCCAACACCAAAAGCTTCGTTATTGTTGATGGAGGATAACTTATGCAAGAGAGGATCAGAGATCTCAAGAAGCTCATCGGTGGGAGTTTCTTCAAGACCCTTCTATTATTACCATCATCGGAGTCTCGACGATGGAGTTCCTTTCAAGTGGGAAATGCAGCCAGGAACTCCGATCAATCCTCCCCCTGAAGAAATCGTTCCACCGATTACCCCTCCTCCCGCGCACCTCGGCCGTAGCCTCACTAAACCTTCGTTCGGAGAATCAAATAAACGTTCTTTTTTTCCGGCGAACGTTAAGCTTTGGAAATGGAAGAATATTCGTAACAAATATTTCTCTAAATGGTCAAACCAAAACATGCTTACTCGAGGTAACTTAAGCGTTACATATATATATATTTTACATATATATATGATTTTAGATTAAAAACATTTATGCAAATCATCATTTACGTTTTGTTACTAGTGGAATGTTGTGTTTCTAGCTTTTAATTTGAAAATCTTTTATCAAAAAAAAAAAATATTGTGTTTCTTCAGTTTTATGTTTTAATTTTTTTATGTATATACGTGTAAACTCTTTACACAAACATTTAATTTGCATGTATGATACATATATCAGATTATAAGAATGCTCGTCACGGTGGTTCAAATTCTTGTGGTGAATTGGAGAGAACTAAGGAGTCTGAGGATTACAGATCGAGCTCTTCTTCTTATTCTTCATTATCATCTTCCTCCAAAGATCGGAGATAGGTTAAACATTACGAGTTATTTAATAATATTTACGTTGTCGTCTTTAACTTTGTAAGATTTTTAATAATAAGCATTCTGTTTAATCACTCGTTTATGTGTTCTAACAAATTAATCTTAACGAATACATTCGTCTTTCTTTTACCAAAATTTGATCCGTTCTAAACTCGTCCAAGATATCATATGTGCCATTCTACCGAAAGCACGGTCTAGCCGTTCTTCGCGTTTGCCAAATTTTAGCTATATCAAAATAGGGCCGACCATCTTTATTGGCAAATTCTAAAATTTTATAGAGTAATTATAAAATATTATAAAATATAAAAACAAAACTTATTAAAAATATTTTACTTCTTATTATAATTATTTAACTTATTTTTCAGTATATTTAATAATAACTTGACATCTTAAATAATATTAAATTAAATTATATTCACTTTTATCTCATATAAAATTATTTATTTAAAATCGGTATTTGTTTAAGGTGTAAAGTTATTATCATATAATTAAGGATATTTGCACCCAATAACCATAAAAAAATATTTCACCATATAACCATTTGTTAGCGCATAAAAATATAATTTTTAAAATTCCATTTTGTTTTCCCTATCAAAAAAATAATCAACTAGCCAAATTGATAGGTGTTTAGAATAGTCATTCCTGAATATTTAAAACTTTTAATATTTTTAGTTTATTACACAATCACGTAAATTGTTATGTTCCACCTTATATTTAAAGGTTTGTTTATTTATTTTCCACTATATTTTTTAAAAACATGCACATAATGCATTGAACTCAGCTGGAACAGCAGATATGTAAAGAATTTTAGCCAAAATTAATTATTCTATTATATGTGATAGCAGAGAGGTAAACATGCAGAAGTAGTACAACTAAGATTTTTTTTTTATGTGGTACCACAATTTTTTTTAATTTTACTTCCAAAATATAATTATGTACAAACTTGTACAACCCAAAACCTGGTACAGCTACATGTTATTAAAAGACGTAGTTATACCGGTTAAACCAATCATAAATATTTTTCTCCTAGTTATATTAGTTGTACTATTTATACAAATCGTATTATTCTACTTTTCTTCTAACTTTGTGTCTAATAAGCTTTAATTTTTTTATGGAGGTATTTCAGTATTTTTATTGATAATATTCAAATATTTTCCAAATATATGTAATACCTATAGAAAATCATATATAAAATCATTGAGATATCATCTCTTCATATCAAAATATATAAGTTTCACCATATTATTATTGTACATTAATTGCTCTATTTCTTATCATCTATATAAAGAAAATGGATGTTGGGGTCAGAGGCTTATCACCCAATGTTAAAACAACACAAATCAAGTGTACAGTTAAACTATTAATAATACTATTGATGTAATCCAAACACCAAACATGAATGCTTATGTATTCTTATAAATTTGAGTTGGATTATGCATCATGTTAATTTTATTAATAACATTAACATCCCATAGAAAATCATATATATCATCATCATTCATTGCTTATTTATGCAAATATATTTTCTTTAAATCAAAAATTTTATGATAATCTGAGTAGATTTTGCAAAACATAAAAATAAAAAACCAAAATCATATTGGGAAATACAATAAACAATGATGTATCGTTTTTTCCTATCAAAATATGCAAGTTTCACCATATTCTTGTTACCTTGTATCTATGTGTTTACAGTTGCACCGGTTGGACTGTTATTGTTGTAGTCCAATCACCAAATTTGCACTATACTCTTATAAAATTTCTTATGCTGCAACTTTTCCTAGGTCCACTTCTACTTTATTCGGTTCCAGAGACAAAAAGATGAAAGGGTAATATTTCTCAGAAATAGTACAACTAGTATTACTCGTAAACAAAACATTATCCAAACTATATATTACTAAAAACCAAACATGTGTTTTGCCACATGCAAGCGAGGAAAGGAAAGATTAGACCAACATGTCCCTTTATTTCTATATCGTGTTATTTTCTAGCATCATTCATACGCTGAAAATAAAAACTAAATTTCAAAGTTGTAATAGTTATATATGTTCTAATTGTACCATTTATACTAGTTCTAATTGTACTAGTTAGAGTTGTACTAGTAATATTTTGTTTTCTCTTTATCACGAATTCATACATATAAATGAAATTCGATTTTGAATACGATAGAATTGATTAAATATGACTATGGGATGATTGATTTGAGATTTCTTTTGTTTTTAAAAAAGAGAAAATCAGTGAATATTTGAAGAAAATTTTGATTTTGTTTTAACGTGAAAAAGTTAAAGAAACATCAATGGAGAAAGACAAAGAAGAAAAGTTAGGGTTAAAAATCGGGTCGGGCTATGGGTCATATTACACGGGTTGGATTCTGGGTAGGATAAGAATAGCATTGATCTGTAAATATGTTGAAGTCCTTAGGTTTTTAAGATATTTTTCTAATTTTTGATTCAAATTCAAATGTAAAATAAAATAAAATAGACATGGGGTTATTTTAGAAAAATGTGAGTCCAAGTGGATCAAGACATAATTTAATTCATAAAAATACCTTCACGTTCTTTCTTCCTTCTACGCGACGCGTAGTGACAGGACCGGCTTATAGATCATAAGGGTCCTTGGGCAAAAAAAATGTTTAGACCCTTTAATAGTTAAAATTACAAATTTAGCATGTTTTTTTTAAAAAAATATATTGTTTAAAATGTTATTAAATTTAGATATGAAAACATATAAAATTAAAAAAATTAGAAATACATGTAATTTATTTTTGTACTTAACAAAATTTAGTTTTTTCAAAAAAAAAATTGGATCCAAAATATCATAGACCCCGGAGCGGTCTCACTGCTCGCCCTTGTGGTTGAGCCGGCACTGCGCAGTAAGGAGATATTTTACCTTATTAAATTTTTTTCTATTTACATTTTGCCAATTCTCCATGTATTAAGAGAAATAATTAAAGATGAATAATAGTACCTTCAAAGTGGTATTTTTGAAAATTCCCCTATTAACAATCTGCTAAAAATATTCACTTACTAAATGATTCTGTATTTTAATTAACAGAAACAAAAAATTGTTTCTGCATATTATGTACATTCCTCCAATTTACCCTATAATGATATAATTATATTAAATATATTACTAATCTGCTAAAATTTATTTTTTCACTTAATAAATTATTTCTATATTTTAAGTAACAAAATTACAAAATATTTGTTTCTGCATATTTTTCATCTAACTAATTTTGTTAATTATCAAAATACTTGAATCAGAATTTTAAAT
Organism: Raphanus raphanistrum x Raphanus sativus; assembly: GCA_019705995.1. Taxonomy (NCBI): domain Eukaryota; kingdom Viridiplantae; phylum Streptophyta; class Magnoliopsida; order Brassicales; family Brassicaceae; genus Raphanus; species Raphanus raphanistrum x Raphanus sativus. Next base: position 45,880,285 of record CM034043.1, on the reverse strand, counting down.
ATAATTTCACTGTTCCGCTGGTTATCAGTTAAGGTCCTAGACTCCTAGTTATAAAATGTGACGATACAAAATGGATGTTATAGTATAACTAGATGTTTTCTTCATGTGCAAAAAGATGATAATTCCACGGGTTCTCTTGATTACCATTTAAGCTCCAACTTGTAAAATATGACGGTATAAAATGGCTATTATATAGTATCATCTTGGGATAGTTAGCTTAAAACCAATGGAACTTGGCAAAATTAGCGTGATGCCAATAACAGTATGACTTTGTCAAAATTTGTAGATAAAATGTGCATAAAATAACAATGGTGCCCCTTAGTATGAACGAAACACTTACTACCTGTTGATTTTTATACAACTATTATCTGTTAGAGAATTTTTAAAAGATAATAAAAAGATATTATGAAGATTTTGGTTAATATTTGTTTTGAGTTTTAGAATTAAAAAAATATTTGTTTCCCTTTTATTGTCGTCTTTTTCTGTTTTCTTTTTTTTTTCCTAATAAATCTAAACAAAATCGAAGAATGTATTCTACCATAATGATCTACATAATCAGCTGATTACAACCAAACATTCATCGACACAGTCCCAAACAAGATCATGAGTTCACTCTCTCTGAGTTTATTTCTCTTTGTTGTGCACATAGATGCAGAACTACCGTTTTTGTTTACAGAATCTGTTTGAATCTATAAAAATCGATGACAAAAAAAAAAGAGTTTATTCCTCTTTCGCTGAAGATTCCTAGGTTCACACCTCAGACAATCAAGACAGTCTGCGCCATAGAACTAGTTTGCACACAAACCGATCAAAGATCTCGTGATGGTGTTCATCACAAAGAAAAAGGTCTTCATACTACATAATTCAAATAATTTCAGAATTTAATTCTTGTTATTTAATTCATGTTACTAGATTTTGACCCGCGCTTTGGAAGCGCGGAATATTTTACGATGAAAAATTTCACTAATAACTTAACAAATATTTTGGTAATTTTTAAAAAGTGTGTATTTAAAATATTTTTGTATTTAAATCAGTGTTTTAAATTCAACCCGATTGTGATTATACCGGTTAATCCGGAGATCTGACAATTCAATTTAGGTTTCTAAAATATTCATATTAAAAAAATCAGTAAAATCCGAGACTAACCATTGAACTGATGGATGACCGATATGTAATCTAATTGGACTTAAATTGTAATAGTTTCATAATTTGTAATCTTATAATCCAAATTTTAAAGTTCATTATTTTGCAATTTATAAAATTATGACATTTCTATAAAATTTTAAAGAGAGAATGATAGATATAAAATAAATAAGATTAATTATTGTATTGTTTAGAAACATTAATAGTAGTATAAAAACATATTGTTTGGAAACATTGATAGTAGTATAAAGAAATAAGTATATTGTTTGGAAACATGAATAGTAGTATAAAGAAAGAAACATTAGTGATTTAATGTAGGTTTAACTATAAAGTATAAAGGTGTATTTAATTTAAAAACTTACAAAATAAATGTTAAGTCCAACATAATGTTTCTGTTTTAATAAGATAGATTTGCGAGTACTGATTGACTAAACAGAGAGCTACGAACAGTGAATTCATTTTTTTTTTGTTGAAATGTTATTGCAATTCAAGAGTCGTTTGGATTCTGTAGGGTGCCAATGGTCACAAAAAGAATGATTTGCTTACCAGAAAGCGAAGGTTAGAAAATATGTTTTATATATAATGTATAATCTTTATCCCGTTAATATGAATACTAGAGATGTTAATAATAACTATAGCAGCTATATCATGTGACCGTCTAATAAATTATGTAACCGTCTATTATTATTATTATTTTTTTTTATAATTTAGGGTTCTCCGTTTTACGGGTCATTCCCTGGATCCAGTCAGATAGCGGTCTATTTTACCTGGGAGGATATTAACCTGGGCCGAAGCCCAGTACCACTAATGGTGACATGGAAGAGACAGTTCGCCTTCGGCTGGCGTAGAATCCGGGAACATGACAATTGGCCCCCAAAGCTCTAACCGTCTATTATTCCGTCTATTATTTAAGTAACCAGTGATTATAGATTCATTCTTACGATAGTGAGATTTCTAATGGATTGTGACAAACTTACTTATTTACCAACACTTTTATCCATAAGATGATTTTCAAATTTTGTTAGCCGGCTAACAATGTTAATTATTCTATCTAATACATTATGTAATTATCTATTATTTTGGTTTGTTACGATGCACCAAAATTTTTTTAGCCGTCTAACAAAAACTACGATACAATTTCCTTATTTTTAAACAGTGTAAAAAATAATATTTGTATTTGTACTAGTAATGTCAATGGCATTGGCATATCCACATAAAACCCCCTCGATTGAGAATCATCTTCTACTCAGACAACCAAACACACATCTTCCGATCAACCAAACGACAAGCCATGCAGTCATCATCTCCCTCGTTTAAACCTTAAATATTCATTAACAATGTATCGAACGCGTAGTTCTATATCTCATTCTACCATAAATTCATCCCAAAACTTATCCGACTCATTATTTACATAAAATTCATTTTTTCATAATAGTTTTACGAAATTTTGTTAGCAGGCTAACAACATTAAGTATCCTGACAAATAAATTAGGTAACCATCTATTTTTTGGTTTGCGAGATGCACCACAAAATTATTGTAGTCGTCTAGCACAATTTACATTACAATTTCCTTATTTTTAAACCATGTAAATGAAATGATATCCGTCTATGTACTGATTCTATCAACTGGCATTAGCATATAAGAACATCTCCAATGTAAAACTCTATTTTTTCCTCTAAAATAGAATAAAAGTGAATATGGAGTAAAAGTGTTTCAATCATATTTCATTTTTCAATAATGGAATCATGAACAAATAAAAAATAGATTACTCCATTTATAGAGTAATATAGTGAGATATGAAGTTGAGTTGGAACATTTATTACTCTATATTCATTTTTACTTCATTTTGGAAGAGAAAAGAAGTTGGGTTAAAAAAAAATGAAGTTGGGTTGGAGATTCTCTAAATATTATTCTTACTAGAAAATATTAAAAAAATCACAATTATATTTTTCTTCTAATTTCTTCTTATTGAAAAATATTAAAAAATTTAAGGAATATTATTAAATAAATAATGTATTAACTAGTTTTGCCTCTACTCAATATATCTCCTAGATCTGCCGCTACCTCAAAAGATTGTCATTAGACTATTGCTAATTGGTTATCGTTTACACACCACCTCGCTTATATTTTTAAAAATCTTTCTCTCCTTTATATACTTATATTTACCATCTGTTTTGGTTTGCCCTGTTAATATTCTAGCCTTCAGGCTCTGACTTTTAGCATGAGAATTTACTTCAAGTTTTAAAGACATGAGTGTGTTGTGTGTATAGCCGTTACAAAAGAAACCTAGTGAAGGTATGTTTACACACCACCTCACCTTTGTTTCTTAAAATCTTTCTCTCCTTTATAGATACCTATATTTATCAACTGTTTTGGTTTACCCTCTTAATATTCTAGTTTCAGGCTCTGACTTTTAGCATGAGAATTTACGTCATAGTTTTAAAGACATGAGTGTGTTGTGTGTATAGCCGTTACAAAAGAAACCTAGTAACCTTCACTAGTCTTTTGTTCAAAAGTAACCTTCACTAGTTAGGATGAGTTTCTGAGCTAAAGGAAAAGTCCGAAACAATTACGTCATTGTTAGTGAAGTGTGTACGTGAGGGTGTACGAACCATAATTGCACGTAACATATGTTGCGACGCTGTGAAATTTGTCCCCACCACATCCACCATCCGACTTATTCCGAATTTCTTCTTCACAATTTTTTTTTCTTCTTCACAATTTTCGTTTGTATCCTAACTAAAGACCTACCATAACAAAGTTGTATTAATTTGTACATATGCATGATTTTGTTTATATGCATGATTTTTCATTTCTAAATAAATACGTTAAACTATGCATGATTTTTTATTTCTAAAAAATATGCATTATTGTTCTTAACATATTTATTTTGTTAACTTTATTTATTTCCAAATTTTAGCAAAAAAAAAAAAAAACTTTATTTTGTTATTAATAACCATACACTGATACACGCACATTAAAATGATTAACTTCGATATGATTTCACAATATACATTTATCACATGTCCCCATTTTTTTTACATTGTCCCCAATTTAATAGGTCTTTATTTAGCAAAAATTCCAATACCATTCTATATAATTTTGTGTCTTAATTCGATGGACTGAACAATAGAGTAACTCAGTGGCCTAATAACTAAAAGAATATAGCCATAGAACTAAATATCTATTTTACACTAATATTTTTATTTTTCTCTTTGTTTTCTAATATCTATTTTACACTAATATTTTTATTTTTCTCTTTGTTTTCTCAAGTTTTCCTTGTCAAAAAACTATTAAGCCTTTTTCAGCTAAACTCCACAGAACTAAATTCAGTGATGTTGTATACTGGCATTCATTTTCTGTTTTGTTTTAAGCCCTGAAATGTTAGGATTGGCTCCGACTGTTCTTGACTTCTTGGCGAGGTGAAATATTCTGATTATATTTTTTCAAAAAAAAAAAAAAAAAAATTCTGATTATACATAATTATTTTAATGTGGGGATATGATAATTAGAACGTTTTTAATAAAAACCTTTCACAAAAAATGATAGCTTTAGAGAGGGGAATATGATTATTTACGTTTGCCTTTTTGAGAAAAGTTAAAACTATCGTGTTATGTTATGTACAATATATATTTTTTTAAAAAAATTTATGTACAATATTTTAGCAGATTATCCCAAGATAATCCAATGTGATTCAAATCTTTTGAAAAAGACAACTAAAACCTGAAAATTGATTTATCTATAAACTTTATTATTATCCAAAATTTTGAGTATACTAATTATATTTCGGAAATATTTTAATATAGAATTTTTAATAAAATTTTGAGAAAGGGAAATTTGAAAGAAACGGGTATACCCATCCATGTCAAATTAATAGGATTTGATGCTAATTGGGTTTCCAATTGAAACTTTAATAATTTGTTTTAATAAGATTTTGTGTTCTAAGAACGAAAACTTCTAATAAATTGAGCTACTCTATGTGTAGCGTATATATATGAAATAATAAGACAACAATATCCTCGATGAACAATTTCAATAACGTGACGAGCCTTTTTTATAAATATCTCATTGACAAAGCGATAATAACCAAGTTAACAAAAACAAAATAAAAAAAGAGAGATGATAATTTTTCAGAATAATCCCCTTTTCCTACTCGTTGGGCTGGGAATATAAAAAAAAATCGAGAGACCTAAACTGCATCGTTTATCGGTACAAGGGGATATAAATAGAGCGACCGAATAGCCAACGTAAGTTCACCTTCACTTGCTCTCTTTTCTTTTAAGAATCTGGTTCGTTTCAATTCAATTTCTCTCTGTCCATTCTTTATATTTTCTTCTTTTTGTACCTCGAATATATCTTCATCATCGTTACTTTATTTTCTTGCTCAACTTTCCGCAGTTTTGTCTGAATGATTTTCTAACGATATTTCTATATATGTTTTGATTCTGAAGAAGGCCAGAGCCAAAACATGGTGGGTGGTGGTGGTTCTCTTGAGGATATCAAGAACGAGAATGTTGATTTGGTATGAATGTTCTTTCTTTAAACACTTTGTAATAACTAAATCTTTAAACTCCTTATATTCGTTGCTTCTGTTTAACTTGTTTGGTGAACTAAAACATAACGTATTAATGGAGTTTGGCGATATGTTTTCACTACTCAACGGTTGCGCTGTTCTTTTACATTGATTCGATCCTGTTTTTTTTTTCAATTTCCATTCGAGATTATTCGTTTGATTGATGAGAATGATAAAAATTCATGAAAAAACAGAACATACTTCAGGTTTTCTGGTGTTTTTTTCACTTTTTTTTTTCTTCTACCAGATTTTCAGTATCTATAGAAATCGTAGAATCACGGGGATTTAGCTAGCAATTATGTTAAGTAATTACCAGATAAAGTAGTAATATTATTTGTTTTAAAAAGTAGCAGTATTATTAAGTAGTACTCTTTGCTTTGACATGATTCTTTTTTGGGGTTTACCTAATTTGAAAATTCTTTCTTAAATGACGTTTTATTAGTGAATTTGTTGGTATTCATTAATACGTTTTGGAATTTTTCATACTCAACGAAAATTGCATCTATATTATTAAAAGAAAAGTACACATATAAAATGACTCTTAGTTTTTCAGTGTTATTTATACTTCCATACCACTGACATTAAATAATACTTCATATTTTAATGCTGTCTTTTTCACTTTAATTAATGTATTTTTCAAAATTAAATTTGAATTAAATACACAATTAAATAATATTTCCTATTTTAATACTTTGTTTTTTCCACTTACATTAATGTGTTTTCTAAAATTAAATTTGAATTAAATACACTTCATTAACTTCTCAACTAAAACAATGTCAAATTCAAAAATATACATTTTTATTAGACAAACAATTCATGAAAATTATAATATCAACTCTTCATTGAACAAATATGAACGAAAAGTATTACCAAATTTGAACCGAAACTAGATAATATCCAAACGGATTTACCATTTTGGTACCTAGAGAACCATAACTAAACCTTATCCGAACGAAATATTTCGGATATCCGAATGTATTTAAATCATATTTATATACTTCAATATGTTAACTATTTCTCGAGTTAATATCTAACTATTTTAAGTTGATTTAAAATATAAAAAATAGTCAAAAGTGAACATCTAAAGTAGATAAACAATAATCAAAACACCAAAAATATTTTAAAAATATATAAATTTATTCTTCATCCAAATATTCAAGTTAAATTTATTTTAATTTTTAATTTAGGTACTTTAGTTTACATTACTCAAATTTATATGTTATATTTTTAGATTTAAAGATATTTAAAGATATATAAATTTTTAAAATTTAAAAATAATTTAAACGGGTTATCAAACCCGCAAAGATCTAAATCAAAGCGGAATCAAAGTTTATAAATATACGTATAGAGTTAGAATCTTTAAACTCGAAAATCTCAAATCCGAATAAATTTTAACCGAATTCGAGTGGATACTCAAATATTTATCCCTAGCTTAGTCAATATAAAACGATCAAATATTATAAATATACTATTTTATATAAATAAATAAAAATTAGAACTAAAAAATAATATCCGTGCAGTCGTATCTAGTACTAGTAATCATTCTTAATCACGTCCCCTAGATGAACCTAATTTCAATATTCACCTGATTTTCGGGACTCGGTTAAAATATCACAGTTTGGATTTATTCCTATCACTTTATTCCGTTGTAACGAACTTTGACTATTGGGCCTTTTACAACAGAATCTATTACACCTGTTAAATTTATCTTTTTAATAGTTCTATAAACTGTTATAAAAAAGTTCTAAAAACATATTTTTTTTTTGTTTTATTGCTGGTAGTAGTAGTCAGTAGTCTGGTAGATGATTTTTTTTCTTTGAAAATCAGTTTTTCCCTTTTGACCATATTTATAAGTAGTTTGTTTTGTTCTGATGTAGTTGGGCCGTTAGAAGAAAGTAAGGAACCATAGTCAGCATATATAAGATGAAACAACATAGATACGACTGTTTGATTGTTTCCATTGCTAGAATTGAATAAGAGTTTGAAATGTATTTCTTATGTGCCTTAGAGATTTATTAGCTTACAACAAAGTTATGAGAGAATATAATCATGTCAAAGTACGTGTTAATATTAATTGCAGGAGAAAATCCCAATAGAAGAAGTGTTCCAGCAGTTGAAATGCAACAGAGATGGACTATCTGGAGCAGAAGGAGAAAGCAGACTCCAGCTCTTTGGCCCAAACAAACTCGAGGAGAAGAAGGTAACACTAAACTTGTCTTCTGTAGATTTTTTTTGTCTTAAGAAGAAATCATTAATGGATTATATTAAGTAAAGTGATTTATTATTTAACCTTAAAACAGGAAAGCAAGATACTTAAGTTCTTGGGTTTTATGTGGAACCCTCTCTCTTGGGTCATGGAAGCAGCTGCAATCATGGCTATTGCCTTGGCTAATGGCGATGGACGTCCACCTGACTGGCAAGACTTTGTTGGTATTGTCTGTCTTTTGGTTATTAACTCCACCATCAGCTTTTGGGAAGAAAACAATGCTGGAAACGCTGCTGCTGCTCTCATGGCTGGTCTTGCTCCCAAAACAAAGGTTCCCTTTCACTCTCTCATGTTAGCTCTCACTATTCCACTAGATTGCTTGCTCCGCAAGTAACAACATATGTTGTGCAGGTTTTAAGAGATGGCAAGTGGAGTGAGCAAGAAGCGTCTATTCTTGTTCCTGGAGATATCGTGAGCATCAAGTTAGGTGACATCATTCCTGCTGATGCACGTCTTCTAGAAGGCGACGCTTTAAAAGTTGACCAATCTGCTTTAACCGGTGAATCCCTCCCTGCTACAAAAGGTCCAGGTGAAGAAGTTTTCTCCGGTTCCACTTGCAAGCAAGGCGAGATTGAAGCGGTTGTGATCGCCACTGGTGTCCACACCTTCTTCGGCAAAGCAGCTCATCTTGTTGACAACACAAACCAAGTGGGACATTTCCAGAAAGTCCTTACCGCAATAGGAAACTTCTGCATCATTTCCATTGCTGTTGGTATTGTGATTGAAATCATAGTTATGTACCCTATCCAGCGCAGAAAGTACAGAGACGGTATCGATAACCTCCTGGTGCTTTTGATTGGTGGCATCCCCATTGCAATGCCTACTGTTCTGTCAGTGACAATGGCTATTGGCTCCCACAAGTTGTCTGAACAAGGAGCTATCACTAAAAGAATGACAGCCATTGAAGAGATGGCTGGTATGGATGTTCTTTGCAGTGATAAGACTGGTACGCTGACGCTAAACAAGCTTAGTGTTGACAAGAATCTGATTGAGGTTTGTGCTAGAGGCGTTGAGAAAGAAGAAGTGTTGCTTTTAGCTGCTAGGGCTTCAAGAACAGAGAATCAAGATGCTATTGATGCTGCTATGGTTGGAATGCTTGCTGATCCTAAAGAGGCAAGAGCTGGTATCAGAGAGGTTCACTTCTTCCCATTCAATCCAGTTGACAAGAGAACAGCACTTACTTACATTGTTGGTAATGGAGACTGGCACCGTGTAAGCAAAGGAGCTCCAGAGCAGGTAAACTAAGAATCTGACTTTGAGTTACTTGCAAGTCAAGTTATGTCTCTTTAACTTTTTGATGATATATTCAGATTCTTGATCTGTGCAACGCAAGAGCTGACCTGAGGAAGAGAGTCCACACAGCAATAGATAAGTACGCTGAGCGTGGACTGAGATCATTAGCCGTTGCAAGACAGACAGTACCTGAGAAAACAAAAGAAAGCTCAGGTGGTCCATGGGAGTTCGTTGGTGTGTTGCCTTTGTTTGATCCTCCAAGACATGATAGTGCAAACACCATTAGAAGAGCTTTAGACCTTGGTGTCAACGTCAAGATGATTACAGGTGATCAACTTGCTATTGCCAAAGAGACTGGACGTAGGCTAGGGATGGGATCAAACATGTATCCATCAGCTTCTCTTCTTGGTAATCACAAGGATGCAAACCTAGCTGCTATTCCCGTTGAAGAGCTCATTGAGAAGGCTGATGGCTTTGCTGGTGTTTTTCCAGGTTGGTTAACAAGAGTTTTGTTGTGTTCATAAGCTTGCTCTCCCTCTTTCTCTATATATCTTACACGCTCCTTCTTTGTTTACGTAGAGCACAAGTATGAGATTGTGAAGAAGTTGCAAGATTTGAAGCATATATGTGGAATGACTGGTGATGGAGTGAATGATGCTCCTGCTTTGAAGAGAGCTGATATTGGTATAGCTGTTGCTGATGCTACAGACGCTGCACGTGGCGCTTCTGATATTGTTCTCACTGAGCCTGGACTCAGTGTTATCATCAGTGCGGTGTTAACAAGCCGAGCAATCTTCCAAAGAATGAAGAACTACACGGTGAGTGTTCTGCATGCTTCTCTCTTTAGCTATATAGCTTTTATAAAACATATACTAACTTCACTTATGTTATGTTCTTTTTAAACAGATCTATGCAGTCTCAATCACCATCCGTATAGTGGTAAGTAATCAAAACTTTTATGTATTGTTTCATTGTAATAGCATCATATAATCTCTTAGGTTTATGATCTCTCCTTTGTGCCCTAATCTTTTACAGTTTGGGTTCATGTTAATCGCTTTGATATGGAAGTTTGACTTTTCGCCATTCATGGTTTTGATCATTGCTATCTTAAACGATGGAACGATCATGACTATCTCAAAGGACAAAGTGGTGCCTTCTCCTACACCAGATAGCTGGAAACTCAAAGAAATCTTCGCAACCGGCATTGTCCTTGGTGGCTACATGGCTTTGATGACTGTTGTTTTCTTCTGGGCTGCTTACAGAACCGACTTCTTCCCGGTATATATAAACACTCCCTCCTCAATCAAGTTACCAATCACATAAGCATAACTCTGTTTTTGTTTCTTTCCCTCAGAGAACATTCCATGTGAGAGACTTGAGAGGAAATGAACATGAAATGATGTCTGCTTTGTATTTACAAGTCAGTATTGTGAGCCAAGCTCTTATCTTCGTCACTCGATCAAGAGGCTGGTCTTTTCTTGAACGACCTGGATGGCTCTTGCTTATTGCCTTCTGGATTGCACAAGCGGTAAATGAACAGAACACGGTTCTGTTTCTTGCTTTCTTGATTTAATTATACTCTTTTCTCATATGCATTCACAACTTTGATCTTGTAGATTGCAACGGGTGTTGCGGTTTTGGCAAATTGGGAGTTTGCTAGAATCAAAGGAATAGGGCTTGGATGGGCTGCTGTTATCTGGCTTTACAGTCTTGTCTTTTACATTCCTTTAGACATGCTTAAGTTTGCAATCCGTTACATACTATCTGGAACCGCATGGAACAATCTCATTGACAACAAGGTATGTTTTCTTGATTACTTGTTTGCCACGTTTTCTTTTTCTGATACGTCTTCTTCAAGACAAGCCTCTCTTTATGTCTGAATAATAATAATAATAAAAACAGACTGCGTTTACGACTAAGCAAAAGTATGGAATAGAGGAGAGAGAGGCACAATGGGCTCTTGCACAGAGGAGTTTACACGGTCTTCAGAATCAAGAAACGAGTAATGTTTACCCTGAGAGAGGTGGTTACAAAGAAATTTCTGAGATCGCAGAGCAAGCCAAGAGACGAGCTGAGATTTCAAGGTACTAATAATTTACAGTTTTTAAAACGTTAAAGTAAATTTTTGAGTCTCTCTGGATAGTGATGCCGTAATATTCTTAAATTTTTAGTCATAAATTAAACAAAAATCTGAGGTTTACTATTTCTTTTCTTTATTTTTTTTTTTTTTGTTTTTTCATTGTTTTGTTAAAGTTCCAGGAGAGTTTGATTCTTTAGCAAGTAAAAACTCAGATCCAGAGAAGCTGACGATATCTGAGGGTTTCTTGTGAGTAACGTCAGGGTTTCTTAATATGTTGTTATTGTTGGTTGAAGGCTTAGGGAACTTCATACGCTTAAAGGACATGTAGAGTCAGTGGTGAAGCTGAAGGGTCTTGATATTGAGACGGCTGGTCACTACACCGTTTAATTAAAGATGGACTCAGTTTTAACAGGAACATGGTTAAGGGAGAAGAAGAAGAAGGTTTTATAAGAAAAGAGGGAATAAGTACTTTTTATTGTTTTTAGTTTTGATGTTTCTGTTAAATTCCTTTAAACTCCAGGAGTTTCTTTTAACTTCTTCCTTGATTTTAGACTTTAATTATAATTATGTTTCCAGTTTGCTTTATGTTGGAGACAAAAAGATCATAGTATAATTTAATGACATCTTACGGGGTTTATGCAATGTTAGACATACATAAATATGTGAATATAGCAAAACCAGAGATTCACTGCATTGCAAATTGCTTTAAGTTTCAAAGGTTGTTATATGCTTAATTACGTTTCGCTTCATTATCCTTATGTCTACTTACACAAGTAATTTATTCTGAATTTCAAACAAACACCAAAGACCTAATATACGATTTTATGGAATCTCTAAAGGGAACAGAAAGAAAGCAATTTTTTTTTTTTAAACACTGGAATTACAGGGTGGAATCCGATTGAAGGATACATAGCCAGCAAGAACAAGTTCTTCTGGAATAAAGCCCTAAGAAAGGGAAGCTAACAACAAACAAGAACAACTGGAAGATGAAACAAAATCTAACTTACAGAAATCAGATCAGATAATCAAATTAACACCTTAAGAGGAAGAGAATACAACCGACAAGAAGGATTTGATTGAGCGTAATCCGTAGGTCGAGCTTTATTGAGGTAGCACACACAAGAACTCATTATATTGCTCCAAACATCAAAGGAGCCACGAGTAAGACATGCATGTAACTATCCTTGGAAGAAGTGGTGAGAACTTGATTTGACCAAACTACTTCCAACGACAAGAGGACGAAAGAGCCGAAGCTCCAAATCCATTGAATCGAGCCGGAAAAGCCATGCAGTAAGACGAGAGAACAGTCACAACCACAATCGACCCGTTGCTACCAGATTCAAGGATAAGCACTCCATCTGTACCCGGAAGATTCACTAACCAAGGTGAGACTAGACAAAACACAGATAAAACAGAGAAGAGGAGACCAGAGTCTGAGCTGCAGAGGAGAACATGCAACCGGCGAGAAAGAGTCCAATCGCCAAAGACAGCGGATAATCTGACCATAACCAGGGACCAAAAGAAATCGCCGCATGCAACCATCCAAAGAGCTAAAACTAGTCAAACTCTCAGATTTATCATCTAATCTAGATCTGAAACTGAAAAGTTAGATTTTAATAACATAAAAACACAACAGAGAGAAGAAGAATTATAAACAAAATTAAAACAACCAACCGACGCCGTAGCTATAGAAGCCAACCGACGCCGGTCGGAGAACAGAGATTGAAAAAAGAAACGCCTATACTCTTAGAGAGGAGAGAGAGCAAACTTTTTAGAGAGATAATGTTGTTACTCAAGGTTCTTGGTCCCAGAGCCTACTGGAGTCCGGTTTGATGAGTACGGTCAATTATTTTATTTTTTCAGACCGATTAGAGATATACATAACCGGATATCGTAATCCTTGGATGCATGTGTTCTTGATTAGACGACCACTAGTCGTAACTCACGTGGCAATCGCTTTATCACAAACCCAAAGCTAGAAAAGAAACCAAGAAGCCGAGAAAGATCTTTTGGAACATAAAAAAAAAATGTACTTCGCATCTACGGGTTCTTCACGACAATTTCTTTTACCAAACTCTTTTAGTTTTGGGCACAGTTTCAGACCCAGACACAATATTAACTTCATTCGTCCGAACTCAATCTGTTGCAAAGCTCCACACCACGACGAGGAAGCTGATTCTTCCCGGTAATATTCTTTTACATCTCAAGACTTTCTCCGTTCTACTTTTTCCCTTATTTAATCAAACTTTTTCTTTTGTTATATAACTATAGGGAAAATGAGAATAAGCTGGCAAAATTGGCAATTGCGACGTTAGCGGTTAGCGTTTTGGCTTTGGGATCCGTTGGAGATGCATCTGCGGCTAAGAGCGGTGGAAGGATTGGCGGTCAAGCGTTTCGATCTTCAGCTCCTCGGCCTCCACCTAGAGTTAACAACCGATCGAGGTAATTAAATATTATATTTTTTACTTGAAGCTCTTAACTTATTTTTAGTTATTTAACTCTCTCTCGAAAGAGAAATCAAAAGTACATGACACTTGATGTTGTTATCTCGGTTCTATTTATTCAAGATCTATATTTCTTTCTGCATACTCTTAAGCATAATACATTTGTTACTGGCGGTAAAAAAAGAAGCATAAAATTTTCTTTTCTCCAGATATATGAAGAGGCTTCATGTATGAGCCTCAGCTGGCTTATTATAGCCCATTACAACTAAACTTTAAGGCCCTTGTATTTTCTATCATTAATATAGTTTGGATACAAGACCACCAGATGACCTTGGTTGTGTAGATGTTTCCAAATATAAACTCAGACAACCGTTGACTTCATAAATCAAATTTATTTGTTAATTTATAACACAACCAAAAATGTTATAGATTTTACTTTTTAGACAAACTAGATTCTTTGTCGGCGCTACGCGCGGAAAATAGGTTTAAAATATTTTTTTACATATGAAATCTTTAATTAATATTAAGAATTTATTTAGGTTATTTTCCTCCTTGAGAATTATTTTTTTTGTAATTCAGATATATTATATATAAGTTCGTTGTTAGTTTTGTATGTCAAAAATGTTCAGAAGATATTGTTCAATAAGTGAACTTTTACTTAAGAGTTTGACTTTCTTAAAAGTTTTTCTAATTAAATATATTATATACAATTTTCAGTACATAAAGAAAATCATTTAGATAATTTTTGTTCAATTAAATTTTTCATAAACCTTGATATTGATTTATTTGTGTCAAATTAAGTTAAAAGCTTCATAATTGTATTTGGATAGTTTCTTCCCTATATATGTGTTACTTTGAGAAGATATATTTAGATATAGCCATTATTTTGGAAATTGATATAACAAAAAACGAAACTAATTTGTGAACAAAAGCTTAGAAAATCTGACATCCAAGTAAATAATAAAATTAGCTTAAATTTCAAACACAATTACCGCAGCTTCCTCACTTCTTATGGCGCACACATTGTGGTAACTGAGAGCTCGTATGGAGTTGGAACAGAGAAGCCTTAATTGGGGTGTTCTTTAGAAGAAAAGGACACATAAGAAAGCAATTCGTCAGACTTATAGAGCCACATAAAGTATCATTCTCCTATAGCAAAAAGAAAATTTTGTTTTTGTCTAGACCCACCGGTGAATTATATGAATAAAAATTCAGCAACATCTAAGGGTTCTTCCATGAGCTTTGGATGAACTGAAAGCCCTTTCTAAAAAAAAAGCATTATCCACTAAAACGGGCACTCCAAAATTTTAGCAGAGACCCCAGAAAGTGACACAGTATCTGACATCAGCTCCACTAAGAGAAAATATTGTACCTAGAACAAAAGAGAGCGTACATGACAGAAATTATGACTCTACTCAGTGTATACCAGCCAGTAATTGTTTATCTTTTTTGAACAACTCCGCCAGTAACTGATAATATCTAAATTTACCAACTCTTATAAAATAAATATGCTTAGTAGATTTTAAAAAAACTGCAATGATAGGAAAAATAGTTTCCACCATTAATCATTAAATCAACAGAATAAAAAAACAAAAAGCAGTATGAGAATATAATGAGAATATAATATAGCCTACTATCCCTGATATGTAAGTATATAAATCGAAGTTTCTGGGATGTCACCAAAATATTTCCAAGAGATTTAAGAGAAAGCATCTGCCCGGAACAATTCCTTTGTTGACCTTCATCGTTTACATCCATCAGTTAAGTCTACTCTTCTGTGGACCATCAGTTAGAAAAAAATGGGTTTGTCAACTTCATACAACAAAAGTATTTGTAGATGAGGCAAATTATTTCCTCTACCAACGTTCAGCAATTCAGAATGAGCTATTTACTCTAACCATAAACCCAAAATGCTTAGCGCAGCAGTTATAATCATCATCACATGACTCAAACTTCACTCCAACAGCTGGGGCATAACCATCTTCTCTCCAACAGGTTAAATAAACAGTATGGCAAGAGCAAAAAGCAAATTTCTCTTCCTTATTAATGGGCTTAGCAGTTGGTCCGAATCATATGATTTGCAGAACACAAAACAACACATACGTAATTGGCAAACCAAAAACAGAGTTTATTATAATGCTTACAGTGTTTTTCTTAGAAATGATGAAAATTGACAATTGAAGAAAGAAGATGAAGACAATAAGAGTTTGCTTACGATTGAGATCAGAAAATGGTTTAAAACTTTGTAATCCTAATCGTTTAACTACGCTTAACTAAGGACATATTTCCTTTTTCAATTGTTTTCCAAAACTAAAGACAAAAAAAGTAAATAACCAAATCTTTTACAAAAAATATACTGAGTTTACGTTAGAAAAGTTGTGTATTTCTCATTAGCTCTTGCCACTTATATATAGTGGTTGTCACATAAGGTTTTACATCAAAGAAAATCTACACAATGAATACAACATTGACTACATTCAATACAATATCAAGACTTGGTCAAAGCTCATAAATGCTCCGGTTGAATGGATCTTCATCTTGACAAGTCTCGGACGGAATGTAGACGGATCGGATAAACGGGTCGGATGTAAACCTCCTTGGTCTTGGTTATGAGCAATCCACACAATCCATACAATGGATTATAACACTCCCCCTTGGATGTCATAACCATATCGGGTTTGTAATGTGCTAACGTTGCCTCATTAAAACCTTACTAGGAAAACCCATTGGGACAAAACCATAGTTAAGAAAAAAGAGTACAACACACATTACTCCCCCTGATTTGGACATCACTGAAGGTCCTTGAGTCTACGCAAGCCAATCTGCTTCGTGAGCTTCTTGAATGTGCTGGTGGGAAGTGACTTGGTGAAGAGGTCGGCTGAGTTCTCACTAGACCGGATTTGAACGACATTGACCTCCTTGGCTTTCTGCAACTCATGGGTGAAGAAGAACTTGGGTAAAATATGTTTGGTCCGGTCACCTTTGATATACCCATCTTTGAGTTGAGTAATGCAGGCTGCATTGTCCTCATATATGATGGTCGGACCATTGTCCTCGACCAAACCACTATCTGATCGGATGTGTTGGGTCATAGACCTCAACCATACACACTCACGACTTGCCTCATGCATGGCTAAGATTTCTGAGTGATTAGATGAAGTGACTGCTATAGTTTGTTTCATGGAACGCCATGATATTGCAGTACCACCATGAGTGAACACATAGCCGGTTTGGGACCGAGCACGGTGTGGATCAGATAAGTAGCCTGCAACAGCAAAGCCTACTAAACCATCTTTGGTTTCATTGGTATAGAATAGACCCAAATCCTTAGTTCCTTGTAGGTAACGTAGGATATGTTTAATTCCGTTCCAGTGCCTTTGGGTCGGACATGAACTAAAACGAGCTAGGAGGTTGACGGCAAAACATATATCTGGTCTAGTGTGGCTAGCCAAATACATTAACGCTCCTATGGCACTGAGGTAAGGCACCTTAGGACCCAGGACATCCTCATCATCCTTCTTAGGACCGAATGGGTCAGTGTCCATTCCAAGGGACCTCACAACCATTGGGCTGGTCAATGGGTGAGCCTGGTCCATATTAAATCTCTTGAGTACTCTTTCTATATATGCCTTTTGATGCACAAGGATTCCTCCTTTTATGTACTCAAGTTGCAATCCCAAACAGACTTTAGTTTTACCTAGGTCTTTCATTTCAAACTCTTTCTTGAGACATTCAACTGTTTGGGCGATTTCCCCAGAGGTTCCAATGATGTTCAAATCATCAACATACACTGCTATGATAACAAATCCATTGTTTGCAAACTTCTTTATAAAGATACATGGACTGATATGGTCGTTCTTATATCCTTCTTTGGCAAGGTACTCGCTCAAGCGATTGTACCACATTCGACCACTTTGCTTAAGTCCATATAAAGATTTGTTCAGCCTTATGCAGTGTTCTTCTCGACCTTTGTTAGCTTTAAGCTCAATACCCTCTGGTAATCTCATATATATTTCATTATCCAGTGGACCATAAAGGTATGCAGTTACAACATCCATTAACCGCATATCCAAATTTTTTTTGATGGCCAGACTTATTAAAAATCGAAATGTAGTTGCATCCACCACAGGGAAGTATGTCTCCTCATAATCGATGCCTGGTATTTGTGAGAATCCTTGTGCTACAAACCGTGCTTTGTATCTTACAATTTCACCATGTTCATTTCTCTTCCTCACAAATACCCACTTATATCCCACTGGTTTAACATTATAAGGTGTCCGGATAATCGATCCAAAGACATTCCTTTTCTTAAATGATTATAACTCCACGTTTATGGCTTCTTTCCATTTTAGCCAATCTGATCTTTAAGTGCACTCTAGTATAGACGTGGGTTCATGATCCTCATCTAAGTCCATCATTTCAAGGGCTACATTATATGCAAATATATCATCGATGTCGACATCTTTTCGGTTTGATTTTGTCCCAGACATTAAGTAGTTAATCGAGATCTCATCATTATCAATGCCTTCAGTACCATGAGGCCCGGCGTCCCGAACCCCAAGTGTTGATACTGACGGCATAGCCATTTCGGCCTTGTCTGGACAATCTATGACCTCGGTTTCTTTTGCACCTTTCTTTGTTTTCCGAGGTCTTTTATCTTTGGAACCAATTGGTCTACCACGCTTGAGGCGTGCCTTAGACTCAGTAGCCACTTGATTGTGTCCATCTTGGACATCAATACTTATTGGTGCATTACAAGCTGGTATATAGGACTTAATTTCTCTTTTCGGGTCAGCAAAGGAATCAGGCAATTGATTAGCTAGCTTTTGCATATGAATTATTTTCTGGACCTCTAAATCACATGATTGAGTCCGAGGATCTTGCCATGATAAGGATGTTTGATTCCATATTATTTCTTTGCCCAGCTTGTTATTTTCTACCCCTAATGTTGGGTACTCTGATTCATCAAAATGACAATCAGCATATCTGTCCTTAAATAAATCTCCAGTAGTAGGCTCAAGATATTTAATAATGGTTGGAGAATCAAAACCAACATATATTCCCATCCTCCTTTGAGGTCCCATTTTTGTTCTCTGTGGTGGTGCAATAGGAACATACACAGAACATCCAAATGTTTTAATATGGGACACGTCTGTCTCATGACCCGAGAGTAATTGGGATGGAGAATATTTATGTTCACTGGATTGCCTTATGCGAATTAATTCAGCAGCATGTAAAACTGCATGTCCCCAAGCTGATACTGGTAGCTTCGACCTCATGAGTAATGGTCGAGCAATCAACTGGATTCTTTTAATGAAGGATTCGGCCAATCCGTTCTGTGTATGTACATGTGCCACGGAGTGTTCCACACTTACCCCCATGGACATACAA
Source organism: Raphanus raphanistrum x Raphanus sativus (assembly GCA_019705995.1). Lineage (NCBI taxonomy): Eukaryota > Viridiplantae > Streptophyta > Magnoliopsida > Brassicales > Brassicaceae > Raphanus > Raphanus raphanistrum x Raphanus sativus. The sequence continues at coordinate 45,861,154 of CM034043.1, read as the reverse complement.
TAATCATTAAAAGCTTGGGAACTGAATTCACTTGCATTGTCAAGACGTATGGTCTTTAGACGTATAGATTTAACCACCTCTGCAGTAACAATCCAAGCTTGGTCATGGAACCAAATAGATGCTGCCGTTGAAAAGACTGTTATAGTAAAAAAGAAGCTAACCATCAATAGTTTTCTAAGTTCAAGGTTTGTATCTGTCGGAACCGACTTGGATCACCAATTATAACAGCTGGAACATTGCTAGAAACATAAACAGCCAACGGTTCTTGCCACAAAACAAACAGTTGCTAGAAACAGAAACATTCATTAGAGAAAGAGTGGGCATGCTATAGGATGTCTTGTGTTTGTGTGGTTATACCTCGATTCCTTTTTCAGCAACCTTTCCAGAGAGGAGTGATGAAACATTATCCAAAAGAAAGCGGAGATCAAAAGGCACGTTTTCGAGCTCAATCCTTCCCAACTCAATCTTTGCCTGATCAAGAACCTCGTTTATCAACGATATGAGACCTTTTCCACTGCCGTGAGCGGTTTCAGAAGAGTCCATTTGTTTAGCGTCAAGATCAGTGTCCATCAGCAACTTCAGCATCCCTGTGAAAAACAGACCCTTACATGTTTTCAGCTCCAGAGAAACAAAATCCAAAAAAAAAAACAATTATTAAGTTTGCTTGTTATTTACCTAGAACACCAACCATTGGAGTACATATCTCATGAGAAACAGTGGCTAGGAACTGACCAATCACACACACACAACTAACATTTGATCAAAATCATAAGAACTTGATTAAGGGGGTAAATATATAGCACAAGAAGAAGAAAACTGACTTGTGACTTTGCGATATCAGCAACCTCTGCACGAGCTTTAAGCTCCATCATTTTCTGAAAGTCCTCTTCAACTGTAGCAATCCGATTAATGGCTTCATTAAAGATCCGCATCTCTACACTTAGCCATAATAATATGTGATTCTCAAGAAATCTGGATCCATATTTTTCAATCAGAATCTTACAAAAATGAAGATACATCACATAAACTCACTTAGTCACATACATAAAAGACATCTAACAAAAATAACATGAAACAGATTGAAGGAGATATTGGATATACTCACTCATAATTATGTTCGTGAAGAGCATGTCCAAAAATCAAAATAGAACGTATTCATGTGAAATAAACATACCATAAAGATCATTCTATAAAAATTGGTTCACAGCTCCACATAAGCAAGAAAACAAAAACGATAAGAACATAAAAAAAAGAATTAAAGAGGATAAAGATGTGACCGAAGCCAATAGTGTATTTGTGGTGAGTGATCATGTAGTTCCTCTCGCGAAGAAGGTGTTTGGTGAGATCGAGCTGCTGCAAGGTAGTTCGTGAAGAAGTTGGTGAGATCGAGCTGCTGCAAGGTAGCGATGTGAAAGTTGATCGGCCAAGACAGGGGAGACATCGATGTTGAGCTGAGCCACTGGAGCCTTTCTGGTGGATAAAGCCGCTTTGGTTGCTATTGTTTGATGTTTTTTTTTGGTTAGTTCTATATAGGAGAATGTGGAAAGGAAAAATAAAGGAGTGAATAAAGACATCATTAAATTGATGAATCAGTGTGGCTGTTACGGCAATTACAGAGGAACAATGAAGTGAAAGAGGCAGAGTTCAAAGACGTTCCGACTGAACATAGGCTTAGGGTTGTTGGATTTAATATGGGCTGTAACTAAGTTATAACGCCCAATAAAAAGTCCCGTTTCGCTCTTGTTTCGTCAAAGACGGTGGTGACATGGCGAGAGTTTGGTGAGATGAAACTCTCCTATTGGCTGATTTAATTAATCTGACGTGGACAGCTTATCTATGGATCTTATTTCCCTTTTAGTATAGTATAGATGATTGTCATGTGACTGTTTCTGCAGTTTTAAATGCCAGTTTCATATCCTTAATTAACGCAGTTTTCTTTTCCAGGACCAACATCTACGTGAATCCTCCCGTTGCACCACCTTTGATCGGTGGCTATGGATATGGATACGGCGGTCGGGGATGGTCACCGTTTTCCTTCTTTTCCCCTGGTCCTGCGGTGGCAGTTGGTGTCGGAGGTGGCTTCGACCTCCTCGTTCTCTTCATGTTTCTTGGAGCTGCTTCAGCCGTCGCTAGAAACTTTTTTCGATCAAGAAATGAAGAAGACGACGAAGATTACTATTAGGGCTGGGGAAGTATAAAAATAAAGTTGCTTGTGTATATGTTGTGTTATTATAACAGTCTGTAGAATAATGATATTGAACTCAACTTGCTAACTTGTTTATTACGTTTCACAGAGAACATGTATATATACAACGAGATTGACCGACTTAGACTTCTAGTATTTATCTCTAAACCACTCGTATATATCTTTTATAAATCAGGATATTATACTAACATATCGGACAGAATATACTACACCAATACACCCCCTCACGTTGGAGCGTGCAAGTCTTGAACGCCCAACTTGGACAGTAGAGTACGAAACTGATCACGACCAAGCGCCTTAGTGAGAATGTCTGCAACTTGCTCAGTCGTGCGTATGTGATGAAGAACAATCAGACCAGCCTTGACAGCATCACGGACAGCATGACAATCATTTTCAACGTGCTTAGTACGCTCATAGAAAACATGATTAGTAGCAATGTGAATCGCAGCTTTACTATCACAAAAGAAACGCGTGGGCTTAAGTTCAATATCCAATCCTTTTAAAAGCTTTCGTAACCACTTGACTTCTTTGAGAGTATCAGACATACAACGATACTCAGCTTCAGCGGACGAATGAGAAATTGTGTCTTGCTTCTTAGTTTTCCATGAAATAGGAGAGTCCCCAAGCATAACAACGAATGCACTTAACGAACGACGAGTGAGAGCACAAGAAGACCAGTCTGAATCGCAATAAATCGTGAGAGACAAGTCGGGAGAGGAGGAAAGCATGATACCCTGACCAAGAGAACCCTTAAGATACCGCACCACCCTCTGAGCAGCATTCCAGTGTGCTTCCAAAGGTGTTTTCATAAACTGAGACAGTAAGTGAACAGAGTAACTAAGTTCTGGTCTTGTATGGACCAAGTAGATTAGACGACCCAACAAACGCCGATACTTAAAAGGATCAGCTAACGGCGGACTTGTCTGCAAGGTTTCCTTCGAATCAAGCTTGTGACTCTGTTCAAGAGGTGTAAGAGCCGGCTTGGATCCAAGATTACCAGTATCAGTAACAATGTCTAAGGCATACTTGCGCTGGGAAAGAAATATACCTTCAGGACCTCTGCTCACTTCGATTCCCAAAAAATACTTAAGCTTACCAAGATCTTTCATAGAGAAACAATTGCTGAGATAATCTTTAAATTTCTTCAGCCTATCACCATTGTTTCCACAGATAAGAAGATCATCAACATAGACTAGCACCCGAATTTCATCACCATTCTGAGTGTATGAGAACAAAGAAGCATCATCATAGGATTGCACAAAACCAAAACGAAGCAGAGCATCTGACAACTTTTTGAACCAACAGCGAGGTGCTTGCTTAAGTCCATACAGAGACTTCTTAAGCTTGCAGACCTTGTTAGGATGAGTGTGACGAAACCCTGGAGGCAATTTCATATAGACTTCTTCCTCTAGATCACCATGAAGAAACGCATTATTGACATCCATTTGATAAACCTACCACTGTTTTGAAGCCACCAAACGCAACAACGTACGGACAGTCGTCATTTTAACTACCGGAGCAAAAGTCTCTGTGTAGTCCCTGCCTTCGACTTGCTTATTACCCATACAAACCAGCCGAGCTTTATACCTCACAATAGTACCATCGGCGTTGTACTTTATTTTATAAACCCACAAACTTCCAATGGCCTCTTCACCAGGCGGTAAGTCACAAATATCTCAAGTATCTGCATCCTCGAGTGCTACAACTTCAACAACCATAGCATCATCCCAGACTTTGATCCCAACAGCATCTTTGAAGTGTTTAGGCTCTGTTCCAGCGGTTATCGCAGCCAAAAACACTTGATGCTGCGGAGAAAAATCAGTATCTGAAATAAATTTTGTCAGGGGATATAAGGAGATACCTTGAACCGAAGACGAGGACTCAGATTTTGTAGTGGAGTTGATGAGAGCGTGATGGGTAACTGGAGTAAGTGCTTCTGCATCCTTAAGTCGAACTGAAGGAACATGAGGTCTGTGACCACGACCAAGTACTTCTGTGTCAGCCGGAGGGAGACTAATCACTGTATCTTCTTCTATAGACGACACCCCCTGTCCAACAACATCATCTGATATCTCTGCATCTCCTACATCTGAAGCTATGTTTTCTGCAGTCTCTGTGGTTCCTGTGTCAACGGCAACTTCTGGTACAGGAACCAGATTTTCATTGGGAACAGGAGGAATGTTAATGTTCCAGTCATCATCACAAACAACTGTAGGCAACAGAAGGCACTGGTTCTTTCTCCGCAAAAGGAAAAACATGTTCCTGAAACACCACATCTCGGGAGACCAAAATCTTCTTACTGTCAACATCATAAACTTTGTAACCCTTTTTACCAAAAGGATAGCCAAGGAAAACACACAACCGACTCCTTGGGCTGAACTTATCTTTGTTTCTTGGCATGCGATGTGCATAGCAGGCCGAACCAAACACACGAAGCTGGCTAAGATCAGGCTTGCGTCCATGAAGAATCTCGTACGAAGATTTCCCTTTGTGAATAGCAGATGGAGTCTGATTAATGAGATGCGCCGCAGTAAGTACAGCTTCACCCCAAAATTTGACAGGCAAACTTGCTTGAAACAATAAAGCTCTAGACACGTTGAGAATGTGTCTATGTTTACGCTCCACTCGACCATTCTGCTGGGGAGTAGCAACACAAGAGGTCTGGTGGATGATACCTTTTTCACGAAAATAAGATGTGAGACACATGAACTCAGTCCCATTGTCACTCCTAACAACCTTGACCATCTTACTAAACTGCTTTTCAACATAAGCAACAAAGTTTGTAAGTACTTTGCGAACTTCCGATTTCTCCAACAACAAGTATGTCCAAACGGCTCGTGAGAAATCATCTACAATAGTCAAAAAGTACAATGCACCGCAAGTGGAAGGTTGACGATACGGTCCCCAAACATCAACATGAATCAATGAAAAAATGTCATTTGATTTATTAGAACTATCGGAAAAAAATCCTCGAGTTTGCTTGGATTTAAAACAAATATCACAAGGCTGAGAGCCAACAGAAGTAGAAGAAAACATAGGTAAAGCCGAAAGCACTGAAAAACTAGGATGCCCTAAACGCCGATGCCACAAAGTCTGATCAGATGAAGCCTCGACTGAGTGTATCTTCGCGGTAGCAACATCCGTCAAGTAGTATACCCCATCACGCTCTTCACCGGTTCCAATCAGAGTCCTCGAGAAACGGTCCTGTAAAACACAAACAGCATCAGTAAAGGTCGCAAGACACTTAGTTTGTTTCAAGAATTTTGAAACTGAAAGCAGAGTGCAGTTTAATGCAGGCACAAAGAGGACGTTTCTCAAAGTAATTTTGCTTGAGAGCTGAAACACTCCCATACTGACGGCATATGTCTTACTACCATCAGCAAATCCCACCGAACAAGATGGAATAGACACAACATTAGTCAAGAGTGAGAGCCTCCCAGTCATGTGATGAGAAGCTCCAGTATCCAAAGATTACCACACGTTATCTTACCAGACAGTTTATCCGCACTGGACTTTTCTTGAATCATCTGAGAGAGATCCTTCCATTGATCAGATGTAAACTCAGGAAAAGCAGACGAGTTTGAGCTAGTAGCATGTGCAGCAGTAGCTTGTCCTCTTCCACGTCCACCAACTGAAGAGCCACGACCAGCTCTTCCACGACCACGACCTGAGCTTGCTCTGTCTGAGCGTTTCTGAAACCAATCTGGAAAGCCAACCAACTGCCAACAGTCCTTCTTCTCATGACCACTCCTGTTGCAATTAGAACAAACAAAACCACGATCTCTGTTTCGTAAAATAGACGAATCAGACCGTGAACTTCCTTGACCATCACCACGCGAAGCAGAGTCTGTTGTACGAGCAAGAAACCCGACTGCATCTTGTTGACCATCACGACTTCTAGACGAGTCAAGCCTCTGTTCCTCCCTGATCACTTTTGAGTACACTTCTCCAATACTTGGTAGAGGATCCATTCCTATGAGTGACGTACACAAACCCCCAAAACGAGAATCATCAAGACCCATGATAAATTGATGAACCTTGTCATCGTCTCTTTCTTTCACAATCTCGTTTGCAGCTCCGCAAGTGCACAACGGCAATGGTCTGTAAACAGCATATTCTTCCCAGAGTGCACATAATCTACCGTAATACTCCAAAACGGTTTGACCCTCTTGACGACAAGCAGCTTGCTGAGCCTTGATCTGATGGATCCGGACCTTGTTCCCAACTGAGAACCGCTGCTTGAGCTCAGACCACAACTGAGCCGCATCTGAGACGAACGTCACAGAAGCTTTCACCTTGGGTTCTATCGAAGATCTTATCCAACCTATGATCATTGAATTGACTGCCATCCAATTCTCATAATCTGGACTTTCACTTGAAGGTTTCTTCAGAGTACCATTGATAAAACCTATCTTACGTTTGGCTTGGAGTGCGTTGAGCATCTCGTTAGCCCACTGGTTGTAGTTATCACCGTCCAACATGACTGATGTGATCTTAACACCGGGATTATCCGATGAGAACAACATATACGGTGACGCAGGAACGGCGGAATTTGAGTCTTTTCCTGCATCTGATACGTCTGACTTCACAACACCTTGTTCACCAGACATCTTCACGAAAGAAGAACTTGTTCAAACTATGAACTCTCACGAACACCTTGAATTGAGATCTATAGCTCTGATACCATGTAGAATAATGATATTGAACTCAACTTGCTAACTTGTTTATTACGTTTCACAGAGAACATGTATATATACAACGAGATTGACCGACTTAGACTTCTAGTATTTATCTCTAAACCACTCGTATATATCCTTTATAAATCAGGATATTATACTAACATATCGGACAGAATATACTACACCAATACAGTCAAATATATATATTCTGTCACGAAAATTACGATGGAAGAAGACTCAAATAAATACTTGATGGTTTATTTTGTGTTTTTGGTGTTAACTAAGAAAAATAATTAGAGCTAATACAAGTATCAGTAAATCAGGTAGATAATAATAGTAACAAATAAAATACAAAAGAAGAAAATCAAGAAGAAGACGAAGAAGGAAAATGAAAGAGTCAGTGAATTAACAAAAATCATGAAGTCCGGTTAATACTAAGTCCCTGAAAGAGCCAATGAGGCCTCTTCTTCTCTCGGTCCAACGACGTCGTACTTGAGCTGCTCATAGGCGTGGTTGGTCCGCTACTTTCTTGGTTATTACAATTAATAGTGTTGCTCTGATTATTACAATTATCCGATGATGATTTGAATGATGTCGTCGACGAGTAATCCATGTCCTTGTTCATAGAGGAAGAAGACATTCCAATGCTCAGTGTCAGTTCTAGCTCGCTCTCTTCAATATGATCCGTTACTGTGTTCGTGGCTCTAGCCACATTTTCGAGGCCTATGCCTGACCAGCTTCCGGTTCTCTCTCTTGGACCGGTTTGGTCTTGGTTGTTAGTAGTACAGTATTGGCTTCTATGTTTGAGTTGCTCCATCATCTTCTTCTGTATATTATATACTCTATGCAGCTCTTGTACCTGCGATAATCACTTTGTTATATATATATGGTTCTTATCTCAAAGGTGTATGCTTGATGTCGGTAAACCAAATTGGTCGGAAACTCAGTTCGTCAAAATATTTAAAATATACGTTGATAATCATCATAATAATTATTATTTGGACCTGAAAAGATCTAAACCCAAATTGAACAGGAAACCAAATCCATATGTATGCGATATATGCATGTGTTATGTGTAAGTATAACGTACCTGTTGCTTGAAAAGATCTTCTTGGGCTTGCATTGTCCGTCTGATGGACTCAGCATTTTGCTTTTCAAGAAACCTATCCATTGACCTTAGAAAAAAAACTCCTTTCTCTTCTTTGTCGTCAGTCAATTTCTGCTTTGAAGATTTCCGTTGACCATCAACACCAAATCTGACGAATCCACTACAATCAACACTCTCTAAGCCAAATGAGTTTGTCGTAATTCGCTCAACGATCTTTGTTCCCATACCTGAAACGTAGAGTCACACACTTAATAGCCATTTGATGATTGATGAAACGCACACAAAAAAAAGGAACCCTAGTTTCACTTAAATTGTATGTGTAGGTGTGTGTGCGTGCGCGCGCGTGCGTGCGTACATGTGATTATGATGTTGATGGAGTAATCGTCATAAGCCACTAGTTCTTCAAGTGAAGGGTTTATAGACAAAAGAAGGTTGACTAGTGGGACACACTTTTGAATTTAATTGGATTCTCTCTCATGGTCTTTTGACCCAAAGCCAAGTATTTCTATTAACAGAATCAAAATATCTTTCTGATCACCACCGTATCAATGGATAGAGCAAGTTAGACCACAAAATATTGGTGTTCTAATTAAAAACAAGAGTTATTAACAATCATAGAAGTAGAAGATTTACAATTCTTCAACTGAAAATGACTAAGGTTAGTTACTTTTTGTTTGGTTATTCCAATTGAAATTTGCTTGTTTATTACACTCTAGTTATTTCAAAGAAAAATTAGTGATATAGTTCATACTTTACATACAACTAATTAACGAGCTGAATACTTCGCTAGTGAGTATCTAAGTTGTGCCTCCATGACAGAATTAGACACGTACCATTTGTTTCATGAACATTGTTATTTACTTTATGCAAAATATCTTTTAAAATGTGTATTTAGTTCTATATATTATCCATGAAAAAGCATTGGTATGATAAGGTATGAAAATAAGATATCTTAAATCATGTAGCAAACGATTCGAAAAAATATATTTTAAGTAAATTGATGCGAAATATTAGCATAATCTTCATTTTCACTACTAAAGTTTAAAATATAATATTTCGAGTCATCGAATTGCTGCAATAAAGTGGAAATATGTGGTGTAGGTTGGCAAAGGACGAAGGGAAAAAAAGACAGCATGCAAGTTGTTTATTTTTTTCCTTTTCTTCTGGATAAGCATCGCTTAGTTTGAAAATGATTAAAAAAACAAGGAAAAACATCAATAAACTCTAGTCGAGCAGTTGATCCAAAAAAAAAACTCTACTCGAGCAGTCATATTTTACCATTCAGTGTAACTTGATGAACATGCTAATAAAGCGTAATTTTTTCATTAAAATCAATAAATAATAATGTTAAAAATCATTAAAATATGAATATATATGAATTGGTCTCATCGTTCACAATGTTCTTGCATTCATGCGGAAAGGACTGTATCACCTAAGTTTCCACTTAAACATGTTTCCTTTAATGTTCTTAAAAGTTGTCTACACACATATCATGTCAATAATTTTTTTTTTTCATGTCAATAAATTATCTCTGACTCATGTACTTACATCAATCTATATACACACGCGCACACGGACAAAAGAAAAAAACATGAGAAGATCTATATTTTGTAGAGAACCAAATTAGATAACCAATCAGGACAAGAGAAGGACAATAATTTATTAAAAGATAAGGTTTCTGTTTAATACGTTTTGTGATATAGTACATGTATATTTTCTAAACAAAATATCTGTTTCGCTATCAAAGTTTCGATGACTAACTTTACTCTCTTCACGGTGTATGATATGTTAAGAAAAAAATAATATAAATCTTCACGGAGGTCTTGAAGTCTAAACCAATTTAAGAAAGCCAATGTAATGATTTTTTTACAAACACAATATATACGTTTTCTGGTATACAGAATGATCTGCTCGATTATAAGTAAACACACACACATATACATGTATAGCAATCCTTTCTATAAATTGTTCATCACCTTCATCGATCCGTAAAATACCCACATAAATTATTCATATATATATATATATATATATATATATATATATATATATATACGGAACATATGATTTCTATAAAACTTACCTGAAAAGAAGAGAGGCCAAGCTGTGATTCTCTCCAAAGAAGGTCATTGATTATGTTCTAAGGCTCTGAGTTCATGCCAGAAAACTCACTTAGAGAAGCTTATAGAAGCCCTTGCAAGACGCATACACTTACCTTATGCTATATGTGTTTCTTCACCAATTCGCTCCAAAGTATAACTTAATAAATAATCCAAAATCTAAGAGATCACTTTAGGACTTCGTCAACAATCAATATAGGAGTAAAGCAGTGTGGAAGGAGAGAGAGATGGGGCGAGAGAGGAGGGGGATAATGGGAATTCACAGCTAAGGAAATGCTTATAATAACTAAAAGATTAATAAGCAAATACTCCCTATATAGTGATGGAAGTTAAATAGTTTTAAAGGGTTAATTTTGACAGGCTGTGATATTTGTGAAGGAGGCAAGGAAAATGCCGAGGGTTTTCATATGCTAAAGTTTTTATGTTCATCTAATTCTCCACTCTCTAATAGACAGACAAAACAATAACTACTTTTTATATAAAATATTATAAATTCTCTAGTATACCTTATTTAAATCTCGAACTTGACAGTCCTTTATTCTCCGAGAAGATGAACCTTTCTGATAATATTCATTCAAGAGTGAAATACAAGGTTGTTACACAAACTGGCGGATAACAAGAATTTCCCAGAACCAAGAGTCCAAAGACAGGCAACTAAAACCCACGACGGGGCAGCTTACAAACACAATAAGATAAGGCTAAACTAAGACGGGAAAGACAAACTAATGCAACAAACTTCCTTAATGATAAAAGCAATAAGCTGGATAAATCGCTGCTGTCTTCGGACAACCATCCGATTCCATCCACTTGTAGAATCCAAGACACCCAAGACACCAAGTCTTCTTAACCCGGATCTATCGTTGCCGCCTATGGCCTGCCGAACGATACCAAACGATACCATCCCTACTCGCAACTAAAACCGGGCCTTCACAAACCGACAAGAAGGATCGCTTCACGATTCACACAACTTTCGGATACGGTCTGAACGTACTCTCTGACATTCACTTTACCATTAGATAGAAGCCCACCATAAACCTCCAAACAAACAAGCCTCGAGGGTTGAAACCAAATTGATACCATCATTACCGAACAGATCGACGAGAGATCACTGCAATTACCACTACAGAAAGAAAATCACATCAGAGACATCACCAAGCTGACTCGTGGGATCACCAGGAATAGACGAGAGGTGGAATCAGATACACCGACTGTTGCCGGAGCTTTGAAGGTCTGTTCCAACTAGTTACACCAGATCCTTCGATCCTTGTACACTAGCCAAAGCTCTTCACCCCTGAAACCAGTTCCTTTATCGCAAGACCAAAGGTTCAACCTTTATGAAGCACACGATGAAGCATAAAGAGAAAACCATAAGAGGCTTGCCTTCAGAGCATCCACGAGACAAATCACCACCTAAACCAACACAGATCTACGACGCGACCCGAAGATGAGAACAGCCCGAAATGTCACCTTTCACCAACCCAGATCTACAACCTACAGAAGAACTAAACTCCAGATCCACTCTATACTATGGAAGCGAAACTAACTGGACCGGCGGTGGTGCTATTGGAGCCACCACGCGCCGGTCAACGGACGATCAAACCTCTTCTTCTCTTTCTTCTTCTCTGTTTTGCTTTCTCTCTCGTCACCGGCGGATGTTTTTTCTTAGATGATCATCTTTTTTTTTTTTTTTTTGAAATGAACCTTTTTCATTAACTTATATGCCACAATATAAAATAGTGAAAGAACTTTTTTCACCATGTTGTAATTCTAACTTTTAACTCAAAAGATGAACCAATTAACTCCCAAGAATTCACATATATTAGGTATTACTGATAATATAGAATCCTAAGTCTTGTGAAAGACGATTTGATTATGAATATTATATGTGTATAGTATCGCGTATGCAGCGGTATGAAAATAATTGGATGTGTTGATATAATATAAAACTGAGAAGATCAAGATGATTTGGACAAATGATGAACAAAAGAAAATGATTTTTAGCCAAATATATTCCAGACAGTCCTCACTGGACATGATCAAGATATATGCATGTAACCATATAAAAAACTAAAACAGATAAAATATTATATAACAACCAATTGGAGACAAAGCTTCTATCTTTTGTAACAAAATAGTGTCGTTTTGTATTATTTTTGGGAATTCAAATTATTCCAATTTCTGTGTATTCTTATACCAATATAAATGTAGACGTATATATTCTCCACCATCATCTTCCGTACTGGGTATTATGATAGTATCCAACCATACCCAAAAATCTCATGATTATCTTTTTTTAATCTGACACCAAGTTTAGTGAGATAGATCCTCATCATCCTCTTATAGTATATCACTTGTTAGCATTTTTATAAATGGAATAATAACTTTTCAGTTTACTTTCGCTTTCTCCTGTCTTGTGTTTTTCAACTTGCCTACATATGAATAAACTTTTGTATACATTCGATGGAAATAAAATTATATGGTTGATGTTTTACGAAACTTAGATTCATATAACAATTTCGTATCATTACTCTAGTGACTAAATGCATTTTAAGCTGACCAACCAAACATCTGAAAGAACATTTTAGTTTTAAAAAAACATCTGAATGAAGATCGTACAGAAAATGCATAAGTTTTTTATATTTCGGTTAAGACTTTAACGTTTGCTGACATTATCGAAATTTGAATTGATGAGGTAACACCGAATACGTTAGAAGTGATAATTTTGCTTAAGCTTCTATAAATACATGTTAAAATAATTCTTGATTTACTGGATATGATTCGGAAAATGTTGACGGATTAATAGCTGACCAATTCATAGATTATCTAATAATGATCTAAATTTTGAGATAAATTGAATGAATATAAACTGTGTGAAATGGTTCGCTTTTGTTCTAAAATCCATGGCCATTGAAAAAAGGGACCATAACAATTTCCCATAAATATAATTTAATTCATAAGATTCCAAATTAAACCCCTCGAAGAAAAAAAAAACTATCAGCATATGAATTTAGTGACATCTAAAGTTTCATCATAATTAAAAATATATTTCTATATTTTACTCTGGCTTGTCTTCTACTTGTTTCGCAATCTCCTCTCAAAGAGATCTCGTGCTAACATGGGGTACTTCGATTACGCACCGACTTATCGTAGTTATATTTGAATTAGTATACACATTAAATATATAAATGATAATGATTAACTACTACTCTATTGAGTTATACTCACATATAGTCACATGAATATTTGAATTAGTATACTCTATTTGAATTATTAATAATGTTGTTATGTTGTATAATTATCTCTACGAAAGATTTAGCATAATGAAATCTATTATCAACGAGTTTAATTTGGTCTAAAAGTTCGTCAATCTGTATATCAATCTCAAAAGATGGCAACGATACTAATTGAGTTTTATAATGGTTATGATTGGTAACAATAGCATAAAATATACTAATATTTCCTCTCTATCATTTTAAGTGAGTTTTAAAGATTTTTATTTTGTCTTATATAAGTGTTTTTCTCGTAATTTTAGATAAATTAAATTTTATTTGAAATTTGTAACCAGTTACAAAATTCTATACTTTTATTGGTTGAATTAATTTTATATAATATTATTTTATGTAACCAAAATAAATTACATAAACAATTATATTTTCTAATTTTTATATTAAAATCTTAAACATCACTCGAAATTTAAGTGATACCGAAAGAATATTTTATATTGGAGTTCATAGATCTAGCCAATCTTTCAAGTTTCAACTAATTGCCGGTGCATTAAGAAACTCAGCTCATCGTGTTTTGCTATTGCAATTCTTGATTACAGATCCCAAAATGATTACTTTATCTAAAATATTATTAAATTCAAAAATTTTAAAACTATATTGATCTGCGGTTAATATTTAATTCCAGGATGTTGTAATAAAAAATCAAACGATTCCTTCCGCGGATGCATGCGTATGTTATTAAATTAAATAAGCAGTTAAATGTGATTATTGTAGAGAAAAAGAGCTGGCTGGATTAGGCGGAGCCATGTGAGATGAGAAGCAAGGAGGAAACTCATACAAAGTCATACAGTATTAAAACAATTAGCTATATTATTATTCTAAATTTCTAATTACACCCAGACCGAACATGATATCGTCAAGTACAATACTTAACAGTAATTAGGGGCACGATAATTGCTTCTATTGGCTTAAATAAAATCAGATTTCTTTAGAGTTCCAAAGTTTGAATCTGCAGGTCAACATCTAAGTTTCGAATAGTACATCACATGAATTATTGTCTGTTTATTCTGTATATACAGACCAATACTCGCAATGTTTTTCTGTGAAATAAATGAAAGATAAACTATAGATTTGTCCGCCTCAAATTGGATAATATTATAAAAAGTTCAGAACACACGAATAAGAATAGACATGAATAATTAGGTACTATACATGAATAGCATTTTGTTGCACCGTAAATAAACAACAATTTTTTATCCTTGTTATACCTAAACAGTCAACTATTTATACTAAACCCCTGTTTAGCGTTTTTTTATTTTCATCTCCGATATATTTTATTATTTTCACTTCTAAAATAAAATAAAAATTATAATAAAAGTGAGATATGCTTAAATGTATTTTTCCAAAACAATAATCTAAAAATATAAAATAAAAATAGAGAAGTTCTATTTCTTCATTTATAAATAAAAGAAAAAATAGAAATTTTTATTATAAAAATAAATGAAGGTGAATTGAAATAATTTTAACTCTAAATGGTATTGTATTATGGGTCGTATATGCTCTAACGAGTCATAATCGTTAATTTCTACTCCCTCTGTTTCATAATAAATGTCACTCTGAGCTCATTTTCTTGTTACACAAAAAGTGTCACTTTACAATTCCAATATAAATTATACTAACTTTCAGCTGAAAATTAATTGCAAACTGCATTGATTTTATAAATAATTTTATTTATCTAAAATACTATTGGTCAAAAAGGTATAATTAATTACAACTTACATATATTTCAACAATTTTCTTAATCTGTGTGAAAAATGTCACAACGACACTCTTTAAGAAACGGAGGGAATATTATTTATATAGGTCACAATGGTGAAAACAAGGGGGTGATTTGGTCATTATTATTTTATGTGAATAATGTAAAAGAAACGAGAAGAAGACCTAAAGTGAAGTGACGGCATGTGGAAGCAAAGAGAGAGTTAATAGATTTGGGATTAATAATAAAAAGAGTTAGCACGCGTTGTAGCCTTTCTAATAGACATTGTGGGTCCTGCTCCTACCCCACTATAGTGACTATACACACACACATCCAGATTTGTCTTTTTATTTGTAGAGTTTATGTAGGTATAAACGTAAAGAAAACAACCGTCAATTTTATTTCAGTTACATTTCTTCTGTATATAATTTACAGTTTTCTTTCTGCATTAAACGTGCATAATTCCTCAGTTATGGTACTTGCATAAAGATTATAATGGACAAATTAGGTGAGTTAATAGTTACAAAGGAAAAGAAAAGTGATTGTGTATAAAGAAAATCAACCAATAAACCGTGGTGATATCAATATATTATTAGTTCCTACCAAAGATCATTAGTGTAAAGAAAGAAGAAGATCGGACCGAAAGTTGCCATATCCATTCAAGTCAGAAAAAGCTAAACAATTTCAGGGAGGGATAATTAGAACATTTCCAAGGGTTCATTCTATTTTCTACACTAAAATAGAGTGACTCTATAATAGAGATGGAGTTTGCTCCAATAGATACTCTATTTTAGAGTAGAAAATAGAGTGATGAACAAAAAAAAACAACTTACTCTATATTTGGAGTAAACCTATTTTTCACTCTATTATAGAGTGAAAAATAGAGTATCATTGGAGTATTTTTACTCTAAACTCTATTTTAGAGTGAAAAATAGAGTGGGGTTGGAGATGCTCTTAGCAAAATAAAATAACAATTTGTCTTGAAAAACAAATACTCCATCCGTTTCATAATACTTGATGTTTTACCTTAGTGTACAAAGATTAAGAAAATTATATTTTTTTAATAAAAATTATTTTAAAGATATAATTTAAAATCAATTAACCAATAATAAAAAAGTATGTGAAATCTAATTGGTTGAACAGTTTCCAATAAAGTTAAAGTAACCTTAAAATCTCAAAACTTCATCTAATTTGAAACAAAATTATACTTCTAAAACATCATCTATTATGAAACGGAGGGAGTAGATAATAGTTCAGGTAATTACGACATCATTACTCATTAGGGGTTTTCTCAAGCGAGTTGTGGGTCCCAAAATTACACGTGTCGAATGCGTGGACGCTATAACTGGGCCTTCCTCATGTGGGTTATTTCTTCAAGTGCAGGTTCTCCACTTGTTTCAGATCCCTCTTTTTTGTCAACTGTTACTCAGCTCTTGGATTAGATTTTATCTGATTTTGGAGATTATAACTACATTGCATCACATATATAGTGAAACCTGAAATGAAAATTCACAAAAAATTAGATTAGTTCATATCCCCAATATCATGGACTGATTCTACAATTTTTTCTCCAAATTTACTAAAGTAAAATATACTCTACTCTTTTATAATCTTTTAAATTTTCTAATTCTATAATTATTTATTTTCAGTGGAAAAGATTAATTATCCGCAATTTAACAATTGAATTAGATTTTATTTAACATTTAGGCAAACTGACAAATTAAATTCATAATGTTTTTTCACATAGATTAGAATCTTTGTGTAAATAACTATTCTTTCTTCTGATGATAAAAATAAATTTAAATTTTCATAAAAAGAAAACTGACAAATTAAATCGAGTTGGATATTATACTATATGACAAGAGTACAATGTTTACTACGGATATGTTTTAAAACTGTTCCTCTAAGATTTTATAATAGTAGTAATGACACTGGACCAACTAAGGACAACCTCAGCTCCCACATACAATGAATCAGATTCAGAATATGACTATTCAGAATATGACTATGTAACCAATGAAAAGCATTAACGACAAAACACCAATAATAATAATAATAATAATAATAATAATAATAATAATAATAATAATAATCTGTATAAAAATAGTTTAATGCAAAAGCTATGGAATCTCTTGATGTTCGAGCCAGATGTAATCTCGTGTGGATCCAAAAAATGCCTTATTTGTTTTCTTTTTTCTTTTTCCTTTCCGGAGATAAATTTTTATTCCGAGTTTTCGTTTTCACAGAACAGTATCTTTGTTAAATTTCCCCACGATGGTTTATCTTGTACTTGTTGAGATCTCGAGTTACTTAACAATTATTACGGCAGTTCAATAATTGATGTCCATATCAAACCATAACGTTTGTAACTATAAGAAATTAGTAGTGTTAATTTAGAAGTTACTGCTCAGTTGATATCATTTTGAACTCATGGACAAAGACGTTAACTATCCAACTAACACACCATAATCATACTCTAAAAAGCAGCACTAGATTTTGGGAGTTGTAGTATGATTCTTTCGATTTGATATTCATTTTTATCAAAATATTTTACAAGATCGAAATACCTTTGGACCTGATCGGACAAAAGCGAGACACAAGCACTGACTGGTCAACTACACCTAATGTATATAAGCAAAAAAAAAGAAAATCTCTCCAATTGGCAAAAACTAATCAACAAAGATGTATGATTTGATTCTTAACGGTAAAATACTATTATAATGCACTTAAAAGAAATTTATTTATTCATTGCGAAAACCAAAACACCATATCATCTTCACGCCTTCCTTCACTCGTTTCTTCAAAGTACTGCACAAACCAAATGCAAATTTTTTATCATTTAAAATAAATAACAGATACCACAAAATCAAAATATTTCTCATAACAAAATAACAGAGTATCTAAATCAAAGGAAAGACCCCCTATCATGTTTTACCAATATAAACGAAAAGATTTTGTATGTTTTGACGTTTGGAACACACACAAGTGTTCATGAAACAGATATAAAACAGGAAAGAGTATATATTTTGAAGCTACCTGCAATCAAATAAGAAAAAGAGAGGAGAAAAGGTGATATTTTTTTGAAGTTTGAAAGATTCATTGGAGGACTTTCTTGGGGTCAAGCTGTCCACTGGAGTAACTAGATGGAACCGCAGAGAGCTCGAGTCTTCCTTTCCATTCTTCACCTGGTTTTAATGTGATCGGTCTTTCCACAGCTGCAGCTTCAACACATAACATATGCTTATAGTCTTCATCTCCCAAGTCCGATATCGACTTTGACTTCTTATCCCAAGGATTCCACACCACTTGACCACATGAATACGAATGGTGTAATTAGTAATACCAAACTAGGATTCTGATAAAAAAACAGCAACAGGGTTTTAGGTTTTACCTGCATCAGCAAGCCCGTCCTTGCGTACAACGAAAGTCCTCTTTTTCTCGTGGTCCAAAATAGCAATCTTTGTAGGAGTGCTTAGGTAAATCTTGTCAATCTAGTTTTCAAACAAGTGTCAAGTTTATTTTTTTCTAAGTGATGACACAAATAATTGAGAAGAAGGGCGAGATTGGATTTCGCAAACTTACTTCGGATTCAAAAGTAATAGCATCACCTTGCTCCGTAAAACGTTCTCTGTTCTTTAAGTTGTCTAGATAATCCAGCGTCTCCAACCCTTCAACCCTTACTTCACTGAACACAAACGAACCGATGCATGTCAATGTTTATAGATGTAGAGGTTTAACACAATATAAACTCCATACTTTAAAAACAAAACACATTAGAGATCGAGGCCTTCAAAAACGACCAGTAAAATCGCAACCAAAGTTGGCATGAAAAATACATGAATGCAGCAATGAGATTACCTGATGTCCGAGACGGAGAAATAGGTGTGATAAGCAAATGTGAATGTAAACGGCTTTCCATCAGCGTTGGTGTTCCTGATACGAGATGTCAGTGTCAATTCTCCTTCAGATCCCAAGTTCACCCTCATCCGGAACTCAAAACTGAAAAATGGATACACGGAGATGAAGACCCATATTCAATGTAGACCTTTCTAGTTTAATACGTTCTAAGAATCTTACTTGTAAGGCCATGTCTTAAGATCGTCTTCAGTTGGCCTGAGGATGAGGTCAACGAAAGCATTAGAAGAAGAGTTCGTAGGCAAAGGAGGTGGGGTAGCATCAACTTCCCAGATCCTGTTTCTAGCGAATCCATGTGATTCGAGTGTACCAAGGTTACTGAACTGCACGTACAAAAGAAAAAAGAAGAAGAGAATTTCCATGAGCACATTCAATAGTAAAATGGAACAAACAGAAGGAAGAAATATATAAACACATACTTGAGGAAAGCAAAGAGGAATCCCTCCACGGATTGGTTTAGGAGGCTTGAATATAGCCTGCACAAAACGCATAGCACAATGGTCTCAGAGCTCTATTGCTTGAAGCTCATACACTCACTAAACGAGGCAAAAACAAACTACTCTAGTATGAGAAAAAAATTACTAGACTGCAAAATCAAATGTCCTCTATTCTTTCACATGCTTCTCTTGGGGAAATTAAACTAAACATGAAGTAAAAGAATCCACAGATCCAACCAAGAAAGAGGAAACATCTAATGGTAAATGTTTAGCATCCAATATCAACTTGTTAAGGCATTATTCTTATTCTCTCCACAGATTCAACTAAAAAGTGAACAGTATATAGAGCCCTTAGTATGTTTCTAAAGGAGTTTGAAGCTTTTTTTTCAATGTAAATCAGATGGAAGATGGTATGTATAACCTTGCTGCTGAGGTAAAGTAACTCTTCTCCGTTTTCATTCTTCCAAGAAGTCACATGACCACCATACAAGTATACCTACATTTATGTCACAAGGAATAATCATTAACTGATGAGATCAATCACTCGGAATTGATCAATTACATCTTCGTAAGATACCAGATCCATGGATTCATAGCCTAGAAACTACTTTTTGAGTAAGAGATAAATCAACAGATCTAGTTCAAATCACTAGGGATGAGATTCACAATCGCAATCAAGCTAGAAGAACAGCGATCACAAGCAAAGCAAAAACAAAAGATTTCAGATCAGTATCGGCGAGGGTGATCAGTTACAGAGAGTGAAAAAGGACCTCGGCGGAGCGGTTACGAGACTCGCGGAGGACGATTTTGTCGAGGCCATTGATACCTTTGGCGAGCTCAAAACAAGGATGCTTCGTCGCCATCGATATTTTACCAGAATCAAAAAACAAGATCTCCTCTACCCTTCTTATTCTCTCAGTCCCTTTTTTGTAAAATAAAATAAAAGAAAATCTTCTTCACTGATATCCTTCCTTCACGCTAAAGAGTGAAAAAGGTAACCTCTAAACCTTTTTTGCCGTTTTTTGTTCGAACCGCATCTCTCTCTCTCTCTCTCTCTCTCTCTCTCTCTTATTATGCCTATGTAATGCTTTTATATTTATTTTAGCTTTCCCTCCGTTTTAATATTTTTAGTTTATATAACATAAATCAAAGAAATTAAAAACATGCGATTGATTAGTGAGGATTACTGAAGAAGATAGGTTGAATTGTCAAGTCTAGGGAATATGCAAAATCTACAGCCACACAGATCCGTGAGATGATAAACACAAGAATCCTAAGTATCATCATCTTATGTAACGATAAAAATGTTATAATTTGATTATTTGTAAGCAAGGCCAAAAGGTGAATGAAGATAAATGTATGATAGCCCTCTCTTTGAGTAGTGTTTCTTGAACTACAAACGGAAAAAAGGAAGAAAGATTAAGTCTATAGCATAACCACTATACTAAACTGGGTTCTCTTGATCCATCATTGGCATCACAATCTGACTCCTCAGTTGAACCTGCTCTTCTGATCTATCAAATAGGTTCAGATTCAGAGGAAAAGGATGAGCTGAGGGGAAGAGTTGGTTCAGAATAATTGAACAGCCATTTTAAGCTTGTTTTGTTTCCACTTTGGCAGTTTATAAAACTCTTTCTTTGTCATTTCAAGTTTCTCCTTGAACTCTCCTGCACTCATGTATGCCTGGGGAAACAGAAGCTCTCTTCATTAGGACACAAAACCACAATCTTATAACAATAGTGTTTTTGAAGAAGAAGAAAGCTGACCTCTCTTCTAGCGAGGTCGATATCTGGAGCAGGATCCTCTGAGTCCGTTTTGAGGCGTTCGTATGGGAAAGTAGGCAGGTTGCTGTCTTCTTCTTCTGCTTCTTCTTCTTCTTTTGAATCTTCATGAATGTTGTTCATTGATTCTTCCTCTGTCGTCTCTGCTGTCGCCGGCTTTGGTGCCTCTGCTTCGTTTGTAGCTTCTTCATGCATCAAAAAAGATCAAACAAGGGTAAGCTCAACTTTTCTAACCATATCGATGGTTTTGGGGGGTGTTTAAATGTGACTGCGCACCTTCAGATGAACTGGGGGTAGTAGTAGGTGCTTCTTGAGGAGTAGGCCTAAATTTCTCGAAAAGAGCTGTGCGGGCAGCAAAAGCTGCGGATTTGGGGGCGAGCTTTCTGAGGTCTGGTGCATGAGATTTCGGGTAAAGCTTCCGGACCAATGGGCTAACCATAGGTGGTGGAGTTGATTGGTTTCTTGTGCCTAATTTCTCAAAGTTTGCAGCAAGGGCGTTGAAAGCTGGAGATCGTCCCCTCACACGAGCTCTGTCTGGACTAGACGTCATACTTCTTGACCGCGGCTGCGATTTGTCTGGAACGCTGGATCGGCTACTATACACTGGTACTCTCCTTTTAGGTTTCTGACAGCAAAAAAAAAAGACTCAACATATAAGCCAGAAGTTCAGAAATGTAACCAAATGAGGTTAAGGTTTTTACATCTAGAAGCGGCTTTCCTTTGTTTGTTAGGACTGCAAGCTTTTTCTGGAAAGAGTTTCCATGCATCTGAACCAAGTGTAGAGTTAGATTCCAGGGAGCGAACATGGGGCAAGTGTACAGAGAGAGGGAGAGAGAGAGAGAGAAGTCACTTACTGCAGATTTAGAAGAGTCCCAGGTGAAGAACCGAGTAAAAAATGGAGGTTCGGTTCCTTCAGTTACAATGTATATCGGTGTCTCGCTTGCTAGATTCTCAAGAAGAAAATCGTGCTTAAGGAATTTCTGTTGAGGCAGAGGATTCATAAGAACAGTTTTGTAGTTTTGGTACGTTAATAATAGTAGAATGAATGTTAAGTACCTCTCCAATGTTTAAAACTTGTGGTTTCTTCTTGGGGTCAACTTGTTGCCCGACCCAGACAAAGATCTCAGTGTGACAATGCAGAATGAAGATATCTTCAGTCATCAAATCATCTTGAGTGAAGCTGAAGATCTCTGTTACCTATATGCGGATAAAAATGAAAGAAAATAATAGCCTTGTTAGATGTGGGATGATAACATGAACATGGCTTATAATAATGAAAAACATACGTTACCTTTAGATTTTCTGGTAAGATGAGCAACATCCATAAGATGATCAAGGGAGAACAAACCCCACCAGAGAATTAATGCAGATGAGAGTTTATATCAGTTCTTGGATTTAGAGAAAAATAAAAGTGAAAGTCGTGGAACATATGTTGCCAAAATGGTTTTTACCGTTTGAGAATGTGCAAGAGAAGAGATGAGGATCACTCTCTCCATCCTTTTTAATCTTCTGGCTCGGATATTCTGATTTCCCTCCTAATAATTCCCAAAACTGTTCACATTCTGAACCTTCCTTTTGTGCCTTGGTGTGTTCATTTGGCTGTATAGAAAATAAAAAGACAAGAACCAGAGGTTCAACCTTGTTAGAGATCTGACGAGGTAAGCTTCCAAATGCAGAAACAAAGCTCAATATTACCTTGATCAGATCCAACATTCTCTCCATGAGTTCTTTATCATCCGAGGAAGTTAGATTGCCACACCAAGTGAAAACAGTCGAGTCACCATGAAATATATAACAATGCGAAGAGTTTAGCCCTGTTGAAACCTGTTGGAGCCAGATAATAGTTGAGTTATCTGTCTTAAACTTATGAACAAGAAAGCTGCTTGATTATGGTTTTAAGTACACGTACCGCTTCTATCTGTATGGCTTGCATGTTCTCTGGTCCAGAACCTTGAACCCTAAACAACGCAACACCTGCTGCATCGTAAGTAGTATCAGGGACTTCGTTCTCTGTTACGTACTTCTTGAAAGCATCACTTAAACCACCCTGCGACAAAGATAAACCATTTTTTCGTAGAGATTTGCCATAAAAGATCACTTTCAAAACTAACAAAGGAAAAACTTAGATGTTACCTTAAATGTGATGAAGCTTTGCATGATCACGAAGAATTGTATCGGTTCTTTTCCTTCGTAAATGCGAGCCTGCACAGATTAAGACTAATAAACTCCTGTCCGAAGTGTATATTGGCTTTAGAATCTATAACGGGAAGAAGCACCTGAGCCGGCATAAACTTCATGAATTCAACCATCTTACTTGCAATGGAAATAGCAGATGCTCTGTCTTCCTATACATATCATCATCAGTGAGCACATATAGAGAGAAAGAAGCTTTATATGTATGTATATGTGATGAAATATACCTCAACGCTTTGCTTTCCAAACCAAGTACCCACTAGATGTTCCTCTCTGTCTTCTCCTGGATATGAGTACTGAAATATGTAACAGTCTCCGCTGTAGAACTTGGATTGCTCTGCTGCTTCGAGAGAGATCTTTTCCTCACCATTGATTCGCCAGACCTGAAAAAAAAAATCATAGTTAACAATCAAATGACTATGTAATGGTTATGTTCACTTATTCGAACACATCAACGCCTGCGTCAACAAAGATAAAGTCACTACCTGGAGATTTCCTGTGGCATCAATGTATGGTTTAGGTTCGTCTTTAGAAGAAGAAGAAGAAGAAGTCTTGACCAGGCCTTGAACGTTAACTCCTTGCCGTTGCAAAAGAGCTAGTGAAAGAACCAACATACAAGATTAGTATCTCATAATCAGAGAGATCAAAGCTCGAGCAATTAGATCAATGCGAGTCTACTACACCTGCAACTTTGCCTCTGCCTTGCTGGGGCTCAGCTACGGTACTCGTAGCCGGCCATGAATCAAACTTTGATCGGAACATCACTGTTTCAAACCCTTCCATCACACTGACCAGGTTTGATTTTGGACGTTCAGATGAACGGAGAAACTCCTGAAAAAGTGAAGAGTGACAATATAGCAAAACCCATCAAAACAAGACTACTCCTTCCGTGCAAGAAAAGAAACTTACTTCTGCAGCTTGACTTGCGCTCTTTCTTTGATCAATTGAAGTACCTCTTCCCTTCCAAACGAACAATTCAAGACCACAATCGAGAATATAACATTTGTTAGTGTCCAAAAGCTCCTTCTGCAAGGACTCAGCCTCTATGGGTTCTGTCTTTCCCTTCTCAACACTTGAAAGACCAAACATATCTCACGTCAGAACATACAGTAATCAATTACAAGAGGCAACTTGTGTTAAGGGTCAAAGGTGTTCTACCTGAAGAGCTTGATCCCGTCAGATTCAGCGGTTTGGTCATCATTGACTGCTGGTTTTTTAGGAAGCGGAGCAAATCCACCAAACAAACCCCAAAACTCTCCAGCTTCAGCATCAGCCATCAGCCTCCCATCCTCTACAAGAAAGGAGACCACATTATAAACTTAATAAAGTTAGCCACCATGGCTTTTGGACAGTTTAGTTCACTTACCAACCGCTGCAATCTCGCACTTTCCATCATGGTAAGTGTCTTTAATGTACTGAACAACCTCAAGAGCTTTTGCTCTTTCCTGAATACTCGATTTGGAACCACTGAACTGGAAAATTTTAGACTCTGTATCAAGAATGAAAACGTCGTCGTGGTTGAGAGTAGACCGAGCAAACGGCACCTACAAATGAATGAAAACCAAGATGAAACATAGAGACCAGCTGAGTAAAAAAGGCATTTGTTAAATGACTTGCCTCTTTCACACGGACAACATGTTTGCCTTTGCAGATATAAAGACGCGTCTGATGCTCCTCGGGGTTTACGTGGTTGAACCCGGAAGCAACGCCACCTTCCTGAGGTATAATGCAAGGTTTGAAGTAGGAAAGGAACTTCTCGGTCTCTTGACCTTGCACTTCTCGATACTGAACAGCACGTCCACCTAAAGCTGAATCTAACTCAACTGTCATAACAGCAACAGAACCAGCTTCGTCCTGTTTTAACCAACACACCACCATTATTCTTATTCGTTGAAGAATACGATAAAAAAGAAGGGGAAATATGAAGATATTGTTACCTGACTGGAATCTTTACCGAGCCAGTAGTGAATATCATGATGCAGGGAACCGCTTCTTGACGCTGTAGTCTGGCAGTATATACAAAAAGGTTTTAGACACACTATCAGGAACTATGTCTCGTCAAGCAGAGATATAAACAAGAAAGACTACCAACCTTTAAGACAATATAGGAATCCCCGGTGAAAAATTTACCATGAGACTCTTTTGGAACAGCGACAGGTTTTAAGTCTTCGATGCGCCATATTTCAAGCCCACTGTATATGCAGATGATTTAATAGCAATACAGGAAGGAGCAAAATTAAAAAAAGAAAAGCATTTAAAGAGTGAGAGAAGGTTACGATTTTTGGCCACATCCTTGGAGAGCCTGATCTAAATCTCTCATGGAAAACGTCATTCTGGTTATTTTCTTTTGCAAAAGCTTTAAACTCTCAACCTGCAAAGATAAAGAACGACTATGAACTGGGACCAGAAAGGGAAAAAGAGGTTCTTCTGGATACCGGAGAAGTCTATTGAATCGTGCAGAGGGAGTTTGATAGTTGGTACTAGAAGGGCTGTGACAACAAGCATTGTAATCTGAGACTCGAAAGCTTCTATTGATTCATGTTTTTTTGTGAAACACCAAACATTCTCAACCATATCTACTCAACCAAAACAAGATAGCATGATCGTTTAAAGACAAAAGCCACAATAACAGATGATGATATTCGATAGCAAGAGAAGGAAAAGGAAGCAGCAAATGTAGATTCATGTCAGAGATCGATATTCATATTCGTAAGACAAAATGATTGGTCAGGAAGCGATCGATCCCACATGCATTAAACCCGAAAAAAAAACGATAAGGACGATAATAAAGTTCATGCATAATGGTAAGATTATTAGATCAGTTTAATTGTGTTGTCACATGGATTACGATTACTTATCTAAAACAAGAACAAAATGAAAAGCAGGAATTATTACAAAGGGAATACCTTTGTTTTACAGAGTTTTGTCAAGAACTGGGTGGCATCCTTCTAAAATTCTGTAAAGGGAGAAAAAGAAAAATGTGAAAATTAAAAAAAGAAAAAACGAATTTTGTGGAGAGTCTTCCCGCTATTTCGGGTTTTACACATTAATAAAAAAAATGGAGAGATAGGATTGAGTCACTTGGCAAAAACAAAAAACAAAATGAAATGTTCAAACCAATTATTAATTAGTCATCTTTTAATTAGTAGACTAAAAAGCTCAAAAATAAATTACATTTGTAGACTAGCGAAAGAGAAGTAAAGTTTTTTTTTGTTTTAGATTCAAAGTAAAGTTATCTATCGGACAAAAGGTGAATGCACTTTAACTAACGGGTTCGCCGCTTTCACTGGTCTCCTCGCCGCAAATTAACCTCAGTTGCAATCGCAAGGTCAGTTTCTCTTTCTCTCTTCTTCTTCTTCCCCAGCGATGGTCGATCGATTTCCCCAATGACCGTAGAGCCTTGACCGGTGGCAGTGATGCATTCACGCGGCGACGGCGCAAATAGTAATAAAACCATGTTTTCATTCCTTCCCCTTCCTCGCGAAGTCAGCATTGATTTTCTACCCAGTTTCACTCGAATGATCGAATCTTTTCGAATTTTTAGTGTTGTTTGTTGCCCTCATCTTTTGGTTCATCTTCTATTAATTATCAATCAATTATTTTCTTTAATTGGCCGGTTAAGGGAAATTAAGTTATATGGGCCGGGACCAAAATACGATGGGCCTATAGCGAAGTACAATACTTACTCCTTAAGAGTAACTCGCCGGTTGAGCTTTGGTCCGGTGACGGCAACACAAGACTCGATCTCGTCGGAGCTGTGAGTTAGACGAAATTTTCAGAGTTTTCTTAAACTAGATTATTCATTCCCCCATTGTCCTTTCTTCGTCGAGCTTGATAGATTTTTCAATAATAGGGTTTTGGTTTCTTTCCAGGTGTGTCGGTTATGTTCTTTGATTCAGTTTTTCACAACCTGATATTTTGCAACTCTTCTTCTCCTATGTATTTTGATAAGATTTTGATAGGTGAAGTGGTCTGTCTCATCAATCAAAACTGTTGGATTTGTTGCAGGAACATAGAAGAAGCTAATGGCATTTCGATCGTTAAGCAGGAGGTTTGGGAGCAGATTATCGAGTTACCGTTTCTCTTCTGTTGCTTCCCTTCATTCTCACGCCACAAGTTTCGGTATAAAAAAAAACAAACATCCTCTTTTTCTCTCTTTGGGTTTTTACAAATGTGAGTTTAACCTTTACATGTTTTTTTTTTTAATTTATTTTCAGGGTTTCAAGAAGTAAAGGAAGAGGAGAAGAGCAAATTGGTTGGTAACGTTTTCACCAATGTTGCTTCCAGTTATGATATCATGAATGATGTCATGAGCGGTGGCTTGCATAGGCTTTGGAAGGAAAGGTTAGTGTTTCTTTTTTACCTCACAACTGTTTTCACTTTGCTCTTGTGTTAAAAAAAAAATCTAAAATTCAACGCTTTTGGTGATTTCAGACTCGTTGGGAAGCTGAGTCCATTTGCAGGGATGAAGCATCTTGATGTTGCCGGTGGAACGGGTTAGTCCATTCAATTCTTCCTTTTTTTTTTTAATTACTCGTAGAGTTCTATAGTTGAAAAGGTTCTATTCTCTTGTCAAAATATTGTGTTAAGAGGTTGTTTATTAATGTGCAGGTGATGTTGCGTTTCGGATCTTTGATGCTGTTAACAGTGTCAAGCGAAGAGCATTGCGGAAAGTTGATGAGGAATCACTTGAAGAAACTCAGATATACGTATGTGATATTAATCCCAACATGTTAAACGTTGGGAAACAACGTGCTGCCGAGAGAGGTGAGACACCACGTGTTTGTTTGTCCTTTAACCATTTTTTCTTTGTATGTGTGAGCTCAGGCTTCCTTTACTGTCTTGAATAGGGCTAAGCGATAACAAGTCACTGGTATGGGTCGAAGGAGATGCAGAGGCCTTGAGTTTCGATGACAACTCAATGGATGGATACACTATTGCATTTGGAATAAGGAATGTCACACACATCGAAAAGGCTCTCGCGGAGGCTTATAGGTTATACAAATATTGTACACCATCTTCGGTGCCTTGGTCTTGTTGATTTCAGTGGGTTATGCATAAATCTTATAAAACTCTTCAACTCTCTCAGGGTACTAAAACGGGGAGGAAGATTCTTGTGCCTTGAGCTCAGCCATGTTGACATTCCGATCTTCAAAGATGTGTAAGTTTTGTTGATGACTATACATTTGCTTTGGAAAGCAAAGTCCACAAGTTCTTTTTGTTTTTTTTGGTTTCGTTGATAGTCCCACTTTGTTACCTATTTTGTAGATACGATTTGTATTCATTCAAGGTCATTCCAAACTTAGGGGAACTAATTGCCGGTGACCGGGACTCTTACCAGTACCTGGTTGAGAGTGTTCGTCGGTTTCCCCCTCAGGTTCGAAATATTCAACGTTTTGATTTGCTTGAATGGTTTGGAAGATTTAGATAAAATGATGTAGCCCATCATGATGTTTTTTAACTAGTGGGTTTCTTGAAAAACATTAGTAGTAAAAACATGCCATGATCAATCTTTAGTTGAAGGTTGTGATAGGATCATGTAAGAAGATAGGCGTTACAATTTTGATAGCTGAAAGGTTATATGAACACCATATGTTGGTTTGTTGGGATGTAAGGACCATTTTTAAAGTAGAAAGCATGTTTGTAATGGAATGAAACTAAATGCAGGAGAAATTTGCAACGATGATAGCAGACGCAGGATTTGAGAAGGTGGAGTACGAGAACCTTGTTGGTGGCGTTGTCGCCATTCACTCTGCCATTAAGCTCTGATCTTTCTCTTTCTTTTTTCCTTCTGCATTATATCTGTTTCCCAAACTGTAAAACTTCCAGACCTAAAAAATAAAGCTCTGTCCAACAGTGTGAATTTGCTTCTTAACTTGTTCGATTACTTTTCAAATTTAATTACAACTAAACACCTAATTTGGAAACAATCTCATATTATTAAATCACATGAAACTTCGGGCTTAGAAAGTGTGTGATGTGAAGATCAAAAAGTTGGGTGAACAAAAAAAAAGAACAAAAAAGTTAACAAAACACAAAAGAACGTCAAAGACACAACTGAAAATATAGGCTTTTTAATGGGCTATGTATCGGGCCCATTAGGTTTCGCTCACTCTGCGACGACGTGCTCATATATAAACTCTCACTAACTACTTTCTCTCGTCCTACTAGTCTTGAATCTCGCCGCCGTTCCGTTAGAAAAGAAGAAGAAAGATGGGAGTATTCACATTCGTTTGCAAAAGCAAAGGCGGAGAATGGACCGCTAAGCAACACGAGGGAGACCTCGAAGCCTCCGCTTCTTCCACCTACGATCTTCAGCGCAAGCTTGTTCAGGCTGCTCTCTCCGCCGATTCCTCCGGTGGCGTTCAGTCTTCCTTCTCTCTCGTCTGCCCTACCTCCGCCGTCTGCCAGGTTTTTTCAATGTTCCTCACTCTCTCTCTCTCATGAAAGAAGAATCTAGATAGCTGCTGGATCTAAGACTTAGGATCGCTTTATGTTTTGTCTTAATGGTTTGTACAGCTCAATAGAATCGACTCTGTTTGTTAAGTACAATCTGTGAATTTGATCTTTATTTAAATGTACATTGCTTTGTAATCTATTGAGCTAATTAAAAAAAAATGAAATGGATTAGGTGATCATTGGCGGTGGTTCTGGAGGAGGATTTGCTGCCGGAGGTGGTGCAGCAGCTGGAGGAGGTGGTGGTGGTGAGACCGCCGCGGCTGCTAAGGAGGAAGAGAAGAAGAAGGAAGAATCTGAAGAGGAGGAAGGCGACTTTGGATTTGATCTCTTTGGTTAAGACGAAAACATAAAAACTCATTCCAAGGTGTTGTTAGTTTCTGAGGTTTTTGATCTCGGATTATTTATTTTTGCTTTCTCTGTTTTTCATTTTAAAACGGTTTTGAGGTTGTGCTCTAAGATTATGCAATGTCAGAAATATATGTTTGGTTTCTGGTTATTAAGCTACTTATTTAGTCATAATCTTTGGTCAGTTTTGCTAAATATTGATTCACCATTATATCATTGTGTGAAAAAATCGACAGCAAATATAGTAACGCCAGAGAGATTAAAAAATGATCTATTAACGGACTAGTATTGAAGATGGCTGGCGATTCATAGTATTAGTAGTATATGATTGCTTGGGGCATTAACTTTCTCAATGTATTAGTGCTCCTTGCTCGTGGTCAAACCAAAAAATTCGAACTCGTTATTTGCAAAATCCCCGCTTGGTGATCGTGGTCGGAACGGTTGAACCAGCTCGAACAATGTGGTTTTCCAATAATTTTTTTGGTTCGGTTAGTTGCTATAATTTTCCGTTACGGGCCTAAGCTTATTGGGCCTCCATTATTAAGCCTAGATAGTAAAACATTTTGAATCGAGTTTTTTTTTTCTAATCTTAGTTTCTTCTTATTCCACCATTATTGGGTGGGAGCAGAAAAGTCTAGTGTTTCGAGCAGAAGCTAATTAAAAGTTTTTTTTTTCTACTATCATCTCATCCATATAAACACTTGGCCTGATTTATTTTCTACGAAAGTTCTTGTCTTGTGTTCTTAAATTTTCGATATCTTTAAGGTATCTGATCATCAAGCTTTACATTTTTGAGATCTGGGTTCCGACAAAGATTCTATTTTTGTTTCTCCAACCCATCTTTCACTCCTCCTCCATTATCGGATCCTGTTCGAATTATTACAGGTACTGTAATAATAACAACTTATTCATTCCCTTCGCTGACAAATGAATGAATGCTTCTGACTTTACTCTTTCTGTTAAAATTGAATTTTGCAAATTAATTCTACTTTAGTGTGTGTATGGTAATTTTAGATTTGGCATTTGAGCAGAACAAATCAGGAAACTTCCTTAAATTGTGTCGTACGTGCTGGGTGAGTTTCCTCTTTTTTTAAGAAAAAATCACAATAACAACGTGCTGTTTGCTCCCCTCCCCTAGAAAACAGGGTTTTCTTGTCGGAAAATCCTTGTAAACTGTTGCACCAAACGTGTGGTCTTTTCTTGAATGTTATATTTGCTTGTTTCTGAAGAGAGTTGCGTTAAGATTGTGTTAAAGACTCATGTTTTCTCTACATTTGTTTCTTTGATTGAAATTTACTTCAGGTTTTGCTCTATGTGAAAAAAAAAAAAGAGAAAAGATTCAAACTTTACTTTCAATGGGGGAGACACAGAACCTGCACTTACCTCTGCGAACTCGGTCATCTCTAAAGAAACCCTTATTGGTCGTTCTGTTACTCTGCATCACAAGCGTGCTCTTGGTCTGCACTTACATGTATCCGCAGCACAACGTCAAGAGCCCCGCTTGCGAGGGTTTGTCAAGCAGAGGCTGCAAAGCTGCGCTCTCCGGATGGCTTGATGTCCACGTCAGGAAACACACCGACGAAGAAGTCGCGGCTCGTGTTGTGATCAGAGACATACTCAGAATGCCTCCTGCTCTGACCTCTAGATCTAAGATAGCTTTCATGTTCTTGTCTCCTGGTACTTTGCCTTTCGAGAAGCTCTGGGATCAGTTCTTCCAGGGTCAAGAAGGGAGATTCTCGATTTACATACATCCGTCGAGGCTAAGACCGGTTCACATCAGCCGTCATTTTTCGGACCGTGAGATTCACAGCGACCATGTCACGTGGGGGAGGATCTCTATGGTTGATGCTGAGAGACGGCTTCTAGCAAACGCTCTTGAAGATCCTGACAACCAACACTTTGTTCTTCTTTCAGAGAGGTTGATTGATTCATCATCGAACTTATCGAATTTGCACCAAATACATTCTCTTTTACAGCCATCTTTATTTAACTTTTGCAGCTGCATACCGTTGCATACGTTTGACTACACCTATAGGTATTTGATCCACGGGAATGTCAGCTTCATTGACAGGTAAGATGAATGACTCTCAGAAACCTTTTTAATATCTTTCTACCCATTAGATTTGATCTCTCTCTCACACACACATATGTATTCACCAATGCTTGCTTCTCTTTCTCTCAAGTTTTGAGGATCCTGGTCCGCATGGGACGGGTAGACACATGGATAACATGTTACCTGAAATCCCTAGGCAAGATTTCAGAAAGGGTGCTCAGGTATGAGTTGTGGAATGTCGATAACATGTATAGAGAGTCTGTGAGAAAGGTATTCTAAAACTCCTGGTAACTTTTCTCCTTTTGGTGCGCAGTGGTTCACAATGAAACGTCAACACGCTTTGATAGTCATGGCTGATAATCTATACTACTCAAAATTCCGGCGATATTGCAGAGTGAGTTCAGCTTTCCTTGTGTATCACACTTTTCATTATAAGTCACCAAGCTTTAGATTTAATCTCTTGCTAGTCCTCTGGTTTGAAAAAAAACTCGAGAGAAGTTTCAGTTTTTGGCTTACTCTGGTCCTGATTTGAAATTCTCACAAAAAATTTGACAGCCTGGGGTAGAAGCAAATAAGAACTGCATTGCGGATGAACATTACCTGCCTACATTCTTCCATGTGAGTGTATTCATTCAAGTCTCTCTTTCTTATACCACTTTTGATTTTAGTCCCTTGATGAAATTCTTACTTTTATTCTTCGTCCTAAAAAGATGCTTGATCCTGGAGGAATATCGAACTGGTCAGTCACGTATGTTGATTGGTCTGAGCGTAAATGGCATCCCAAGACATATAGAGCCCGGGATGTCTCACTCAAGTTCTTGAAAAACATCACGGTAATGTCATAATAACACTCTTTTTCAACACAATCAATTAAAACATCTTATACTGTACTATCACAGACTACAGTAATCTGGGTTTTTACCGGTTGGCTAAGCTAACCAGTTGGTTCGCTATTTTTTCTAATCTGGAGTAATATATATACACTTTCCCTCATTTTATTTCTTGCAGTCCGACGACATGAGCGTACACGTAACAAGCGTTGGCAAGGTACAATTCTTGATTCCTATATTCGGAAACACCGAAAATGTGAAATGTTTTTCTTCCTCATGTGTCTTCTATGTTTTTGTTGTTTTCTTAGCGTGGAGATGAGCTGCACTGGCCTTGTACATGGAACGGAATAAGACGTCCATGTTACCTGTTCGCAAGGAAGTTCCACTCGGACTCTGTTAACAAACTTGTCACACTCTTCCCGAACTACACGACAACAGTTGTTTGAGAGAGAGACAGACACAAATTTCTTGAAGATTGTCTTGAGACTGGAGTCGCATATTTACTGTAAATTTTTTCTGTAGAATCTGAAAATGCTTGCTTTTGGGATTTAATTCTCTATTTGATTTGATGGGACAGGGGTTAACTCTGCTTTTTAAGCCGTAGTAGTGTGGTATAGAAGCAGAGATTTTTTGGTTAAAGGAATTGGTTATTGTGATTTATGATGATGTTGTAATTTTGAGCTTTTAGCAGTTTAATTAGCACAATAAGCTGATGAGAACTTTTACTATATGTTCTGTGCCATATAATATGGATGACCTCCATTGTTGTTGTACCCCCGCCAAAGCTAATTTCAAAGCCGCGAAATGCAAGCTATGAATAGATGGTTAAACCAAGTAAATTCAAATGTACCGGTTTACTCAGAAGAGACCGGTCCAACCAACTATTGGACTCGTTTAGTTGCTTCCTTCTTCTTCTCTGAAATGGTGAATTAGATAAAACAGAGAAAAGGAGAATCCTTTTTTTTCCCCAATGAATCCTTCAGGAGGACTCTTCTCACTCCAATCCCTCCTGAAAAGCGGCTTCTCTCCAACCCTAACCTCCATCGAAACCTTCCTCCGACACCTCCACCGTCGCCACAAGTTCAACACCATCCTCCACATCTACTCCCAGCTCCACTCCAACAACCTCCCAATCACCCACGCCATCCACTCCATCGTCTCATCCGCACTCCTCAATCTCAACACACACGAAGACGCCCACCAATTCATCTCTCAATCATCCCAATTGTTTCCTTCCTCCCCCTCGACGCTCTCCTCGCTGATTCACCGATTCGTCTCCAGAGGGGAGATGGAGAAAGCGGTGGAGGTTCTGGAGATGAACGAGAGAGCGAGCAACTTCGTCTCTAGCGCTGTGGTTTCTCGGTTTTGCAGGATCGGTAAACCGGAGCTCGCGTTAGGGTTCTTCGAGACCGCTTTAAATTCGGGAGCTTTATCGTCGCCGAGCGTTGTGACTTACACCGCGATCGTCACCGCTCTTTGTCAGTTAGGTAAAGCTGACGAAGTCAGAGACTTGGTTAGGAGACTGGAGGAGGAAGAGTTTGAGTTTGACTGTGTTTTCTTTAGCAACTGGATTCATAAAGGAGGTGCCTTGATGGACGCACTGATGGTAGATAGGAGAATGGTGGAGAAGGGAATAGAGCGAGATGCAGTGAGCTATACGATACTTATAGATTGGTTTTCCAAGGAAGGAAGCTTCGAGAAGGCGTTTGTGTTGTTGGGGAAGATGATTAAAGAAGGGATGGAACCGAGTTTGATCACTTTCACCGCTATTATGAGAGGACTATGCAGGAAGGGTAGACTCGAAGAGGCGTTTGCGTTGTTTGATAGAGTTTTGGGTATGGAAATGGATTTGGATGAGTTTGTGTTTGTGACTTTGATCGATGGGGTTTGTAGGAAAGGAGATTTGAACCGAGCTTTCTCTTTGTTGGGAGATATGGAGCAGAGAGGGGTTAAACCAAGCGTCGTTACTTACAACGCTGTGATTAATGGGTTGTGCAGGGCGGGGAGAGTGTCCGAGGCGGATGAGATTTCGAAAGGGGTATTGGGGGATGTATTTACTTATAGTACTTTGTTAGATAGTTATATCAAGGAAGAGAATGTTGTTGCTGTTTTGGATGTTAGGCGTAGGTTCGTGGAAGCTAGGATCCCTATGGACTTGGTTATGTGCAACATTCTCCTCAAAGCGTTTCTGTTCGTTGGTGCGTATGGAGAAGCTCACGTGCTCTACAGGGCGATGCCGGAAATGGATCTGACTCCTGACGCAGTCACGTATTCGACGATGATTGAAGGCTGCTGCAAAACGGGGGAGATCGAAGAGGCGCTTGAGGTGTTTGATGAGCTGAGGAAAAGCTCGGTTTCCTCTTCAGCTGTGTGTTATAATCGAATCATTGGTGTACTCTGCAAGAAAGGGATGTTTGAAACCGCCACGGAAGTTCTTACGGAGATGTGTGATAAAGGTTTGTGTCTAGACATCCATACATCTCGTACCTTGTTACATTCGATTCATGCTAGCGGAGGCGAGAAAGGAATACTCGGTTTGGTTTCTAGACTCGAGCAGTTGAGTTCGAACATCTGTCTTGCGATGTTCAATGATGCTATATTGTTTTTATGTAAGAGCGGTTCTTTGGACACTGCGATTGAAGTTTATATGGTTATGAGGAGAAAGGGTTTAGCTGTTACATGTCTTTCTACGTTTCTAAAAGCACTGGTGGACAATCTCAGAGCATTGGATGCTTATTCACTTGTTGTAAGTGCTGGTGAACATACTCTGCTTTCCATGGATGTTATCGATTACACAATCATCTTGGATGGTCTCTGCAAGGAAGGGTTTCTGAAAAAGGCATTAGATCTGTGCACAGTTGCTAAACAGAGAGGCATCATTCTCAATATCATCACTTACAATACACTCGTACATGGACTTTGCCAGCAAGGTTGTCTTGTGGAAGCTCTTCGTCTATTTGATTCGTTGGAGAAAATTGGTTTAGTCCCTTCTCATGTCAGTTACGGAATTTTGATTGACAGTTTATGCAAAGAGGGGTTGTTTCTTGACGCTGAGA
Organism: Raphanus raphanistrum x Raphanus sativus; assembly: GCA_019705995.1. NCBI lineage: Eukaryota > Viridiplantae > Streptophyta > Magnoliopsida > Brassicales > Brassicaceae > Raphanus > Raphanus raphanistrum x Raphanus sativus. The sequence continues at coordinate 45,824,992 of CM034043.1, read as the reverse complement.
AGTTTTTGGACACGATGGTGTATAAGGGACTTGTACCAAACATTCTCATTTACAATTCCATGATTGACGGGTACTGCAAACTCGGGAGAACGGAGGAGGCCATGAACGTTTTATCTCGTAAGATGATGGGAAGGGTAACACCGGATGCATTCACAGTCAGTTCTTTGATCAAAGGTTACAGTAAAAAAGGTGACATGGAAGAAGCTCTCAGAGTGTTTGCTGAGTTCAAAGGTAAAAACATCTCAGCGGATTTCTTGGGGTTTCTGTATCTGATCAAAGGCTTATGCACGAAAGGGAGAATGGAAGAAGCGAGGAGCGTCCTGAGAGAAATGCTTGTTTCAGAACCTTTTGTTGAGCTGATTAACAGAGTTGATGCAGAACTAGTTGAATCTGAATCAGTCAGAGGCTTCCTCGTGGAGCTGTGTGAGCAAGGAAGAGTCCCTCAGGCTGTTAAAATCCTAGATGAGATAAGTTCAACGTTCTATCTGTCTTCTGGTAAAAAAAACTCGGGTACTTATCAAAGGTTGCAGTTATTGAATGGTGTTGGTGAAAAAAAGGTGGAGGGAGAAGGCTGTGTTGATGATTTTCACAGCCTTCACTCAACTGTTAGCTCACTATGCTCCAGTGGGAAGCTGAAGCAAGCTAATGAGTTTGTTATGTCTGTCCTCTCATGTATGCCTAAATAGGCCAAAGCGAAACTCATCTGGGCGACTGGTTGGACTACCTACGGTCTGTCTGTTAACATCTTTTCTGTAAGATAAGACTGGTAAGTTAAAAATCTATTTGCTTCTCTTGCAAAACTTTGCGTTTTGTACTTCTCATGAGTTCTTTACTTATTGTAGGACCTCTAGAGAGAGAACTATACTATATGAATCAGAGAGGTACAACAATAGGAGCTTGAGGAACGCTAGGCTGTAGTGGAACACATTCCCAGTCTTTACCAGCTCGAACCACAGAGAAATGCTTTGGAATCCATGATTGTCCAGAAGCCTCTCTTTGCCTCCGAGACTCTCTCTGTTTCTCCTCCACATCTCTCTTACCTTCTCTTGCTTTTTCCCACTCTTTATTCATAATTCCTTCGCTAACCTCACTCCACACCACCGCCGACTCGCTCTCACTAACCTCCTGCAGGTTCTTGACAACGGGTGTTTTGAGTTCTGCAATGTGTTCACTGGCGTTGTATATAACCTCATGCTCTCCGGTCTTCAGATTTTTTGCAGTAACGGTTCTGTTAACATTATGTTACACACTTGAATTAATGTTTTGCAACTGTAATAAGATTTGAAAGATGGAGTTCTGTTTCTTTGTTACCTATCCCACTGTCCAAAGAGTTCATAGAGTCGTTTCCCAGAGGAAGATTCAAAGATCTTGCCTTTGATGGATCTCTTGTTGTTTCCTGTGAATCTACTCAAAAATGAGTCAGAGAGTAGTTGCAATTCGGCCTCAAGTCCAGTCTCCAGGCACTTTATCACGATCTTTCCGGCCCAGTGAGCCCCTGTCGCCGGCAGAAAAGTCATTACAAGTCTTGGTTGGTTCATTTCGTAAGTCTCTTTGTGATTTAGAAGTTTCACCACCCTTTTTCCCTTAACCTCGACGTCCACATACGCACCTTTATTTGTTTTAAAAAAAATGATAATCAAAATAGACCCACTCTTATATTTAATTTAATTGTTATATATTAGACTGGGTAAAATAATAAAAATGATTTCGTACCACGAAATTTAGGTGTGAAGTATTGACAGAACGTTACGTCAATGTTTTCTTTCTCGTGGGTTGCATGAAGAGCAGACACTGGTGGATGATGCGATATCTGCACACATCAACAAAAAGCTAATGATTACACTTTCGCATTGAAATAGTAACACACTTGTTATTAATTTAGATAGTGTAGAAAAAAATAAACTTGCTTGCTCCACGAGAACGTTAAGGTCACCATTGGACACATGGTGAGTTTCGCCGACGATAGGATTATACGGGGCCAAGCCAAAGATCAATGGCCGGAGAGTTGAGATGTTCCACGTTACGATTGATTTGAGCCGGTCTATTGGTTGGTCACGGCGACCACACTCTCCCAGTAAGTCTTGACCGTTGAAACTGTAGACCATCTCGCCATAGCACTGAAGTTGCGACCTCGGTAGGTTCAGTTGAGGTGGAAGCTTTTCACAGTAAATAAAAAATATTAAGTTTTTTTTTACCAGAAAAATTACCAAGTTAATTTATAAGAAAAAAGGAAGTAAATATCTGTTCACCAAGCCAGACAAAATGTATATATATATTATTATTTTTTTTTGAAAAAGGGCTTAAAATGTACTCCCTCTGTTTTTAAATAATACTCCCTCTGTTTTTTAAAGATGTATGTTTTAGAGTTTTCACACATATTAAGAAAATACATTAATCATGCATTGTTTTTAGAAAATATCAAATTTCAATGTATTTTAACCAATAGTCTTTCAATAAATTCAATTAATTTTATTGAAAATTGCAATTTTTATATAGAAAACATAAAAAATACATCTTTTTAAAACAAATATTTTTTCCAGAACATGCATCTTTTAAAAACAGAGGGAGTACATGTTTTGAGATTTTCACACTTTTTAATAAAACATATTAAAATTTACTTATTAGTGCATAGTTTTTTGTTATTTTATATTTCCTATATTTCTAAACCAATAAAATTTAAAAAAATGCAATTAGTGTTTTTGAGATTCACAATTATTCATAATTAGTTGACAAAAATTACATTGAAAATATGAAAAATACATCTTTTTGAAACAAAAAAAATTCCTAAAACATCTATACTATTAAAGCAGAATCCCTACTAGGATTCTGCCCTTATTTTTGAAGTTATTTACAAAGGAATGCCACTCCCTTATTTTAATTTCTCTTCTATAATTAAATTGATTTTGAAAAAAAAAATCGTGCTTTAAAATCAGATATACCTTCTTTCCAAAAAAAAACGTCAGATATGCCGAAATATAGGAACTTCCATAACATCTTTATACTGTATATTTATTAGTTTCAAAATAAATTTGGCAACAATATATATTTTTCATTTTGTTTGGAATTGAATCACTAAATACGTGTATACAAGCACTTCAAATAACATAGAAACCCATTATTAATAGATATGAATATATACAGGCCGGCCAATTTAATTTTAAGCTCTACAAATTGTAATGTTATATTTAATTAATATGTGTCAATAAAAACTAAAATAAATAGTTGTATCTTCTTAGACAAACAAAAATCCAATTAATATAATAAGTATTCATACTTTTGTATTGGAAAAATTATGCGATAATAAATTTACAGTATATCATTAATCTTTTTCAACTAAATTTAATTATATTAACTACTAATTATTTTATTTTAAAATTAAATATGGAAAGTACATTATTGAGCTTATGTTTTAATGTCAAAAGAGATACAAGAGACGTCAAAATGTTTACATGTAAATGTTAATTATATTTTAAATTTGAAAATTTTTGCATCCGCGCTTTTTTAAAGCGCGGGTCTAAATCTAGTACATCTTTAAAAAACAGAGGAAGTATATATTAAGATAGTGGTAGGTAAGATATTTTCTTATTATTTACCACAAAATATATATATTTCCTTTTTTAGCAAACTATCTTATCTTCCACAAGATAGATTTTCTTTTGTTGGTAACTGAATCCGTGGAAGATAGAGATTATTAGACCCAAAATTGACAAACTGGCAAAAACGTATAGAGTGAAAAGGGAGTTACATACCTGAAAGTTAGTGAGATCGGATCCTGGCCGTACGTTTTTGAAGAGACTTAGAATCCGTTGGATGAGATTGGAAGTATGTTCAGAGTATTTATCATCTTCTAACGAGAAAGGCTTCGCCAACACTACCTGCTTTCTCATTCCTTCTCCTTCTTCCTCCTTTGTACACAGAACAACCGCCCAATGAAACATTTTTTTTTTTGGTAAAAGCCAATGAAACATTATTATTATATATAGTGAATAATCATATGAATGAAGTTGATAACACATACCATATGATAAAGAAAGCCTGATTATAAGCAACTGTTTTGACGTTTATTGATTTTAAAGATTCTATGAAGCAAAATAACAGAGAGAGAGAGAATCAAGAACCCTACTGATCAAGCAGACAAGAAAAAAAAACAGAAACAAAAAAGTACATTAAAATTAGGTAGTGGGTGCTATTAAAAGATCAACATTTCCGAAGAGAATCATCTTACAAGGCAAACTCTTAAAATGGAAGACAGAAAGACAAAGGAAAACGAATATCAACGTATGTGACTATGTGTATATATATTGTGTAAATATATACACGCACAAAATTTAGTTGTTTTAATCATAAATGCGATATTTTTGTGAACCACTGTTTATCATTTTAATTTTATTATATTCCACTCATTTCATAAATGAAATGTCGTTTTGACATTTACCACACAAATTAAAAAAATAATTTAAATATATTTAAATTTTTAATAAATATATATTTTCGATTAATAGTATTTGAGATAAATAAAATTATTATAAAACCAATATATTCTAATTAATATTAAGCTAGAAATTGCATTGAAATCCTAAAATGACTCTTTAAATATGTTAAAATAGCACTTACGAAATAGAAGGAAAATATAATAGTATGACAAATTGACAATTGTATAATATTGTTGGTAAGATTAATCATAATTATTATTTTTAACTTTTTTATCAAAAATTAAATCATCATATATATTCTCTCTTTTTCACAAAGATATTTTCTAAAAGTTTCAGACATGTTAAGAAAAAATCCATATTAAATATACATATATAACTTTTTAAACTAAACAATTTCCTATGAATCTAAACTAGTAATCAGAAAATATAACTACTGTTAAAAATATTTATTAATATCTACAGTTTCTCACTACTCCCTCTGTTTTTAAGTAGATAATTTTAGTTGAATGCACAAAGTTTAAGAGAAATATTATTTATTTTTAAAAAATAGCATTTGATATATAAATTAAATAGAGTTAAACCAATCATAAATAAATCTATATAATTTGATTGGTCACACTATATTTAACAAAATTAAAAGTTACATAGAATAATGAAAACTATTTCTATTTTGAAACAAACAAAATTTTCTTAAACTACTCATAATATGAAACAGAGGAAGGAAAAACATATTATAACAAAAGGAGAAAAAAATCAGCATTAATCTCTCTGTTTAATAAAAAATACTATTTTGATAATTTTTCTTGTTAAGCAAAGAATTTTATTTTATTTTTATTTTTTAAAAATAATTCATTTTGACGACAAAAAAAATTTGAATAGATGACAAAAAATGTATCTCAATTATTATTAGTTAAATATTTTTTATTAATAAAAAAAATGTATCTCAATTATTATTTTTAATCTGTAAAAATATTAAAATGAAATTCTTTCGTAACCAGATGGAATATCAATAGTCCGAAGAAAAAGAAAGAGTTGTTTGGCTAACGAACGCAAGAGATATATATAGACAAGTTAAACGACGCGTTATATGATGCTAATATCTCATTGATTTATTTTACTATATCAATGTTTTAAACGATTGGTTGTTAACCATTTTTATTTTATTTTTCTCGTCAACACAACCCCTGAACAATGAAAATGAAGAACAACAACAAAAAGATTTCTAAAAAACTCTCTCTCTAGGACAAAACGCTCTTTCCTCTCTCTAGACACCCACCGCGATTAACTGCTTTCGGGCGGCGGTTTGGCTCCCACAACCACCGCCGGTCCGGCTCCCTTTTGTCTTTTCTTTTTCTTTCCTTCTGCATGCGTTTAACGATGGGGAAGGGTCAATCGGCTCCCCTGTTCTGTTGTTTTTATCGGCTCCGGGATGAGGAGACTCTCATCGCTCACTCATCGCGGGCTTCTGTTTCCAGCATCGCATCTCCTATTAGATGGTTGACTGGCGTTTCGTCTCTGGGGCCGTGCCGTTCCCTCTGCAGTGGTGGTCCCCGGCTTTCGTCTCCGTGGAAGTGCTTGCACTGTAACGTTTCTAAGTGGGGTTGGTGGCCGGGCTTGGAAGTGATTTCGATTCCTTTAATCGATGGACGTTCTCCGAAGCGCCGGCGTGTGTGTTGAAGAAGCCGATTCCCAATACTTCTGATTTTTGTTGTCGGAAGTGGGTTTAGGCGTTCGTTGGAAGTTTCCCGGTGGTCTTTTTCCGGGGGTCAATTTGCTTGGTCTAGGTCAGTGGTGACTTTAGCACGGAATCAAAGTAGGTGGCTACGCTATGGTGGAAAGACGGCCGATGATCCTACCGGCGTTTTCCAGTCATCGGAGGAGATGACTCTTCAATCACCGCCACGCATTTTCCTTGGGTGTTGGTGTAAACACGTGGAGCGGTGGGCGGTGGGTTGGGTCGATTTTCATTAGGCCTGGAAACTGTAGAGGTTTGTGGGTTGTGTTTTCTTTGCTTGGGCCCGGATCTTGTGGACCGGGTTTGTAAATTTTATTATCTGGCCTTTGGGTTTTTATATTAATAATAATAGATGGCAAAAAAAAAATGAAGAACAACAAAAACAATTATGTCAAAGGGAACATTAAATTGTGGTGCGGGGAAGTAGCAGTAGTACTTGGCAGATCCAATGTTTGCCATTTTTCTTAGTACCAGTTAATGTTATGATATCCACTGGTCCGATCATGGCTGACTTAATTTACGGAGTACTAGAGTGTTAGGGGAATGGCCCGCAAAGATGCATTGCATTTTTTGGACCATGCGATTTCTTTTTAAATTACTTTCTGCTGTGTAAAGATGATAGAAAGTGGGACAAAATGGTCACAGATTAATATATTTTCTCCCTTTCATACTAATATACTCCCTCTGTTTTTTAAAGATTCATGTTCTAGGAAAAAAATTTGTTTTAAAAAGATATATTTTTTACTTTTTCAATGTATTATTTAATGAAAATCTGTTAACTTCAAAAAAATTAATTGTGTTTATTGGTTTTTTATTGGTTAAAAATTATGGAAAATTGTTATTCACAAAAATCAATACATTTTTAATGTGATTTCTTAATATATGTGAAAAGTCTAGAATATGTATCTTTAAAAAACAGAGGGAGTATGTTATAAAATTTTCATTTTTTAATAAACCATATTAAAACTTGGTTTTATATGCATAGTTTTTTGTAATTTTATACTCTCTTCTTATGTTTTATATTAGGTGTTGTTGTAAAGAAGAAATTTAGTTGCAATATAAGAATGCAGAATTTATTAATTTTATTATCTATTTTTCTATTGGTTAAAATATGCGTAGGTGTATGATCAATGATGTTTTATATAGAAAATGTACAACATTAAATGATTTTTTAATCTGTATGCACAAGTCTAAAATGATATTTAAAACTAAACAGAATGAGAATATTTTCTATATTTTTAAACTAATAAGACTTTACAAAATGCAATTAATATTTTTGAACTTCACAGTTCTTCATTATTAATTAACAAAATTTGCATTGTAAATATAATTTTTTTGAAACAATTTTTTGTTTAGAAAATACATCTTTTTAAAACGGAATGGATTTTTGAAACAGAAGGGAACTGTTGATTAAGTAGTACAGTATATAATTGCCAATTCTTGTACCATTTATTGTTTTAACAAATAGTAGTAACAAGCGCAAAAGATAGAACTGAGCTTGTTGATACTTATCTTATGATATTTTATAGAGTTTGCTAAGGAAAATGGTTTGTCCTATGAATGTCATTAATGGGTATGGGAAACAAAGAGATAATAAGAGAAAGAGACGATGACACGACTTACATTTTGTATCACTGATTTTAACAAGTTCAAAGCTAAAAGCCTAAAACATCACCCCTTCCCCAACTACAATCATTTATTTCTACTCTGACATCAAATTCAATTCGGTACATCAGAATGTAGAAATCAAAAGCATTAATCGTAATGTGTAAATGTGAGTCATGACCTCTGAGGTCAAGTATTGAATCGCTGACTCTATCTGGTTATCTGCCAACGATTACAAAACCTTATGTAGAAGCCAGGTGGTTTGCTTCTTGTTGGTTACTATTATAATACCCTACTAGACTTTAGACTTTGATCCGTGCATCCGCACGGCTATTTACATATTTTATAATAAAATATAAGATTAGTTGTGTTTTGTTTGGTGTGAAGATTAGTTGTGTTTTTAATTGTAGTTTTAGTTGTTTATAGTCTTTTGAATATTCAAATAAGCAAAATGATATTTTTAAAATACACAAATTCCATAGAAAAGTAATATACTATATTATTCACTTTTATTGGATCACAATTTGTTTTATATACCAAATAATTTTAACATTTTCAACATTTACACAAAACTTAATTAATTCAAAGTCCTAAAAAGGAAATTTATGAGTAATAAAGAAACTTTATGATGTATAAATCTATAAATAACAATATTATATAACTAAAAATTATCAATACATATGCTAATTTTATATTAAAAACAATTATGCTAAGTGGAAAAGATGGCTAAGTGTTAAATATGTTTCAAATGATCTCAAGTTCTCAACTAAACAATGATATATCTACGTTTTAGTTTAATTATTCGCTTGACCAAAGAATATTGTATGGCTAAATATTTGACACCATTAAAGCTTTTTGGAAACAGTTGTAGTATTTTATTTTAAAAAATGAAAGATTGATGTTAGCATAATATTAGGAAATTTTGTGTAATAACTACAATTTTTAAGGAAACAAATATTTGTTATATTTTTTGTAAGTTCATTTATTAAAATTAATTATTATGGTTAAAATGCAAAAGGGGATGGCATTACATGTAATCAAAAGGTTATTCTAAAGGTTAGTTCATATTTGTACTTCACTTTTAATAGATTAGATTAGATGTGCTAGTGTACCAAGTCAAAAAGATGCCCTTCCTACCATTCTATTTGTACTTATTGCAAATCACAAAAGTTTATTTATTTTGAAGGAAGAGGGAAGTGAAGTATAGTATTACAATAGTTCTTAAAAAAACAAATCATTGGTAGCTAATAGAAGCCATTGATACACTCAAAAGGTTTTTGAATACGCACCAAACCTTCAAGTTGTTCATTTAGGATCCGAAGTACGAACTCCCTGGCGCTTGAAGAACTCTCTGAACCCATAAGGGCTCATATCATAATTGTACTGCCCAAAAGAAACAAACAAGACCAATGATTAGACTCTGCGATAGATTCATACGTGCATTTTCTTCGCATTCTTTCAAACAACAATGCAGGTTTCTATACACAAAAAAAAAAAAAAGATGCTTCAACTTACAGGTACGACTTTCACAGAATAGCGGGTGATATTTGGGTCCTGTACCTTTCCTTCATTACCCGCCTGCATCGGAATGTTTTTCAGTTCAGGAGATAGACCAAAAGAGAATGCCATGTTTCAGTACAATTAAAAAAAAAAAAAGAGAGAAGTATACTTGTTGTGGGCTATGGAATATTTCAATGAAGGGATATTCGCTTTTCTGGCGAGTTATGCAGAATCCAGGATACTTGGGGCACTCAACCTGAGACAATCCAATCACACAACAGTCACACAAGGTTATTTGTATTTTTACTTTTTCATTGTCTGAAAACTCACACGCATAAACTTGATGTTGGGATAGAACTCAGCAGCAGCTTCCTCAAGCATCCGGTCAAGATGTTGTGTGTAGTTACTTCTGTTATAACATAACGAGACGAACCGTGAGTAGGACGGAATACAGAAAAAAAAGAGCATAATTTGAGCTGGGGAAGGTAATAAGTTAGACCTAATGGTGAATGCGACAACGACAGGATAGCCCTGGTGAAGGAGCTGGACAAACTCTCTTTCTGATGTGAAATGGATAACCCGCGATGGCCCTAGATCCTTAGGGTAACCACTGTAGTACCTTCATTTCAGACAAAAAAAAAAGACACACCTTTTCATGTTCAGCTGACTGTATGGTATAGAAAGTTGTAGACTTTATTATGAAAACAAATCTAAAAATCATTACTTGCAAGTGGAACGAAGCTGGAGAAGCATTCTATCGAGAAATGAAGTATCTCCCATCTGAGAAGCAGACCAAAAAAATGTATCAGGCTCAAGGGAAGGGATGATGATCCTGTTACTCGAGAAAGTCAAACTCTTAAGCCAATGCAACATCAGGCTCATTTTAGTCAATTGGATAGTTTTATTTTTTCTTTCAGTCATTTCATCGAACAACATAGGGGCATATTAACACCATGTGAGATTTTATCACATCAACGACGAAAAAAAAAAGAAAACACACACAGGGCCTATCCAAAAACGTATCGCGAGTAATGGGTCTTGTGAAAGAATAGAAATTGATTGTTGCTTTCTTATATATTTACTAGCAAACCAGAATTTCAAATGTACACAAGATTTTCGAGGAGAAATAAAAACCTGAAGGATGTTGTCTGGTTCTTCAGAATTGATTTCACTTCTCGAAGCAGAATCGTTGGTTACAAATCAGAGATGTAGAAGAAGACTAAGTATAGATTCCTCCTCTAGCTAAGCGTGGGAAGGAAGTTGGCGATCTGCAAAGTGAGAGTATTTTGTTTTCAACTCTTGCTTGTTCGACAAATATGGTCTACGTTTTTTTTTTTATGCTTTAGAGGCTTAGTTCTTTTTTTTTTGGGCTTTGTTAAGGTTCTTCTTTGTTGCTGGCCTTTTTATTATTTTCGATAAATATAAAAACTCTATAACTTAATAATTAATGTATAAAATTATTAAAAGAATTAAATTTAATTCATATATAGTATATACTAATTAAGTTGTATAAATTGACTTTTGTATCTTTTTATTATGTTATTTGAAAAAAGTTCAAGTATCAAAGTTACATATCTTTAGAATATAAATATTAATTTATATGTATATTTCTATAAACTAATCCCAAACTATTAAAATACAAATAAAAATCTTAGATTAATTTTATTTTAAAATAAAATCAAACTATACAATGCTACCATGTATTTACATTACAACCTTATACAAGTTTAATAACACCATGTATTTATTTCAGAGGTCTAAAAATTTATCATCAAATTATGTTATATTTTACATTGGCATATTTTAAAATTGATTTAAATTAATTTATTATGCTTAATAATTTATTGGATATTAATTTATAAATTTCTATTGTATGTGATTTTGTATCAACTATGTGGTTTATTTTGTTGGGGACATAATTTATTGATATTAGATTTTTTTGAACTAAATTGATATTAGATTTTGTTGATATTAGATTTGATCTTAGATTTTGTTGGGAACATAATTTATTGATATTAGATTTTTTTGAACTAAATTGATATTAGATTTATAATGAAAGAGTAGATAATAACTAAGATATTTTTTATAAACTTTGCAAGGAATATACGAATTTTGTTAATGTTTTATATGTCAATCATTTTAATTTTATTTTTAATATTTTACATCATTTTCACTTAATTATTTAACATTCATTTTATGTTTAACCTCTTAAATAGTTTTGTCTAATACTTATTAGAAAATTATAGTGAAATTGATGTTTTTCTTGTTCCAAAAAAATGAAATTAGTATCCATTTACATATCATAAAAATCATGAATTCCAATATAATTTTTTTTTTCAAATTGTTTACTACAAAAATAATTAGGTTCTAATTATTTAAAGAAGTGTGTTCAACTAGTTCAATATTTTCTTCATTCACATTGTGCCACGTGGGAAAAAGACCTCATTTCAATAGTATTCAATTAGTTGAAAGTTTTTAACTCAGTTTAATCTATATTTGCATTTTTTTACAATTCAACAACTTCATTGTATAGATTTAGCAATTGAATCTCTAATTTGTCTATTACATTGTTTATGGTTTTACTAGTAGAGAATTTAATTAAAAAGTATGTAATAAAGTAAAAATAAAATCAGTTTACTAATCAAACTTACAATATTTTTATCAGGCATACAAAATTTATAGTATAAGGATTGATATGATAATAAAATTTTCTTATTGGGTATATTATTTCAAAATATTTAGATTAAACTTGATTTAGCCAAAAGGCTGAGATATGTGCATCTGTTGTTTGGTTTTGTAGAGGGGACTTTTTTACATGTTTCTACAAAGTGAGAGATGCTCTTACATGTTTCTCTTTCATGCCTTCTGGAAAATACTAAAATAGATAAGACTGCTATTGAAAACTCTTCATTTAATCTCTAGTATCAACAAACTCTTGTTCTTTCGTGATCGGATATGTTGACAACATTGCATATCTTACATTATTTTAATATCTTTAAAATAATCACACCCAAAAAAATCAAACAAATTATGAATGAAAGCAGCTTGAACCAGTAATCAATCATCAAAGGGTGAACGGAGTAATTTTAAGCCAAAAGATTAGCTAGGACGGGACGCTGATGACAAACGGCTCGCAAAGGCACGAGCTTACGCATAGCCATCCCTGGATTCTCGGTCATATCAATTTCCTCGCCGTTAACTTTTTCCCAGTCAAAGCATTGAATCAACGATCCCAAAGCCAACAACACCATCCTCTGTCCCAAAGCCGCACCAGGACACGTCCTTCGTCCATTCCCAAACATCATAAGCTTATTAGTGTTCGCAGCTTCTTTGTCTTCAAACCGCTCTGGCATGAACCTCTCAGGCTCATCCCATAGCCTCGGATCTCTATGGATGGCCCAAGAATTCACTAGTACGATGGTGCCACAAGGTACGTCGTATCCGCCAATCTTGAGGTCTTCAGAAGGACAACGGGGGACAAGGAGTGGTGCGGCAGGACATAACCGGAAGGTCTCGGAAACTATATTTTGGAGATAAGGGAGATTCACAATGTCCGGTTCGTCTACCAAACGTTCATGTCCGATCTTATCATCTATCTCGGCTTTCGCCTTCTTCAACACTTCAGGATTTTTTAACAAACTCGCCATCGCCCATTCTAGCGTCACGGCTGCGGTATCCGTCCCCGCAAGCATCATACTCTGTATTACATTCAAAATATTAGTTCACACATATTTTGTAAAGATAAATTAAATAGTAAAATACATTAAGAGAGCGTATTTAAATGATAAATCAATGTTATTCAAACATGTATTTTAGAAATTTATTTAAAATCCACTATTATTGGACTTGACATTTAGTTAAATATTGTGAAATTCGATTTTGAAAATATTTTAAATTATAGAATTTTAAAGTTTTCATTTGATTTTATAGTGTTTGGATAGAATTTCTTAGTTAAAAATATTAAAACTCAAATCTCATACTTATTGGTAATATTTTAGAGTGGTTAAAAAGATCATTTTAAACTCTTTAATTCTTATAAAATCAACTAAAAACACTTCTTATAAATCAAATTACCTTACACCCTATATATCTCTCTTTCTTAAAGATATATGTTTCAGAGCTTTTACGCATACTAATGAAATAAAATAAATTTTGATTATAAATAAAAATTTATATGATTATCTATTTTAAATATTTTTAAACTAATAAAATTTGAAATAGTATAATTAATTTTTCCGAAGTTTATAACTTACCACTACTAGCTAATAAAAATTTCTTTAGAAACCGCAAAAATATTATTTTTCAAACAAGTTTTTCCAGAAAATATGTGTATATTTAATTTCTAAAACAGATGTAGTAATATATTAAAGTTTGATATGAAGAAATATTCATTCGAACTTGTAAACGCATGCTACAAACTAAGAAATACAAAAAGGGATAATTTATATGATTCTTTAGGTTTATATGTATGAGAAAACTTACGAGCATTAGGCCTTTGATGGTGACGTCACTGTAATACTTGGGTTGGTCTACTTGTAAAGACAACAAATGACTAAGCATTGTGTTGCTCTCTCCATCTCGTCTGCAATCGTCGAGCAGCCGCTGCAAGAAATTGTCCATGGCTTCGCCGAGTGCTTTCACTTTCTTCTCGTAGCCATGTCCGAAAACTTTGAGAATTGGTAGATAATCTCCTGGATGGCTCGCACCACTGTTGTCGTTGATCTGCGTCACTAGTTTCTTGAATAGGTCCGCTTCTTCCTTGTTGTGAACCTTTGAGAAATAATTCATCTTAATTAGCCAAAATATTCCACATCGAATGACTTTTCATGCATGAGAAGTAGTAAACACAATAAAGAACATGTCCAACTGTCCATGTTAGGTATTAATATTTAATATTTTGTACAAGAACAGTAGAATAGTAAAAGATTAGTGAATTCAAAGGTATCAATCATTATTATATAATTATTTAAATGAAACGAACCTGGTCTCCGTAGTAACGTCTCCCAGTGACCATACGGACGATATTATTGAACGTCAAATCTCCAAGAAGAGGCTCAAGCTCAACGACACGGCCATTATACTCACGTGAGAGTTTCATGAGCAACCGTCGGATCTCGTCTTTACGAACGGAGAGGAAGCCAGTGAGACGGTTAGAGGAAAGGATCTCAAGAGAGCAAATACGGCGGAGATTACGCCAATGATCGCCATAAGCGGCGGTCCCGATCGTGGTGTAGTCGTAAGCGACGTATTTAGCTGTCAGAAAATGCGGCCGGTTCGTTAAAATAACGTCGTTCTGACCAGTAAAGCATTCTCTGACGAGGGGCAAAGAAGAGATCACAACGACTTGGCGAGAGCCGTAACGTAGGGAGAAGATGTCACCGTACTTCTCCGCAAAGGGAAAGGTTTCACTAGGTGAAGGTTGCCGACGATGGGAAAGGGAGTTGGTCCTGGTGGGAGATTGAAACGCTTGGATGAGAATAAGAATATGTAAGCTAGTATAAATAATACGAGTGGTAACAAGACCAAAATGTAATCCATTTGATTCTTTCTTTTTTGGTTTAGTTAACAAAATGTTGTTTTTATTTTTTTAAGTCGAAGCTAACAAATCTTTAAGTGATAAAGGTTGATAGTCTATGTCTATATATATATGGGTTGGTTTGTGACGAAATAGATATAAATAAGAGTGCATGTTTGAACGTTGACTCATTATTTCTTTTGTTTGTTTTTTTCTTATTTTTATTGTACGTAGTGATACCTTGTTTTATACGACTTTTCTTTGACTTTGACAGGTTCTTTGTGTATATACTAATATATGTGGGTTTTATCATGACGATTCACTAGAAAAAGGTTGGTACATGCGAACTCTCCTCGAAATTTCCAACATCCTGTGTTAGCTTTGATATTTCGATGCAAAGATGAGGTGAATCTAGAGCGGTACTATCCGCAAACGAAATTTTTATGATTTGCAGCAGTTATTGGCATTTTAAAATAATCATAAAAAATGTTATAAATTATTTTAAATCGTTCCAAATATCTTAAAATCAAAAGCTGGTACCAATTAAAGTTTGTAGTTTTCGGTTGCGGAAAAATAAAATTTATTAAAAAAAATAAAAAATATTCAATAAAATTTTATTTTAGTTTATATTATAAAATTTGAAAACAACAAATACTTTCTATAATTTAAAAAAATAGTTTAATTTTATAAACATATTTTTATTTATTATAATATTATGATTTTTAATACTTTTATAATTATATACAATGTAAATGTTACTAATTCATTATTTAACAGTTCTTGAATTTGGTAGTTTCATAAATATTTTACAAATGCACTAAATTTCTAACCAATATACTAGTCATACGAATCTTTTAAAAATTCTTAAAATCGCAACTATCACATCTACAAATTCCCGCAATCGCATCTTTAATTGTTGCGGTTATACCGATCAGACTTTTAACTGTTTTTCTCACTAATATTTATAGGGTGAGTATTTAAAATATATTTAGATAATTTCAAGATTCTAGATTAATTTTGTGTCTTGTGATGAATTATTTTTGTTTTGATTCGTATACAATTTTGCCCACAAATTATCATAAATATTAGTTAAACAATAAAATTTAGAATTATGTATATATCACTCAAAATTCTTAAAAAGTTAAAACTAGTAGAAATGCCTAAAAAGGTTAGATTTGTTTTAGGAATTTCTCAAGCCGCATACAAGTACAGTAAACAATGAAACCAGACAAACTACGGCACTCTATAGCTAGAATTTCTAGTCAATGCCGACATATAAAGAAATTAACCCAAATACAGTGATATTCAGGTAATTACAAAACAAATAATTAAAACGGATAAGAAAAACTGGTGCATCAGTGATGCACTTGCATTGGATTAACACTATCTATAAATAATTTTAATTGGGGACAAAAATATTTTCCCATAGTTGAACCCATCAAAGATATCAACCGACTAGAAGTGGCCATATCTATTAATATAGATACTAAATTTTATCTTCACCAGTAATTATTAGATTTATTTATATTTATATTAAATTTTACTTTTATTAACATATTTCAAATACCATGTATTATTATTAGTTTAAACATGGTTTCAACGTTATCTTTGTTAATAATTATTTGATTATTATATCATAAAAGCTATATATAATATGTTTAATAAAATATTTAGGTAGCACATAGTGTTACAGCCACAATTAAACAATGAAAAAGTTAATTTAAGAGACAAGATAGATACAAACAAATAATTATATTTTATTAAAAATCGGCTAAACAATTTATTATAAAATTTTCTTATCAATCTTACTCATTTTGTTAATATCCTAACAATTGCTACCGAAAGATTCCTGATCTACCTAAATTTGTCTCTCTATCGTCGTATGCTTCAACAACTGCTTCATCACGATTCAAAGACACCCAAAAAGATTTTCATCATTCCTCTGTAGTAATAGTCTAGTGTCTTATAAAATAAACATGACTCCATAGTTATTTTATAGTGATTTCCATGTTTCCAAAACACTTGTCCAAAGAACCGTAGATATATGGACAATTTCTATATGAATAAGTACACTTTTCTTTTCTTTGAATTGTATTTCTCCATTGAAGCTTTTTGGAGCCAGTTTTTTGGGTGTGTGTTCGTCTAAACTATCATCTTCAGCTATATTTTCCGTCACTTTTAATGACCAAGAAGAGTTGGCTTAGGGAAATATAATTGTTGATTATTCTAGTTATTTTAACTTTATGATCATTATTATTGGTTTGCTTTGGACTTAATCTCAATTTTTAAGGGTTTTTAATTTTTTTTGCGACCTGTAAAAATAGAATGATTTTAGTTAGTAAATTCAAACTTTGGATTGAGTTTTTTTTGTAAAGTGATAGACCCGAAAATTGAATATATATATATATATATATATATGTAATATATATATTACATATATATTTTTTAGAATTTTAATGGGTGAAACTCTATTGAAGGTGCTCTAATGTTTTTATAGTTTGCACTATTTTTAAAAATTCTGATTGGTGGCAGCTGATTCATGTTGGACCAAGTAGATCCACCACTGACACTGACACTAGTTTATTCCGAGCTACTATTAATTACAAAGTTGCCCCCTTTCGGACTACTCAAACACGGCTGCTCGTTAAATATATAATATAAGAATAATTGTTGGCCGAAGGTGACGACGAATGTTCAATTACTTAGAAATTAAGTTAATTTATACAAATAGTTGACAAAATAAAGAAGAAATATAGTATTTATGTTTAGTGAAGTGCATAAATCGTAAAGTCTGCGATATGCAATCGGCTGGCGCCCGCCACTGCATACCTCGTCAACAAAAAGTAATATAAAAATAATAAGTTACTTTTGCTCATAACATAAATCTTATAAAAATAATTTTAGTGATTTTATTTATGGGATCATAACATAAATGTAGAAGACATAGTTTACTAATTTTTATTTACGGGATCATAGCATAAACGTATAAGGAATAATTTTGTGAAGTATAAATCTTTCCTTACAACTTTTACTGCATGTTGGCCCTAAGAAACTATGAAAATTTGTCGAGAGCGGGATGCTGTGTTGTTTCAATATCGTTGAAAAAGTGGTTTCTGAAAAGAGATAAGGTTGACTCCAGAGTTTAGAACCAAAAATAATTGATCGGTTTTGGTCACCTGTGAATCTTTTTTTTGTTTGACAAAGTCACCTGTGTAACTTGATATTTGAGAAGAAGACGACTTTACATTATGTGTGCGTCTCAGATTATTTACGATTATGTTCAAAAAAATTTACTAATTATGTATTTAACAATATAAAAGAATAATTCAGAAGTTTATAGTTCTATTTGTATATATTTGACGTCTCTTTTAAAATTATAAACTTTAAATTTTGTAATATATCTAAATTTTTAAAATTTCAAATTTCAAATTATAATTCATATATTTAGTTTTAATTTTTTTTAATTTTTTTATTTATTTATAAACTTTATTTCTATTCGCTTTATTTGCTCATTCTATTATACGATCCTGCATGTGATTTATCACCATAGAAAATGAATAAATATCATTTCTAGATACAAAACTTCATTTATCTATGAGCAAAAATTATGTACTTTATTTTGCAACAGTAATTAAAAGGGTTGATGGGAATTCGTTTTTCATAGAATTGGTTAATTTAAAAGCAGAGAGATTTTTAAATCTCCATGGTTTTTGCAAGATTTGTAGAGATTTTGTTAAGTTTGTAGAGAAGTTTGCGTATTTATAAAATCCACAGAAGTTATAAATTTTACAATATATATATATATACCCTTTTAAAAATTGATACTAATGAGTCATCCAAGTAGCACTTTATTCTAGTCCTCAGTATATTATCCAAATTCTTAAAACAAACCAGAACCAAACCGAAAAAACTGAAATCGAATTTGGACCAGAATTTATAGACACTTGAATCATTCATATTTCTCTAAATAAAAAATACTGATCCGGAATCAAAACAAAAATTAAACTGGTATCCATATATCTTAAATATAATAAAATATTAATTATTTTTAATTTAAAAATAACTGTATATAAAATATAATATATAAATCGTAAATTTTTTAAAACTCCATATTACCCAAATATTTTTTGAGTTTTTAGGATTTAATTCAGATTTTCTGATTATTTTTGTTTTTCGACTTTAAACCGAACCAAACTGAAACCATTTTTAATTTCATTATGTTTGAAATTTTTTTAAAAAACAAAAATTATACTCAAACATTATATTATCTGAATGATCCGAGCCAAAAATGTGATTCCTAAACGGATCATAAACACTCCAACTCAAATAATCTAAAATCCAAAAAGTTCATATCCTATCTAACCGTAAACCTGAATGTCCAACGCTATTATATTCAAAAATATATAATTAATAAAAATTAAAACTTTTGAATAATAATATATTTTGAATGAAATTTAACCAAATAAAAAAATATTTAGGATTTTAAAATACATTAGAGTCTATAAATTAATAACAGTAAATTTCAGTAAGATTTTAGATTATACAAATCAATAACGATAGAGTTTAATAATTATAATAATCAACAAAATTAAATTCCACTAAATTATCTTAAGTATGTGCACTTATGTTTTTAACCGATTTAAACGACTAATCTTTGCACAAATAAATTGTCAAATAATATTTTTTGTCAAATAAATTATGGTAACTTACACTTGCCAAAATTTTGATAGTAGCAATTGCAAATACTAAATTTGTAACATTTTAACTATATTTAAACTTATACTTTTGTCTTTCTGTGGATGATACTTTTTTAAACTTAAACTTATTTTATGTGATTTTATTAACATTATTATAATTATTCTACTTATTATAATCCTAGTGTGTAATATTTATTTTATGTGATTTAATTAACATTATTATAATTTTTTTTTGTAATTTATCTTGTTAATAATTTGGTTCATATTATAATCAGTTTAAATTTAATGTTTATAATTAGTGTCAAACATTAATGCTCATATAATATATATTTTGATCATTTTCATAATATATATTTATCATTAACTGTAAAATGTATAATGTTTATATATATATATAAATATTATTGAATTATTGATAATTATGTTACTTAAATAATATAAAGTTTTATTATATTGTAGATTAGTGCATATAAAATAACATATATTTCTAACATATAAAAATATGAATAAATTATGTGTCATATATATCATTTTAATCACACTTCATATAAATATTCTTATTCTCTCTCTCTATATATATATATATGTATATATATATATAGATATATATATCTATTATAACATAAAATTAATATTTTATTGATTAAAATGTATGTAAATTTTATTCAGCTAGCTATATAATATTCTATATCTTTATTTTCGTATACATTTTTATGAAATCAGTCTGATTTGTTTGAAAAGAATTGGCCTAACAAAAATAGATGTAGATATAAATAGAGTTTTGGACAAGATTCTTCTCAAAATGGTGTTTCAGACATGCATTTACTACATGTGGAAAGAGAGGAATGACCGGAGGCATCAAAGAACTTATCACACAGTTGAGCGAGCTATTAGGATTATTGACAAGGCCATCTGAAATCATATTACATCTCTGAGATATAGGCCGGACCATAATCTAGCAGGTCTGATGCAAAGATGGTTCGAGGTTTTTGACTACACATAGGTCTTTTGCGCTTACCTGTATATAGCTATTAGCTTATAGTTTAGTTACTTTCCCATCTTGTAAATGATTATTCTTTTACCATGATCAATAATTTCACATTTCATCAAAAAAAAAATAGAGTTTTGGCCAAATTGATAATTATCCATTTTTTAAATTGAAACTCATCATCTAATATAAAATAAAAAGAACGCAAAGCGTTAGCGCTATTGGATTGGTTTTTTTGCGGGGAATAAGCTCGCTTCTTCACAAGTTTACCCCTGCCCTGATCGGCGGATGCTGGGTCAGATTTTTCACCGGAAACAACAAATAGATGTTCCTATATAAACCTTTTGTGTTTTCTTTTTTGTTCCTGTTGGATTCACACAACCATGCAGATTATTTTTTGTTCCAAATCATATAGACACTTTAATAAACTTTTAAAATGCGGAAATATCTTTCGGCAAAATAAAATTTATAAAATAAAAATGTAATTTTTTTTATTTTAGTGTATTTGAATATTAATATAGTTAATTATATTATTCTGTCTTTATCAAATATGAAATTTTATAAGATATCATTTAATTAAATTTTTAATTATTGCAACTCTTTCCGTTATAAATTTTTAATTTAAATCTTTAATTTTATTATTGTATGATATATTTTGATAAATTTTTAATTATTAAATTTATTTGATGTCCATTTATTGCATTTGATTTATATACACTGTTAATTTAATATGAAATTTTCTTTAAATTTAGATGAATGTAATTTTGATTTATGAAAATATAAATAAAATAATATTTTAATTTAAATGATTTGATATCGACTGAAATTATTTTTAGTTTCTAAACCTGCAAAAATAAGTTATAAAGATTTTCGTCTTTTTCAAAAATGATTTAAATGTTTTATTAAAATATTTGATTTATCAAAAAATGATAAAAATTATTAAGAAGATGAGACCTAATGTTTTATATCATTTGTACATAAAATCAACTATTGTGTTTTTGGAAACATTGATATAGATTAATATTATTTCCATAATTTGTTTTTACGGCAAACAAATATTTTATTATTCAAATTTGAGGTGGTCTTGGTAAGTAGACTAGAATATAACAACAAATAAACCAAAGTTCTCCACAAAACGATCGCGCAGTCTTAGCTCAAAATCATCGATTCCATGTTTCACTCTTGGGATGTGAGAGATCTTGAAATTCTGTAAACATAGCTGAAGAGTTTGTATCTCCTCCAATTATGTTGAGGAACTTGGACAGGCTTAGAATTCCTTTAACATTGTAATAAGATCCTTGCAATATATTCCAAAGTTCTGACATTATTGTTTACGTAATTGTTTATAATATATACATGTATTTAATTAAAAATATTACAAAAGGTTGGGTCCAAAAAATATGTCTATTTTAATAAGAGAAATATGATGCACATATTAAATTTATTTGTTTTTTATCATCAACATAAACAGACTTATTAAGACTCTGTAAACCAAACTAGTAATTCTACATTCATATGAATGACAAACAACAGTTGTTTTCTTACATAGCATGCGAGACTGTCCATCTTCAAATTATGCGTTCGAAATATATAAATGATCTCCGAGTTGTGAAAGTTTCCTTTCGGTATCTAAATATCTTCTAAAAAATTTGCAAAAGCTGATTATTCTTTTGGTTCAGAAACCATCTTCACAATCCGTCGTAGATGTGAACTAAAACTAATGTAAACTCTTCATATATTCTATTGCTATATAAGTACTTATACTTCAGAATGGAGTGCTGACAAACTAGCCCTAGTGTTTTTTCCCCTCATCAAACAATCAAAACCTTCTAACGTGTTGTACCAAACTTACCCCAAGTAACTTTTATGGTCTTCCATGACCAGTCCGTGAAGCACCATATGTCCAGTATGGAAGGTAAAGAATTGACATATACTTCCTTATTTTGAACAACCTTTTGTGTAATTGATTCTTGTGCTTCTGTCTAAAGTAATGATTATGTTTCTACCAATTTTAAAGTATTTCTCAGATTAATATTCATATTAATGAACACTTTGTTATTTTGTTCCTTCTAGATGTACCAAAATATTAACGTAAATAGAGGATTTTTCATTTCGGAGAAAACTCTCCAATACTGTTGATCCATATTTGGGAAAAGTGATTGTCTAGGAAAAATGTCTAGAGTTAGTAAGATTTTCAGAGTGTTCAAACCTAAACTGTTGGTGGACACTAAAAGATAAATGATTTATTGATTTCTCTGATGCTCCATATCTGGCACAATATGCTTGCAAGTTTTTCGTAATTGCTATGCATCCTATCACTATTGCCATAAAAAAACTAAAATTAAAAACGTTAGTAGTTTTTCCACTTAAAAACGATTCAATGGGATCTTCCACTTGAAAACTGATATTTTAAAGTTTAGTTTTCTAGCTCAAAATTAACTGATTTTAACAACAAATTACTAAAGAATGCTAACTTAACCTTAAATTTAATATTATTTTCAAAATTACTTTTAAATGATACTCATTTTCATAAATATCTTAAGTTTGTTATGAAAAAAATAAAATTAATCCTCTTAAATTTTTTATAAATATTTTAAAATTATTTATAGAAGTTTATAAACCTAGCCAATCTCCTAAATATTAAATTCTAATATTAAGTACTAAATCCTAAACTAAAATATTAGGATATTTTTATTGAATATACTTTTAAAAATATTATCAAAACTAACCAATCTCACAAATTAACTGATTATGAGTGAACTGATTCATGAGTTCTATATATTATTCTATTACATACCATCAAATCTCTAATAATATGTCCTTTCGAAACAATAACTTTTTCTGGTCTACTTTGATTTGAATTTACTGCAATATATTAAATACAGACCACAACATATATTAGTTAAACCAATTAATAATGATTAAATTGGCTATTCAATTTAGCATAAAACGTTGTGTTCATCTTCATAACTAGACGTCTGAAGCCTGACGGTAAAAAAAAAAAATTAGACATATGTAGTCCACGATTAAAGAAAAGTATATTTGATTTTTCATTATATATATCCGATGCTAGGTTGAGTTTAACAGATTTTTAATCAAAATAAAAGTAACTTTTATTTACGAAAATACGACTAACAATATTTGAATACATTGAATTTTATTAATGATAATAATATCAAATCCACTCCTAACCTGATGTTTTTTCTATTATAACAAGATTTTTTTAAAAAAATATCACATTTTTAAAATTAATTAATTATTTCGAATTTGTTGTTAAATATGATCAGTAAATGAAGTTTTTAATGGTATTCTCTTTAAAAAATAAAATTAACTGTAAAAATAATAATTAAATTATTGTGTGCCTAAACAAAATGTCATTTTTCATTTAACAGTTTTTTTTGACATCAGCAATTATTTATTAAAATATGTAATAAGAATCCAACGAAATAAACATATTTTCATTTTAAAATCTAATAATTTAACTCAAACAAAACTAAACATACTTATGAGCCAAAAATTTAAAACAAACAGGCCTACGTATATAAAAAGAATTGAACAATACATTTATTTAGTTAAACTAAAATTTTGTAAAAATTAATCTAAAAATATTTTTGAAAATTATCACATTATTGTGAAAAGTTGCAAATACATTATAAAGATCTTGTTGATTGAAATATATTCCGGATAATTTTAAAATCTTTGATCGAGGAAGAAAATAGTTAGATATATTTTCTGTACAAACATATGAAAAACCAGTAACTAATACTTACTTTATGCCTTTTTCAAAGAAAAAAAAACAACAACTAATACTTTCTTTAATAAAAATCAAACGACATAAATATAGTTTATTTTCTTGGTTGTTCAAGTTGACAGATGTGTAAGTTCGTGATCAAAAATGATTAGTGGTGAACACTGAGCGGATATTTGAAATTTTAAATATATTTGTGATCTAATTCACTATGCACAGATAATTGATTTCTGATTTAATTCGATCCATAATCTTCTGAAATATTGGATATCCAAAAACAACATTTTTATCGAACATCGGATTCGATCTTAAAAAAAAAACTGATGTAAAATAATAATATTTCTTTACAAAATTTAAAAAACTACATAATTTAAAAAATTTAATAACTATATAATTATTTTAATGAAAAAATATTATAAAACTTATATAGAGATACAAAATCTATATAAATTTTATAAACATGTATATATATTTACGTATATAATGGATTTGATCAGATATTTATTATTAATAATGTTAGTATTTGTGATTTGTTCCTTCTTGACGGATACTAAATTTTAGTTTTTATTTTGATTCGTTAAATTACAGATATATGAATTTTTGGATTGAATCAAAACGAATAAAAAATTGAATTAAAATTAATGAATATTTTGCACGGGTAGGATGATAATCAACATCGAGGTAGTCGGGTTGACCCGCCATCTTAAGTTATTGCCAAATTAAGATTTTCTCTCTGTATAAAACTGAAGGTCTCGTTATCATGGCCCAAAGGCGGTTGGTAGAGTCTTGCTTGGTTCAATTATTGTGGTTAAATCACATATATATTTTCTATTGGACAAGACTTAGGTCCACCCCCTAAGGTGAACCTTTAAATTCACCACTTTCCTTAAAACTAATCAAAGTATCATGTAGATAACTAAATAAAAAATATTAAATTATTAAAAAATAGTTTAAAAGAGAAATAATGTCAATTTTAATGATGCTAACTAAACCCTAAACCCTAAATCATAAATTCTAAACCCAAATATATACACTAAACTCAAATTTTATACTCTAAATCCAAACCATATACCCTAAACTCAAATTCTAAACTTTAAACCCAAACCATAAATCTTAAATTCAAACTTTATACCCTAAATCCATCATATATCATATGCCCTAAACCCAAATCCTATACCCTAAACCCAAATTCTATACTCTAAACCCAAATCATATATCCTAAACTCAAACCGCATACCTTAAACCTAAATTCTATACCTTAAACCCAAACCCTAAACTTAAAGATTTGGATTTACGGTTTACGATTTGGGTTTAGAATATAAGATTTGGGTTTAGGGTATATGGTTTGGGTTTAGTATATATGGTTTGGGTTTAGGGTATATGATATATGATGGGTTTAGGGTATAACGTTTGGATTTAGGGTTTAGAATTTGGGTTTGAAAATATGATTTGGGTTTAGGGTATAAGATTTGGGTTTAGGGTATAGGTTTTGGTTTAGATTTTAAAATTCAAGGTTTAGGGTTTAGTTAACGGCATTAAAATTGATGTTATTTCTTTTTTAAATTAATTTAACATTTTTAATTTAATTATCTACATGGCATTTTGATTGGTTTTAAGTGGAGTGGTGAATTTAAAGGTTCACCATAGGGGGTGAACCTAAGTCTTGTCCTTTTCTATTCAAGTTGGAATAAAAAAGTAGAGTGGGCACTTCAGCTATTTTATCGGTTCGGTTCGGTTAATTCGATTTTATAATTTTCCAACCAAAATAATCCGTAATTGTTTGGTTTGGATCAGTTTCGATTTGGTTTGTATTCGGTTCAGTTTGTGTTTCGGTTCGATTCAGTCGGATTCTCCTAGTTTAGCTTTTTTTGAAAAAAATTATATTATAAAATATAAACGCATTGTCATGAAATTATCATGTTGGTGAACATAAAAAACTAAATTATGTTGACTAAATCTAATATAAAACGGAAAAAGTCTTTAGAAAACACAAAATATTAAATAGAAAATTAAAAAAAACCGTCAATAATGCCTATTAAAACTGAAACAAAAAAAACTTAACAAACTACAAAAAGTTACAAGAACACATTTAAACTAAGTTAACTAAAATAAATAGAAAATTAAAAAGCATTGTTAATAAAGTTAACAGTGACTTTAGTCTTATGATTTTAGTATATTGTATACTACTAGTATGTTTAATTCAAATAATAACAAACCATATTGATTATCGGTTTGGTTTAATTCGGTTTGATTTGGATCGGTTTCGGTTCGATTGGTTCGGGTTTGGAATATTTTAAACCGAACTATATGATAATAGACTTTGGAATTCGGTTTAGATCGACTTCGGTTCGTTTTTTTTTTGCCTATCCCTACAAAAAAAAAGTAGTGTCAAAATGTCAGATGTGGAAAACTGGGTAGGTCATAACAAAGATATCTTTTACCTTTTAACAAAGAAAAATCTCGATGAAAAGTTGCACATGAATTCTTCTAAATAATAAGCCAAATCATAAAGTGTGTGTTTTCTCATTTTTTTTTGGTCAAAGGATGTTGATTAAACTAAAATCTGTTTCATACAGCATGCAATAAACAAAAGGAAGCTAAAGCGTTCTTCGCTAACCCGTCAGCCACAAAGTTTTCCGCACGGGGAATTAAAACAAAAGATAGAGTTGAGAAGAGAGGAATGAGGTGACTGATATCGCATAACAGTCCCGCTATCTCGTTCAGAACTTCCCCTGATCGCAGGGCAGAGATGAGGACACTTGAGTCCGACATGATTTGAAGGCGTGAGAAACCCTCCGATGAAGCTACTTGCAAAGCTTCCCTAACAGCCAGTGTCTCAGCAACTAGAGCAGAGCCGACATAACCTCGAGAGGCAGCACCTTTGATCTCCAAATGGCGCTCTTTGTCCTGTAAACACCAACCAAAACCAGCACAATTAAATAAAGCATTCCACGCTCCATCCACCGAACAAGTCGGAACATTAGACACTACTGGTCCTATTGCACTCCTTTGAGGGAGAACAATATTCTCGTGCTTTTTCTTTGCCATTTCCCACTCTTTTGCATCTCTAATTGCCTTTGAGAGTGTTTCTTCAACTGTATATAGTTTATCTTCAAAGAGTCTTTTGTTCCTTGCTGTCCAAAGGTTCCAAAGGTTCCAAAGGATCCAGGGGGACAGGGGAGAACAGGTTAGACCCGAGGGAGGAAGATTCACTAAGTTTGGCGTTAACACCAGGAGCTGTTGGAGTGATTTTGTGGGAAGAGCTTGCGCTTGGGGACGAGCTATGATTGGAGCAAACGCCCAGCTCTGTTGCGCAAAAGGGCAGAGCAAGAACACATGGTTGATAGTTTCCAGCTCTCCACAGACTTTACAAGCCGGCATTACTTCCATACCTCTATGGATTAGAAGGTCAGCCACTGGGAGAGCATTGTTGAGAGCTCTCCAAATAAAATGCTGAATTTTTTTTGGAGAGTCTAACTTCCACACATGTTTCATCCAATCAAACCCATGGTTGTTTGGCCGTTGCTCATGGAGATTGGACATTTTATATCCAGATTTAGTGGTATAGTTTCCTTTGCTGTCACCTAGCCAAACGAGCTTGTCTTGTGGCTTTAGGGAGCTCGGGATCAACTGTCTGATAATATCCTCATATTGAGGAAGATGAAGGCGTATGAGTGGCAAGTTCCAGTCATTCGAATCAGGGAGGAGCAGATCCTGCACTGTTAGCTGGTGGTTCTCCCACGTTGGGGGGCCGATAGGGGTCATTGGTTTGGATGTGGAGAGCCAGGGGTCAGTCCAGACCTTTATTCTAGCTCCATCTCCAACTAGAAAGCCCAATCCCTTTTCAAGGACTGCTTTTACCGCCATGATTCCTGTCCACCTGTGAGACGATGCTTGCTTTGGGGTACTCTCCAAGAAGGAGCACTCTGAGAAATACTTGCCTTTTAACACTCTAGAAAGAAAAGCATCCGGGTTGTTTAGGATACGCCATCCCAATTTTGCTAGGAGAGAGTCATGGAACAATTCCAGGTCTTTGAATCCTAGTCCTCCTACACACTTGGGAGTTGCCATCCTATCCCACGAGACCCACGCCATTTTCCTCTTATCCGGGGCGCTGTCCCACCAGAACCTTGTGAGGATAGACTGGATGCGCTTACAAAGGGATTTCGGAAGTTTGAAACTTGACATGGAGTAATTTGGGAGAGCAGAGAGGACTGTTGGAGCATCACATGCTTCCCTGCCCCCGATAAAAACTTTGTAGGCCAAGACTGTGATCTTTGCCGAATCCTATCCACAGGCCCGTGATCTTTTCCCATGCCACCTTCCTTTTCAATGCCGATGATGCGCTTCACTCGGTTCATAATCGACTCCAGCAATCGCGACGAGAAGGAGACAGTCGATTTGTCCAGATTAATGCACTGGCCCGAGCAGCTTTCATATTTCTTTAAGATCCTCAGTAGCGAGGTACAGCTCTTATCCGATGTGTTGCTAAAGAAAACTGTGTCATCCACAAACAACAGGTGATTAATGAAAGGGCTCTTACGGCACACTTGCAGCCCTTTGAATTTTCCCCGTTGTTGCTCTTGAAAACAAAGTCCCGTTAGCACCTCGGTGCACATGATGAAAAGGTATGGGGATAACGGATCTCCTTGCCGGAGGCCTTGTTTTGGGGGTACTCGTCCGTGAGGGGTTCCGTTAATCAGATATGAGTATGAGACAGTGGTCACACATTCCATAACCCAATTGACACAGATTGGATCGAACCCTACTGTCTGAAGCACCTTCTCCAAAAAGGCCCACTCAATCCGGTCGTACGCCTTACTCATGTCGGTCTTGACCACCATCGAGCATCTTTTGGTTGCCTCCGAGACTTTCAAGTAGTGCAGAGTTTCATGGGTGATAAGGATGTTGTCTTGGATAGCTCTACCATGGATGAAAGCTGATTGGTGTTGGGAGATTATACCATCCAGGAAACTCTGAAGCCGTCGCGTGAGAATTTTGGCTATTATCTTGTATCTCACGTTACATAGGGCAATAGGTCTAAATTCCGAGGGGCTTTTTGGACCTGAGACCTTTGGGAGGAGGCAAATATGAGTCTCATTGATTTGCTTGTCCATTTTTCCAGTCTCGAAAAACTTCTGGACATCCCGGCAAATATCATCTCCTAATATTCTCCAGAAAGAATGGTAAAAGCCTGCCGAGAATCCATCCGGTCCTGGTGCTTTATCAGCATTGATATCCAGGACCGCAGCATGAATCTCTGCATCAAGTGGGATGGCGATAAGCGCTTGATTAGTCGCTGTGGTGATGCGTGGCGCGAGTGCTTCCTCCACCGTTGCTAGTTCCGAAGCTCCATTTGACGTGAAGAGTTTTTTCATAGTAACTTGCAAACACCGTCCCTATTTCTGCTTCCTCATGATAAGGTACTCCTTCTTCATTTTCAATAGTGGTTAGGCGATTGAAAGACCTCCTCCCTTTTGTGACTGCATGGAAGTAAGCACTGTTCCGGTCTCCCCCTTGCAATCATAGCACACGACTTCGTTGCCGCCAGAACAGCTCCTCTGCCTTATAAGCTTTACTGAGAGCCAGTGAAAGGTCTTTAAGAAGCTCAAGCGAGGGTTCTCCCGAGGTCAGGTTTTCCTCAAGCCTTTTTTGGAGTTCCAAGATTGCCTTTGCACTATTTTCTTTACTGACCCTGAACCATTTAATAATCTCATTACGGCAGCGCTTGATCTTATCTTCAACTGGTTCAGGTACCTCCTTTTTCCACGCTTCTTCAATTATTTTACACACTTCTGGCATATCTTTAATGCTCCTGTCATATCTGAAGAGACGCCTTTTCTTTGGTTTCGAGGAGTCTAGATAAGTGACCAGGAGGCGATGATCTGATCCCTCAAAGCGGAGGTAATCACACCTACCAGCAGGGAACAAATCTGTCCAAGCACAGTTTGCAGGTGATCTGTCTAAGCGGGCTCTGACCAGGTGGGTGCATCTCTGGCCTCTCCAAGATAATGGGTTCCCAATGTGTTTGACATCCCACAAACCATTTTGGGACACAAAACTTCGGAACGGAATAAAAGAACCCTCACATCTTTCCGGGCCTCCCACTTTTTCCACATTATCCAAAATATCATTAAAATCTCTTGACAGAAGCCAGGTTGTGTCTCTATTGCTACCAAGAGATGATATTGATTCCCAAAACGCTGCTCTATGTTCTTGCTGCGGCATCCCATAGATAAAAGTAATATGGAAGTCTGAGTTTTTTACCTTCAGCTTTGTGTCAATGTAGTGCGGTGTAGCATCGAGAATGTTGAGAGCCACATCCCCTTTCCAAAACAGCACCAAGCCTCCGCTGAGTCCTATCGGTGGGACAGTGATGTGGTGCTCGTAGCCTAGGAACTTGAGCTCTGAAAGTACAAAATCATCTTGATTTTTAGTCTCCATAAGAAAAAGTATATCCGGGTTCAGAGACTTTTTAATCTCCCGGATCCTTGGAACTGTCAATTCACCTCCCAATCCTTGACAGTTCCAGCAGACAAGTGCTAAGGAATCGGGTTTCGCGGAACCCGAAAATCCGCTCGTTTCCTTGTCGCAGGGACATGAACCAGTGTTGGAGGGTCTTGAGCCTGAGAGCCAGGTATGTTCTCATCCAACATGCGTTCCACACACAGTTTCTTCCGAGGCGGGTTGGTGGATCGCGATGTCATCTGTTTAGAGAGTCGAGTGCTTTGCAGGGGGCTTCTGTTAACTTTGGCTCTAGTAGTTTTCTTTCCCTTAGCTGCTGATGGTGCCGCTGCTTTCTTTTTTGCCGCAGTTTTTGGTGTAGCTTTCTTTTTAACCGCTGACGCCTTTGGTGCTTTTGCAGAGCTGGGCCCAGCAGGAGTTCCTATTCTCAGAGACGCTCTCCTTTTCTGATCAGAACCTTGAGCTTCGCCAGGAGAAGGATAGGTGTTCTTGCTTCCTGAGCTGCCTTCATTCAGCTTATTACGCAAATCCTCCGGTTCGTAGTTTACCTCCACATCATGGAGCCTAGCTAGGAGCGAGCTTGAGAGCCCACCTGAACGTTGTTCCTGCTGTGGGGGCTTTATTCTTTCTAGCGCAGACCGGCGTTCCAAAGAGCGACCAGAGTTCTCTGTTCTTTCCGGAATAACCGGTAAAATCCTCTCTTCTCTTTCAGGTATCGGGGGAGGAGTTCTGGAGGATTGAGAGTAATGGGTCCTGTCGCTGGAGGTACGACGGTTCCCTGTAGCATGAGTCGGAGAACGATCTCGCCTCTCTCTCCTATCAGAAGGATACCTCTGCTGGTGTCTTTG
Source organism: Raphanus raphanistrum x Raphanus sativus (assembly GCA_019705995.1). Taxonomy (NCBI): domain Eukaryota; kingdom Viridiplantae; phylum Streptophyta; class Magnoliopsida; order Brassicales; family Brassicaceae; genus Raphanus; species Raphanus raphanistrum x Raphanus sativus. The sequence goes on along the minus strand of CM034043.1, from coordinate 45,793,458 downwards.
GTAATTTTCATTTGCTCTCCCTGACTGCCTTGCATCATGAGAGTATTGGTAACGAGATGCCTCATTATAATGGCGCCTATCAGAGTAAGCTAGCCTTGAGGTAGTTGACCATTGAGAGATAGCTTGGTCTCCACGAGAGTGGCCGTCTGAGTTTCTTGAGAGAGAAGAGGAAACTCGGTGTTGGTCTTGGCGTCTTCTATGCTCCTCCAAGTTTCTGAGCGTGTTATGTTGGCTGATTCCCAATTCTTGGGTAGTAACCTTAGCTGAGGTTGGTTTGGTGGGGCAGTCGTCCACCTCATGGAAGAGGGAAAAGCAGAAAACAATGCTTTTGGAGGTTCTCGTACTCCAGGTCCACTGTTAGAACGTCACCTGAAGGTAGCTCCACCGGGAGATGCATTTCCAGATTCCTGAGGCAGTCCAGATCTATGTGCAACCTGCCTTGTGGAACATCCTCATCGAGCCTAGGTCCCAGAGCTTTTGCAATGGCTTCAATGATTCGAAGGTCCAGAAATGGAGAGGCAGACCATGGATGTTAATCCAAAAGGGAGTACGCCTGGGGAACGAGGCTGAGATCACTGGTTCCCATCTCTGTAGGATAACCATCCATCTTTTGTAGTGGAAAGGAGCGCGCCTCATCACCGAGAGAAGAGCTTCCTCTGTTTCGAACTTAGCTTGGAACAAGTCAGGTCCAAGCGTCCTTCCTGTGACAGCAGTTTCGAGGTTCCAGAACTGGATGAGCCAGTCTAGCACCCACTGAGGCTTTTGTTTTGCAGGGTTCGTTACCCGGCCTAAGAGAGTGAGCTTGTTGTCTTCAATGAGTTCCGAGTTGTTGCTTTGCGGGATCCTCACTCGGGTTCGCTGAGTTCGGGTTTGCTGGGTTTGCTGGGTTTGAGAGGCGGTTCTGTGAGATGAGGATCTTGATGCTCCATCCACCCATTTTCCTTTTTCGGATCTAGTGTAACGATTTGACATCTTGACGCGTTAGTAGCTGTGCTGTAGTTTCCAGGATCTTTAATTTCCAGTACTGGTCCTCAGAGGCGAGGTAAAGAGCTTCAAAGACTTCAGATTTTTGAATTTTCGTCACCAGAGAAGTGTAGATCTACTGCAATCCATCCACCCATCTTTCACTTTGCCACCGTAGAAAGAGAGCCCATTCAAAACCGGAGCGGCCGGTGCCTAATTTTTCTCGCCGGAAAAAATTATGCGGTGGTTGTCGGAGCCAATTACAGTGGAGTCGGGGAGAAGAGTGGAGGAGATCTGTTAACACTGGTGGAAAAAGTCTGCCTTGGTCTTTGTGCCTGAGAGAAAATTTGATAGCGTGTGCATCTCATGGAAGAGGTTTCCATGTGTGTTTTCTCATTAAGTAATCATTTTCTTAATGATTACTGTACCAAAAGAAAGGTTCTAAATATGTATTAAAATATTTCCATCGATTTGTTGGTAAGAAATTTTGAGATAGTGACTAAGAAAATATTAGATAGAGGTGCCCGTTTAATTGCTAACAATGTGATAACTGATGATAGGTTTTAGTCATATGTTGCCAGGAGACATCCTAGATGGTTTTGTAGCATGTTTTTTTTAACAGTGTGGTGATTGATAGGAAAAATTATCCATTAAATTTGATATGATCTGTTATTCGTTTCTATCCGATCCAAAAATTCCGGATATTCGTAAATTTTCAAATCAAAGCAAATAACAAAATATAATATTCTTAAAAATCAAAGCAAATCACAAATATTATTTTTTGGAAAACTGGACATCCGAGTCGATCCGTATATTTATAGATATGTAATATAATTATATATAAAAACTACTATATCTATACACATTTTGTATGATACAATTTACTTAATTTTTATTTTAAGTTCTTTTTCAATATTTTCATGTTTTGTTTCTCTGCACATGTTTTTTTTTATTTTAAGTTGTTTCAACTTGGTGACAATTTTTTGTTTCTCTGCACATGTTTTTATTTATTTTGAAATTTTCAATATCGTAATACTTAAGTTTGTTTGTTGGTTTGGTATCTAGTTTCATTAACCGTATGTGTTCAATACTATAATAATGTTTGCAATTTTTGGAAAAAATGTGTAGTAAGAAAAACATGGACGCTGTGAGGTTCTTGAAAGAAAAAATGCCACACATTTTTTGGACATCATCTTCTTCCCACACTGTTAATTTGATGCTAGAGAGCATTGCAAAACTCCAAAGTTTTAAGACCATCATCCAGAGGGCTAAAGGGTTCACAATCATTGTTTATGCTCACCACAAGACTATCGATAATGAGGAAATTCACAGACAATAAAGACTTTGTTAGAACAGGGGTTACAAGATTTGCATCATGTTTCTTAACTTTGCAAAGCCTGATGGGAAAGACTGATCAGTTACAGTCCATGTGTGTTAGTGCTGAATGGAAACAGTGCAAATGGGCAAAGCATTCTAAGGGAGTGGCAGCTTTTAAAACAATGACGAGTATGCAGTTTTGGAATGGAGTCACTATGTGTTTGAAGGTTTTTGGACCCTTAGTTAAGGTACTTAGATTGGTAGATGGTGATAAGAAACCTACAATGGGAATCTGCATAGAGAGTTATTACAAGCAAAGAAAGATATATGTGCTGGGTTGAATAACATTGAAAGAAAAATTCAGCCAATCATGACTATCATTGACCAAAGGATTGAGGGTCGACTTGACAATCCTTTGCATTTGACGGGTTATTTATTGAATCATTACTATTTATTCAAGGATCAGACGATTCCATTACATAACAATGTGCTTGCAAGCTTTTTCAAGTGTGTCAATGCTTTTATTCCAGATGATCTTTCCAAGCAAAGAAATGTCATCAATTCTGAGATTAATAAGTACAAGAACAAGGAAGATAATTTTGGGACACCATGGGCTGTAAAAGGTTGTGAAGAATTTAAAGATGATTATGATCCAGGTATGTTTAAAATTCAAAGCCACTATATATCTTTAGTTTTGTTTGATATAATTTGGTTAGTGGAATATATTGTTTGTCTTTAAGAACTTAGGAAAAATATCAGTAACAGTTTTGAATAGTGTACGTAGAGACAAATGTGAATGCGTAAGAAATAAGTGGATTTCGTTCATGTTTTCACTTTAAGAAATTAAATAAAACAGAAAACACTAATTGCTTTGTTTTCGTATTAGTTGAATGGTGGAACACACACGGGACGTCAGTATCTAATTTGCAAAGAATGGCAAAGAGAATTTTGTCATTGACTACTAGTTCATTAGGATGTGAAAGAGCTTGGAGTTCTTTTGAAGGGGTAATTTTTAATTAGTCTATGATTCTAAAATTTTCTAACTTAATCTTTCATATGTATTGATGATTTGTTTTAAAAATGCAGATACATACAAAAAAGCGGAACATGCTTACTATAAGTAGAATGAATAATCTTGTATTTGTCTAATTTAATACAAGATTGTTGAACAAAGAAAAAAAGCGGAAGGAGAAGAACATTGATGTATTGCGTGCTGATGATGCTACTCATGCTCAAGAATGGCTTGTTGAAGGTGATGATGGAGAGAATGAATCAGGTTTGGGTGTAGGAGCTGGTGATACAGAAGGAGCGGCAGATGATGATGATATGGCTGCTATTAGAGAACTGCATGATGAAGATTTTATTTCTGATGCTGAAGAGAAAATTTTTTCTGGTACTAATTTGGAATCAGGCGAAGACCAAGTTCCAAACATGTACGGTGAAGAAGAATATGATGATTAAACTTTCAGTTTGGTTTATTTTACATTTTAGTTATTTTTTAATTTGAGGACGAGGATGTTTTCTACTTTATTTAGATTTAGAATTATTATCATCTTTTTAGACTTTGATTATTTTATTTTAAGAATTTAGTATTGAAAGCCTTATGTATCTTTAGTATTAACAAGAGATTTTTTCGGGCTACGCCCGGGTTCGGACAAATATATTTACATATAATATATACAATACATATAAATTTAAACTGTACCTTGAGCTTAAAATGCATGAAACTTAAAGTTCAAGTTGTTGTCTTTTGATGATAAAAAATATATATGGGATAATGAGTTTTTTTTTTTTTTGGTCGACATATGGGATAATGAGTATGCGAATGAATAAAAGGTTAATTAAACTGTAGTATAATCTAAATACTCATTTATCTGACATATTTGGATTCTTATGAAAATATTTGTTTTAATCACTACTGATCCAAACTTACGCACACCTCATAGTTTCAAATAAAAATTCAAAACATATATAGTATTTATACATTTTTCTTTTTTTCTAATTGGATCAGAAATCGCTGTAAAAAAATTGGATCACAACTCCGAATTATCAAAATTTGAGTCATTACCTTCTGCGTTGCTCAAACTGTCAGTTCAATATATAAATAATTTATATAAGAAAGACATATTGAGCTGAAATATGAATGACAAATAGAAAGTGTTCGTTACAATTAAGAAAACACTACTAACTTATATTTTAGTAAAGGTTTTGAGTCACAGTACAAAATTACATGAGTATGAGTAGTTTAACATGATGATTGTTTTCCTAGTTTTTAGATTTGGTTTTTAGTTTTTAGTTTTTAGATTTTGGTTTCTAAATTTTAGTTTTTGATTTTTGGTTTTTGATTTTACAGTAGATTTTGGTTTTTTTAAAAACATGAATGGTTGTTTTAGATTTTGGTTTTTGCTTTTAAAAATAATAAATGAAAATATAAATAATAGTAAAATTTTTATTTAAAAAATAATAAAATGTAAAAAATATCATCAAAATACACTTGAAATTAATTTAATACAAAATTACAAATAAAAAATAAAACTATCAAAATTACATATTACATATTACTAATGCAGAAATTGATAATATATATATAGTAATAGTTAAATAAAAATATTTAATTTTATGTGTAGAGTTTTACTATATAGTTTCATATAAAATTTATAATAAAATAATAGTACATAAATAATAGTTACAAAGATTCTTTTCAAAACTAAAAGTTGTGACAAATCTAAATCTACACATATGGTATAGTAAATAAATATTAATTGAAAATTCTTTTCAAGACAAAAAAATTAATTATATTTTTAAACAATGAGAAAAGAATAAAATTTATACTATTCAACCATTGTATATAATATTATAAGCTATTTTTTTTAAATGCAAAACTAAATTAAAGTAACAAACTTACTATGAAATTATGTTACAAAATATTGATTAAAACATAATAAATTAACTTACCATAACAACTTCAGTTGCTTATAAAGTAGTGTTGTTTGGAGGTTCTTTTTACTAAACTTCTAATTTTTATGTGTATTTTGTGTGTTTTTGTAGAATCTCATGTGCAGGTTTATATAGTACACTATATAATTGAAGTTATTAATCTTTTTTAAAGAAGAAGAAAATCAATAAAAAATATTTGGGCGTGGTTTTTTTTTTTTTTTTGTCAACTAATTTGGGTGTGGTTAGTTGTAGAGAAAACCAAGAAAATTTAGATTTTGGTTTTTAGAAAGGAAGTAGTAAAAAGAGACAAAAAATAGTTTCCCTAAAAAATAGGAAATCTATTTGAACAAAATCATGATTGGACAAAAACCAGTTTTTGAAAAACCAATCTAAAAACTACAAACAATCATCCTATAATTTTTTTTGGTTAAACTAGATTTATGGGTGGGTTAGTTTATAGTATTCTCGAGCCAAGTAGCATGGCATAATTAAGATGAAGTACCTCTCTCTGTTGCCCAAAACAGGATATTTGCTTATTTTTTGTACAATCATTGTTATTTGTTCATTTAAATGATGTAGAGATATATTGAAATAAACGAACACATCATCTTGCTTCCATGACATCGAAGATAAAAGAGATATTTCTTTGGTTTTATACCACAAAAGTAAGAAAGGAAGATTTGAATCAAGTAAAATGTTATATTTTTAAAAAAATATCTTGAAGTTGCGTGAAAATAGTTTATAGCATAGATTCGAATGAGTTATTCTTAGGTTCACCCCCTACTTTTAGATTCACCAACCAATAGAAAATTGTCATTTTAAATCCAGTATTTTTTAACTAAGAAAACAAAATAACTTGCCAAATTATATTATGTTTTCAAAATAAAATTTAAAAATAAAGAAAAATAGTATATAAAAACGAATTTAAAAACAAAATTAATGTTGTCAACAAAACACTAAACCATAAATCTTTAATCCTAAACCTTAAACCCTTGGATAAACCTAAACGTTTGGAAAAACACTAAGGGTCCGACTGGTGACCAAGGAATGATGAGGAATAATGTATTCCCTAACATTCCTAAAAAAATTACCATTCACAAAGAATAGTTTTTCCTTCTAATTCCCCATCATTCCTTTTCTGTAGATAAATAAAGAATAAAATTATTCCTTGTCAAATTTAAGATGGAACAACAATTCCTTTTTATTTCTGCAATTTTATTCCTCTATGTTCATTTCCTTTTTGTTCCTCTTGATTCCACAATGGTCACCAGTCGGACCCTAAATATCTCGACAAAATTCTAAACTATAAATCTTAAATACTAAACACTAAATCTAAAAAACAAATATTTTTTTTAAAAATAAATTTTTTTGACAACTATTGTTATTTATTTATGTAATCTTTTTAAAAAAATATAATATAAGTTGGCAAGTTATTTTATTTCTTTAATTAAAAGATACTAGATCTAAAATAACAAGTTTCTATTGGTTGGTGAACCTAAAGGTTCACTCCAAGGGTTGAACCCAAAAAAGTCGATTCGAATCCCGATGGCCACTAAGGAATTAACATTTCGGCATTGCCAGGAATAGAGGACTGACACGTGGACCGAAAACGTAAGATGCAAACACGTGACTAGTCTGGATCCATTTCTGTGGGGACCAAGATACCTCTGTATAATCCAAAAAAAAAAGTTTGTAACATAGATATTTTGTTTTAGATGAAGGGTAGAATGACTATTAAAAAAAAACAAACAGCTCAGCATAATAGTTTGTTTTCCATTTCTGCAAATATTGTGGCTATTGGTGTACATGAAATGCAAGTTATCTTATATTAACCTTGAATCTGGTTTTAAGAAAGATTAAAAATGAGTCATCTATATTATTAAAGGTTAAGTACTTTTGAAAATTGTTTGGAAACATATATATCAGTATAAAAAAAAGAAATATAATGTTGTTTGGAAATACTGATAGGAGTATATTAAGAAAAAAGTAATTATTAAAAAAAATTGGAAATTATTATATTATGAGAAACTATATATCTAGACCTGTTTTAAAATAGCAAAAAATGACCCAATCTAATTATTTAAAAACATGTTTTGTCTAAAATAATCATAAAAAAATCTAAACTTTATATACATATTTCAATTGAAATAATAATTTTAAATTGATTTATATCAAAAATTAATGTTTACTAAAATATATTTCAATAACCATTATAAAAAATGTTTTCAATATATATAAGAAAAATAAAATACAAAATTATGATTTTATATTTCACATTAAACTTTTAGAATATATTATATGTGATTATTTACATGATGGTACATATAAAATATATTAATTATATGATTACTTATAGGATGATACTTATAAAATACGATTAATTATATGATGATACATATATGATATATAATAGTGAAATGAAAAATAAATATCGACGTATTCTTGAAAAATTACAATCGCATGCACACAGGTCAAAGTCTAATACTCCTTATGTTTCACACCAAGTGTTATTTTAGATTTGTGCATACAGATTAAGAAATTATTTAATTTTGCATAATTTCTATATAAAACATCATTATCAATACACCTACTCATATTTCAATCAATAGAAAAATAAACTAGAAAATAAAAATTAATAAAGTGTGCATTGAAATGCTAAAACGACACTTATTTTACAGCGAAAAAATTTATCTACAACGACACTTAATATGAAACGGAAGGAGTATAATATTACATAGTCTTATTCTTATACTGTTGGATCATCTTCTGATTCCGATGAATGCTTTTTTCATGGAAAAAAAAATCAGAAATAAACAAGAAGTTGGAACAAGCAAACGACGTCGTTTCGGAAAGACCAAAACCATGCTTTTCTCCCAGCTCCACGACCAAAAAAAAAAAACATAACAAGAGTACAAACTGATTCGATTTGTCGGAAGAGACTATATAAAAAAAAAAGCGATAAAAAGGTTATAGCGATTGTAATCGTCATTCGTTTTGTCAGTTTGCACGGAAATCGAAGATTGGATGAAGCAAAAAAGAGTGTTATCCAAAAGATGACAATCTCTGAAGAAGAAATCCAGAGAGGGAGATCGCAAGAAGAAGACCCTTCATCCGCCTCCTCCGGAGATCACCGCTTCCATAAGCTTCGCGGCGTCCGATGGCGAATCAACCTCGGTATCTTGCCTTCTTCTCCTTCCTCCCCCATCGATGACCTTCGCAGAGTCACCGCCGATTCCAGAAGAAGGTTTTCTTTTTTTTTTACATACATTCCTCACAATCAAAGATTCTTTTTTTTTCTGATTAATTTTAATTTGGGTTAGATATGCTGCTTTGAGAAGGAGACTATTGATTGATCCACATTTGCCCAAGAAAGGAATCAATTCTCCAGATCTTACCATTGATAACCCTTTATCACAGAATCCTGGTAACATTCTCTTTATAAAAAAAAATCATATAACTTCAATCAAAGATCTTTTCTCCAAATATATTAAAGTATCTGGATTGGTGTGTAGATAGTACTTGGGGAAGGTTCTTCCGTAACGCAGAGCTTGAGAAAACACTCGATCAAGATCTTTCACGCTTGTATCCTGAACATGGAAGTTACTTTCAATCCTCTGGATGTCAAGGGATGCTTAGACGGATACTTCTTTTGTGGTGTTTAAAGCATCCTGAGATTGGTTATAGACAAGGTTCGTTTACATATTTCTCTTTTCTTATATGCTCTATCTATCGGTCTGACTTGGAGGAACTACTTAGTGTTACAGAGTGGACTTGAACCACCGAATTTAGAATATTCCTTTTTTTTAATTATACAAAGGTATTCTGACCCTACATAAGTGGTGCACACTAGTCACGTGTTGTTACCAGTGTGGGTCCCTGTTCTCGGCGATGCCGAAATGTTAATTCTCTAGTGGCCGGGATAACCAGATTGTTTGTTACCAGACTAGGCTACTACTAAATAGTTAGTTTAGATACTTTTTGTTTTGATGCTTAGCGAACGGTGCTTTTTGTTTTGGTTATGTAGGGATGCATGAACTGTTGGCTCCTTTGCTATATGTTCTTCAAGTGGATGTGCAATATCTCACCGAAGTTAGATCAAACTACGAAGACCAGTTCACCGATTTGTTCGATGAGCTAGCCTTTCAAGAACGCGATTCCGCAGCTTACGATTTCGATATAAAGAAAGTTTTAGATGATTCCATGGAAGAAGAAGAGGAAGAAGAACATGCCACCAGGAAGAAGAAGAAGAAACCGAAGAGATTCGACGAACTCGACACCGAGACGCAGACTGCTGTTCTGCTGAGCGATGCTTACGGAGCAGAAGGAGAATTAGGTATCGTCCTCTCAGACAAGTTCCTAGAACACGACGCCTACTCTATGTTCGACGCTCTCATGTACTACGGTGGATCTTCTTCCCTAGGATCTGTTTCGGTTGCCAACTTCTTTGTGTACTCAGCTCCGAGCGACTCCGTCACGGGGCTGCCTCCAGTGATAGAAGCTTCTTCGGCGTTATATTACTTACTCTCTCTAGTCGACGCTTCTCTCCACAGCCATCTAGTCGAGCTCGGCGTTGAGCCTCAGTACTTTGCCCTGCGTTGGCTACGCGTTTTGTTCGGGAGAGAGTTTCCTCTGAGCAATCTATTAACCGTGTGGGATGAGATATTCTCTGCAGACAACTCTGAGGTGGTGGAGAGAGTCTCTGCCGTTGAGGATGGTGATGATGATGTTTCAGGGTTCGAGTTCAGGATCCTTAGCTCTCCACGTGGAGCTTTGGTCGCAGGGATGGCGGTTTCGATGATTCTTTATCTGAGATCTTCCCTGCTAGCGACGGAGAACGCGACGTCTTCTCTTAAGAGGCTACTTAACTTTCCAGAGGATGTTGATCTGTGCAAAGTCATCGAGAAGGCTAAGTCTCTTCAGAGTCTAGCGTTGGAGATCAATGCTCGTCGCGATTTGCTTCCGAAAGGGTCGAGGAAACCTATGATGAGAGGACACAGCTTGTCTGTTGATTCGATCTCGCTCGGTGGTTCTTCTTCTTCTCCTGTGGGGAGAGTTCCTGAGAGCTATTGGGAAGAGAAGTGGAGAGTTATGAACACAGCGGAGGAAGAAGAAGAAGCGAGGAGGAGGAAAGCGTCGAAGAGACAGAACACGGTGAAGAAGAGCTGGTCGGAGAGAGTGAAGCTGAGGCTCTCGAGGACTGAGTCTGATCCGTCGGATAGAAGCGGGAACAACAAGCCGCCTATTAGACGTAGTTTGCTTGATGATTTGTCCAAGCAGCTCGGGGACAAAGAAGATTCAGTCTCTCCGACCAACACAGACACAGATGTTGAACGGTCATCTACGGTTTCTGGTTCGCCAAGCGGGGAGTGTGAGGACAATGGTTTAGATAAAGGCAAAAGCGAGGACCACGTGGAGTTGCCACTTCCTGTTCCTGAGAAAGAGTCTGAGGGGAAGTCAGTGGTGAACATCTTCAGGGATAGGAATATTCTTTCGGGTAAGTTCCAGAGGCTATGGAGGTTAGGTAGAAACTTGTCCGGGGAGGAGACCTCGGAGACTAAAGAAGCTAAACCAGTAGAGCCTGACGCTAAACCGATAGAACCTGAAGCTAAACCAGTAGAACCGGAAGCTAAACCGATGGATCATGAAGAAGAAGAAGAAAGGACCAATTCGGAATCAACTGTAGGTGATGGAGATGCATTAAAGAATACAGGAAGGTCCATGCTTGAACATATTAAGGTAAACAAGTTTTGAGTATTATAAACCTAAGATTAGAACTTGACTTGAGGCATCTTATTGAATGTTTTGGTGCATTAGGTGATAGAGTCGGTGTTGGAGCAAAGTTCACCGGAGAATATGGCTGAAAACCATAGACTAACAGTTGAAGAAGCTCTCAGAGAACTTCGTAGACTTGGAACTATGTTGTTGTCGGAAATGTAAAGTTTATTACTACTACTCGGCTTCGTAATTTAATTTGTAATCTGAAAATTTATTTTCTCTCTTTGTGTGTGTGTGTGTATCTGTGTGTGTGTGTGTGTGGGAGAGGGAGACCGAGTAAGCATATTGTAGATATGAGAATTTTTGAAGAGGGTTTTGGTTTTTTCTTTAGCAGTGTTAGAACCAGAGATCTAGGTTTCTTCTAGCGCAAGGGACCTGAGTTTCTTTGGACTTTTTTAACCCTAACGGGTTTTCAACGGTCTGTAACGACAAAAGCACTAAAGCAGAATGCATTTAATAACAACTTCCCTCCAATTTTGTGCCTGACCGTTAATCCTTTAGGACCATTTATTTTTGGGAAAATTGCCAAAAGAGAACAAAAAAACAAGGGTGTTGTCCCTTTGGTATAAATCATTTTTTGTCCAAATTTTCTCCTTTTTACCCTTTGTATTTCTGAAAATTAATAAAATAAATACTTTTGTGAAACAAAAAAAATATTAAAAATATAAACAATTAATAAAACACCTATATACACATGCTGGTATTTTTTTATTTTTCAAAAAGTTCATAAATAAAAATTTGAAAATACGTTCTACTAAAGGTAGAAAGTGCCTTCTACGGAAAATGGTATAGTAGAAAGCGATTTCTAAAATTAATACGTTCATCTACTATTTTTAGAACGTACATTCTACTATTTACTAATTTTTTAAAAACGTGGAATGCGCATTCTACTAATCATAAAGCTATCTACTTTTCGCCCGGAAGCATCTTCTACTTTTATTAAGTATTCTAAATTTCGCGGAATGTGTTTTCTAAAGTTTACTCTTCCGTCTACTAAAAGTAGAAAGCGTGTTCTGGATTTTTTTCAATGTTCTAAACTTTTAGAAGGCGCCTTTTACGGATAAGATTACCTAATTTTTGCGAAAATTAATGAAAGTTTCAGCTAAGGAAATATTCTAAAAATCTCCTAAAAATATTCTAACTTCCTAAAACGTGTTATTTTCGATTTTACTTGTCAAAGTTTTTTAAAAAATGATTCTCCCTTGTCTTCTTCATTAATCTATGGTTTTTCCATAGTTTTTTTTTATTTTTTTTTCACAAACTCTTGTTCTCTATGATAAATATCTATACAACATGTGGTGTTTTGAAATTAGGTACAATTTTTTTTTAAAGTTTTTTTCTTTTTTAATAAAGTTTACAAATTTTATTTTTATTAAATTTTTTATTAAAAACATTTTTAAAAGTTTTATTTTTATTAAAAAGTTTGATAAAATTAAAAAGGTTACAAACATTTTAAAATTTATATAAAATAAACTTTGTAAAATGTTTTTTATAAAGTTAGTTTAAAGTTTTTATCAAAAATATTTTGTAAAGTTTTATTTTTATTTTTATAAATTTTAAATTTTTTTATTTAATTAAAGTTTTATTAACGTTTTAAACATTTTATAAAAATAAAACTTTGTAAGCAATTTTTATAAAATGTTGGCTATGTTAAAAAGAATTTTGTTGGCTATGTTAAAAAGAATGTTTCTACTCATTTCTTTTGCTTTTTAGAAATCTTTTTATATAGTTTTTTCATTATAAATGTATATAAACCTTTTAATTTCGTTTTAATTTGATTTTAAATTACTTAAGAAAAGGTTAATTTTGGGATTATGAAAAAATTTATACCATTAAGACAACTATGAGATGGATTTATACCAAGGGGACAACACCCTTGTTTTTTTGTTCTCTATTGGCAATTTTCCCTTTATTTTTCCATCTGAATGTCAATTCCATTAACCAATAGCCATTACCATCCTTAAAACAAAAACCATCAATAAAGAAGAGGCAAACGAATCACAACAAGATCACATTCTAATAGACACATTCAGATTCAAAACATCCTTAAGCCACAAAGGAAAGCCAAAATGATGTAGCGGAAGCTGCACATATAACCTATTGATTCTAAAAATATCTAGGAAATGATATTTTTTTGAATTCGTTGAGATCCATAGATCTACAAAAAAAACAAGGTTGAAAATATTGTTCTTATTAGTTTATAGAAACCTATTTAGAAAAACTTCTTTTATTAGTCAAATCATAAACCAAATACAACCATATAGTCTAAAATACTATATATAAGAACACCAAACTCTAAAACAATTAGGATTGCCATCGGTCTTCTTCAATCACACTTTTTGGTATCAAGAAAGCTCCAAGGTTTGCTTTTCTTGATTTGATGTTCAATCTCCAGTTAGAGCCATTTAGTTTTTGATTTTCTACAGAAATAAATAAATTTAAAAACCTCAATTTCGGATAAACATAATTGTCTTGTGTGGGTTCTATTTTCTGAACAGTTTTTAAAAACATGAATAGCGTGGAAATACAAATATTAAGCTGAAATAAATATTAAAATTAAGGGAGAAAGAGAAGAAAGTCCCAACAATATATAGAACGTCTTGTACTATAAAATAATTAAAGAATAATAATAAGCTGAATTAAATCGAAGTTAGAAAAACGAAAGACAGAGAGAGAAGTTATTGAGATGACCTTTCCTAAAGGAGCATATGATTATTGTGCTGCTGCTGAGTAGAAGATGAAGGAGGAGCTGGTAAAGCAAGGAAAGTATCACCAAAAGGGTTAGCAGAAGAAGATGAAGGATTTGGTGAGAAGTGCTGATATTGTTGATGATAAGGTGAATAGTTGTTGTTGTTATATGGATTCTGATTATTATTATTCATCATCATCATTTGCTGTTGTTGCATTGCCATTTGAACATTGGTTGGTGGAGCCATGTTACTAGACATTGCAAAAGGATCATGTTGCATCCCAAACGGGTTCGCAGTTGATGAGTGTGGTTCTCCATGTGTAGCCGTGGCTCCAAATCCGTAACCAGCATTGGTTAGTTGGATCTGTCTTCTCGCTGTGTCGTCTTCGTAAAGACTGTCTAGTAGAAGATTGTCAAATCCTCCTCCCTATAAATAGTGACACCAAGTGAGTTAGAAATAGAAAGTATCTTTAGTTCAGAGCCGGTTCCAGGCACAACCGAATAAAACATTTGTATTAGTCCCCACACTTTAGTGAGCTAGCATATATGTGGATCACATGTCTGAGTTGAATTTTTTTTTTAATTAAGATTTAAAGTAAAAATGTTTATAGCCCCCTAAATCTCACATCCGAAAACGAATGTTTGAAGGAGAGACTTACGAGTTTTGTTGCTATTGTGGGACGAGTATTGTTGTTATTGTTGTTGTTTTGTGGTGTGACTAATGCAAGCTCCCAACCACTTCCTCCAGCTTCTATCAAGCTAAGACTATTAGATGGGCCTGAAGTTTCATGTCCTGCAGAGACAATGTATTATCAGTTTCTGATCTTTTTCCTAGAATAGTAATGTGTTGTTTTTCTTGTCTCTACCTGGTGGATAAATGGCAAGAGCCAATGCGTTTTTCTCTTCAATCTCTGCGGCTTGTGGGTTTATTTCATTAAGACCCTGCACCAATGCAAAGAAAATGCTAAGTGAGTTTTGAGGTTTGGTTCTACAAATGTGCAGTGATGTTAAAAGAAGACTCACTAGTAAGTCATCAGTGTCTATCAATGGTGAAGGTTTAACTTCTTCCTCTACTTTCTCCTCTTCAGGTTCTTCTTCCTCTTCTTCGACAAGAGGCTGATCAGTTTCTGTGTTTTGGTTTTCGTCTTCTGCAGGTTCTTCAGGCTGTTCTTCTTCTTGTGGTTCTGGTTCCTCCTCTTTTTCCTCATACTCCTGTTAATACAAAGAAGAACCAAATGTCAAACTAAATGGAGATTGCATGTTCAAATAAATTGAGAATTTGATGAGATGAAATTCATGCTTTTACCAGTTTTTTCTGTACAGAACCACTCTGAGGCGCTTCTTTGATGTACTCTTCCATTGTTGCAAGAAACGATGGAGGAGGCTGAAACAAGTTTTCAGATAAGTGATCAATGAAAACACACATCAGTTTTACGTGTATACAAAAAGCTAGGAACCAACCTGTCTTAATGTAGGGAACTGAAAGTTCCTAGCGAGCTCTAGCCCTTTGCAGTAATCATAAAACTCAGCCAGATTCTCAGCCTAGCAAAAAAAAAAAAACAACCATCAAGAAGCAAAGCTTAACGTCTCTGTAAAACAATCTTTAATACATCTCAAACATAGGAATGTGACTGATTAAGCGTAGTTGCTTCACCTGTTGACCAGCCCGTTTGTATATGTTTAGCGCTTTAACTGCATCATGTCTTGTCATCTCAAAGAACTAAAGTGACACAGAGAGATAACATATAATCTTTGAGGTAAAATGCAAAGAGTGAACCAAAAAAATCAGAAAATAACACTTTTAAAAAGAAAAAGAAAAACAAACCATGTCAACAAGGTTAATGATTCCATCATTGATAGCACAGTAGATTTTGAAGCTTTCTTTAAGCACCAATGCAAGAGCATACTGGATTAGATAGTTGCTATAAGCTGCTCCTTCAGGCTGCAAAACTGAAAACAAATAAGGAAAGAAAATCTTCTCCAGTTGCATGTAAAAAAATGTAAAAACATGATGACTTTACTTGACATCCAATTAGCCGGTATAGAAGCTGTTGTAACGCAGGTAACTGTTCTAACAGATCTTCACCAGACAACATCCTTGTCCTATGCGTCTACAGACCAATTGAAAACACAAAGATTAATTTCCTTTATAATAAATGTTAGACTGATGATGAGAAGTCAGAGACAAACCTTGGAAGCTGCACCTGAACCTTTAGGCAAACGCTCTGCCTCTATGTCATACTTCAAAACACGATAGCATTCAAGCCGCTCTTCAAGAAAGAGCGCGTATGTTCTGACCCAAGCAGAGCAGTCCCAAGCTGCATTATAAAAACAATAATATGATTATACTAACAAGAAAAAAAATGCATATGCATATGCAGAAAAAGAAAGTGTTTGTATAAATTCACCAAGAGGACTTGTATCGTCTTTGAAGTTAGAAATCCTGAGAATATGTCTTCTGTGTGAGTAATTAAGAAGCTCTTCTCTAAACGTAGGATCACCTTCTCTTAATGTTCTGTGAATGACTATTAACACCTTCATTGCTACCTGTACGAACGTGTTCGTGTCAAAACTAAACGATCTATACATCGAAGGTAAATGCAATAAGTAATTTAGAAGGAGAAAGAAAACTTACAACCCAAGTACGAGTTTTGGACAATCTCTTTGACAATGCATGAATGCAGTAAGCAACATCTGCTCTTGGTTGTATTGCAGATGTCGCGGAGAATATTTCTGCAGAAATATAACAACGTACGTCGTTATAATTCTCCGACAATGTCATGGGATCTTGATAAAAGAGTAGAGGAAACTTACTACGAACATGACGTTCTTTGGGAGGAGACTCTACATGGTTCGTTGCCTTGACGATCGCAATATCTAGATCCTGTACATATATAACACGATCGAAAATCAAGAAACATGCATCGATCAAATATATTCATAACATTGCCAAAAGAAATTGGTGGTGCATTCAAATCAGACCTTGAATTCGCTGTTGACCTTAGCGAGACCGACGGTGGTGGAATCCTTGAGCGCTCCATAGGCTTTTCGTAAGCTTGTGAACGTTCCCATCGAGCGAAGATAATTTGAGATCGAGAGAAGATGATTAGATATGTCTTCTTCTTTTCTTTATCTCTCTCTCTCTCTGTATGTAACAATAAACGGAAACACGATAACAGACTTTCTTCTTTGTCTCCCCTCAAAACGTGCGTAACAGAATACTAATGATCTGGATCATTTCCTTTTTTCTCAATAATCATTTATATATATATTAATAAAGTTTTCTTTTCTGTGAGTATTTATTTAGATAAATATCTTCTCGTTGTTAAAAGGGTTATAAAAATATATATTTTCTCGTACTTAATTTTTTTTTTTTGAAAATACATGCCTCCCGGTTGAGGACCGCCGGCGATGTACTCGACGAAACCGGTGGTTACCCACTCGGGCAGGGCGGTTTTGCCGAGTAGGACTATTTTTTTCATGTCGGTTTTCTTTGGTGACACCTCGAAGTTCCCATTACGAAGAAAGCCTTAAGAAATAAACAGAACATAAAAAGCTTAGATCTAAAAAGAAAAACACCAAATCTTGATTCACATTCCTAACAGAGTAAAACTCATCTTCCAAATCCTGAGAGAGAGAGAGGAGAGAGTGTTGACCTTCATAAGCAGGAGCTCCAAGAGCAGCAGCACATAAGACTAGTAGGAGAGGTAGTACAATGGCTTTAGACACAGCCATTTTTTTCTCTTTTACTCAGATAATAGTTGAGTGAGAAGCTTCAGTGAGGGTTTGTGAGAGTAAAAGACTATCTCGAGATGCTGCGGCTTTATAAAAGAAAAGGGTTAAGGGTTTAAAGCGAGTTGTGGAAGATAGAAAGAGATAGAGTAAATCACGTTGAAAGAGTCAATGTAAATGGACCCCGCTGATGCATTTTGTCTGAACCTATCACTGAGCTAAAACCGAGATTCATGCTTTGCTTCAAAAAAGTTTCCCACTACCACTCCCCTCGCATTTGAAGTGTATGCAAATCTGTGGACAAGAACAAAATCTTTTGTTAATGTTCTGACAAAGATCATGTAAGTAATGTATAGGACTTTTTGTTCTTCTCAGCGGGATTTGCGGCAGATGCAACTGTAATTTATGTAGTTATGGAGTGAGAGAAGGTGTAATACTTGGGCTTTGGCTGGTTTCAATAATAATTGAGGGTTTTCAATGAATAATATCCCCCCCACACATATGGGCAAGAAAACCAGACGCATGTGCAATATTTCCTAATTATTTATGACTGTATAGGCTATGTTATTGCCTGTGAACGCATGTGACATCCATCACATAATTACGTTTGTGTGGGGTCAAATTCCCAATTTTCATCTATTGATGATATCCAACACTATCCCTTATATGCCTGCCCACGCGGCCTTGTTTGCAACTATTAATTCCCAAATACTCTTGTTTTATCTCTTTTTTTTTTACTTGCATTTTTTTCCAACGGATTAAATTGTTGTAACCATAAAGTTTTACGGTGAATATAAGATGCAACAATATCACTTTTGTACACACTAGATATTAAGAATGAAAACATAGATAAAAACTCATAAACAAAAGCTTTGTATTTTGTTGTTAAAAAAAAAAGCTTTGTATTGATGCTTTGTTTCTAAAAGGACCAAAACTTAATATTAGATGGGCTCAGAAACAATGCTGATTCTTAAGGCCCATACATGTCCATTATACGACTTTTCGGCTTTTTCTTCCTTTTTCGAATTCAAGAATGCAAGAGAAATCCACAGTTGTACTCTGTGGTAAAGAAAAAAAAAGTTAATCTCTTTGATCATGAGGCATAGTATTGAGATGCTTGCGAGACGAGTTATAGCGATACCTAAACACCCGATTCCTTCTAGATTTCAAGTTCTTCCTCGTTTTTGCTCCTCTTCTTCCTCTTCTTCTTCTGCATCGCCTAGTTCCAAGTTATCCGTTGGAGGTTTGAATGAGCTATGTGCACAGTATAACCATTTACATGAACATGATAATGGCGATTTTGACATGCAGGATTATCTTACTCGGTGGACGAACAATCTCTTAAAAGACGCTTTCTCTTCCTTCGGAGAGGTGCAAGAAGGTAAGCGTTTCGATCGTCATCTTTAAAATCCGCCAGGTGTTCGATGAAATGCTTAAATGAGTATTTGGCTTGAACTTGTCAGTAAAGAGCTTGAGTTACCACTTTAATAATGTGTAACATATATATATATATATATATATATATATATATATATATATATATATGTGTGTGTGTTTTCAGTTACGATTGCTTATGACAAGGGAAGTGGGAGATCAAGAGGATTCGGTTTTGTTGATTTTGCTGATAAAGATGATGCTCTATCTGCAAAACATGCCATGGATGGGAAGGTAAATAATAAAAGGATCTGTTTTGCTATCAACATGAATGGTGTTTTGTTGTTAAAGCAATAAATCTTTGTTTCAGGGATTATTGGGTCGGCCATTGAGGATAGGTTTTGCACTTGAGAGGGTGCGTGGCGGTCCTGTGGTGGTTCCACGTTTCGGGAAACCCAAGAGCGACAGTGAGAAGGTCTTCAAGTGATGTCTGCAAGACTGCAACTGCATGACACCTCATAAGATGATCTTTCATGTTTCATGACTCTTAACCACATGGCCAAATAGTCTATGGTTTTTTAGTTTTGTGGTATTAAATTTGTAGTGTGGAAGACTTTGACGCTTATATATGATTATAAAGATTTTACACAGAGAAGAAGAGTAGCTTATGATTTGTGCTAAGCAGCTAAAACAATCGTTTGCGTAAATCTAATGAATGAAGAAACATTTGATTTATTCATGAAGAAGATGAATAAGAAAGAATAGGATGTTTGATGAGGAGGAGATTCACTCAAGGGTATGTTTTCAGGACATTGGCATCGGTTTGTTCTCTAAAAACGCTCTGAAAATAATAAAGGCTTGTCGAGGACGATGTAGAGGCACCTCATGACCAGCTCCTGTCACTGTTACTAATGTAAGCCCTTTGTACACTTGACTCCATTCACCAACCTACACGTTACAAAACATTGTCCCTCAAAATCAGTTTCTGCTTTCTGCATACATATATATTAACTTGAAGAAGCTCCAAGTTGCCAGCTTCAATGCATCTATAGAGTATCGAGTGGCAGTTATAGGAACCACCGCATCTGTATCTCCACTGCATATTATGTAGGGAAGAAGATTGATCAGGCAAAGCAACCTTCATTTGCTATTAAGGGTAACATGAAAACAAATTGGTACCTGAAGACCCAAATTTTGAGACCTGCGGCAATCAATTCTCTGTATAATTGGTAGCATAGAAACATGGGAGTCTGTCCAATAGTTTCCTACAATGTCACTGCAAGAGGAGACCAGAAAACTCAGTACACATATTTTCCGATACAATCAGAAGTAGAAGTTTTCTAGACCTGCATGATTTCCAAGTTGTGATGTTCATGGGCTATAAAGGTCATAGTTAGTATTGTAGAAAGATCCATAATAATTCTAAACGAAATGCTGCTATACCCCACCCAAAAATCGGCCTTTAAATTGTAGGGAGAGGTAGTGGGCTTAATAAAGCCCAATACAAAAGACCCCATACCCAAAATAGTAGACACCGACAACTTTGAAAATCAAACAAATCGGCGAGAAGAAGAAGAAGGTCGCAAGGAACCCTAATTTCACCTGCTCAATCAATAACAATTGCTTTTTGTTTGTTCCGGCGCCAACCCCTAAATTGGAGCCGGAATGGAGAGGTTGATCAAGGGTGATACCGTATCGAGGAGGAAGAGGAAGACAACGATGACTACGAGTATTAGGGAGAAGAAGAAGAAGAAGAAGGAGGTAGCTACATCATCATCATCATTATCATTATCGTCACTTCCCTATGACTTGTTAGTGATGATCGTGGCACGCGTTCCAAGGTCGTACTATCGGACTCTATCACTAGTCTCCAAGAGCTTTCGATCTATGGTGGTTGCACCTGAGCTTTACAAGGTTAGGTCACTCTTGGGCCTCACGGAGACTTGTCTATATGTGTGCTTGAGGTTCGGGTTGACTTGTTATAAGTGGTACACCCTCTCCAAGACTAGTACTAGTAGTAGTGGCTATGTTTTGGGTAGAGTCTCAATGCGCGATGTTGATGATGCTTTTGATGATGCTTCTCCTCGTGTGGTGGGTTTGTTATATTCAGATCTTGTGGCTGTTGGTTCTGAAATCTACAACGTTGGCGTAGCAGATAAAGGAACCATGCCCACCTCTGGGGTCTCAATTCTTGATTGCAAGACTCACAGGTGGCGTAAGGCTCCACGCATGCCAGTGGAGCTAACTGAACTTTCTACCACATTCCTTGATCAAAAGATATATGTACTTGGACGCTTCCATCAAGATGGTTCCTGGAAGAGCTACTTCGAGGTATTCAACACAAATACTCAAACTTGGCATCTCCCTTGCTGTGGTGGATGTGATACCCCCAGAATCACTTTTATTGTTGACGGCAAGCTCCACGTGGTGACTTTCTTTGATGGCTTGTTTGCTTTCAATTCAAAGCAATGTAGATGGGACCTGGTTGATGAACAATATCCAAGCACGGGCACTATGTTTTTAGATTCTTACTGCGAGGTTGATAATATTCTCTACTCTGTTTCTGACCACGGAGCTCTGAGATGGTATGACTCCGACAAGACTAGGTGGAGAGATTTGAAGGGTTTGGTTGGGCTACTACCTAAGTTGCCTAGTCCTCTTGCTGGTTATGGTTCTTATGTTAAACTGACGGGTTTTGGTGGTGGAAAGATTATGGTTTTCTGGAATGCCAATTTCAGTTGTCACTTGACTCGAAGGGAGACCATATGTTGTGCGGAGATATCGCTTGAAAGACGCGATGGAGACTGTTGGGGCAAACTTGAGTGGTCTGATAGTGTGCTTTCAGTCCCTGTGGGAACTGAGTTCGTTAAGGTTCTTGCTGTAACGCTTTGAATTAATGAATGTTGTGTCTTTCTTTAACTTTTATTTTTTTGTTTTGTAATAATGGCTTTTTCAATTTCTCTGATGATTAAGTTAAAAACTTTCTTTGGTCCTTGTACTCTCTTTTACATGTACTGCTCTGCTCTTACTTACGTCATGAAAGTTTACAGAGCAGGTCAAATGATGATATACTCTTTACCTGAACGAGCATAAATGTTTTCATTCATTGGCGTAATGTGATTGATTATATTTTAGTTAGAGGAAGGAAGCATAGTTTTTGTACACCATCTCTCACTTGCAAGCTTTAATCTACAGTCCATATTTACTCTTTTACGAGATTGTAGAGGCCGCACAGCTTGTGCTTTACTTGAAAGATATAAAAAAAAAACTTGAGAAAGGGATGAGATCAATCAAGAGAATTATGATCCGATGAAACTTTCAGGATTACAGAGAAGACCCAAGAAGTGACTGTTTCCTATGGCCTTGAAACAAGATTAAAAAAGAACAAGTGCAAACGAGACCAGGGCTGCGTAAATTATAGACTGTATTCCATCTCTGGGAAACAAATTTAAGACGTAATCAAACGGCAACAAACTGTATCAATGAGTTTTTAAGCTGAAACACAGATAAGCAAGTAGTTTATCATTATAGAGTTTACTATTGAGCTTTCTTTGGTTTAACTGTCCTTTGGCAAGACATAGCCTTCATCATCCCACGTTTCCTAGAGTTTAAATCTTCGCTCTGCATAAACAAAACAGTGTTAATCAAATATTTTGACAAAGATTAACAAATGCTCAACAAAAGAGCACTTACCTCAGATAACATGGACTCAAATTTCTTCAAGTCTTCCTCGTACATTGACTCAGCTGAGGAGCTTTTCAAGTATTCTCCCTCTTGTTTTTTCTTTGCAAGCTCGTTCTCCAACTCAGTACATTGATCTAAGGTTAGAGACAGCTCTAAGAAATTCTCATCACCACGTTGTAGTTCTTTAATGATGTCAGTCTTCAATCTACCAACGACAAGAATGTCACCACGGTGGACATGTTTTATGAACCGAATTTTTCTTTGGAGTTCTTCTATCTCTTTTGTCAGAGTGTCCGCCATTTTTACCTGTTCAGAGTTAGACATACCCTTCTTATATCTCGTTTTGTCAACAACCACAAAAGACTAATCCAGACTTTTGATTGTCTGAAAGTTAGACATACCATTCTCCTCCCATAGAAACCCAGTCTGTGGGGGTAAAAATCTTCTATAACTGCAAGGTAAAAGGCCGAATTAGCCTATACTGAACAAATAGAATGGTAAACAATTTGGATGGATATCCACTTACTTTCTTCAGGGGTGTGATACTTTTTAATCGTCTCATCCATAAGGAGGTGCATGTTGGTGGTTGAAATATTTGTCTCGAGTTTGAATTTCTTTAGATAACCTTCTCGTCGAGCCTCCTCCTTGTGCTTTTCACTCAATATTACATTAAACACCATTGATAAACCATCACTGTGTATGCTAACATCCTACATAAAGAAGAAGTGAGCTAAATGATAATGAAACTCACTTTCACAGTTTCAGATTGAACAATCATTTACCTTTATCAAGGGGTCACCATTGTTTGCCTTAAGTGCATGCAAAATCTTCTTCTATTCATCAGTCCACAATCCTATAGGTAATACTGAAATTTGAACAATGTTACCTACATCTTCACACTTACCATAGGATGTGTACACATATTTTCCTGTTTTTTTAATCTCTCCCTCAAAGCCTCGATACCAAGGCACCATTGGTTCCATTTTTTCACACTTGAGTCGATGCCTTATATTTGCAATAACATCTCGTGGCTTATAATGTGGTATGAAAGTGCTGAACCCTGAACCTATGCCGTTTGCGCCATTCAATAAGACCAATGGAATAATTGGAAGATACCTAATAAACAATTCAAGCTAAGTTAGATCTCTAATCTCTTAAACAAATTAAGCAAATAGCCTGTTTGGGTATGAATTACCAAATTGGCTCCAGCTCTCGCCCATATTCGACTTCGTAGCGAAGCAGAGCATCATCAGCTTTGGGAAATAAAACTCTTGCCACTGGTTTGAGCCTAGTATGCAAATATCTTTCATTAGCAGCATCTTTTCCTCCCTTGACACAAAATCATGAAAATCACTATCACAAGACAAGAGCATATGTAAATATGTTTAAACTGCTTTCAAACTTTTCTTACCGAGGCAGTTGTGCCAAACTGTCCAGATGGCTCAAATAAATTCACATTGTTCCTACCAACGAAATCCTGAGCCATGCGTATTACAACATTGGAAATGCACTTCCTACTGTGGTGATATGCAGAGTGCTGTGATACAAGACTGGAAAACTCATCAAGCGGGGTAAGCTCAGCCAGATCGATCTTGAATGCAGTATAAATGATTTTCCTCTCTCCTGATTTAAGCCCATCAAACAACGTGGGAATAGACCTCTTTAGACTTGCTATGCTGAACAAGACGAGTTCCTTATTGATAAACTCTTTGTACGTAATTGAATTTCCTCTCGGTCCAGACTGTATGTATACAAAAGAAAAATGGTTATCACCTGAAGATATAACAAAGCTAGGAATGGATTGATATCTTTAAAATAGTTGAAGCTTCCGTACCTGAGAATCATCTTGATTATAGTTCAGAATCCATTTTTTCCTTTTTGTCCGATCGCCTTCAAAGGCTAATTTTATCGCCTCTCCATCATCATCATCTTCCCACACAAACTCCCTTTGGTGGATATTAATTTGATGAAAGTACATCACTCCTTCCTGGGCTGTACTTGAACCCAACCCCTATAAAAAAAAGGACAGTTAATATAGAGAGAAGAACGAACCATGGTCACTAGTGCTTTATTTTTAAGGGAAAACAAACCTTGTAAAACTTCAAAGACCACTCAGTTTTGTGGCCCTTCTCTTTCTCTTCCCACTCTTTGAGTTCACGCAATGAGTAAAATGTCTCAGGTTCTTTACTCTCGTGCGTTGCCTGAGTATATTCAGGAAGTTAAAAATTGTTTGTACAGTGTCAATCACAAACGAGTAATCTACTTACCTTGATAAGGGGAGTTACAAAACAATTAGGAACGATGATGGAAGCTTGAGTAAGGAAGGCCACAGAAAAGAGAACAAGTTTATCAACAAACCACTCATGTGAGTTCCATCATCATCCTGTATGGGGTAAAAAGTTTCAGTAAATGTCTGTACAAAATAATTCACTATGGGTATATAGAAAGTTAGTACTTACTTGGTCAGTCATGATCATCACACGTCCATATCGCAGTGATGAAGTGTTTGTGTACTCCTTTCCAAATTCCAGTTTTAGAATTTTCTTAAGATCTTGAATGAACTTGTTCCTATTGATTTGAGCTGGACTGGCTTTTCTAACATTTAAAATTTTTCCAGTGATTGGATATACACCATATATGTCACGCTTATCGGAAGTCAGCCCAGACATCTGAAAGGAGCAAAAGAGTATCACGAGTCTTACTATATTAAGGAAAAAAACTGAAACAGAATATAAAGCAACTGTGTTCTTTTTCTTTGTTGAGAATAAACTATGACTATATACCTACAACTGAAACAGTTAAACAGAAAATCCTAAGACTTTGTTTACATGAAACTTATTCAAAGCAACAAGAAACAGTTAAACAGAAAATCCTAAGACTTTGTTTACATGAAACTTATTCAAAGCAACAAGAGACAGAAACATACCACTAAAGCTTTTGAAGAATCTCCTTCAGTCAAAATCAATACACACATGTTTGAATTCTTCCCTCCAGCTTGCCTGGCATCTTCCAGTTTATCTGGTAAAACTTCTCTCCCCTCTATGTTAGCAGCCATGTTTCTTGTTTGAGAGCACCAAACTGACGATCAGAGCTATGTGAGATACAACGTTATTAAGCTATTGAAGCTATCGTATATATACAACGTTATATGAGGGTTTAACATAAACCTTCCTTATGATAAATAGGAAACTAGATATATTCCTAGCTAGATAATAGGAAACTAGACATTTATGAGTACATAGAATAGCTATTATGAAGAAAACGCCACAACTTGTGGCCCACAAGTTTGAAATACTGTAGTTTCTGATTAAAAATGAAAGTGAAAAAGAATGTGAAACATGAATGAATCTTTAACTTGAAACAAGCAAACATGAATGAATCTTTAATACACTTCCATGTTCCAACAGTTTCAAAGACACCAACAAGAATGAATGTTAAGAAACAAACTAAACACAAAACAAAGACTCTGTTTTGAACCATGCAATGAAAGATCTTCGCTCGCCAATACACTTTCTGCTTCATTGTGATCTTCATTCGTCAGTACTCTTTATGTTTCATTGTGATCTAAACACAAAAGAAAGCAACGTGAAAAAGATAGAGTCTATAGCCTTGCAGATGACTAAATAAACTACAATCAGAAACTCGCAGAACACAACACCAAGAAGAATAACTCACAAGTAGCAAAGTTCTCATACAGGCTCGATCACATCTTCCATTTACAGGGCATGAAACACCAAAGTCTCAACAAAATGTTTCCTCATGACTAGTCAATATCATCTCAAATACAGTATGAGTTACTTGACTAACGAAGACATTCAACTCAGCAGTAAAGTGGCAATGTAATGTCTAAATATATTATGTGAGAACAGAGAATCTAATTGAACCTGATTCGTCTGGATAGGAAAGCCCTTTAGACGAAATCGAACGAGCTTGAACGAAGGAGCTTTGACGAAGACAGATGGTGGATGAATTGATCTTCGTGCTCGTGATGGTGTACGAATATAATCAGATCCACGTAGATCCTGAAGAGCTCAGAGAAATATCATCGTCATCGTCATCTCTTTCGTCAGAGTCATCGTCATCTGAGAAGACGAGAAATCGAGTTTTGAGAAGATGAGAAAACAACGCCTTTTACCATAATTTTTTTTTTAATCTAATAGGACTGAACCCTATCAAAGCCCCAAGTTTTTAAACCCAACCCTATATAAGCCCGAAAAACAATTAGACATAATTTTATACATTTACTTCTAAATGAAAAGAAAAAGAAACACATTTAAAAATAAAATAAAATAATATGAATCTTATATATCATCAAAACCGAAAAACCACCTATGATATTTATATTAGATTTGAAGATAGTAATATAAAATTATTGAATTTATCTTTACATTTTATTTGTGATGTTTGATCTTACATTTAAATATAAAGAAACTTTAGATTCAGTGTCAAATAATAATTTATTTGTTTTTAGTATAAATAAAATTATATTTTTCGTGACCAAAGTAGAACAAAACTAAAAGTTAATTTGATTGCATTGAACAAATACAAACAAAACTGAAGTAAATCAAACTGAAGTAAATCAAACCAAACTTAAAACAAATCAAATCAAACCAAACTAATTTCACAAATCAAACCAAACTAGTTACGATTGACTTCAATTAAAGAAATTTTAGACCCAAACAACTAAACTGAACTTAGCCATAGTATTGCTACAGAGTGGACTTGATCCGAATTTAGAATCATTCCAATTAATGTCAGATGTAGTCATAGTATTCGTTACGTACTGGACTATTATGTAAACTGCATGTGCCGAAATCTAAATCCATATTAAGTAACATCAACTTTATTCTCAACATGAATCAAACTCGGAACAAATGAGTTTAAACCACTTCAAGTTTTTTACCACTAAGTTACTTCTATTTGGTTTTTGATTCTGGATCACTAAAAACACATGCATATATATATTGTTCCGGATCACCATAGCAAGTAACAATATGCAAGTTGTTATGTGTCATGAAAAACACACGCATATTGTTCCGGATCAACCATAGCAAGTAACAATGTTCTCTGCTTTTGTAACCATCTATTGCCTTTACTAGAAACACATAAAGCATGTGCTTGAGAATATTTTTGACAAAAACACCAATAGATAGATCTATTGATATTTATTTTTGTTTCAACTTACTCCATTATTTAGTTTTAGTGCTATCTATCTACTTTTATACTAGTATTTTTTAACGTACCCTCGTGTCTTCTACTATTTGATAGAATCAATCAACAACGGACAGCTTTGACCAGGCTTGAATCGGATTCAAGAGCCTACCTAATCACACGCTTCACAAAGACAGCGACACCAAGACTTTCTTTTTTTGAATGAAAACGCCAAGACTATTTATTTATTTAGACAAAGTCAAACTAACTTTTTTTTTTGAAAAAAACAAACTAACATTTTTCAAACCTTTTTCTTCAATTCAAGTTTTTATAACAACGCATATATATGAGAGACCTTGTGTGTTTCGTCTCACTAGCACGACAATTAAAAAACATCCACTCGAACTAATCAAAATAGTGGAAAAGTTTTTCGCAGAGGTCATTTATGTTGACTGCTTTTTTTTCATTAAATAATACTTTTCCATTGAATAAACCAGTTACAGTCTTACAGAGCATAAAAGCTCGATTACAAAATCACTAACAAGCTATCATAAGCATTAAGCTCAATCAAGGGCATCAACAAAAGATACTGTTCCAACTGCTAAGTTGCTAACCTAAGACTAGTATAATCGTCGTAATTTTATTACTTCTAGGAGACCATCTGAAATACTTTTAAGTCATTAACCTCTCGGTGTATAATTTTAAAATTATAAGCTAATTTGCCAGGAGATCATCGTTAATTAATTTCTCACAAATTATATACTATATATGAAAGTATTTTATGTATACAGAGCATCCAACATAATTTTTTTTTGCATCCAACATAATTAATTGTTGCTTTTTGTATGTGCTAGATATTTTATTTTTTAAGTGAACTTTTTAAAGTCGATCCATGAATTATGTGAGTCAACATATAAAACATTAAATCATTAATTGATGAAGACAATATTTGTGATAGTTTTATTCAGACCGGTATCAGACACACTGTGTGATTTGGGGAAAATAAAAATGATTGCACTAGTAGTATATATTTAAATGGCAAAAAGAAAAAAATTTAGAATCAAAAGTGATTCCAATAACAAAAAAGAATTATTAGAATATAAAAACAGGTATTCGAATTTCTTTACATATATGCTCATAAATATGAAATATTGAAAGAAAAAAAAAGAGCTATATTCCGTAGAAGGTGGGAGAAGAAAAACATTCCCTAGCAATAAGCAAACGGGGTCCATAACAGGACCAATTTGTATGCATATATATATAAGTTACTAGGGACGCCACGTTTCGGTCAAACTCAGAAGAATTCGTAGGGGAAAAAGAAAATAAAAAACTGTGAATCTCTCTGAGATTGAGAGAGGAAGACGAAGAGATCGACAAGAGAGGAGCAATGGGAAACGGAAACTCGAGGGAGGGGAAGGAATCACGACGATCAAGGCTAAAGCAGAAGCTACAGAGGTTTCGCACTCACCGTCTTCATTTACGTACTCGTTTCTCCTCCCGTAACGCTGCCGTTGTTGTGAATCAGAGAGCTGTCACCGTCGACGATTTCTCCGGCATTGCCCTTCTCACTCTCATAGGCGTATATATGCTTCGTTCCCTCTTGAATTTTTTTTTTCTTGACGTGAGGTTTCGTTAGTGACTCTGTTTCTGGCTTTAGGCGGACATGAAGTTTAAGGACAAGTGGCTCGCTTGTGTTTCGTTCGGGGAACAGACATTCAGAACAGAGATCTCAGACACGTAAGTCTTGTCTTAATTTATTTTAACGTTTCGTTTTCAGAAGATTCTTATAGTTTGATCATAACATTTTTTTTTTTTGTTTCTGATGAATTTGCAGTACGGAGAAGCCAATTTGGAACTCAGTAAGCTGTAGATCCACACCATGTCTGAATCTTACCGTTTTTTTTTCTGAATACTTGTGCTAAATAATCATGTTAGTGTTTCTCTCTGTATATAGGAAAAGAAGCTTCTCTTGGAGAAAAATGGACCAAGTCTCGCTAGGGTTTCTGTATTCGAGGTTTCTTTATCATTCATCAAGATTCTGAGCTCAGCCATGATATTGCGTCTTTTTTTTAATTTATTAAAAGGATAATAATTTCTTGGTGCAGACAAATAGGCTGTCGAGGAACAAAATAGTCGGTTATTGCGAGCTTGATATATTCGATTTTGTGGTCCAGGTAACTTTTGTCTTTGTATATGATTTGATTATAAATAAGATTCTTTTCTCCCTCTGCTTTAATTATCTGGTGTGTGACACTGACACAGGAACCTGAGTCAGCTTGCAAGTCATTTGACTTGTTAGATCCTGCTTCATCCAATGTTGTTGGCACTGTTTTCCTTTCGTGCGCTATTGAGGTAGAGACTGTATAAAAAAGGAATATTTTATTTTGTGTGAAAATACAAGAGAATGGTGCTTGACATTCTGTTCAATTTGCAGGATCCTGTTGAAACCGAGAAGCGGTTTGCGAAACGTATCTTGTCAGTAGTGGACTACAATGAAGATGGACAACTCTCCTTCTCCGAGTTCTCTGATCTAATACGTGCTTTCGGAAACTTAGTGGCTGCTAACAAGGTTCCGTGCCTTCTAGCATCATTACTCTCATTTAGCTTTTAAAGTCTCAAGTATAACAAAAGACGGACTTGATGTTTTGGTTGATGACTTAATTACCAGAAAGAGGAGCTGTTCAGAGCTGCTGACCTTAACGGTGATGGTGTTGTGAGCATTGATGAGTTAGCTGCGCTTCTTGCTCTTCAACAAGAGAAGTAATGACCTTGACCTTTCACTTCATACTCACAAAATATTATTTATAACCTCCTTTGAGTGTAGTTTGATATTTTCCAACCCAGGGAGCCAATTATAAATAGTTGTCCCGTGTGTGGTGAATCTCTTCAACCCACTGACAAGCTCAACGCCATGATACATATGACACTATGTTTTGACGAAGGAACGGGTAATCAAGTGATGACTGGTGGGTTTTTGACTGATAGACAAGCTTCTTATGGGTGAGAGAGAAGTCTTATCTTTCTTATAAGCTTTGATAATCAGGCAGACGTTAACAGCTTTCTTTCCCAACACCATGTGTTTTTCTACATTTTGTTTCAGATGGATGTTCAAACTAAGTGAATGGACACATTTATCTACTTATGACGTTGGTTTGAATACTGGTTCAAGTGCTTCTCATATTGTGGTATGCTATTTCTTTCTGCTCTCTCTTTTGTTCCTTTTTCTCAAATATCAACTTATATAATTGTTTCTTACTTTAGGTGATTGACAGGAAAACTAAGAGACTTGTGGAAGAGTTGATCGACTCAAAGATTGTTCTGTCCATGAGAGCTATTTACCAGTCCAAAATTGGGCTCAGACTTATGGATCAAGGTACACTAATTAGCTTCTTTTTTTTTTACTTCTCTAATGCAACATATGTGATAAGCTATTGTATTGTCACTGTACAGTTTCATTTTTGCCTAGAAGCTTCACGTTCTCTTCATGAAGCTATTCTAACAACGTAAACTTGCATGGTTTGATTTATATCTTCTTGATCCAGGGGCAAAGGAGATACTGCAGAAACTTTCTGAGAAGCAGGGGAAGAAAATGAACTCAGTTGAATCCGCCCAAAAAATTCCCAGCTTTCTCGAGTTCTTTAAGGTATGAAAAAAAAGTTAATACTGTCTATTAAGATATAATGTGTTTGGTTTGGAAATGAGGTTTTGTCTATTGCAGGATCAAATAAACATGGCTGAAGTCAAGTATCCTATACAACACTTCAAGGTATCGGATGGGATCTGATTTATAGTCTCAATGTTGCTAATTCCAAATGTGTATAGAGTTCTTAGACTCATAAAATGAGTTTCACATAAAAGTCATGTTAGCAAGTGACTTAAGTTCTATTTCTTTTTACTTGTAGACGTTCAATGAATTTTTCATAAGGGAGTTGAAACCTGGTGCAAGACCAATTGCTCACATGAATCGTGATGATGTTGCTGTATGTGCTGCTGATTGTCGATTAATGGCATTCCAGTCAGTTGAGGATAGCACCAGATTCTGGATCAAGGTACAACTGTTTACATAGTAGCTTACTATATAATAATTATTAATTACCATACAAGATTTAGAAAACTCTCAACGCAAATGATGTTAAAACTGATATATTGCAACACATCCTAATTTTGTTTTGTACTGATTCTACATTCATAGGGCCGGAAGTTTTCGATTAGAGGTCTCCTTGGGAAGGATGTGAATCCAAATGCCTTTCTTGATGGATCTTTGGTGATATTCCGACTAGCACCACAGGTACACAATGAGAAGGGATACCACCTATTGGAATACCAGTTATAGGCTTATACACCACATAGTCACTTAAACATGTCTTAACAACTGTTACAGGATTATCATCGCTTTCATGTTCCTGTCTCTGGAATCATTGAAAAGTTCGTTGATGTGTCTGGAAGCTTATATACGGTACTTAGTCAAGATCTCCTGAACTCTTTTTATGCTTAGCTATGATATTCACTTACGTTTCTTATATGTTTTGCTGACTTACCATTCCTTATCAGGTTAATCCCATAGCAGTCAATAGCAAATACTGTAACGTATTCACGGAGAATAAACGAACCGTGGCAATTATA
Source organism: Raphanus raphanistrum x Raphanus sativus (assembly GCA_019705995.1). Lineage (NCBI taxonomy): Eukaryota > Viridiplantae > Streptophyta > Magnoliopsida > Brassicales > Brassicaceae > Raphanus > Raphanus raphanistrum x Raphanus sativus. Next base: position 45,761,213 of record CM034043.1, on the reverse strand, counting down.
TCAACGTCAGAGTTTGGAAAGGTTCTTTACTTCTCTGTCTTAATATGCGGCTTTTGAAATAAGAAGACTAGAAATTGCTAGTGAGTGAACATTTGGTAATGTTAGATTCTGAAGTTGTAACGAGTAGATGAATTATAGAAAGCCATAGTTACAAACGAATAAGAGTAATAAATTTCATACAACATAACTTCAAGGTCAGCTAATAAAGTATATATTAACAGGTTGCTTTTGTTGCAATCGGTGCAACTATGGTTGGTAGCATCAGTTTTGTCAGGAAAGAAGGGGACCATCTGAAGAAAGGAGACGAAGTAAGCAGTTTCTACTTTCTACTTTTATCAATGGAACGACACTTCAAGAAATTATCTCTCAACACTTTATTTTTAACTTGCAGCTTGGTTACTTTTCGTTTGGTGGAAGCACCGTTATATGCGTCTTTGAAAAGGTTAGCATATAATAATCACAAAATCTTTAGGAACGGTTTTATAAATCTCATTTGATTTTGTCTTCAGTCTAATTCAACCTTCCTTTTTTGCAGAACTCCATCCGGATCGATGAGGATCTCTTAGCTAACAGTGGTAGGTCATTAGAGACATTAGTTAGTGTTGGTATGCAACTAGGTGTCTCCACAAGGACATTTTCTGGTTCTCCATGAACTAAGATCATTTGGTTTGATTTGATTTTTCCTCTTGTTTCATGCATAAGTAACTCTGTATATAACATCCCGAACAATATCTTTCGGCTATTAGTGATAGTTCTATTACTATACAATCAAAGAGTTCAACACGTTTCTGTGCAAAAACAACAACAAAAAAAACCTTTTATTCGCTTTGATCCCTCACTTTCTCTCATCTAACATCTCTTTATTGATCCTTATTTATGAAAGAAAAAAATTACATTATAAACTAAAAGGACCATGAATTAAGGAACAAAAATGAGGGTAACAAAATTTCAACTACAACAACCGCAAAAGATAATATAGTACAAAACTAAAAAGGAATGAAAAGGATAAAAGAAGTGAATCTTGGCTCTTTCTTTCATCGCTATCTTTGTCCACTTGGAGGGTTAGCATTGGGCCTTCTCACGAACCGTCCCTGTTCCCAATTCAATCACCAACCACACAGTAAAGTAAGGAAACATTAATATTAGGTTCTTGTCTTAATCAAGATCCAATGTAAATCCCTATCCCTTGACGGCTTTGACACAATCTAAGCGTTACGTTATTACTTAGTTTTTTTCCACTAACTATGTATACAAATTAATCTTTCCACTTTTAGATTATAAGTATTCAATTCAGATTTGGTTCTGTTGGTTTGCTGGTTTTACAAGAAAAAATAGTAATTAAAAATATAAACTAAAGTTTAAAACTGTCAAAAACTCATGTTAATCTCATAAACACGGTGTAAAATTATTAAATCAAATTATAATCATGAATGGTAAAAGAACCTACATGTTTTTACCACGGATTAAGGTGGATACCTTCATTCGAGGACGTTGATCTGCATTAACTTTGCGAACTTGGTATCGAATTTTCTTGGAGAAGAGCCGAGTTCGACGTTTCTCTTTGTACCTCAAAACACTTGCTTCTCGTACTCCATTGTCTCCGAACAAATCTATCTGAGCTAATCTGGCCTGCCCCAAATCCACATTAGTTCATTGGTTGCATCAATTAACAACTTTCATTTAAAGTTATTCAGGCTTAAAAAAGATGCAAACCTCACAAGCTAAGATATAACTAAATCACTTTATATTTTTCCCCCGACATTTTCTAGTAAATTTCTTATGGCTAAGAAGAATTTCTCGTTCAAAAAAAAAAAAAAAAAAGAAGAATTTCTCGTTCATGTTTGTATTTTGTAGACTTTTATGCTAAAAGGAGTATACGGCTAAACGGATATACACGAAATAATTCTGTGAACCTCTTTCATTTATCTTATACGTCAATACTCACGTGCAAAGTCTAAAGTCCTCTTGAAAAAAATAAAAAGAAACTCTCTTTTTGCTAATGATAAAAAGTTTTTGTAAAAAAAAAAAACCATGTACGAAGGTCAAATATTAATTATCTATTAATTATTCTATTTATTTTAAAATTATAAGAAAATTAATAAATTCTTGTCAGAAACTTAATTAAATGTGTCCCAATTTTCATAGTCAAATCATATACTCTGACCGCTAATAAATTACTAACTCCTAATTATTTATTTAAAGCATAAAAACAAAAAAAAATGGACACACTCCCTTCAAATTCAGGCAGCACTACAAACGTTACGTGGCAGCATGCTACTAGGTCTAACAGAATTTCGAATTAAAATTAAGATTGATTTAAAAAACTAATTAATAAAAATATCAAAATTCAACGGCGAGAGGGTAGTATTAGAGAAGAATTAACTGTTACATACATTGACGTCAGCTCCTCCGGTAGTAGCTTCCGAGCCCAGCAAGTCATCGGAGAAGGGAGACTCTTTCTCAGACCAAGCTTCCAAAACGCCGTCGTAGTCAAGCTTCAACATCAGCTCCCCTGATTTCTCCTCCTCCGCATCTTCTTTACTCGAATCCAATCTCTTCGCTTCTGCAACTTTCTTGTTTTTCTTCTTATTCTTGCTCTTTTCTCCGATCAACTTCTTGCTTTCGATTATTTTCTCCTCATCGGTGGATCGGATCCGCGGCGAGATCTGTTCGAAATCGACGGTGTGGAATCTGCACCAGCTCGCGTCGTTGTGTTCTCTGAGAGCGCTTCTCAGTTCAAGTCCCAACGGGAAGAAGTTTCCGGCGAATTTGAGTCCTTTCGTGCTTCGGTTCATCTTAACCATCTGCTCTAACCGGCTAATTAGATGGCCACGATTCTCTCCCGAGTTGGTGGATTCGACGATTCCCATTATACTGTCGATCCCTACTTCAACCTCCTCATCAAGAATCGACTCCGCATCGAATTCTTCTGAAAATTCGAATTGATTCACTTTCATCTCTCCTCCACCTCCGGAGCTCACCTCCTTCAGCTCGGAGAAGTACTCCGATCTCGCTTGAATCGTCGGGAGAAACAGAAAGTCAGGCTCCTCGACTGATTCAAGAAGAAGCTCGGAGGCGGCGTCGTCGTTGTCGCTGAGGAGAGGGGACTTGGCGAACCCGTAGAATTGAGGATTGGAGTGAGTCTTCTTTGAGGAGGTTGATGAGGAGAAGAGGTTGGGGTAAGCGGTGGAGAGAAGAGCGGCCGCTTCGTTGTAAGTCTGGTTTGGTCGTTTTCGGGGCGTTCTTGGCTTTCTCGTTGAGATTGCGAGCGGGGAGTTTGATGATTCGGAGATCGTTGATGATGGTGAAGTGGCTCTCGTTGTCGTTGAGCTTGACGGTGGTGGTGGTGGTGGTGATTTCATTTTTTCTAACTCGAAACTGTATGCGGCGGCTCCTCCGCCGCCGCTCGTTAAGCAAGCCGACATTTTTTTTTGGTCGAGATGCCTTTTTCCCGAGAAAATCAGACAGCGAATAGCAAACTCAAGATTTGAAGACAGTATGAAACTATACTCTGTTTAGGTGGAGGACAGAGAGTGATAAAGGTTACTCTTTTGTTTAGGAGGAAAATAAAAATAATATTGTGTTTAATAATTTTTATAACACCTAAACCCTCTGCAGAAACCTTTTCTGTTGTATAAATACAAAATTGAAAAAAGTAAAAAAGTATGTCAAAAACTTTAGGGAAAGAGGAAGATGAAATAAAGCTTCTTTCAAATGTTCATCATCTAATGAAATAGCAGAGAACGGAAAAACAAAAACCAATTGGAATCTGAGATTTTTATGGAAACCAAGGAAATTGGCCTATGAGTGAAGTTTTACATAAAGAACACAGTTGGTTAGTGGAGAAGGAGAGAGATTGGACGGAGAAACAAGATTCACGGGATATATAAGAAGCCAAGTTTAGGGTTTTAGGGAAGGGTTAATAAAAAAACTAAGAGATTTGTAAATAAAAGTTGTGAAGATTAATTTCACTGAGATGTGGCTAGAGAGAGCGACTGAGAGTGGTGGAATAAGAAGAAGACGAGAGAGTGAATGGAGCATATGGTGAAGAAGGACAAGATTAAAGATAGCTCGCAATCGGCAGTTCTGGACTGTATGGGGTGGGGTCTACTGCTGGATATTTTTCACTTTTGTATTAATTTATAATGGTTTTACATAATTATACGATATTTCTTTTATGGATATGTATCCATTAGAATAAGAATTTGTATTAATTTAGGGAAACTTTTAAAAGTTTCAGAAGGAAGTTTTTAATGAAAATGGTTATACTATCTTAGTATGAATGTATTTTGATAAACACTCAATAAATATATGTAAGTAAAAAACAAAAAAAAAATTATAATACCGCATAGTGCATGATGCTATCTCCTAAAAGTTTGAAAACAATATAAATTAAACCAAGTTTTAGAACCGAATTACACCAAATCATTTGCGTTTATTTGAATTTGGTTTTACGGTATGAACCAATCAGTAAAATAACAATATTTGTTTGTTTTCTAGTTTGGTTCGCTTAGCTACTATGAGACCACACTATTTTCGAATAGAACAAGATAATTTTTTTTTTCCTTTTAACAAGTTAATTTCTTGTACCAAGCTCATATACAATAACTTAAAAGTTTTACTTTATTTATAAACATTTCAAATAATATTTCTATTATTTTAATTGTTGGCTCAATTTAAAAAATCTAAATTATTTTGTTTATTTTTTAAATCTGATTGTATTTAAATTTAGTTTAGTGTAATAGAACTACTTTTCATTTTAAATAATTATTTATAATATTTATATTTATTGCTTCAATTTTTTTAGTTTTGTTAGTTTTAGTTAAAGCATCTAACTCATAAAAATTTATTTATTAACTTAATAAACTGATCACTCGATTATATTACTTTATTGTAACTAAATTTTGAATAGGTTTACTAATTTAGAAATTTTATTAATCTTGTCTTTACATTGAATTATAAATTGAAATATAACTTTAAATATTTAAATATCTGTGATTTTTTATTATTAACTGTTGCTATCGCTTTAATTCAGTATTTGTTAATATTAACTGAAAACAAGTATAAACTATTATATCAATTTCTTTTTGTTGATATAATGATTTTAGATTATTACATGTTTCAAAACATTGTCAAAATTTAAATATATAGTGAATTAACTATGTTATAATAATCTTAATATCATGTAACTTTAAAAACAAAGATTATATTCTGTAAAACAAATAAGGTGATAAACATTTTTAAAATTAATATTATATTTTTTAAAATATATTTTTGTAAATAGATTAACTTTTAGAACTATGAAGCACATGTTTGACCAAAAAAGAAAAAAAAAGAAATACGAAGCACATAATTCTGCAGAAAAGTTTGTTTGCATAGTAAAAATATTATAAATGTTAAAATATCGAGCAGGTACTTTATTTACATAGGATAATCTATATTCTGGTATTAAAAATTATATTACCATGTGTATACTATATTTTTAAAAGTCAGAAACGTAACAGTATATAGAGGCAATGTAATCATGAAATCTAAATTTGAAAATGAAATCATGTAATCATAATAATCTATATTCCGGTATTAAAAAACAATTTCGTTACTATTTATTTTTTCTAATATAATTAAATAGAATCATATAATGAAATTTATTTTTATAACAAAAGTTTACTCTGCAATAATAGTTAATTTGAAACAGAATGAGTACTTATTAAACAGAAAAAAAATACGGTTTATGATGCTTCTTTAGAATCAATACTTTTTTGTCTACTTTTTAGAATCAATACAAATATGCATTTTTGTCACTTAATTTACAAAAATGATTTATGTATAAATTGTACCTCTCTCGACGCACAATGGATCAATGTTCAAAGCTATATAAGCATCACTGGTTTTGTGGAAGAAATAAGATTCTGCTTTTAGATTACTCTCAGAAATAATTGTAAAACCCATCATCATATCATCCCAACCTGCAAATCTTTTTGGGATCTTAAAGAAATCGAGAAAAGGTCGCCTTATCAATCAACATGGCGTAATATCATTGGCTGTGCTAGATTTCCTCGATGACGTGGCGGCTTGTCCGATTACTGATTGTGGTCGCCTGGTCGGACCGTTTTCACGTGTGTTCCTAATAACCGACTTTACTAATTTATAATCATTCTTGGTTTAAGGTTTTCGAATTTACTAATTTGGCATAAAGCGCACACATTACTACTATATAGACAATGCTTATCTATAGTGAGTACCAATTTGTTTTTGGATACATGTTATATGCTTAATTCTTTTCTTCGGTTGTTTTGTATTCAGTAAATTTTAGCTTAAATTTGCATATAGTGAAAGAAGATAACGGACAATACAATATACACTGACATTACTTATTAAAATATTTGACTTGTGTTATATAGCTATGGCTATGACTATATAACTGTCGATCAAACAAAAAAAAAGATTATATAACTAGAAGCTAGCTTGGAAAAAAAAAACTAGAAGCAAACTTACAATATTGTCAATTTGTCATATACTTTTCTCAAAAGAAAATTGCCATATAGTGGTATTTTATTAGTAATTACTATAGTAGTAATTTACTTATGCTATGTAGTATTTTATTAGTAATTATTTTCCATTAGATTATATATTATTCCCAGAGTGTGGAGAGAGAAAGTGGTGAGCTATTGGATTGAGTATGTGAGATGAAAAATGATTGGAACCTTTTTGGTATCATTTGAAGTAGTTTGTGGCGAAATCTAAGCCTACGTTTACCTCATTACGTTCAATGACTTCTGATTAGATATTAGATTTTTTCTACATTTTAGATTTAAATATATTTTTACATCATGTTAGGAAATACATATGTCCCAATACATATCCACTATATGTACAACCAACCAGTCAAGACAGATATGATATCCACGAGTTATCCGTATACTGTATTATCAAAACGTAAAACTGTATTCGAACATAATATGACTACACTTTTCCTTCAGCATCCAAATTTGTCCCCATGGTGATTATAAATGATGTCACTTATAAATTTCTGAGAGAACGGGTATACAAAAATGAACTATAAACTTTAACAATTACATGACGAATTAGATAATATGATGTATTTTTTTGACGATATAGTATTTGAAATATATAACAGAGAAAAACAATTGTCCAGAAAAATAAAAAAAAAAACAGAAAAACATTAATCTTTAAATTAAGTTAATACTTTTTATGTTTCTAGATAAGTGTCACTTTGATATTTTTTTACACAGATTAAGAAAATGAATAAAATATAATTAAGTTTCTATTAGACATATGTTTGACCAATAATATTTGAAATAAATAAAATTATTTATAAGATCAGTACACTTTGCAATTAATTTTAAACTGAAAGTAACTAAAATTTGCATTATAAATTAAAGTGACACTTATTATATAACAAAAAAAATGTTAGAATGACACTTAATATAAAATAGAAGGATTAATGTTTTAGACTGGTTCGTTTCAACCTGGTTTAGATGCATACTTGTTAACTAGAAGAACAAATTAACTTCAAAAATTATATTTTGACCAGAAATAGAAACTTACAAGCCGAACTAAAAATGTTCTAACATAATTCGTTTGATGATAAAATATATTTACGAAAATTGAAACTAATGTAGAGAAAATTTCTTATCTAAAGAAATGTGCTGGAGGGATTTAAACCTCAAGAAAAAACAGGATAAACCTTATTATGGCACGACTCCAAAGTAAGTTTTGTTTTTATGTTACATTCTTCTCTTATGACAACATGTGACCTTTCTTCCTTTTTTTACTCCATAAAAACTTTGTGGAGAAAAATATATTAATAGCTCCAATTCTTACAGCATATGTGGTTGAAGGAATTGTTTATATCCGGATAGATTTCAAGCCCAAAATTTCTAGGAAATTTAGAGAGAGGCCAGCTGTTCAATCTATTTTGATTCGTTAACTTTTAATTGCTAAGTTTACTATCTTGATTAATTTATTAAGAGAACTCTCTGTGACTCCCATGCTCGTAAAAAGTAAGATGAGATGTATTTGAGTTGTGATTTATCTTTTGCGTGGACTTAATTAAAAGCATTATGATGTTAGATAATCACGACGATTGAAAGAAAATTGACTTTGAACTTCACAGCTCCATTAAAAGAAACTTTTGAAACTTGTGGGATTTGTTTACAGTTAATAGGTCGTCAAAAAAATTTGTTCTTACATTATAGGTAAACATATAAACCACATGATATATAAAAGGTCGGAACAAAAATTTGTTGTAAAGAAACATATCCAATCTTCTTCTTTTTTTGCTAAAAACATACATATCCAATCTTATAAACTTTTTTTAAGCATAAATTCATTTGGATATCATAAGCTGGAAAATATCTCACGGGACATACTATCTTTAATATCTCTCAGGCGTATGTTCATTATTCTCGTGGTATTCTGGTTTTGAAATCGAGAGGGTAATCTCCGGACATGTATAAAATTTGAAGTAATAAAGCTATTTTTTTTTTGCTTTAAACAACAAAGCTTTTGTAACATAGCGAGTTAAAATCACATGGACATGCTATAAGCCTATAAGCTTGCTAAGTTAAGTATGAAGACGATAGTAATTAAAGTAAGAAATTTGTAAATCAAAACGAAGCTAAAGCTAAAATATAAGTATTTGACCCAAAAAAAAAAGAGAAAAGAAAAAAATCCAAGTGAGATGTGTAATAAATGTGAACTTTAGATATGTTACAAACAACAAGTGAAGAGTAAAACTTCTCTAACATGTCGTAGGGGACCATTACAAATATGCTTGGCCTAACTTTTGAATCGTTTTGTTTTGAACCAGCATAATGCAATGGCATAACTCTTTCATCTTTTGCCTTCCATACTTATGATAAAACTTTGTAAACTTTACCTTTTTGGAATCCAAAAGAAGGAAAAGAAACAAACAAGATACTTACGAACAAGATAAATAGAGGCATTTCAAAAATAAATGTTAGAAACAGCCTAACGACATAAGAAACATTTTTATGTTTCAATAAATAAAATATGAGGCCAAGATCATAGTATACACAGCTATACTCTCTCTTTTTTTTAATACATATTTTGAAGGATTGAAGCCAACTTTTTTTTTTTTTTTGTAGCTTAAAACTATAGGTGATGTTGCAATGTTCGGATTTAGTTGCTCAATGCAAAAATGATTTTAATTGTCCTAAAAGTACATGGTAATTAGTCATTTGTCCGTAACTCTTTCCTTGGATCCCAAAATGGTAAACAGAAAAAAGCTTATCATATCATAAGCATGAAAATGCAAAAGGTGAAAGAGTTATGCGCTTGCATGATTCCCCATGCTGATTAAAAGAAAAAACAAATGAAACTAGGAAAGACAATTCTATTGGTCCCCTCCGAACAGTAAGAGAAGTAAGAGTTAAAAAGTTAATTGGTTTGAAATTTTACATTGGGCTGCAGTTTACATTTGGGTAAGGTATTAGTGGGGCCAATTTTAGCCCATTAAATCTAATTTTCTTATTAGTCGTGTTAAATAAATTCGATTCGATTAAAAAACAAAATAAATAAATAAATAAAATGGTGGGTAGGTAGACCGTTATCTCAACAACCACTGTCTAAAGCCACTGGTTTTGCAACTCTGTTTTTTTTGTCTAAAGAAACAAGAAGAAGAAGATGCCCACTTTGAATCTATTCACGAACATACCAGTCGACGCTGTCACATGCTCCGACATCCTCAAGGACGCTACTAAGGCCGTCGCTAAGATCATCGGCAAACCTGAATCCGTATTTAAAAACTCTAAAACCCTCTGTTTCCGACATTTATAACTTCGATCTCTCGTGTGTCTGTGTTTGTTTCTTTCCAGGGTTTTGATTATATAAAAACATATCATAGCGATAATCACTAGCTGGTCGTGTAAGCAGTATATGCACGCCAACTGTTTGATGAAATTCCTGTGTGAATCTGGTCTTAACTTGCGAGCTACGTTTCGTTACAACAATGACTGCTCTTTCCTCTTTTTCTTTTTCTTGGTTGGGGTTTTGCAGTATGTGATGATACTGCTAAACAGCGGAGTGCCCATTGCATTTGCTGGTACCGAGGAACCTGCTGCTTATGGAGAATTGATATCTATTGGAGGATTAGGTGCCGGCGTGAATGGGAAGCTTAGCGAGACTATAGCTGAGATTCTCCAAATTAAGCTCTCTATTGATAGCTCCCGCTTTTACATCAAGTTCTACGATTCCCCAGTAAGTTGATGAAATCACAACTGTTCTAAAGTTATCTTATTAACTTGAATTTATAATATGCTTGGGATCTTTGTTATTTTTCTTGTTCCAGCGACCCTTCTTTGGATTCAACGGATCAACTTTCTGAACACACGGGTTCAATCGTTGTGGCCAAGAGGCGGTGAATTCAACTTCCTAATGAAATTATTTTGAGTTCAGAAGCTGTAGATTCTTGAGTTTGATTTATAATATGATACTTCCCTTAAAAGCTAATTTAATCTCTTCATGTTTATATTGTTTTCTGTGAAAAGTTACTATTTATGATGTGATCTTATTACTAGCAAATTTTAGAATCTCAGGTCTTGTCTTTAGATAAAGCTATGTTTGGCAAGTTCATGATCTGAGATGAATATCCTTGACCCTGGTCATTGCCAGTAAGGAAACGTCTCTGTTAATAGTATATATATTATATACCATTGATAACTTGTAAGTCGATCATTCTTGTTTGATGAAAAACAAAACTAAAACAAAGGGACGATCATTTTATGATACAGAATTGAGTTTGAAATATATGGTCAGTGGAATCAAAGATCAGCTCTTCCGGGATAGCGAGGGAAAGGAATAACGTCTCTGATGTTGTCCATTCCTGTAGCAAACAGAACCATACGCTCGAACCCAAGTCCGAATCCTGAATGCTTCACTGTTCCATGACGTCTCAAGTCCAGGTACCACTCGTATGGCTCCACTGGTAGACCCATCTCTTCGAGCCTGTTCATAAAAACACACAGTTTATCAAAAGACAAGTTTCTTTGCTTCAACTCAACAGAAAGAACAAAGAAGCCAAAAATTGAATATACATGTATATATATTTATAGTTTCAGTGTCACGAACCTTTCCATGAGGACGCCATACCGTTCTTCTCTCTGGCTTCCACCAATGAGTTCTCCAACCTAAATAGATTACAAAAGAAGCCATTAAAAAAGGAGGTAAGGAGTGACTTTATGATTGTAATAAGCTAAGATGATGATGATGATGAGCTTAGTTACCTTTGGAACGAGGATATCCATGGCAGCGACTGTCTTTCCATCATCATTAACTCTCATATAGAAAGCTTTGATTCCTTTCGGGTAGTTATAGACAATAACAGGCTTTTGAAACACATCCTCTGTCAAGTATCTGTCAAATGCAACATTAGTAACCTTTTTTTTAGTAACCCTTTTCTTGCAATGTATTAGAAAGAAAAAAAAAACCTTTCATGTTCAGACGCCAAGTCTATTCCCCACTCCACATGGTTCTCAAACTTCTGTCTTTGAGCCACAGCTTTCTTAAGCAGCTCTATTGCGTCAGTGTACGTTACACGCTCAAACGGAGTTGATGCAACCAGCTTTAGCCTCTCAATGCATCCCTCGTCGACGTTCTTGGCCATAACTTCCAAGTCATCGTAGCAGTTATCAAGCAGCCACTTGCACATGTATCTCACATATGCTTCTGCACAGTCCATATCCTCCTACACAAAGCCAGTTTTCTAAGGATACTTGCGAAAGAAGAAAAAAAATGATCAAAAGTTACTTACTTACCTCTAGGTCTGCTAAAGCTAGCTCAGGCTCAACCATCCAGAACTCAGCAAGATGCCTCGAGGTATGAGAGTTCTCCGCTCTAAAAGTGGGGCCGAAGGTGTACACGCTGCCAAGAGCACAAGCGTAGCTCTCAAGCTGTAACTGACCAGAGACAGACAAGAAAGCTTGACGACCGAAAAAGTCTTGAGAATAATCAACTCCCCCATCTTTTTTAGGTAAGCCAGGCTTGAGCCTTGACCTCTCCACAGTCCTAGATAAACTCAGCTTTGCATTAGCGAGTTCAGCAAGAGACGCAGTGATCTCTTGCTCGCTTGCAGCTTTAGCAGCTTTCAGGGTCGCTACAGCTTCACCTCTCTCTTTAACAACGAGCCTGGCAGCTTCAACGTCGGCCTCGGTAGGTGGAGGGTTCTGAACAAGATCCCTCTCAAGCTTCTCGGCTGCACTGATCAGTGTCGTCACTTGGAACATCTCACCAGCTCCTTCGCAGTCACTTGTGGTGATGATTGGTGTGTTAACGTAAAGGAAACTCTGTGACTGAAAGAAAGAGTGTGTCGCAAACGCAAGCGCGCTTCTGATTCTTGCAACTGAAGCAATCTGAAACCACAGAGAAACAAATATAACAATGAGCTAAATCCTAACAAAAGGTACATGAATGGAACTGGTCTTTATTAAATTGTTTATAGTCTCTAAGAGCATGATTAACCCGGGGTTCTTAGGACGGCTTTCTTAGCGGAAGTTAAGAAATTGTTTCTTAACTTCCGCTAAGAATCTCACCATAAGAACCGGTTAATCATCGTCTAATCATGATCTAAAATCTCAGGACCGGTCCTTGTAAGATTAAAAAAAAAAAGATTTTACCGAGTTGGTTCTGGCGCGAAGGTGAAGATGCTTTCTTAAATGCTCAAGTGAGGGCTTGTTCTTAGGAAACGGGTACGTGACCTGATCCACCGTTCCCACATTAATCACCTCCTCGACCTTAAGCTCAATCTTCTGCTTTGTACCTTGGGGAGGAATTTTCAAACATCCATCGACGACTACACAAGTTCCCTTCGCAATCAACTTGGAGAGATCTGTACTTAAAGAAGCGTCCACTATAACCTGGAGAAACGCTGGGCATGATCCGTCGTTCACCTCGAGGAAAGCGAAAGTACCTTTCCCTTGTAACCTTCCGGTTCTAACCCACCCGAAGACCCGGAATTTCTGCCCGGCGAGTCCGGATCCGCCGTCGGGTCGACATAAGATGGATTTAACAGGCACGTGACGTGAAGATACGGCGGCGAGTTGATCTGATGGCGGCGGAGTCTCTTCGTCGTCAGTGACCTTCTCAACACTAAGCTGAATCTTGTACTTGGTGCCTTTGCCTTGTAGGGGAATCTTCAGACATCCATCGTCGATGGTAACAGCAGCCAACTCTGAGAGATTTGGTACAGAAGAGTCATCAAACATAACTTGAAGATTCGCAGAGGAGGAGGATCCACCGTTCACCACAGTGATAGAGAAAGTTTCTTTTCCTTGCTCTGTTGTTCCGGTTCTGACCCATCCGTGGCTTTGGATCTTCTGGTCGGTAAGTTCTGCTCCGCTGTCGGGTCGAGACAAAAACGTCGGAGATGAGGAGGCTTCATCGTCGTTGGTCAAGGAGACTGCGGCTGATTGTTCTGTCGGTGGCGGAATCTCATGAGTCATCATGGTCTGTGAGTTCGATATGCCAAGTGGTGAATTCAGGGACGCTGGAGATAAAACCCTAAAAGAGGTTTGATATTGGCGGTTTTGAGAGAGAATTTAAACAATCGTTGGCTCTCCGAACCCGCGCTTACATAAACCCAGCTAGTTAAAAAAAATCATTATAGATTTCAAAATAAATTAGTAAAATAACAAAAGGAAATTATAAAAACATAACATATATATATAGACATTTTCCTTTCTTTTTTTTTTTGCAATAAAGTATTTAAATAACAAATTCTTAAAATAGACATTTTCCTTTCTCTTTTTTCTTTTTGCAATAAAGTATTTAAATAACAAATTATTAAAATATATAAAAAATTCTCTTTTATATTTTATATGATACTTTACTTTTATTATTTCAAAAGCTCCTTAATTTATAAAATAAATAAATGGATTACTGTTTGACAAGATTTAGAAAGCTGATAATAACATAAGTATTCTAATGTGGGTTTTGCATTTGACGATCCTTTTTCACTGGTGCAGTCAATAGACCGAGTGCTTCTTTTTTGGCTAACACTGTTGCTTGACCGTTTGCTCTCTTTAATTAGTGAAAGGAAAATGAGCTTGGAACACATGGAAGCAAATCTCATCTCTCAGTGTATTACCTTCGTCAATCTTACGTGGCTCTTGGTCCTCCTAATGGCTCAAAGATGTGTTTGATGAGTGTTTCAACCACTGTTATGGCTTAGTATTTTTTTTTGTGATGATATTGGTCTTTCTTTTGGTTGGCTATGTGTTGTTATATATTTTTTATGTTTCTTGTGTGTTTATGGTGGGGGTTGTAAGTTGTGTTGGTATTGTTGGTTTGTATCTTTGAATCTTTTACAAGTTGGGTGGGGTGTAGAGTTTTTGTCTCTGATTCTTTATCCGTTAATTAAAATCAGTTGACAAAAAAACTTGATAATAACAAAAATAAATTAAATTTTTGGAACAAAACAATACAGTTTGAGTTATTACAATGTTATATCACTTCATCTCTTTAAAATAATAAAATAAAAATTTAATCTCATAGGATAAATATTTTAAATTAATGAAATAATTTATCATTATTTATAATAGAATTAGAAACTACTTAGGGTCTAAATGATGACATAAGAAACTAAGAGAAATGATCAATTCCTAGTTATTTTTAAAAAATTACACCATTTACGGGAAATTTTTAATGCGTTTGATTCCTTGGCATATCTTAAATTTTAAAGAACTATAGAATAAAAACATTCTTTATCAAAATTGATATGAAACAAAAGTAATAAATATTCTTTTTCATTTCTTTAGTTTTGTTCCTATTCGTTCATTTTCTACTCATTTATTTCCTACTCATTCATATTCCTTTTTAATGGTCACCAGTTTGAGCCTTAATGATGTATCCAATGTTAAATTGTCTTTTTAAGAAATGATTACAATATGTTATTCACAATTTGAAATTAGGGAGCACCTAAGACCATCTCCAATGGTTACCTCTATTTTCTACTTCAAATATAGAGTATCCTAAAAATAGAGGAAACTTTTGCTCTAATGGTTACTTCTATTTTAGAAATATTTTTAGTATATTTTTTTCTCTACTTATTTATTAGTTTATTATTTAACCCATAACTTTTAAAATATTGAAATATTATCCTTTTTGATCTTGCAATAATAACGCAATATAATAACAATATTATTGAATTTGAACAATTGTTTTAAAAGTAATCTTATTACAACACCTAAATAAAAAAAATGATATACATTCATTTTTAGTTATAATTATTATTAGTGTACTTGTCTCACAAATGATCAATTAACACATTTTAAAGTGAGAAATTAGTTTCTTTGTCTTTGATTTTCCTATACTGAACTAGAAATTTTTGGGATCGAGAAATTTCATATTCCGCTATTTCAAGCTTTGGAAGAGGAGCCTCACTTTTAACTCCAATTGGTGCACCGATATCACGTTCATCCTCGATTATCAAATTATGTAAAATTATAGATGTACTTATTATGTCATGTATAGCATTTTCCCCCCCAAAACGAGTAAGACCCTTTACAATTACAAAAC
Source organism: Raphanus raphanistrum x Raphanus sativus (assembly GCA_019705995.1). Lineage (NCBI taxonomy): Eukaryota > Viridiplantae > Streptophyta > Magnoliopsida > Brassicales > Brassicaceae > Raphanus > Raphanus raphanistrum x Raphanus sativus. Next base: position 45,745,658 of record CM034043.1, on the reverse strand, counting down.
ACGATTGGAGAACTCCAAAAGTACGTTCTACATCTTTTCTACATGTTTTTTATTGTGTAGCAAAATATTCTTTTTAGGACTTCTTGGTTCATAAATAGTTTGCACTATAGTAGACCATTTTGGATATATACCATCGGCTAAATAATTATCCATGTTATATTATTTTCCTTGGATTATATGATGAACATGAGGAGCAGTACCTTTGACAAGATTGGAGAAAAGATGGAAAAATTCCAACACATTGATGTCATTATTGGTGTCTGGTATTCCAAAATAGGCATGCTATATCCAAAGATCATATTCCGCCATGCTTCAAAATTATAATTGTGATCCACTATGCCCCATTTATTGTCCAACCCATGTAGTAGGACAATTTTGTACTTCAAATGTATGCAATCTAAGCTGCCTAACATTTCCGAGAAACCTTGCTTTTCACCAATGTAAATAACTCGTGCAATGTCATTAGTTGTTGGTGAGTATAAGTACGGCTGTGAAAATATATTCACTATGGCCCGACAAAATCTTTTCATGCTTTAGGTTGCTGTTGATTCACCTACTTTATCGTACTCTTATGTGGCATCTGGTGGTAGTCTATATGCTAACATTCAAAACACGGCTTTTCCTTTTTAAATAGACGATAATCCAAGTCTTCCAGTTGTATCTCTTCTTTGTATGAAATAACTTTTATGATTCTCAACTGCTATGATAATACGAAGGAAAAGGGAACGAGACATAAAATACCTTCTGCAGAACATAATTTCATTGTAATTTAGAGTCTCTGAAAAGTAATCGTTGAATAATCTATGAGGTGGCTTTGTAATTTAGAATCTCTGAAAAGTAATCGTTGAACAATCTATGAGGTGGCCTTTTCAATCCCAATAGATGTATGAACACCCTTGAGTTGAGCCACCATGGGTCACATTGTTGTTTTGTTGATTGAGAAAGTATTAGATGATCAAATTGTTCTTAGCAAAATCAAGCTGTATTGCTTGTTATTCATGATCAAGATTTCTAAGCATTACTAAATTTCATCATCTGAAAAGGATGATGATTGGGAAGCATCATGAAAATCTGTTGGAGAATTATAATTAAAAGTTTAAAGAGAAAGATTTATGTGACAATAGTGATGTATTTTTGGAATGCTACAACTAACATGTGTAGTAGTATTTATAGCAAATAAAAACATCACAACCAATATATTATCAAATTTTTGAATAATTTTTCAAAAAATTATTATTATTATTATTATTATTTAAATCACTTGTCATGAATTATCAAAAATTGTCATGTAAACTGATAAACGTGAGAATCTTGAAATCTCTTTGTCATTGAATTGTCTCAAAATGAAATGAAAAACTTTGTTTTTTATTGAATTGTCAAATTTGTCATGAAAATCTTTTATTACTTTATCATTGAATTGTCAAAAGTTATCATAAGAGTTTATGAACGTAAAAAATCTTGAAATCACTTTGTCATTGAATGTCCAAAAATGTAACGAGAATCTTGAAATATTTTTCTTGTTGAAATATAAAAAGTTGTCATAATTGTTTTTGAATCACTTTGTCATTGACTTGTCAAAAATTGTCATGAGAACCTTTGAACCACTTTGCCATTGAATTGTCATAGCAAATTGATTAAAGTGAGAATTTTGAATAGCATTGAATTTTCCAGACTAGTCATAGTGGATTGATAAATATGAGAATCTTAGGCTTACTTTTTATTTTATCATAAAGTCATTTCATAATAACTAAAAATATTCTTTACTAACATCTATAAATAACATACGCATCTTTGTTTCAATACACAACTCATTCCATAATTTTATGTACATATCTTCACACATTTTCTTAACAATAATGTCTGAACGTTTTTCTCGTTATGCTGATTATCCCAAGGAAGAAGATCAACTTGTATGTAAAGTCTATTTGAAAATTTCTTAAGACCCAATCAAAGGTATTCATCAAACATCCGACCAATTTTGGAATCGTGTATTTGAAATTTTTGAAAAGGGAAAAATATAACATGGAGTGAACATATAAAAAGATTTATCCAAAACAGATTTCAAACTATTGAGAAAGCATCAAGAAAACTACATGTATGCATCAAATAATGTGAAATAGATGTCCAAGTGGTGCTTCAAATGATAATTTGTAAGTATTACTATAAATTTTCTTAATTATTCAGTTTTTTAATATTTTCTATTTATTTTCTAAATTTATATGCAGATCAACCAAGCTAAAGAAATGTTAATGAAAGATCCATATTTTAAATATGGTTGGAAATCTGATCATGGAAGTTTGTCAAAAAATTTGAAAATTTTAAAGATAGTTATAATGTTTCTAAAAAAGACGCAATTTTATCCGGTTTCGGGTATACATCTTCAGAGTCTGAAAATTTTACTTTTGACCATATTACACAAATATATCCAGATTTGTTCTCATTATCTATAAATTTAGAAAAAGAAGATATTAATGGTGGATCTCCATCTCAACGACCAATTTGAATGAAAGAATCTGAACTAAAAAGAAAGAACGATGATCAAACATCTGATGTTATCAAAATTTTGGAAGAAGGAAACTAACAACTCTTGAAACAATTAAAGAAGACAAGTGCACAAAGATACACCACTTAGAAGTGCAAAGTAAAAATTATGTATTGAAGAAATTCAAAGAAGAAAATAAAATGTTATTTCAAAACTTAGATTCTATAGAAGATCCAAATATTGTGCACAAAGATACACCACTTAGAAATGTAAAGTAAAAATTATGTATTGAAGAAGTTTAAAGAAGAAAATAAAATGTTATTTCAAAACTTAAATTCTATAAAAGATCCAAATATTTGAGCATATATTTAAGGAAAAAGAAAGAATTGCGCCTCAGACGCCTTTCCTGATGGGGAGGTGGTGAAATTCACCGTTGCGAGAAGACGTCTAGAGAACAGCGAATCCCCCACGTCAGGGAAGTACATCCCACTATGGCGTTGGTCCATTACAGATTGGTGATGAGGTCTCTGATTCTTCTTATTCTTTAGAGTCTCTTTCTTCAGAGTTTCCTTTTTCAGATTCTTTAAATCGCGGTTATGTTAATATTGAGAAAATGATGAATCAACAATTTTCTTCTTTATCGGCTTCATTTAGAGGATTTTTTTATGATCTACCAGGATATTAAATCATAACAAACATGTTATGATAAGTTGGAATCTTTTATATTTTTATCATGGATTATGTATTTTTAGTTTAGTAATTATTATGTTGTTTTATTTTCTATTTATTTTTGTCAACCGTTCTATTTTCTAATTTAATATAAGTTATTAGTGCATTTAAAGTTTCAGCTAATTTAATAATTAATGTTATATATTCAATGATATTTAAAAGTATCTTATTATATAAAGCTTGGTTCTTCAAAGTTACTAATTAACACGAACGCGACACGTGACAATTATAACTTTAAGATTGTGACATGTGTTAAAATACATAAAAGTAAATAAAATCAATCTTATCTTTTTAAAGATTAAACCAAAAAAATTATTTACAAATAAAAAAGATTTAAAAAAGTAAAAGTAAATAAAAAGTAAAAAATAACTATGAAAGAAATAAAAAAACAACTGCAAAGAAATATTAAATAATACTAATTTTCCTTTATTCAAATCCTAATTTAAAAGGTCATAACCAAAACAAAATTGTCACTTAAAAACGATTTTTAAAAAAAATTATTATTAAACCAAAAATGTAAAAGGCTCATTAATGCTAATTTTCATTTATTCAAATCTTTGTAATTAATATGTTCGCGACACATGGCAAATATAAATTTAAGATTGTGACATGTGTGAATCTATCTCATAATTAAAAGTTTTATACTAAGATAATAACAAAAACAATTTTTGTTAAAAATAATTATAACTATTATCTAATAGTATTTTTTTTTCTTTTTTAAATCCTAAAAAAATAATAATTACAAAATCTTATTTGATAGTAATTTTCCTTTTAATATTGTTACATATGTTAAAATATATGATGATCAAAATTATATATATACTAAGATAAAAATGGATTTTTAAAAAAGTAATTTGATAGTAATTTTCTTTTAAATTATTATAATTTGATAGTAAGTTTCCATTTTCACAATCCTAAGCAAAAAAATTATTTGATAGTAATTTTCCTCTAAAATAATTATAGTTATTGTCTAAAATTAATTTTGAAAAAGGTAAATTTCCTTTTAGTAAGTTTCTAAATTTTTTTTTTAAGATTTAAAAATGGAAAATATTATATTTTATAAATCTTTCTTATTTAGAATTTTTTTAAAAATACAAATATTATCATATAGTCTGTTACAATAATTTTCTGTTTAGAGTTTAAGAAAATTATATTAATATCAAATAATTATTTCAAGTTACTCCTAAATATTTTTATAATTACTATTTTACAGTTCATATCGCTATTGTTTTTACAATTTGTTTTTGTTAATTAAATAATATTTAGTATCAGGTTCACCATCAAATACTATTTTTTTAAAAAATTATTATGAAATTAATTTTTCCTCAGTATTTAAAAAAAGAAGAAGCACATGTCACAATCTTAAAATATATAATAAGATTGTCATGTGTCATGATCATGTTAATTATAAACTTTTAAGCGATATGTGATAATAATTTTATTTTTCTTAATTAATAAAATAGGTTTTTAAGTTTTCTTTTTACTTTTTAAAATCCTAACATACATAGAATTTTTTTTCCTTTTTAAAAACAATTCTGATGAAAGAGAATAATAAAATTTTGTTTAATATTTATTTTAAGAATTTGATGATAAACATGATACAAAATCTACTTAATTAAAAAACAAATCAATATAATAATATCTCTTAAATCTTTTACAAATTATTTTTCAAATCATTTTTCAAGATTTTTAAAAAGTAATATTTCTAAACCAATTACTATTAGAACTTTTTAAAGTTACTTTTTACTATTAAAATTTTTAAATTTACATTTTTCAAAATTCGTTTTTAGACAATAATTATAATCATTTTAAAAGAAAATTACTATCAGATAATCTTTTGTTTAGAATTGTTAAAATGGAAAATTAGAACAATTATAATAATTTTAATATTATATTTTCAAAAGTAATTATAAATATTATTCAATAGTAATTTCTCCTTTTTAAATCTTAAAAAATATAATTACAAACGGTTATTTAATATTAATTTTCTTTTTAATATTGTGACATGTGTTAGAATATTTCAAGATTAAAATATATACATACTAAGAAAATAGAAAAAGAATTCGAATAAATAATTTTAAAATTAATTTATCAGTAAAAATTAATTTCTAAAATTATTTAACAGGGAATTTTGAGAAAATTTCCCTTTTTAATAATCCTAAAGAAAAAAGGTTTATCAAATAATTTATTTAATACTAATTTCGTTTTAACACAAATAATATGTACATATTATTATAGATAATAATTTTTTTTATATAAAACTTGGTTCTTCAAAGATAATAATTAACATGATTGCGACATGTGTCATAAATTTTTAAGATTGTGATATATGTAAAATATGATATAATTCTCTTTTTTAAGATTTAAAATAGATTAAGAAAAATAAAAATTCTCATTACAAATATAGTTTTAAGTACTATTTAGATTTAATATTTTTAGAAAAGAAAAATTACAAATTAACATTTTTAGTATTTTACATTATACATTGTTAAAAATATTTGATAGTAATTTGAAACTTTTTATTGCGACATGTTTTAAAAATAAGATACAATTCTCCCTTTTTAGGATTTAAACGAGATTAAGAAAATGAAAATTTTAATTACGAAATAGTCTTTAAAATTTATATTTTAGGATTTAGTATTTTAAGAAAAGGAAAATTAAAACAATACCATTTTTAGTATTTTACACTATATATTGTTAAAATATTTGATAGTAATTTTCATTTTTTAATTCTAAACAAGAAAATAATAGTAAAACCTATTTTAAAGTAATTATTTCTTTGTAATTTGTTATCTAAAAAAAATTGTGCATTTGTAAAAAATGATATAATTCTCTTTTGTTTATGATATAAAAGAGATTTAGAAAAGAAAATTTTTATTACAAAATAATCTTTTATGGTTCTTTTTAGGATTTTATAAAAAATACTATCATATAGTTTTTTACAATTACATATTGTTAAAAAGATTGATAGTAACTTTTTTAGGTCTAAAGAAAAAACAATGGTAAAAAGATATTTGAAATTAATTATCTTTTTTAAAAAGTTTTTTTATAATTTTGTTTTTAAAGATACTAAAGTAAGATAATTATAAAAGATAAATATTATCTTTTAAGAAAAAAATATTAAAAAATGAATTATAAAATCCAACAAGAACAATAAATTATTTAATATAAATAATGAATAAAAATTAACTATTAAATAAATAATATTCCTTTTTCAAAACCTAAACAAAAGAAAATTGGAAAAATATTCTTATTAATTTCTTATAATTAACTAACTTTCTTTTTTAATATATAATTGTATGTTAAGCAATCATGAAAAAGAAGATACAAATATTTCACACTATATTTAGGTTTAAGTTTTCATATATTAGTTTTACAAAACAATAGTATTTATGTGAAAAATATTACATGAGTATTTTATTTAAATTTCTTGATACAACTCAATTTTTTTTATTATCATTATTACATCTTATGATACTAACATAATTTTATTTAATTATGAAGTTGTCGTCGTACATGAGTATTTGTGAATATGATGAATATGTGTTTGTACATATAAGAAAAATATATAATTATTAAAACATAAAATAATTTTTAATTATAAAATAAATCTCACACAATATATGCAAATCATTCATAAAATTATAATAAAATTATTATTATTTTATGTTTTTTATTAAATTAAACATCAAACAAAACCCGTTAATTAAGACTAAATTAAGATAGAAAATGATATAATATATGATTCTATTAAGATAGAAAATGAAAACTTGTAAAAGTGTGATACATATTAGACTAAATTGACCAGTTAATTAAGTTTCAAGGCAAATGTGAAATTTCGACTGAAAGATAAATTACATCCCTGTGAGAGAAGAACAAGTCGCTATCGATTAAACCAGTTCATTCCCTTCCGGCCGAGCGACTTTTTCAAACACAGACTTTCTTCTCCGACAAGCTATTCGCGACGTCCCTTACTGTCTTTCCAACAGTAACCAAATCCTTTCCGACCAGAACTCACCGAAGATGACGGAGGAGATCAAATTCAGCGTCCTAGTGTCTCTCTTCAACTGGATCCAGAAGAGCAAAACCTCATCCCAAAAACGCTCCAAGTTCCGCAAGTTCCTCGACGCCTACTGCAAACCCTCCGACTACTTCTCCGCCGTCCGTCTAATCATCCCGTCGCTCGACCGAGAGCGAGGCAGCTACGGTCTCAAGGAGTCGGTGCTCGCCACGTGTCTCGTCGACGCGCTCGGGATCTCCCGCGACGCTCCCGACGCGGTGCGCCTTCTCAATTGGCGGAAGGGAGGAACCGCTAAGGCTGGAGTCAACGCCGGAAACTTTTCTCTGATTGCTGCTGAGGTTGGTTTAGGGTTTAGGGTTTGAGATGTTTAAAGGTTGGTTCTTTTAAAGGTTGAGTCTTTTTTTTTATTTTTTTAATTTGAATGATTAGGTGTTGCAACGTAGGCAAGGGATGGCGTCTGGTGGGTTGAGTGTTAAGGAGTTGAATGATTTGCTTGATCGTTTAGCTTCCAGTGAGAACAGGTGTGTGTTTTTTTTGTCTCTGCTCTTAAGATTAGTTTAATATATTTGATTTGAGTTTATGGTAATGTAGAGGGGAGAAGACTTCTGTTCTTTCTACTCTGATTCAGAAGACGAATGCACAGGAGATGAAGTGGGTTATTAGGATCATTCTTAAAGGTAAATGACTTTTCTTACTTCTGCTTTTGTATCAGCATTGATGGTAAATGTGTTGCAGATTTAAAATTGGGAATGAGCGAGAGGAGCATTTTTCAGGAGTTTCATCCAGATGCTGAGGACTTGTTTAATGTCACTTGTGACTTGAAACTAGTCTGTGAAAAGCTGAGGGATCGCCACCAACGTCACAAGCGACAGGTTAGAGTCAACTGTACATTGAAATGAGCTAGATATTACTTTTTTGATATCTCGGGTACTGTTCATTTCCATGTTCTCTGCTTGCACTCCGAGTGAGTCAAAGTATATGTCTTTCCTCATATATCTGACTGCTCTTTTTTGTGTGTGCTATAACTGCTTTCTTGCTTGGCTGTTTGCTACTCTGTAGGATATAGAAGTCGGAAAAGCCGTACGACCCCAATTAGCTATGCGTATCAGTGACGTGAATGCTGCTTGGAAGAAGGTATATTTCATGAGTTACTACTGTATGGGTGTTTTGCATCTTTAACTAATGCATGAGCATCTTTCTTTTCTACATAGCTCCACGGGAAAGATGTAGTTGCTGAGTGCAAATTTGATGGGGATCGCATACAGATTCACAAAAGTGGGACTGAGATACATTACTTCTCTAGGTTACTCACTTCTCTTATTGTAGAAAATTTGTATTTTCATATGACCATGGTTCATTTCTATTTTTGTGGCCTGGCGTCTGGAAAGCAGTTTTCTCGCCAAATCTTGCTTTTTTCTTTTCATTGTTGTTATCTTTGCTGCAGGAACTTCCTTGACCATTCTGAATATGCACATGCCATGTCTGATCTTATCGTACAAAATATATTGGCTGACAAGTAAGAATCCAGTTTCTCTTTATTTGTGTTCTGGAAGGTTTTTACAAGTTTGCAATGTTTTTTCACATATACGATCGTTTATTTATTTATTTTTATTTCCATTCAGGTGTATCCTTGATGGTGAAATGTTGGTGTGGGATACATCTCTTAATCGGTTTGCTGAGTTTGGTTCGAATCAGGAAATAGGTTTGGCTATCTACTCATATCCTTATGTTGAATAATTTAGTCTTGCTTGCGGTAGATTTTGATCCTTCATGTCTTCTTCTTTGACAGCCAAAGCAGCAAGGGAGGGTCTCGACAGCCATAGACAGGTGCGTATGTGAAGTTCCACTTGTCTGCTTTTATGTTTCAACTCCTTATAAACTCTAAATCTTCTTTTAATTGTTGTTGCAGTTATGTTGTATCCTTACAAGGAGAAGTTAATAATGCCAACGCTCCATAATCTCGTCATTACAGAACAATTTTGGAGATATTATTTTCCTTGACCATGTATTAGATGTTGCCTTTGATGTTCTTTATGTTGGCGATACCAGCGTCATCCACCAGAGTTTAAAAGAACGGCACGAACTCCTGAGGAAAGTGGTGAAGCCTTTAAAAGGCCGGCTTGAAGTTTTAGTGCCTGAAGGTGGTCTCAATGTCCATCGCCCTTTAGGTAAAAGGACTAATAAGATTCCATTTTTATGTGGAATTAACATCTCTCGCTCAATCACAAGTGTGACAGAGTTGTAGCTGATGTGGAACTTGCTTTTTGTAGGGGAACCAAGTTGGTCTATTGTGGTTCATTCTGCAGCTGATGTTGAGCGTTTTTTCAAAGAAACAGTTGAAAATAGGTTCCTTTTTCTTATTCTAAATCGACAGCTACAGTTTCTCTCTCTTAGTATAAAAGACTTTTTATTACGGTTTTTCGTCGGAGGTGTGTTTTAGTTTTCAAATCCAGTTACTTCCTTCCTTGTTCTCAGGGATGAAGGAGTTGTGCTTAAAGACCTGGGATCGAAATGGGAACCTGGAGATCGTAGTGGGAAGTGGTTGAAGTTGAAGCCTGAATATGTCCGGGCTGGTTCTGATCTAGATGTTCTTATAATAGGTGTGCGAACTCGATATGTTTGCAACTTCTCCTTCGTTTAAAATTTGGTGTTCTTTTTCCCATTGGATATTATGGGAGATTTGTTACGTCATTAACAGGAGGATACTATGGCTCTGGCCGTCATGGAGGAGAGGTAGCACAGTTTCTTGTTGCATTGGCTGACCGGGCAGACGCAAATGTGTATCCCAGGCGGTAAGAATTTATATGGTTTCATATATACTCACAGAAGAAATCATATTATCAATAGTACTAGAAACTAATAAAATCTCTAGAGGTCTGGCTATCAATAATAACACAATACTTCTTTTGCAGGTTTTTGTCGTTTTGTAGAGTTGGCACAGGACTTTCTGATGAAGAGCTTCACACTGTTGTAAGCAAACTCAAGCCTTATTTCAGGTTGAGAGACTAAATCGTTTTACTGGATTTTCTATCTCATTTAAAAACATTACAAGGCTTCTTGGTGTGGTTATCAGCTTATTTTATTTGTGTGTTCAGAAAAAATGAACACCCAAAGAAGGCTCCACCAAGCTTTTATCAGGTCACAAATCACTCAAAAGAGAGACCGGATGTTTGGATTGAAAGCCCGGAAAAGTTAGTTTTCTCTCTCTCATTTAGCCAATTTTCCTGGACTGAAGCAGAAGAATCCGTATTTAAGCCAATTGGTTAAAAAATTTAAACTCTTTGTTGCAGATCAATAATACTATCAATCACTAGTGACATCAGGACAATAAGGTCTGAGGTATGTCCTTAAGATGTGAAGATTTCTTAGTAATCGCTAATATTTTTTGTCTTTTCATTCAGTGTTAGACAATACAGATTTGTCGCTTATGATATGTATGCTGTAGTCCATGTAAAAACTCTGTTTCTTTTCAGGTTTTTGTCGCACCTTATAGCCTGAGGTTTCCTCGTATTGATAAAGTAAGATATGACAAACCTTGGCATGAATGTCTCGATGTGCAAGGTGAGTATAAGAACCCAGAGAGAACAGTTTAAAGAGTTCCCATTTTTATTAAAACTGAAATAACTAGTGTGTTCCATTTTTAAACGTCACACTGATGTTGAGTTTGCAGCTTTTGTGGAATTGGTGAACTCGAGTAACGGCACCACACAGAAACAGAAGGAATCCGAAAGCACTCGGGAGAATCCAAAAGCCATTAAAACCTCCAAGAGAGGAGAGAAAAAGAATGTGTCTCTTGTCCCATCTCAGTTTATCCAAACTGATGTATCGGATATCAAGGGCAAGACCTCAATCTTCTCCAATATGATATTTTGTATCCTTTTGACATCTTTTTATTTTACTGATTGCATTTTTTTTCTCAGGCTGTCTTCCTCTGTTTATAGTTAAGACACATTTTTTTACATGATCACAACACAATTTGCTTCTCTTTATTTCCTTGACGAATCTATAACAGATTTTGCTAACCTGCCTCGGTCCCATTCTCTTGATACATTCCACAAAATGGTGGTTGAGAATGGAGGGAAGTTCTCTATGAACTTAAACAATTCAGTGACTCATTGCATTGCAGCGGAAAGCAGTGGTAATGTCACTTTCATACTCTCATACTTTTTGTATAAAGATGATTTACATGTTAGACAAATGAGGGTACTATTACAGGAATAAAGTATCAAGCAGCAAAACGTCAAAGAGATGTCATCCACTTTTCATGGGTCTTAGATTGTTGTTCACGAAATCATCTGCTTCCTTTGCAGCCAAAGTGAGAGAGTCCTACCAACATTTCCTTGTCGTATCAAACCCCCTTTTGGGTTCCTTGTGCTTTAATATCTCTGTCTAATGATAAGGCCCACTTTTGAAGGTACTTCCTCCACCTCACTGATGCTTCAAGAAGAAAGTTACAGGATGAAATTGACGAATTTTCGGATTCTTATTTCTTTGATTTAGACCTTGAAGGTCTCAAACAGGTATGTATGTCCAACTATCCATAATTGTATATATGGTATTACTGACTAAAAAACTATTTCTTGCTATCCCATTTCTTCCTTTACAGGTCTTGAGCAATGCCAAGCAATCGGAAGACTTAAAATCCATTGAACACTACAAGAAGAAGTTATGTCCGGAGAAAAAATGGTCCTGCTTCATCGGTTGCTGCATTTACTTTCACCTCTATAGTCAAACATCGTAAGGCCATTCTTTGTAGTTATTCATACGTTGTTTTAAACATGTTACCTACCTAAAGCAATACTCATCATCATCAATGTGTCGTTTTTTTTTTGTATTTGAAGGAGCACTGAAGAGGAAGACCTGTTGGTAATCATGGCTAAGAGATTAGCGCTTGAAGTCTTAATGGGTGGTGGTAAAGTTAGCAATAATCTTGCTCATGCGTCACACTTTGTAGTCCTTGCTTTAGCAGAAGACCCTTTGGATTTTACTTCTGTTTCAGATAGGTATTCCAAATTTTTCTACTATTGAGTTTAGGACCACATTATAATGCAGGATTAAGACACTGAGTTCTCTGGTCTCTCTCTTCAATAGTTTCAGCGAGAAGGAGAAACGTCTTTTGCTGAAGAGAAGGCTGCATGTTGTTAGCTCGAACTGGTTAGAGGAAAGCTTGCAAAGAGAGCAAAAAATAAGCGAAGAGGTGTACACTCTGAGGCCTAAGTATATGGAAGAGTCTGATACTGAAGAATCAGAGTGAGTCAACACTTTTTTTTTTATGTGTTCTTCTTATCTACAAATGAAATACAGTTCCCAATAATTTGATCTCTGTTTGCTTCAGTAAATCTGAACATGATACAACTGAAGTAGCTTCCGGTGGTAGTGCTCAAACCGAAGAGCCGGCTTCCTCGAAACTGGCAGTTACTAGTTCAAGAGGACGGTCAAACACTCGAGCTGGTAATAAAAGGGGAAGGTCTTCTACAAACTCAGTGAAACGAGTACAGAGACGCAGAGGCAAGCAGCCTTCTAGGATAGGCGGAGGAAGTGAAACAGAGGAAAGTGATGATGCTTCGGAAGAAAAGGCTTCAACAAGACTCGGTGATATAGCAGAAGATTCTGATGATGCTCAAAGAAACTCTAGGAGAGGAATATCTGCAAAGAGAGGAAAGTCTCGTGTGGCACAAACCCAAAGAGTACAGAGACCAAGAAGAGGCAAGAAGCCTGTGAAGATAGGAGGAGATGACTCTGAGGAAAATGATTATGCGGAGGAGGAAAACAAGGAAGAAACAGGAGAGCCTGACAACGCCAAGCACAGAGACAACAACACAGTAGCAGTTGAAGAGGCCTCCTCACAAGATTCTAGAAATGCGAAGACCGAGATGGATAGGGAAGAGAAGCTGCAAATCCATGAGGATCCAGTACAAGCTATGTTGATGGACATGATCCCAAGCCTCAGTCTGAAAAACATGACTGGCGAAACGAGCAAGGCTAATGTTTGTGGTGAGAGTGAGACTTCTGAGAAAAGAAAACTTGACGACGAGACTGATAATAGTTGTGTGAACGCAGAGGCAGATGAAGTTCCTCCTCCTGTGAAGAAAAAGAAAGTTAGCTACCGCGATGTTGCCGGAGAACTGCTCAAAGACTGGTAACACCGCTGCAGTTTCAGACAGGAAGCTCTTTTTTCATTTGTTTTATGTAAATATGTTTGTTGCGACCATAGTTGTTCTTGGCGTTGATCATATCAAATGTTTTTCGTTTCAACCATTTTTGTTAGTTTTTCACCTTTTTTAATCTTGTGGATCTACCATTGTTTTACTATAAAATTGTTGTTTTACGTACTTGTCACTCAAAACTTCTGTTGAAACTTGAAACTTTATCTCCACCAAAATATAGCACCTAAATAATTACCATATCTGTTAAATAGCTTGTTATCTTGGCTTCAAACAAAAATGTGTGCCCTGTTCGTTTGCTGAACTCAGCGTCAATGACAAACTATCAAAAAAATATAAAAAATCTCATGTGACAGGTCAGCTTTAAATCAAAATTCTGAATTTGAAGATGCAAAAACTAAACGTTAGCGGCACGTAATTCATGTGCGTGTGCCGCTGAAATTGACTCCGGCGATAAAATGGTGAAAAGGCCACGACGACAATCATATAACAATGATGCATCAGTGCATCACTATTTCTCTCTCATGCTTATTGTCGCTGCCAATAGATGCTGGCATTTGAGGAACGAACTAGCAGAAATTATGTTGACAAAAAGAGTAAAACCAGTTGTTGGTCTACTCTTCATTCAACTTACTTTTGCCATCTGTCTTGATAGAAAATAAGAAGCAAATCTCCTTTTCTTTCTTTTCTGTTTTATTTAAGGATAAACATACCATTCCCACACACCCAAAAGTAAAAGAAAACACAATGCGTACGATTATTGTTATAGACACTATATAAACGCACAAGAAGTCTTCGTGATGAACCAACAAAACGAAAATGGAAAGATAACATATTATTTATTTCTATAGAGAGAGACGCCAAAAAATATTTTTAAAAAATGATTAGTAAAGAGAGTCGATGCTCAAAGTGGGGCTTTGAGTTTCATTATAAGCTCCTATTCCTGTTTCTATTTTTAACCTCACCACCTCTTGTTCTTCTTCATCCGCCTGTTCCATTTAAGAAAAAAATTGCATTATTAATAAAGACATGAGCCAAATTGAAAACTCAAACGAATACTCACCAAACAAGAGACAGATGCCATTACGATTAAAGCAACCAAATATCTTATTTTATTAGCACTTGTGATCATAATCTTATCTCTAAGATCCAATCAATTATTAACTCTTTATTTCTCTGATGTATTTGATAGAATCAGCTATAATCCTTTTAGTAAACATCTGGCAGAATTAACTAACATTTTATATCCCATTGTTATTTAATTCGAGCGGTTGAGCAATATTAATTACAAAGCAATCAGATTCTGCTTACCGCAGAGATAATGTTATTTTCTTTTTTTAATAGCACAGTGGACCAAATTCCAATAAATGTGGGACCAAATATTAATTTTTAATAATACGAAAACAAAAACCAATAAATGTTTGGTCGTGGCTTGAAGCTCCCGATATGGAAGTTAGGAATATGAAATTTACGTTAGAAATCAGAACTATTTATTTACCACCGAAAGAGAATAAACCAATAAGCTATAAAAATTGTTTTCAATAGCATTTGCAGTTGACGATTTCAATAGTGGAACTTTTCTTTTAAGGATTTCAATAGTGGAATTAAGAATAAACTGTTAAGTTTTTTTTTGTCAACTTCGAATACAAAAAAAAAAAAACTTCGAATGGGTTCCTAACTTCCTTATCGGGAGCTTCCAGGCTTCCAGCATCGACCAAACATTTATTGGGTTTTGATTTTAGAATTTGTAAAAAAAATAATTCCTTTTTCAAACAAAAAAGTTCAATACTCTATCAAGCAATTTACTCCATGACCAAAAACTTACACAATAGGACACAGTTACGTACAAGTACGAGACGACCAAATCCAAAATTTAGACGAAGCTGATTATTTTCTCTTTAATTTAATGATTACTTTACTCTGATAAGATCTTGCTTTAAATCAACCAGAAAGGTCCATGTCGTCTAAACCAATATCAAATGATTCAAATCAAAACATCTTGCATTTTGAAAAAGTATTTATATTTAATTTTTCAGGTAATCAAATAAAGTAATAACACAATGGCTCATTGCCAGCGTCACCAATAAGGCAACAAGACATTTAGTGTTTATATTAATTTGGCACGAGCAGAGAACCACATAAAATCCTTCAAAAAAAATCAGACGAGATTGCAAAATCGAGTATAAAAATTGACTCACGGTTTAGCCAAATTGGGGATTTAATTTAACAAAAAAAAATATTTCCACTTTGGTTAATTTTAAATCTAAAAGAAACTGATATTGTGCGATTTACATAATTAGCATTAGACTTTAAGGAAAGTTAACTAAAGTAATAACAAATATATATATGTGAATCTTTCCTTTTACTTTTTCTTGGAAAGTTTACTGTCCATTTCTTGACTAATTTTAATCATTACTACTTGATAGTAATTAACTAATTACAAAATGGAGAGAGAGTGAGATGCTGACCTCAATAAAGACAGTGTTGAAGATCATGCCAGAGAAAGAGTTGAGATTGGAAGTGAGGATTTTGAGATTTAATGACTCAAAGACTTCACACAGTTTCACCATTGTGTCTGGCCTCTTATTACATGTTATATTCACCACCACCGTCCTCTCTCCCATGTATGTTACCTTCAACTTCAATCACCCAAAACAAAACCACAACTTTTGATGAAAATTATTTCTTTGGTTTAATAAATGATTCAAGGTGTTAAAGTAGGAAGAACAGAAACTTACTTCGAGAACTTCGATGAGAGAACGGGAAGGACCAGAATCAAGCTGCCTCATCTTCTTGGATGTGACGGGAACCAGCAGATCACGATCAAAATCTTTACTGAAGCTCGGGCTAGTCTTTGGTGTAGATTCAAGTTCTCTGATCTCAGACTCGAGCTTCGACTCTTCATATTGCAACCCTTGTATGTAACTAATAGCATCTTTGATTATTGATGCTTTATCCATCTACCAAAAGAAAAACAGAGACCATAATAAGCTTGGATCTTGGAACTAAAAGACAACGAGTTTAGATGGGAACTTTTTTTAAAAACAAACCTTAGTGATATTGGGGACAACTGATCGAAGAGCAAATAGTCTCTGGTTAAGCTTCTGTCTCCTGTTTCTTTCCGACACAATATTCTTAGAAGCTGGAGACGAAGCCGCGCCGTCCGGCGAGCTAGAATCATACGACCCAGAAATCGCTTCCTCCAAAGGCCAGCTTCAGAGAAAGAAAAGACGAATATCAGAATCTCAAGTGTTTCCGGGAAAGTGGACAAAGAACAAGAGCGAGGGAGAGAGACACAAAAATGAAAAAGAAGAAAGAAACCTGTCATATTCGAAGTCTTCGTTTTGGAGGAAGGAGTTTGTTTCCCAGTAGTTGTTGAACTCTTGGTCCATGTTTTCCATTTTCCGACAGAGTTCTTTTTCTAATCAATGATCGTTTATGTGGTGTCTCTTGTCTCTCTCTCGACCTGTGAGCTTTATATAGAGAAGGGCAGTGTTAAAACTAGAATGAGACAGACCAAACTCTCGGGAGACAACAACGTAGATTTCCAGTTAATATACACACACTAGCGTTGTATCCTACTGAAACAAAAGAAGGGTTTGACAATGTCAATTATTAGTAGTAAACAGTAATTGGTCGATAAAAAATTAAAGGTGTTTTCTAACTAAAATAAAAACCACAAATAAAGACTAGGATCATAGAAGTATTTAGGTTGATAATTATTCGACACGAGGTCTTTATTCATCAGTCTTAACTATTATGTACCTGTTTGTCAATATCTACAGTGTGAGCACTAAAGAAATGTTCCAACTTAATAATATTTAAAATAAATAACTTTTTATATAAAAGTCATGACCAAAAAGGAAAAGGATAGGAGAAGACAAAAACATAAACTAATTATAAGACAAGGTGGCAAAAAATGACAAAGATAGCCAAACAAGCATATAGCAAAAAGAAAAATAAGGACAATCAAAATATGTATAACAATACCCAACAGAGTCAATCATGTGACGTTAATTAGCTAATAAATAATTTAAAAATTCAAATAATTTTATTAAATGTTCAAATAATTTAATTTAAAATTCAAACAATTGTACATAATTAACGAGATAGATTATAATAGTCAAAGAGATCACACCGAGACAACAACGAAAGAGACATTTCCAAAGAATCTTAAAACGAAATTCGGTGTTTCAGTTCACATATGTTTCAGCACGAGTGGTCCTAACGAACAATGATTCCAATACTCAATAGGGCCTTACTTTGTGACCATCTGAAAAACGTTTTAACGACCAACAACAGACACATAAGTATCAAGTGCAATGCATGACGTTAGGTATGACCAGAAGACAAAAAGCAGCATAGTGTCTCAGAAATTTCTTACACAGAACATCAAAAGGATGGGCAATCATGAAAGAATGAAATTAGTATACCTTATTTGTCTTGGTCACTTCAGAAACGAGTAAGAGGAAGCTTCCCATAAAACTTGTTCGTCTATCTTGCTCAAGTCTCCATCGTCTAGACGTTTCCACGTCTTGATACGTTGAACTCCTGTCCACGTGTCTCTTCCTTTCCCGAGCTTAGCCTCTATCAGTCTCCCTCTTCTGTGCCAATTTCGTCTTCCATATGCATGGTATCCAAATCCTCCACCGTAACAAAACCATACCCCTTTTAGATTTCCACAGAAATCATTGACATGGTCGTGTCCTATGAACGCGGCTTTTACATTTCCCAGGGACAAAAAGGTATTTAAGACTCCTGATTGCACGACGGAGCATGCCACACCCTCCTGAAACTGGCCTATAAAGGGTGTGTACCACAGACCACGGACTTCTGGGATTGGAATGTGGAAGAAGGCTAGCGCTGGATCAAGGTTACTAGGAACGTTTCCCATGTTTTGGTTAAGACCCTGTTTTGAGTTGAATGAATCTTGATTGACCAATGTATAATCATGATAAAGGATCTGACTATCTAAATATTTGACCAGATGTAATAAGAAACGGCTAGTCTCTTTACCTGTTTACAAGTATCTTGAAGCCAACTAAGTTGAGAATCCTTGATCCATCCATATGTTCGTCTACCTTGGACCGTTTCTCTATCCCCACTATCAAGAAAGAAGAGGTCAAAGACGGTGCTATTTGACAGAAGAGAACCAGGTGCACCGTGTACCCTAAGGCGGTAATTCCCAAAGCCATCAATTGATCTCAATGCACCTCTTTCCGAGTCATCTTCGAGCGGTGGATTGATCTGAGAGACAGAAAAATCCATAAGCGAGAGAAAAGTCATCAGCTCTGCACGGTTCATCGTGGATTCCTGGTCATGGTTTCCTAAAATGGCAGCCCACGGGATTCCATATTCAATAGCTGGACCAATGGCTTGAAGAAGAGATTCCGCTGCATCAGTAGTGCTTGATCCAAATATATTATCCCCTAATCATCATCAACAACAGGAGGAATCAAACAAAACTTAGCGAATCAGCTCTAATCCTTTCTTTAAAACTGTGCATCAATCAAATAGATTTTATAACTAAAAGTGGATCAAGTGTGTTAGCTCGTTCAAGTTCCATCATCACTAAATCATACAGCCAAACTAATTGCGGATCACATGTGTTTGCTCATTCAAAGTATCACCATCACTAAATCTTACATCCAAGCTAATTGTGGATCAAATGTGTTTGCTCATTCAAAGTTTCATCATCACTAAATCTAAAATTCAAGCAAACTGTGGATCACATGTGTTGTTTGTTCATTCAAGTTTCATCATCACTAAACCTTACAGCCAAGCATGGAGGAGCGGTTACAAGCTATCAGTTTCACTAATAGCTTTCACTAGCAATCAAGAAACACTAACACAAGTCTATAAAAGGATATAACCAAAGTTCTGTGCAACAGTTTCCACACTTGTATACCTCCTTATTACTATATTCGGAGATTTTAAGTAAAGCAAACATGTATTAAGCTCAAATCGACACCAAAACTTCTCCCTCGCGCTTTCACAGAGCATAAGAGAATCAATTACGCAGGTAGATTTACCAGTAAACGCGATGAGATCGGGCCTCTCAGCTTCAATCATCCTCCGAAGGAACCGAGTGGTATTGAGATCAGAACAGTAACCGTATTCTGCATCCGTCACATCTCTGCATCGAGTAATGCTCCCCATTCCGAAATGCATATCCGCCACCTGTAGCCATCAGCAATCGTCGTCGATCATCATTCAAAACCAAATCAAATCAAATCAAACACTAGCGAGTAGCTTATAATATCGCACGAATTTAGAAAGGGAAACGGACCTGGAGGATTTTGAAAGTGCCGTCGTCGCGAAACCGTAGAGGGAGATTCGGAGACCTTTTGAGGCGGATTTGGTTGTGGTTGATGTGTAGTTTGTGCGAGATTAGGGTTTCGATGGAGTAGAGAAGAGATATGATTAGGTTTAAATAGAGGATAGTGAGCTTCCAGTTCCCAGTTACTGTTGCCGGACTCATTCTTTCTTCCTTCTTCTTCGCCACTGTTCGAGAGATCGATGAATCCTACGACTTTCTATAATAGTTTGATTTGAAGTTCGTAATCGCGCTCGCAAATAGCGCGTTTTTGGCGGATTCCGAGTCGCGATAAAAGGCGGTTTGAAGCCCATTGGGCGTTTCACTTCACATGATGCCTTTGATAATATGGCGAATTTTTTTCCTGTAGTTCTAAAAATCAGTTTAAATGGCCCGTATGTCCCATCTATATAATTCAAATCAGTTTAAACTATTTTAAATCAGTTTAAACCATTTTAATTACTGTAAATCTGTTAAATGAAGCAATAGTGTTGGTAAAAATTTATCTAATGTTTTGTATATCTAATTTGATAATCTATTAAAATAATTCATAATTAAGTCAAACAATTACAATATCTTATATGAATATAATATGTATATGTATAAAAAATGAATCAATAATTCGTTAAGGTTTAAATCTCACATATACCTTGAATAATCCACCTACCTAATTGCTAATCCGATATAAAATGTCTAATTACTGTTTACTGATTTCTTTGAACATTGATTTTTTTATAAATAAGGCATTTAAGTTTAGGATCGGTTTGAAAAGAAAAGAAAGAGTATATGACCAAAACATTCGTGCTGAGTTCACAGCTGGAATATTACATTCGTGAAAAAAGGAATATCACATTTGTGCTGAGTTCACGGAATATGTAACTTGAACTAATCTAAAGGAGGGAGGGGGGGGGGGATTATTGGCAAACCAATTCTCATGAACTTTAGAAAATTTCAGATTTCATTATTATTGGTCATTAATTTCAAAAAAATTAATAGAATTCATTGTTATCGATGTAAAATTTTTTGAAATCCTTTAAAATTCCTTGTTATTCATGTGATAAAAACTAGAAAATAAAAATTTTTAAAATCCATGTGATCAAATTACATCTTGTCTTCCTTGCTATGGGGAGGAAGGTCCAAGAAATCTCTCAGAGACATCTGCTTGTTAATAATATTTTGAACATATTTCTTTAGTGGCTGGGTGTACAGCAACATCACATTTCTATTGAACCTTTCCTGACAAAACTCCAGATGTTTGACATGATGGTGATCGGTTCCAACGTTGATAATGTTACTCGTAAACCTGTAGCAACCATCATCAACTTCAAAATAAATAAAACCTCAAGATTTCAATCGAAGATGACACTAGATGAAGAATTATGAAAACATTTAAAACTATCATCAAAACACTATGAGGCAAAGGAAAGATGATAATTTTGAACAAGGAATACACATAAGAGAGAGAGAGAGAGAGAGAGAGAGAGAGAGAGAGAGAGAGAGAGAGAGAGAGAGAGAGAGAGAGAGAGAGAGAGAGAGAGAGAGAGAGAGAGAGAGAGAGAGAGAGAGAGAGAGAGAGGATAAGCTTATAAGATTTTAAAATTTATATGGATTGTGAAAATATATATGCCTTGACTTTTAACATTTATTCATAACTTTTTTAGATTGTTAAAGTAAATATATGATTAATATTTTTGTTAATCATTTAGTATGATTATTTGTTTTGTAAAACATGTTTATTTAAAATAATAATGATACATATAAAATTATTTTAATATGATAAAATGAATATTACATTAACAACTTTTACCATATTATGTCTATTTAGTAATTTTTATGTTATTTTAGATTTTTAAATGGCTATCAACGTTGAGGTTGCTCTAGAGATCAACCAGGAGATTGATCATATAGTTTCTATGGTGGTTCGTAAGAAGGGAAAGATGACTAAGAAGAATAAGAAGACCTAGGGATCAACGAGGATGTTGATAAGGTGGTTCTTAAGAACAGAGGTGGGAAGCTAGGGAAGCTAAGGGTATCAACGAAGATGTTGATCAGGTGGTTCTTGAGAAGGGAGGTGGGAAACTAAGGAAGGAGTATCATGCTAAGCATAATAAGAAGGCCAAAAATATCAATGAGGATGGATCAGGTGGTTCTTAAGAAGGTAAAAGAGAATCGTAAGAAGAGAATAGAGAATCTTGGCAAGAAGCAGGAGAAGGATCAGATGGTTGTTCTTAAGAAGTTTAAGAAGTAGCGTAAGAAGGAGCTGGGGAATGAGATCAAGGAGAAGGATCATATGGTTTTTAAGAAGTCTAAGAAAAAGCGTACAGAGGAGCTGGGGAATGAGATCGAATAGATTTATCAGATGGTCACTCTTGGCTTCTAAAAAGGTTTTAATAGAAGTTCCTAACTGCATTCGCAAATAACACGTTTGGTGGATTACAAATCGAGATAAATAGCAGCTTGACTCTCATTGAGTCTTTTCACTTCACATACTGCAACATTAATATAAGCTCATAGAGTTTATAATGGATTCCAAGAGAGAATCATCTATACTATTAAAGCAAAATTTCTATTATAATTATGTCTTTATTTTTTGGATCAGTTTACAAAGCCATGGTACTCTCTTTTTAAAATATTTAAAATTATTTTCACCAACTATATATTCAATCAATCAAAATCTACTATTTTATACCAGTCACATTGCAATCAATGGTTATTTCTCTCGACTAATCACAAAACCATTGAACCCTATACATTGATAAAATGAAGAAATTATCCGCACATATATGCAGGTCAAACTCTAGTTATAATTAAATCCAGTTTCCTTGAAATTTGTTTTCCATTCCAATACTAGTTATATTATATAAATTTAATATATTATATTTCATATGTCATCCGGTGACGGAGGCAAAAAATAGTTTTGTTGGGGGCATAGAAACTAAACTAAAATATATAACTAGGGGCATCATATAGATTAGACTTTAAGTTACTCTAATTTGTTTAATCTTGTTGGGTTCATTGCCTCCATCTTATTGTATGTGGATCCATCACTGCTCGCATCTCTGTCAAGTCCTTAAGTCTGTGGAAAGATGACAATGTATGTACCATAAAGAAATTTGATTGCCATTAGGATTGTTTTATGGGAAATTAGGCCTAATAATCAAGAAAAAACTATAATTCACTAAATAACAAAAACCTCAGTCTCTTTCCTACTTTCTCTTCCTACTCTCTCTACTCCCACTCCCAAATTCTAATTTTCATTTTTTTGGTTATTTGACATATAAGCTCTTGTTTTATCACATTTGATTTGATTGGCAAATTTTAAAACGCATTTATATTACAATCGAAAGGAAGAAAAAAACGAGTTACACCAGTCAAACCCCCACATTAGTAATGGAAATTTTACATTGAAAACTAAAAAAAAAAAACAAAAGGAATTTAAACCGAAGGATCTACTCGAACTTGGAAACTTGGACTTTGTTCGGAAGACATGTACCCATGTACCCACCAACCCCACCACCATATTGTTTGTTGTTGTTGTTGTTGTTGTCAACTATACCCCCAAACACCATCCTAATTACACCCGTATCCTTTTCCCCGCCCTTTTTAACCGTTAGTAACCCCGTTTTGAAAACCTCCTTTAACCAACTCTCAAACGCACCGTTTTTCAAGTTACCGCTCCTGCTAATCTCCTCCACTAACTTCTCATCCACGCTAAACCTAACCCCACCTCCGTCTCCTTCTTCCGGAAAAACCTCCCTGAAAGCTGCCGTTATCATTGCCTTTTCGATTCCCGGTTGATATGACCGGTTAAGAACAAACCGGTTCTGAATCATGTTTAGAAAAGTGCTGGAGGAGAAGATCTCTGTCTCTTCCTCCCCGGTTAAGTCGCTTGAGATCGGACTTATCTCTCCTTCTATATCTTCTTCAGCTTTTAAGTTCAGGTCGAGATAAGAGCTGTTGAAACTCGATTGCCTCGAGAACGCTTCCTTCTTGATCTTACCCTCCTTAACCGGTAAATCCGAAACCGGTTTTCTCTTTCTCCCAGCACTCCGTGCCATGACCTCCAAGTTAATTTGCAAAACGGAGTCTCTGTTTCTCGCATTGTCCTCCTTTGTCAAGATAAAGATGGCTTGGCGGTTGATACCGGTTCGATTCTCTTCAAACCGATGAGCAAGAAGTTTCAAGAAACGTGAATCAGCCAAATCGATGTCTTCGATCAAGAACACAACCTTCTCGCCCTTCTCCAGTCCTCTCACCTTCGACTCGTTGTCTTTCTTCTTGAGATCAATATGAACGAGACACTCGAATGATCCGAAAACAGATTCAGCTACAGTGCGAGCTATGCTCCTCTTCGCGGCTCTGTCGTTGCCCTCTATCATAATCCAGCCGTCTTTCTTGTCCAACACGGAATCCATTAAACACTCAGCAACCAAACGCATTGTCACAGTTTGCCATGGAACGCTCTCCTCCAAAGTTTTGACCAAAGCACTGATCTTCTTTCTCGTCTCGGTTACGGAATCTGATGGAAACAGAGAACGCCCTAAGTCAAGAGTGGTCTTCACATTCTCGTTGTCATCATCAGCTTCAGCTTCGTTGATCGATTCACCCTTCTCATATCCGTTTCCGCCCAAATCAAACTCGATAGTGCAAGAAGTCTGACGTCTGAACTTGGCGATAGAGTTTGTGGCTCGCTGATGATTCGGCATTAACCCGAAGGAATCAATCAGAGATACAGATCTTGACCCCATCAGACTAGAGTGTCTTGTCTGATTGTGTATATGTTCACAAACTCTGTTCCATTTCCTCCTCAGCCCCATTAACTCTTCCTACACATCACCATAACCAAGAATTATATATTTGATTTATTTATTATTTTGGTCATACATCAATGGGGTACGTTTAAATTCGAATACTAGTTGTATCTACCTTGTGTGGAGAGTTGTCACCATCATGAGATTGGAGCCAAGAAGGCAAGAGTTTCTCTTGGTTAGCTTTAAGCGCTTTTGCTTCTCTCTCAAAGCTAGAAACACACTCAGGACAACAGCTTAGCACAGAGCTTATTGTCTCTTCTTCCTCGGCTTTATTGTAACCAGAAAAGGACTTTGTCGCATTAACACTGCTCATGTTCCACGCCTGATCATGTCCACTACAAATTAAACAAAAACGGTCAAGAAAAAGAAATATCAGTGGCATTCTCGCTAACGTCTGAAAACAAAGCACAAAAAAAATAAAAGTAAAAAAGAGATTTTGGATTGTTGTAAAAAGTGTCCTGTAGACAAGAAGACAAAATGTTTCCCTCATATATTATAGGACGGGTCGCTTAGCTATCAGACATAAAAAGAGAACTAGAGACTAATCAACCAAAGTGGTAAAAGGGTAATATCGTCCATACTTTGCTACAAAACAAAAACATACACTTAAAAATCAAAAGTCTCAAGCTTTATGGTTGCAGGAATATTCTCATCTACGATGTTTCGAGATCAATTTGTCTACAAGCAATGATAAAATGAGTTATTTGCATTTTTTCAAATCTAAATAGTATCAAACTCCATCAATATATTAACCGCATATTGGATAATGGTACTACTAGTTGTTCAAAAAAAAAAGGATAATGTTACTACTAATATGAATACAAAGTTTAAAATCTACCTACCTTTAGCAAAACTTAGGTGGACTCCTATTATCCTATGAGGGTCCAAGTTAAAAAAAAAAACGTTTAATAAGACTGTACAGTGTGGAAGGACCGGCATGGAGGCATAGACACAGGGTTTAGGCTTCCATGAGACACTGATCTGAGTAAGTCAGAGAACAAAGACAGACTCTAAAGGGACCAGTTTCAAGTAAAAACACAACATTTTTTAAAAGAAATTATCTAACTATTATTTTTGAACTACGACATAAAGATTCGTTTTTTTTTGTGAGTTCAAACATAGGTAGTATACTAGCTAGTGTCACTATCTACGCAAAACCTTTTTTGACCCAACATCACTTTTGTGAAAAAATGACTGAACAGTTTTTAACGTTTTAGAGTAAATAAATGGTAAAAAGTAAGAAAAAGAGTTTACCTTGTCGCATGAAGGCTTAAGCCAAGATTAGCTGACGAAGGGACAGAGACAGGATGAAGAGCCCACAGTGTTTCTAACGAAGGTTGTCGCATTTGACATCTCATGTATGTCTGAAACGAAGCTGTTCCCATTACCCAAACCCTTGTCTTAGAACCATCATCATCAACGTCCTCGTCGTCGTAGTCCGCGATTAGTTTCCCAATCTCTTCAACTAGATGATCCAAAGGACTGTAAGACGGTGGTGATATCTCACCACTGTTGTTGCTGTTCACCTCCCTGATCGTCCACGTTAAGTCACCGGTGAAGATAATTACATTTTTGCCACTGGTCGTGAGAGAAACCACTTTCTTCCTTAACTCGTTTAAGTTCATCTCCACGTCTTCTCTCCTCATGAACTTGGAGGCCATCGGTGAAAACTGAAACTTGACGAGATGGGTCTGCTTTAAATCCCCGAGCTCTCCTCTCTCTAGCCTCCCCATCAGCTCGGAGACGAACACTTCCGTGAACGAGACGGAATCTCCGACTATCACAGGGTTCTTCTTCTTCTTCGTCTTCTTCCTCAGAAGAACGTCAACGACGAGTTTTAAATCGTTTTCTCTCAGGTACTGATGAGGGGAGGAGGAGGAGGAGGAGATGAAAAGTGGGTTTTGGTTAGGAGACTGGTTTGAGAAATGGGTTTGCCATAAACCGACGTTAGGGTTTAGAAAGTTGAAGTCTTTAGGGTTGTTGTGGTAGTGGTGATGAAACCGAGTCATGTTGTTGTTGATGTTTGGTTGCTGGTCGGGGGAGTTTGGAGATGAGAAAACTCCGACGACGGAGCCGCCGGCGTAGAACACGGAGGAGACGGAGCATTCCTCGACGCAGTTTTTCACGGCGGTGCTGTTGAACCCAGCTTCTCTCATGACCCGGCTCACGCTCGGGTCGTCGAGGATGGATATGACCAACTGTTCGAGCTCCACTTTGACGGCGAGCAGCTGCGTCTGCTGCGTTTGCGTTTGGGTTTGTTGTTGTTGTTGTTGTTCGATGCAGTCTCGTCTCTGGTGGGCTTGAGCTCTTTTGAGCGCAGCGACGAGGGCGTTCGCGAGAGAAGGCTGGCCGTGGAACATGGGACCGGGGATAGTGGGAAGCCTGTTGAGGGCAACGTTGAAACAAAGCTCCAGGGCTCGGCATTGAAGAGGATGGTTTTGGTTTTGGTGATGGTGAAGAGAAGGGGCAAACTGGTAATTAGGTGTGAAACCAGGGTGGGATTTAATGCACGCCCTTCTCAAAAGACTTGTCCTTGATGACAATAATGTAGCTGCTACATGGAGAGGAGTGACCTGAGCCCATAAAAAAACAACAAAAACTTTTTTTTAGTAAACATGAAAAGATCCAAACTTTGAATGAAACACAATGAAGTAGAAAGATTTTTTAGAAACAAATTTCAAAAAAGGAAAAAAAAAAATTAGAAACCTGAGCATGGCCTCTTCTCCGAGCTAACGTGAGAGATTGCTTCAAGACAGAAGCAGCCTCTGTAGTGAGTGTCTGTTGAATCGTATAACCACCTGTTCGCATAACTTGTAAACCTAAACCCTAACCCCCACCCCCACCTTTGGTACTGAAAAACAACCACTATCGAAAGCTGTCTGGTGTTTAACTTGAAAACTTCTGCCTCCTCCTCCTTTAACCACACCCCAAATAAGTAATAACCCACAAGTGAAGGAAACAGAGTAAAAGAAAGAAAGAAAAGGAGCTTCCTTTCTTATGTTTGGTGACTGTAAAGAAAGAGTAAGAGAAATTTGGAGAGAGAGAGAGAGAAGGTTTAAGAGAGTTTTAGTCCAGATAAGGAACTTAGACCAAGCTGGTTCCTTTATACTTATTTCATGCTGGGTTTTCTGTTCCTCATATTGAATTATTTTTGAATTTTATTAAAAAGTTTCTTTTGTTTATTTATTTTAAAGGGGTTTTTGATCTCATAATGCTTTTACTTTATGATGGGTTTCTTTTTGGACAAACGAGCAGCTTTTGTATGCTTTTGATTTTTGCATTTCACTCAACTTTTGTCTTCTTTTAATTACAGTGCAGCTTCAGTGTACCATTTTGCTCATCATTTCCTTTAATATATGGTAATTATTAGGGAATAAGAGCATAAAAAGCTGCATGTTCCAATTTAATTTTCACTTCAATATATGCCCACCCTCTGAAATTAGTCGACAGGGAGAAGTATAATTGTTTTTGGTTAAAATAAAATAACAATTGTTGTTTTTGGTTAATAACTTTTGGTGGATTGATCAGACAAATTAAGTAAACTCATTTTGTTTTTTAGTGAAGTATAAACTTGCACTCCTTTTTTTTTGGTAAACCAACTTCACTTGTAGATATGAAGAACCTCCTTGAAAACGTATTTAAATTCTACAATACATGCTGATTAAACTCCCAACAACAAACTAAATAATAATTAGAAGATGTGTTTAAATTAACGCTGTAAAATATAATATTTATTCCATGGTTATAACAGACGTTGTTAGTCTCTTTTTGCATTGATGTGCGTAGGAGTGCCAACAAAGATCTTCTTGCTCTTTTTATGTATATCTTAGGTTGGTCTAAAAAGGTTATTTGGAGTCTCATTTGTTTAATCTCCAATAAAGATATACTACAGTGATATTTTTTAGTTAAAAATGATTTTTATTGTAATAGTGAAAATCAATTAATTACAAGAAGGACAAAAGAGAGGAATGGGCTCTCTCTCTTTCTATCACGCCAATCCTAGGAGAGAGACAGCATTTCATTCCCGGAATACTGCAAAAGCAACCTTCTGTCTCATCTCTCTCTTTTGTTTATATCATAAACTCTAAAATCATTCATTTATCTATTTATTTCATAAGAGTTGGTGTTAACTCTTAAGTGAAAGGTGTTTTGTATTTTTAGTGTGTACAAATAATTAACCGCATTTTCGTTGGTAACAGAAATTTATTGGTACAAATAATTAACTTTCATTTTAGTTATGCATGGTGAAAAGCGGTTAATATTTTGTGAATTCGAATGTTTTACTCTTATTAGCAAGAGAGGCGTTTGGATTGTTCAAATAATGAAGTTTTTTTTTTGTTCTAAGAGTACGTTTCATGTTACATACAATGAAAGTATGATTAGCTCAATTAGTTTCATCTAAAAGATCATTTTTATTACTATGAAAAAGTTAGTTGCAATCTTTTATATTTTTAATTATTAAACCGATCTGCATGCATCTTAGCAATTCTTCATTAGTTAGATAATCAAATTATCTACAAAAATACATTGGGTATAAATCTTAATCTCAAATAAATTTAATATATTAATGGATTGAGGTTAGACTTGGTAGTCAAATAATTACATAAAACGTGTTAAAATTACAAAAGATACTGTCTTTTGTAAATGAGGTATGTATATTTTGAGCTTTTTAATATAAAAATTAAATTACGTACAATAATATATATATATATATATATATATATATATATATATATATATATATATATATATTTATTTATTTACCTAAAAATCCCAACAACCCACTTTAATTCTTCTTTTACCAGTAACTAAAAGAACCATAAAAAGAAGTACATATAAGTATTCCTCCCAAGTGGAATTAGAATAATATTTTGTTAATTACATGCATGTTTTGAACTTTTCATATTGGTAATCACGAATTATACTACAATTATTATGAATATTTTGAAGTTTTCAAAAAATACTATCTCAAGGGGCTATAAGGGGACCAATGTTAACTCCAATTTGTTGCCCGCATATCGCTCGAGGATTGGTCTATTTCAAGCATATCTTGCTTGCCCACATTAGATACGTTTGCATGTGAAAATTTATCATCAAACATTCTTAAAAGAATTGTAGCATAATCAATGTTGTAAAAAAAACTTAACTGTTAAATAGTGTTTAGACTTTAGGCACTCAAAGACCATTGTGATTATTCTGTAGACATCAATGTTAATCATTTTCACAAGTAAACGATTTAGATAATTCTAAATGGTTTAGATAATTCTAGACGACTTTAAACGGTCAACAAAATTGTTAACCAATTTTTCAGTGTTGTTCTTTAATTTTCTAACTATACATAATTACACTCTTGTTTTTTTAGCATTCTTGATTTTTTAGATGTGTTTTTGTTTTTTCGCATATATATACTTCGTGTTTAGTTTTGATATTTCTAATGTTTCTTTTGATTTTTTTGTGTAGCTTTAGTTTAAAATATTTTATTTTATTATTGTGCACAACAGTATCATGCGCTACAATATACAATACATTTAATACATATTAGTTTATCATGCAAATGTGTCTAAATCGCTATCTAGATTTTGACTAAGCTTTCTAAATACCAAACCGCTTTTTCAACACCGATTATAACTTGGAAAAGTATGTTCTCATTACAACTCGATTGAAGTTTTGTAAAGAACAAATACTTGTAGTCGGCTTCGTCATTCCACTGGTAAAAACTAGAAATCGTTTTCCAAAGACATCAATCTATTATAACAACAATACTATTTAGTTAGCAGCTCCATGCCTTGTTATTAGTATTAAGTTTTATAGTGCAATGTGATTACTCTAAAAGGAGTAACAAATTAGTGATCGATCTTAGCTTGAATGATTTATCGTAAAAAATGATTAGTAAGTGATTTTTTAGTATTCGGTTCGATCATGGTGTTAATAGACTCCTCAAATCAAAATAATGTGCTTCTCTCTCGACTATTGTGAAAGCACACTATCTTCCACTAGCCAGTCTTGCTTTATTTCATAATATACATGTTTCAACTATGTAACGGATCTTATTGAATCTCTTTTTGGTCAAAATTCGAAAAGAAACGTCATGACAAAAAGGACTTTATTATATTCTCTACTTCAATATATATACACATCTTTGTTGCTTCGCATATGCATATGAGTATTAATTAGTAATTTAGTTTATAACCACGTGGTAAAAGAAATTTGTTCTTAACCCCACCATGCATATGTTGTTTGGCCGATAAAAGAATTCACAAAAATAATCAAAGAGGACAACAAGAGTTAATTATCTCCTATATATTAATCGAGGAGTCACTTTAATATATATCTTCTCATGACGTGTCATTCATACAAATACAATGACAAAATTCTTATAATTTCATTGGTCGAAATTTGTTTTTCCATTTATTTTAAAACAATATCAAACATTAATAACTTACCTTATTTTAAACATGGATTACTTACAAGTTGATATCATATTTATTACATGTTTAAATGTAATTTACCTTAATGATTCTAATTAGTTAATTGGCGATATTAATAATTTACCTTATCTTGAATACGAATTACTTGATATCATATTAATTGTAAACCACTAAATATAATTTTAATATCTTTCTTTAAATTTTGATATATTTCTTTAAAATAATATCATATTCACTTATGTATAAACTATAACAAAGAATCATGAAATACCATCGAAATGGTTTTCGATGATAAATAAGTAAGTAATGATATTATTATTTTTTTGCAATTCAGAATCATCTTTTATTTTTATAGGTAAAATTTAGAATTGATTATCTTAATTTGATTGGTTGTTGGCATTTAAATTTTCATTTATTTAAATAATTTTTTAAAAGAAAATTAATATTACCAAACAAACAATTAAACATCTTCAATATCGATGAATTATAATAATTTCGGTACAGAAACAATCAAATAGCATAAATTCTCTTATACAAGTTTAGAATTATACATATAAAATACATATGATACTATAGAAATAACTATAGAAACGATTTTAAACACATTTCTATTAAATATTTTATTAATAGTGAATACAATAAATTATAGATTGCAAAAAAACTAATTAATTTAACCCTAATAATATTTTTTTATACTCACTCAATATATATAATTTCCAAAAATGCGTCCAATAAATGCAAAACGTTCAAATATACAATTTTAAAAATTTCCAGTCATTTTTAATGACAAATGTTGAGGGTTAGTTGAGTTACCATTTTATAATATGATTGAAGTATTTGTATATTAAAATCATAAAAAATATGGTAAGTCGTTGAAAATAATATTAATCAATGACAAAATTTATTAATAATTATTTTAATAAAAATAGAAACTTTAGTAATATGAGACCAGAGTTAATACTCTACTCATATAATTCATATAAGTTTATTATAATAAATTGCAATATGTTTATTTTTTAAATATAAAAAAGAATACTTAAAAGACGCGTGAAAAATAATAAAACGTGTGTGTTGTATTCTTGGTTATTTATATTTTATGTACTAATTTTTTTATTTTTTTTGTTGAAATACATGTGTTTTATGTATTACTAAATTAATTAATTTTGTGTGATTTTACAACATGGAAAAAAATTGGTTAAAGAAAATCACTATAAATGATAAGTCCTAAAACTAATAAAATTGAAGATTGAAAATGGAAAATATAGCTTAAACTGAATGTAAAATAAAATTATTTATAAAATGATGATGTGTATTTTTTACGGTATGATAAATTTTTAAAATGTATGATAACAAAGTTCTGAAAAAATTTATACAAATAGAAACATGATATTTTGAGATAATAAAACTATTTAATCTCACATTAATATTAGATATATATGTCTAAAATAATGACATTATGTTATTTTATAATATATATATTATTTTCTGATATATAGTTAGTTAATTAGATTTAAATAAAATATGATGCATTAAAGTAATTAAAAATGAAAATAAGACTTTTAAAACTATCTAAATTAAAATTACTTTTAATGAAAATCTTGGTCAAATGAATTATTGTTTGATAAGATAGTGTGATGATAGAAGAAAATTTAAAGATGAATTTGTTTGGTCAACCAATTGTGACATTTATATTGAACAGTAAAGGGGTGAGTAAGGGGGTGTTAGTTGGACCTAGATTTCTATAGAGTTTGTTGATTTGAAAAGTTACGAGATTTGTCAAATTTGGAAAGAGTTATAGAGAATTTTGTATATTGTGAAAATTTATGAAAATAAAATAATATAATGATTTTAAAAATTCTAGGGAAATATGAAAAACTTTCAAAATCTTTGTTTATGAGTTAACAATTCAAGAATACAACTCAAAGTAACACTTACTTTAATAGATTTGAAGAACCATTAAAATCTAAACTTTTTGAATAACAAACCAGTAACACTAGATTTTAATGAGAATGTGAGAATTTATAAACCAATAACACTAAACTTGAAAATTCTATTAGTCATTATAAATCCAATTTCTACTAACACCTCCTAAATCAAAGATGTGTGAGAAAGTGATTTGTTATTTAAGAAGATTATGGAAACTTTGTAACTAATTTGCATCTAAATAAAATAAAGCGGTAGACAAAATAATGCAAAGAATAGAATGTCTTTTTTGTTCATTAGTTTTCAGATTTGTATTAACCACAAGTTATATTACAAAAAGAATTTTGGAAATTTAAATTTAAATTTACAGAATTATAATTGTATTTCAAATCTCTTCTAAAATTATATAACATGAATATTTTTGATTTTTAAGTATTTAAAATTCATTTTTAATCATTATGATTATTATTCAAAATTACAAAACTCTAACTATAGTATATAGTTTTCATACTATTTTTAACGCTTTATTTTCATTGATAATGATTTGCTCATATTACATCTTAGAAAAGAATACGACAAGATAACAATGAAAAACTAATGGTCTTTGAATACCAGAAACTAACAAGGATAACATAAATGACGACACATTAGCAATAACAAACTGGTCTTGTTTCGAAGTAAGATAAATTAGGTATTTCCATTTCATCAGTAGGAGACAAACTTCTAATATCATTAACGAAAACAAAAATAGAATTTTCATAGTGTGGATAAATCTTCTTCTCCAATTGCCTTCGTCAATTTTACTCTGAGTTATCTTTAATTAAGCTACCGTTGAACAAATATAAACTGCAAAGTACAAATTATATAGATAGTCGATCACATCCATTGACACCACCTTTAAAACATATGTCCATGAAGACAATGGAAACGTGATATCAACCACTCTGCCATTGGACATGTTCCCACCATAGAACACAATAGAAAACAACAGTAATTTGTTTATATCCGCGAAATCGAGAGTACCCACTTAGTTTATGTTTAGTTTAGGTTACGTTTCAAAGACGTAACTCTTCATTATAAACTAGCTAGAGATTCGCTTGACGAAGTCCTCCGTTCGATTTCTACAAAAAGCAGAGAGGAACTATTTTACATGTTTTGATCCCTATTACAAAGAAACTATAGATCAAATGTCCAACTTTTAGTTCCTCGATTACTAGGATTTGCTGCATCTTCCATCTTTGAATGGATCTTCCTTTTTATGCTTGGTCTCTAGAATTTTGTGTTGTTAGCTGTACGGCATCTCATGTTGGAACTATTTTTAGCAATGTATTCATATGCTAAAAATAGAGTTAGTGTGAATGAGAAATGGAGGTCTAATGTGTGTGATTTGAGAAACTTGTATAGAGTTACAAATATACACATTAAATATTTGGATTTGGGTTTTGATTTGTTAGTTGGACTTCATGTTCATTAACTTAATCTTATAAACCAAATATATGTGATCTTTTATATTCATAAAATATAAAAAGAAATCCATTTAAAGTATATTATTTTGTTTGAATGAGTCAACTAATAATAATTATATTCTTTAATTTTTTGGTCAAAATGTGAAATGAATTCACATATTAATTGACAAAAATTAAAGTCTCCATTAGTGCACCATGGAGGTTTCATTTCTATGTTGAAAATGAAACTTGTGCTTTTCATTATTTTTCTATATAAATGGCTTGTTAGCATGATAGAAAGAGACACATCAAATACCAAAAGAAAAACCACAATCTCCTATATTGAATAGTCATGTTAGTATTTTTTATTTCTTGTGTCTGAGAGTGCAACACAAAACCAGTTTCGCCAGGCTTCTGATAGAGTGACGCAAATTCAGAAGATTGTTTGCAGTTAAGACTGATAGAACCGTATTTTATAAACTACGGATTACTGAATATTGTAAAAAATAAAAATGATAATACTATACCAAAGAGTAAGAAAATGATGATACAACTGCAGAGGCGAGATATTATCTCTTTCCTTAACTCAAAATACGTCCCGTAGTGCGACGGTTCGATAACGTAATGAGTCCCAGGATACAACTGCAAACAATCTTCTGAATTTGCGTCACTCTATCAGAAGCCTGGCGAAACTAATTCTGTGTTGTACTCTCAGACACAAAAATAAATAAAATAAAACATCACTATAACATGGAGGAATTGTATTTGTTGTTGGTTTTCAAGTATGTCTCACTCTATCGTTTTCTAAATGGCTCACAAGCCTTTATATAGAAAATACAAAACATCACATTATGCTTTTGAGAAGCCATAACATACAAGAGAGTAATGGAGTCTTAAAGTCAAAAAATCAATGTTGTCATTAAGAAAATTTAATTCCTTTTGACTCAATTTTTAATGACTTAGCAATAAAGAATATATTATATATTTGACCAAATCAAACATAAATAATATTTCTTTTAATTTGGGTTTGCATTTTATATTTATACAAACATAAAGATAGTCATGAATAGGTAATGGACATAATATCCAACTAACAAATTCAAACCCAAATATCCAATATATGACATTTGCTAATTTTTAATATTTAGCCAAACTCATTTTGGACTTCCATTTCTCATTCAAAACCAACTCTGATTTTGACATACGAGTACACTACTTCATAGTGTCAAACATTCGGTTATTCCGACGAACGTCTTTGTCCCGAAACATACCGAAAAATGGTCTTAAACCATTTTGTCAAAAACGAGTTCCAACATCTCAAGTATAAGTGTATACGTAAATTAAAATCACAGCAATCATCCAGCGAGTACAAACTGTGGATATTAGGAATTCCTAACACAAACAAACACCAAAGTATACTTTAAAAACCTCGGTCAATAGCAACACCAAAACGTTCTTTTTTGGTAAAACTAAAACATACTTTAGTCTGCCACCGACCGATCTCATGTTAACACAAAATCCCTAAAACTCAACACTTGGTCGCGTAACATTTAGAATAGCGAACACGCGTCTTTCGTTTTCTAAACACAATCACAACGAAGACCATAGTTATTCATCACTTAGATTTGTTTTCCTTATATAATTTGTTTTCCTTATATACGCTTAGATCTTTGACCATCTCTAATCTATATTGCTATGTTTCCTCGAAAATAGAAGAGTAATAGTTCATACAGAGCCGTGTTCACCGTTGTGAGAAAAAGGCGCAAACCTCAGGCCCCTTAATTTTCAGTCAAATTTTAGGGCCCCACTTATATGTACAATACATTAGTTTGTGTGCAATGATTTATATGTATAATACATTAGTTAATTTGTAAGTGTTAGGAATATTTGCAAACATATATATAGAGGTTGAGTGGTTATATATGTTTTTCTCTACATGTTAGCTTGGAATATTTTTTTTGTTGGAATTTTTATTATAAACAGCTGTAGCAGTTGTAGTTTTTTTTATAAACATATCAATTAAAATTTTCATAAAGAGACCATTTAAAAAAAAGATTGTCTAAGGTGTTGCAATTTTTTTTTTGCCATAGGCCCCAAAAAGGGTTCGCACGGCACTGAGTTCATAGGAATAAGAATTCGTTTTTCTATTCGGTACTTTTTTAATTATGCTATTAAAATGATAAGAATATTACGAAGACATAGTTATTTAATTATGTTTGAAGTGAAGAGTTTATTATTTGGGTTTTATAATCTTGTATATGAAATTTTCAAAAAAGTTCACACATAGTTGTAACAAAGACATTTTTCTTTTGAATTAAATTTAATATTCAATTAAAAAAAAAAAGAATATTACGAAGACGATTTTACATCAGACAATTATACCACTTTGTTAGAATACACACCTGACTGCACTACTCTGAGCCGTCTTATGAGATCCATGTTTAATGGTATGTCGTGCACCAAGCTGAAAATCTACTGTAAAATACCATCAGCAAAACACTAAACGCTAAACCCTAAATTCTAAATCCTAAACCCTTTGAAAACCATAAACCCTTGGATAAATATGATATCTTTGATTTTTTTCTTTTTTTTAAATTTAACACGGTCAGCAAAACACTAAACCCTAAATAATGAACCATAAACTCTTGGGTAAGTTCTAAACTCTTGGATAAATCCTAAACCTAGGATATATGATTTATCCAAAGATTTAGAGTTTACCCAAAAATTTAGGGTTTACCCAAAGGTTTAAAATTTATAGTTTAGTGTTTTGTTGACTTAAAAATATTTAAAAGTTTATTTTTGTTTGCAACTATTATTATTTTTCATTTATTTTCATCTTTAAAACTATAATATAAGTTTGATAATATTTTGTTATATTTTGAAAAGATACAATGAATTAATAACGAAGTCTTATTGGTTGGTGAACCTACATGTTCATCTTATAGGGTGAAATCAAGAATTACTCAAAATATAATATGTGTATTTTCCTAAATAACACTATTTCAAATATAGAGTAATTTTTTTTGCTAATAATCCTTTTATATATAGAAATTAGCAATTTCTACTTTTGGAAAAGAAATAATAATATATTTAAAAGAAATTGCTATTAAATACTATTAGAAAAGGAAAAAATAATAATGAGTTGAAGTTCTTAGTACAACCACATGTGATGGTTTCTCACCACTACTTCTTACCAAAATATTAATAAAAAATAAAAAAATGGGAAAGGGAACATAGAAAACATTAACATCATCTCTTCCTAAAGAAACCATTGCACATAAAATTCTTCACCTGCCCTTTCATAAATGTTTGAATTAGTTTTAAGTTTTAACATAATAAATTTTTAATTACAAAATTAAATTATATTTAGATATTAATATCACAATATGCAGAGACTGAGTTTAAAGATACCAACAGTAATGATGTTCTTAGCTTTATTTGTTGGTTTTATACGAATTGTAATTTAAGAGAGTAGTCAGATGCAAAATTATAATGTGCTTTGCCTTTCAATGAAAATTGTTATATAGTTTGAGATTTTGACAGGTATGGTAAAAAAAGAATTAGCTAGCAGTAATATGTGGTTCTTTTAGAAATTTAGGGATATACACTAGTTTGAAAGCACGATTCTGGAAAGAAAAACACAGCAAAATAAAAATAAAAAGCTTATCATGAACGGGAAAAAATTAATCTATCACAAGTTCAAAACAAATGCAGATAATCAAGACATGTTTTGTTATATGATACTCGCACTCATTTTCTACAATTCGAAGTCAAAAGTGTCGTCTAGATTTAAACTATTTCATTCGAACGAACGACTGATTAAGGATTGCTTTATGCTTAAAAAATAAATATGTAGGTTATTTCCCTCATGATTAACATCAACGAAAAAATTAAGAAAAAGGCAAAGATAAAGCTTAAGAATTTGGGTGTACATGATATAGCTAATGAATATCGGAGCACTACTTTCTCTTTGTTTAGTGTAATGATCGGAGCTTCTAACATCGTGTAATCAATGAAGCGAAGAAGGGCATTCTTAAGGTGGTGAGAGTCCAAATCATTGGGGAATAATATTCCCATAGGACCCATGAACGGAAACAAACCCCCAAATATAAACATAAATTAATTGAGGCTACTCCATTTGCAAGGAAAGTATATACTTTTAGAGAAAGATTGATGAAGGAATAATGCAAATGAAGTTTTCTTTAATACCGATATGGAGCTAAAGTGGCAAAGTTTTAGTGTTCTCTAATGATGTGGTTTGCATTTTGCCTTACATAATTCCAACAATGGTTGGAATATAAAGATGACCCTATCATTGAAAATGCATCGTAACGTACTGTTAGTTTATAGTATTAGCTATACTAGAAACTTCATCCATAACTGAAATGTATACTACCTTTAACTTAGATCGCTATATATACACTCGTTAGAATAAGAAACTATGGGTTGTCATAATCGATTCCGTACATACTTACAGTGATTTTGACTATCATTGTCTGCATGATTTTTCTTATAACATGGTGTTTCATGGAAAAACCAACATCTAACCAAATCTGAACATGGAGATTTAAATATCGAACATTGCAACGATGATTTAGATAATAGATTACAATTATAATCAGGAAAAAGAATTTGAAAGTTTAAAACACGTTTAAGTTAGCTAGCATAATTAGGCATGGACGTTCGGGGCCGTTGGTTTCGGTTCGGTTGATTCGGATTTTTGAATTTTCGGTATCATATTCATAATTTCCATTCGGGTTTTACTGGACTCGTTTCGATTTCTTCCTGATTCGGTTCGGATCGGATTGTAACTAATGTTTGAAATTATCTAAAATAATTTTTAAGCCTCAAAATTGACATTTATTCAAAATATATAAATTATTAAAAATCTAATTAAAAGTTAATTAAACTATGTAAATGAACTAAAAGTATTCAAAATAACAAATAAAACAAACTACAAAAATAAGTTGAATACTCTATAATATCTAAATCACCGGATATCTTCGGATCATAGTTTAGATTTCGGTCCGGTTCGCATTATAACCGATTCCCGAAGTACTAGGCTCTTAAGTTCCATTCAGATATTTTTTTATATAACAGTTTGAATCCAGTTTCAGTTTTTCCGGTTCAGATTTAGGTAGGTTCAAGTTAGTGTAAAAATGTCTAGACCTGAGGATAATGATTAAATTTGATTTTGCAAATACGCATTAAATTTGATTCCGCAAATATTTTAACAATCACAAAAAATGTAAAATAAATACATTTTTGCTGAAAAAATATTTAAAAATTATTAAGTGGAAAAGTAAATTTAGTTGATTATTTAAAAAATAATATTTTTATATTATTGAATTATATGATACTATAATTTGATTTATAATATTATAAAATGTCAATATATTATTAAAAATATTGAAAATAAGCTAAGTATTTATAATAACTACTAAAGTATTTTAAATAAATTTAGTTATTTTTACATTTTGTAATAGCCAGTTTAATTGTTGATATTTGTCTTTGCTTATAACAAAGTAAATACCATATAAATATTTTACAATCTAATTTGTTCATTCGTAAATTTCAATCTTTTGTAACTTAATTAATTTTTCTACGGCTTAATTATTTTTTTCTGATTCGCGATTAATCTATTACCATTCAGAGCCTAATTCTTAATGCATAAATCACTGTCTCGCAAGCAGTAAACGTGCTTAAACTAGTTTAACACCGAGGGTGTTTATACTTTGTGTGCAATCGTGAAAAAATTCTGCGTATATATTTCAAGATTAAGTGGGATGTATTCAATTTAACATTTGATGTGATTTGGTTTTTAATGGAGTTTTAGATGATTTTAATAAGTTACAGAGATTTAGATGATTTTTGTTAAACTACTCTAGAATATCACCTAAAACAATAAGATTTGAGTTTTAATTTTTTTAACTAAGAAACTCCACCCAAACACCCTAAAATCACCTCAAAACTTTAAAACTCCACAACTTAAAATATTTTCAATAACAGTGGATTTCAGAGTACTTTACGGAATGTCAAGTTCAATAACAGTGGATTTTAAATGAATTTTTAAAATTCATGTTTGAATAACAGTAGATTTGTCATTTTAATACAAATCACTTCAAACTCTCGGTTGAATACACCTCCCTAATATTTGTTTAATAAAGTTATTCAGAAAGAGATTAGGTATATGAGTTTGCATAAATATGAAATGAGACGAAAAAACGCCTGTTAATTTTATATGAAAAGGGCATTTTGGTGTTGATCGGATCTAAAGCCTAAAGGAGAGAGGAGTTATCATTAAAGTATTAAAGGAGAAGGGGAAAAAGTAAAGAAAAAAGGTTAAACCGAAGGGATAAACAAAAGGCAAAAATAAAAGTGTGTGAATTATTTTCTTTGCCTTTTCTTTCAAATGTTAATGCTTTTCTTCTTTTGCATGGAAAGAAATTATTCATCATTACTCTCTCTTTCTTCTCTAATCCCGATGAAGCATGAATCTTGATCGATCAACCTTTTCTTTGAACTGAGTCTACACCTGAACCCACCGGATCGAAAAGAAGGTTTGGATGAGAAACTCCAAAGCATAGAAAGGATTTAAATGGAGAATTTAAAAGTAAAACTATACGAGCAAGAAAGAACATATTCTTCATGAGCTTTTAAGTTCGATAAGTAAACGATATTCCAATGTTAGTATACAAAAGTTATCATGTTAATATGAAATTCTCAGGATAAAATCAAAATATCATGTTCTTCATGACCTCTTAAGTTTGATAAAGAAACGATATTCCAATGTTAATATGAAGTTCTTATAGGATAAAATCAAAACAAATTTAAAACGGTACAATCGTAATGTGAACTATGAATTTGACCAAAATGTTTTTTTTTTCGATTTGCGTTTCGATGCAGAACTAGGTAGTCTAACACTTCATATACTTATAAGTTGATCGATAGATACATTTTTAATAATTCTTATAAAGATCAATCGACATAACCATGCACACCAAACAAATTACAAGAATAAAATGTTTAAAATTCCTGAGCATTGTCAGAATTCATGCAGTGGCTTTTACAGTTGATTTGATGTGCGAAAGCTTACCTAGAGACAGTTGAATTAAACATGCTCGTGTATAGATAGATACATGACGCTTCTAATCTCAAACAGTGACAGATTCGAGGGATGGATAATTCACCGTTTGTTTGTGTCTTTATCTTAGATTCTTGTTTGTCTAAATGAATGAAATTTGTACAGAGAATAAAAACCAAACTAAGACCAGTATATTAGTGTAGTTGAAATCTACTCAAAGTTTCAACTTCAGTTTAGATAATGTATACTAGATTCTTTTGGCTCTTAATTACTCAATCTCTTTGGAATACATTGGGTGAAATAGGAAAACATCTGCAAACTAAGAGAAGAGGAAGGTATTGGATTCAGGATGATTCACGAATTTAACCTCGCCCTACTAAAAAACAATTATGGCGCTTAGTACAAAATCCAGATTCTCTAGTTGACTAGAGTCCTCAGAAGAAAGTATTTCAGATATAGCACACCCTTGCGGCTAAATACAATAGATAGACCCTTATACATATAGACAAACATAATGGCAGCGAAATCATTAATGCTATTGGGAATCAGGCAGAAAATACATTCAGGAAATGAGATTAGAATCTGCGAAAACAATTGGATACCGACGATACCAGCACGTCCAACTAAACCAATAACACCAATGGTTCATCCAATGATGTCAGCTCGGGACCTTATGTCCGGGGATCCAAAAACATGGGACTTGGAAATGCTTGGAAATTATGTACACCAAGATGAGATCTCTCTGATTCAATCATTGGCCATAAGTCAAAGTTATCAAAGGGATAAATATTGTTGGAACTACACAAATAATGGAATGTATACTGTTAAATCTGGATATTGGGTAACTAAAAACATTCTCAACACAGTGTAAGACCAAGGGGAGCCGAGCATTAAAGTGCTCCAAGCATTTTCTTGGAAGATAAATACTCCACCAAAGCTGAAACATTTCGTCTGGCAAGCGATATCTGGACAATTAGGAGTAACAAACAACTTAACTCATCGCCATATGCGATGAGACAATCATTGCCCTAGATGTGGAGCAGAGGATGAAACTATTAACCATGCAATATTTGAATGTCCCTCATCGTTACAGAGTTGGGCACATGCAGCGACCCCAACTCCACCATCGATGTTTCCTACTACAAGTCATTATACGAACATAGACTATCTTTTCTGGAGGAAAATGATATAGAAGATCCTGAGCTGGATAGAGACTCATATCCCTGGATTATGTGGTGTATTTGGAAAGCCAGGAATGACAAACTATTCCAAGAAACAGACATAGACCCGGTAGAAACTGTCTGACATGCTGAATCAGAATGCTACACTTGGTTTGAGGCGAATAAACATGAAGCTCATATATAGCCAGAATACCTCCAGCACAACATTCAAAGTCAGAAAGATGTTTGATAGATGATTCATAGACACATGAAGCACTTTTTAGTGGTTATGGATGGACATGGAAAACTGCAGAAGGAACAACACAATTATTAGGAGTAAGGAACCAACGACGACGAATCTCACTACTTCACCCGGAGCTTGAGGTCCTTATATGGGCGATGGAATGTATGCTTCAACTATCCACGTGACAGAATTTCAGCACTGATTGTCAGGATCTAGTCTCAATGATTCAAAATCCATGAGCATGGTCCAACTTCTCCACTGAACTGGATGAGCTGCAAAGGCTGAAGAACAATTTCTCTGATTTATCAATTGTTTTTATTCTTCGTTCTGAAAATGTTTTATCTGATTCTTTAGCTAAGATAGAAAGATCTTTCTATAGGGATTTGTACTACATTAGTTGTTCTATTCCGGTCTGGTTTCTCAGACCACCTCAAGCTTGAGTAATAGATGAGCCGTTCGATGTTAAAAAAAAATACTCCATCTCTTTCATTATAACCGGTGTTTAAAGAAAATATTTTGTTACAAAATAAATAATATTTTACTATTCTAAATAAGATATAATATCATTTAAAATTTGTGACCAACAACAAAATAGTGTATTTTATTATTACTTGAATTATGTTTATTGTAACCAGGATAAATTATATAAAAAGATTATTTTCTTAATCATTGTGTAAGAACCTTAAACACCATATATATTAAAACGAAGAGAGTTATGTTTAAGAAATATATCTGCTCATTAATTAATTGCGTACATTAATTGTTTTTATGCCGTACTTACTGTAAATAACACTTTGACATATTATTCCTTTTAAACTAAACTGCAGGATATAATTTTATTTGATTGAAAATAAAATATTTGATTGAGATTATTTTCACTAATATTCATGATGCTTACAATTTATTCAAAATATCTCAGAAGCTCTGATTCATATATATGTTCAGGTAACTTTATCCACCCAAAAAATAATTGCCTGGGTATTCAGATGCTAAAGTGAATAACACTTTTTGACATATTATTCCTTTAAACTAAACTGCAGGATGTAATTTTATTTGATTGAGATTATTTTCACTAATATTCACGATGCTTACAATTTATTCAATATCTCAGAAGCTCTGATTCATATGTTCAGGTAACTTTATCCACCCAAAAAATAATCGTATGGGTATTCAGATGCTAAAGTGTGTAAATGATTGACGTGACTCAGAAAAGCATGCCCTACATAAATAGTGAGGGTATAGGTAGAAACATTCCAAATACCACATACAATATATGCAGGGCATTATGTACGTTTTTTTTGTTCAAAAAAAATAAATGTACGTTTTTGTTTGAAAGTTGTATTTATATGTTTGTTGGTGAATAGACAAGAAATATCCAACATGAAAAAATAAATAAAGCATACGAAAACAAAAGTATTAAAAATGGATTTCGAGAAATTCAAAAAAAGAAGAAGAAATTTCGAACATAATAGAGTTGATGTATTTCTTCTATGTTTCCCGCGTAATTAAATGTTTGAAAGTATTATTTTCAGTTTGATGATTAAATTATTTAACGAAACAAGTATAGAGACACTAATCTTCATCAAAAGAAAATGCCATATAGAAGTGGTCCAGACTAGTCACGTGTTGCCACGTGTGGGTCTT
This sequence comes from Raphanus raphanistrum x Raphanus sativus, assembly GCA_019705995.1. NCBI lineage: Eukaryota > Viridiplantae > Streptophyta > Magnoliopsida > Brassicales > Brassicaceae > Raphanus > Raphanus raphanistrum x Raphanus sativus. Next base: position 45,701,207 of record CM034043.1, on the reverse strand, counting down.
ATGTCCCTCGCGATGCCAAAATATTAATTTTCCAGTGGCCGGGATTCGAACCCAGGTGACGAAACTCACAGCTGTAAACTCTTTACCAACTGAGCTAGAAGCTCCAGTTAAATATTAATACTGTAACTGTTTTGAGACTTCGACCTAACTAGCTGAACCTATTTTATTTCTTGGAACCTTAATTTTGCTAATCCTGAACAGAGAAAAACGTTTTGTCCCAAACGCGAGGGTTTCTGATACCTTTGAGGTTTTTTTTTTTTGCTAAACAACCTTTGAGGTATTGTTTCAGTAAATGACTGATAAATAAATATCTTTAAAAGAACAATTTGAGGTAAACAAATTGAAGTGTAAAGACAAGACAACGGCTAAATAGGCACGGATCTAATTTGGTTAGTAGGTTCTGGTAGAAAAAACATCTGGCTGTAACTTTGAGGCAAGAAAAGATAAGACTTTACATGCCATATTATTAAGTGTAAAAAGTGAATATTGTATTGCGTACAGTCCACTGTTGCGGTCAAAAAAGTTTTCTACTCATCATCTTTTGCTTCATTGGTTTTGTAAAGGAATAAAAATAACGTTTATCCCTTTGTTTGTTTATATAAATAACTGTATTTTGCGTCGTAACAAGAAAAGTCTTGATACGTATCTTCGCTTTTGGTTTCTTTTGTAGTGTAGAAGCTAACGAGCACAATCGTAGACTATAGGCACTAGCACTAATTAGATATGTTGTCTTAATATGTTTGAGCTCTCATGAGCTCAAATTCACACGAGAAGAAGATTGTATGATTGTCTCAAAAGAAAAGGTTGTATGAGTTAATTCCATGAGGCACACGATACTCCACGTATTTTTACGATTTAACGCTAGTTCGGATGGCCACGTTGGGATTTCGAAACTGGATCCGTATTAGAGTCGTAACTCCCTCAAAACCACTAAACCACTAGTCCATCACCATACGGTTAAAACATAAATTGCATATAAGTGCTTCTCTTAAGCATGTTTTATGCTTTTTTTTCTCAGAGCAAATCAAAATAGTTTATGAAAACTTCAAACGCACATAGTTAATAATATGTAGATTTCGGCTATTAAAAATCAAAATCTATATTTACTGTAACCGTATAATTATATTATAAGTATTTTATGTTATAAGAATTCAGATTTTTAATATGTACGTACATAAATTTGGGCAGAGCTACTGATTCTTCTTGGGATACTTTCAATTTTACCATGTTTAATATTACTTTTCAAATTTATCATTAAAATATAACTATTTTCATAAATATTTTAATTTTTTGAGAAAATTAAGTTAACTCTCTTAAACAATTTATAAATATTTACGAATAACTTATAAAATATTTACAGAAGTTTATAAACTCAATACTAAACTGTAAATAATAATCACTAAACCTTAAACTCAGTGTTAATTTTTTAAATTAATGTGCTTTTGAAAAATTATACTACTTAACTTAGGATGTTTTAAGCAATTTCTCTCCTTTGAAATGTTAAAATCTCAGATTTAATATGAAATTTGGTTATCTTGTAAATTATCTTTCTAATAAATTGTTCGTATCACGTTATAAAAAACATTGTTTGTGATAAAGAAGTATATAGTAGACATAACGTATGACATTTCAATTCATTAGGTCTAAGAAACATGAAGATTTTGTAAAATATCATTAGTTTAACGTGTAATAGAACGGTTTTAGTTTTGTATAATTTAAATTTGAATATAATTGTACATCTATCTATCTATACAAACAAAGTTGTTGCTTCTCTTAAGAGATTGACACCTAACACTCTCTAAATGACACTTCATCATAGTTTAAGATTTATTAACTACTCCACATTTTATACTAATTTTAAAAAATAATTTTAGACTTGATTTTAACTGTACGAGTACATCCAACTTTAATCAAATGAAAAATTAATATAAAAAACTAGTAAAATTACAGTCAACTTCTTATGACTAAACAGAAAAACCAGTGTGCCTTTTTACGAATACAATTTCAGGTAGTCTTCTGTCTTCTATAAAAAGACTTTTTCAAAATCTTCTCACATAGTATATCTTAAAAATAATATATAAACTAAAAAAATATTTTATGGAAGAAAATTAAAATCATGTAATTATAAACATTTGTAAATGATAAAAATTAAAATATAATAAAACTGAATTGTTTTTAACGTTGGTGAGCAAATGTACATTGAGTTATGATATTTTTTGGTTTAGAGTTTGGTAATATATATTATAGTATTATTTCTTATAGTTAGATTTTAGAATCTTAACTTTTTAAAAAATTTACTTATATGTGTTTAGTTTTGTGTATAGCAAACTCTTTAAAAATTAATTTTAAAATTGATGAAATATTTATTTATATTTAGTTAGTTATTTGATTATAAGATTTAAGTGAGTTAAGGTTTTAACAAATAATCTACTAGAATTTTTTTACTGAAGTTCTTTCGGCGAATAGCAAATTTAGGGTTTGGAAAACTTCTAGGAAATATTCTACATATTTTTCCTGAAAATCTTTTGATAGAAAAATATTTAATATAATTAGAAAATTTTATCTCTTTATATAAAAAAATCTACACATTCTTTATTTTTCTCTCTAATGTCTATAACAAAATTGTAGTGTTTATCACTCTAAAATTCACCAACTTCTCTTTTATCTCTTTGAATCTGAAAACGCCAAACTACATATCAATTTCTATATTTTTGTCTCATCCCTTTCTGACTAAGTTATCTTGTTTTGCAGGTTGTTATTACATAGTTTTCATATTTCAATCTTTTAAAGGTAGAAATTTTGAATATGCATTTTTGTGTGCCTATCAAGGTAGATTTATCTCATATGCCATTTTTTTCTGTTCTGAAGCCATCTGAATGTTTTTAAATATTCACGTTTTTCAGATATATGTTAGACTTTAGAAGATTTCTAAGAAATATTTGAATATATAATACACTAAAAGACGATTTCTTGGAATTTCAAAGAGTCTTATATATTCCGTGTTCTCTTTTTCATAATAGATTTGAGTATTTTGGTAAGTTTTTATGTGTGATTTTTCGTCATTTAGTAATCTTTTGTTGTTTAAAACTCTTACCTTTTCCCCAAATTAAAACTCTCCAACTTCACTCTAATCTCTTTCAATTTGAAAATCAAACTTCATATCATTTTTTTATTTTTTTGTCTCATGTCATTCTCACTAATTTATCTTTTTAATGCAGATTTTTTATTACACGGTTCTCATCTTCCACTTTTTAGAGGCAGATCTATAAATTTTAGATATGTATTTTGTGTGTTCTTGATGATTACGTTTTACCACATGCCAATTACCCTAATGTGCAACACTACCACAAGGAACTAGTGATCTATAACACTAATAATACAAAAACTTCCTTAATCAAAAGAAATAAAAAGATGGATGGTTGGTAACAAGATAAAATCCTCAAAATAAAAACAAGGTGATCTCAAATCCAATAAAAAAATAAGTGTAAGAACTAAACTTATGTTAAGGATGGATCCATGAGCAAAAATCATTGATATAAGGTGATCAAAGTTCAATCTAGGATGTTCAAAAAGATTAATCCACTCCCATGACAATAATCCTTATGCTAATCATACATTAAACATGAACTCTCGTTGGCCTTACACATTCAAGCATACATAAATCAAAAGTCTACTGACCATTTAACATCTCTAACATCACTTCTCATTGGCTAGACATGTAAAAGACAACATTATATTGGTTCATGCATTTCATTAAACATCTCCCGGCATGAAATTACATAAGCCCTAAATCAAATTGATCAAGGCTAATCTAGCATTAAGAATACCCTACAAGCATAGAACAAAGTTAATCAACCAAGAAACATATTAAATATTTATCTAATCACCTTAATCGACCTAACCCATGAATCACAAGGTGATTACTCACTAATCTCCATGAGAAACCCTAAACACATGTAAGGTTTAAGACTAGTCATGTTAATGAGCAAAATAAACAATATAAGATGAAATAATTTCTTAAATGATCAGAAGATTCAAGATTTTACAAGAATAGAAAAATCTTGAGAGAAAATGAGACAAAATTCATAAAATTAGGTCCGAAACGTATTTATAAGTCTCGAAAATCAAAAGGTAAAGTCTTCATTTGGGTGCATATTGCGGACTACCTTTGCCCACAATCTCAGTCCGCAATAGTTCATGTCCTGAGAATACTTTCAAAAGGTCTTCTAGTGTATTATATGTTAAAAGACTTCTGAGAAGATTTCGTAAAAAACTTCCGAGAAATCATTCATCCAAAAAATAAGCTTGGAGTTCACTTGACATGAGAGAAAATTCCATGAAAATACTTTCAGAAAGTCTTCTAGTGTATTATATGTTAAAAGACTTCCGAGAAGATTTCATAGAATTTTTCCAAAGTTTTTTTTCTTTTTTTTGGGCCACATAATTTTTCCAAAGTATGACACAAAATTACTTAAAAGAGTGGAAGATGGAACCATGAAATCGATTTTAAAAGTAAAAATTTAGAATTCTCCCCTAAGACATAGCCAATATTATTACATAAAAGCTACCAAATATTAATGCATTTGAAAAGAAAAATTTTGAGTTTCATTTACAAATAATAATCAGTTAAAGCATGTAATATAATTCCATAATAAATATATTTCAAAAATACTTATTTTTTATATAAAAATATACTTACAATATTATTTTCAGTTTTCATAAAAATCAGAACAACGAAATATAAAATAGTGAATTTTGTGAAAGTTCTCTTTTGATCGTTAAATATAAAATTAGAAAAACTGAAAATTGAGGGAAATCCACAATCAAATATTTATACATAATGAAAACTGAAGAAAAATATATTTAAAATATTAATTTTCCTGATTTCAATTAACTCCTGTGAATTAAATATTAAAATAGTGAATTTAACAGAAATTGTTTTTTGTTCATCAACTCAACTTCTTTTTCAAAAAAAAAACAATTGATGGATAAGCACAATCAAAAATTAATACACAGTCAAGATATTTCAAAATTATTATTGAAAACAAAAATAACAATATAAACCAAAAAACAAAAACAATTTATTAAAAATATATGATACCACCCATATATATATGTACGGGAAAATTTCAAATTTACCACCAATAAATAGACATTTTCAAAAATACTTTCATCAATAAAAGACAAAAGACTCTTATACGTCCGACCAACGTGTTCTGGACTTTTCCTGGTGCACAGAGATTTAAGACACACAGATGCAACAAACATCACCTTGACAAAAAATCTCTACAAAACTCTTTATCCCGTATATCTTCTGGGGGGAACATGCTCTGCTTCTAAGCATTGGCAAACACGGAGCAGATCCAAGCAATGCTTGTACTTCTCCATTGTAACAGGGGTCAACATGTCAGCTGGATTTTCCGACGTGTCCACCTTCTCCAATAAGACTTCTCCAGAAGCTGCCAACTCCCTTTATCTTGTGAAACATTATACGAATGTGCTTCGTCCTCCCATGATACACTTGATTCTTAGCCAAACATAATGCACTTTGACAATCACAGTGTAGCTGAACACCTTTTTAATCAACACCCAACTCGGATACAAGACCTTGTACCCATACTGCTTCCTTAGCTGCTTCTCCAAGTGCCATATATTCAGCTTCAGTGGTCGACATTGCTACAATAGGTTGTTGTACCGATCTCCAGCATATAGGTGCTCCTGCAAGAGTAAAAACATACCATGTAGTCGATCTGCTATTATAAAGGTCTCCACCATAATCTGAATCCACGAATCCAATAACTGAATCTTTCACTTCTCCTCCAATTGTTGGGCTTTTTCAAGCCCCATGTCCAACTCTTCGGCAAACGTTGTCCACTTTGGGCCCGTAGGCAAAGCCCGCATAGATTTGTTCTTGGGTTGTTACTTCCAAAAAGCCTCGTACTAATCAGAATTGGACATCTATATTAAGTAATACTAAGTAAAAAATTCAAATTTTCTATAAAAATATATTATAACATATACATTTATTTTCATATTTTATTTAATTATTTTTATCAACATTTATTTAGTTAATTGTATATTTTAGTAAAAGCAGTATTTTATCGCATGTTTAATTGGTTATTTTATTCTTTTAATTGATTCACATATCTACATCAACTAAAAAATTCAAAAACTTAAAGTCTTAAAGTTTGCTTTAAGTTAATTTTCAGTGACTTATACAAAAATTAATCAATTTAGAGTTTATATTCAGTAATACTTAGTAAAAAAATTCCTATTCTCTACAAATATATTATGATATGTATATGGATTTTTATTTTATTTGTTTTTAGTTTTTCTAACATATGTATTATAACACATGTAAATATTTATTATTTATTTTTATTAAAACTAGTATTTTATTTTATATATTAAATTTACATTATTTTAATAGTTTACAACATTAAATCAAACATAATGATCTGGTAAACTAGTTTTGATCAGCTAAATACTCATTTGATCAGTAGTGGTCCTGAATACAAGCTTTATAAGCTGTAGCTTCTAGTCATAAAAAAGTACTTAAAGTTTCGGCCGTGGCTTTACGTGTATCTCCAATAGTCTAGTTGGTAAACATATTACTGCGCCTGGAGGTGAAATGTTCGAGCATTTTATTCTTACATTTTTCATAGTTTTCTCGAGCATTTTATTCTTACATTTTTCATAGTTTTCTTTAAAATTTATAAATAAATAGGTCCATATTTTATAGTTGGCTTCCGGTCTTAAAATTTATAGGGTTGGGCTGCATTTGATATGTAATCTTTAATTTGATATGCATTTGTTCTGCATAGTATACTGATCTGTGTTTGTTTATAATGATGTACATTTTATGTTTGATCTGTATTTTTTTATCTGTATCATCCATTCCAAGCAATCCCAATTAAATCTATTTAAACACGTAGTATATTGGACAATGACACTTGATAGGATTGAGCTTAAAAAAAGATAGGAAGAGACCAAGAGGAAACGTGAGAATCAATCTCGCTGCTCAGGTAGAAGGATCCAATCACATGTGAAATCAAAACTTCTGCCTTAGGCAGAGGGTTTAGCTCTCGTGATCAGTGTGTAGCAGGGAGTGTAATAGAGAGCAATGTGACAAATGTCGTCTTCTTCTTCTTTTTCTTTAGCATTTCTTGGGAGTTTGAACAAACGCGTGCCCTATCAAGCTGACACAACGATTTACCAAAAAAAAACAGAAAGATACCTCACATACATCAAAGCCTACACTTAGTGAAATATTCTCTCTCTCTCTCTCTCTCTCTCTCTCTCTCTCTCTCTCTCTCTCTCTCTCTCTCTCTCTCTCTCTCTCTCTCTCTCTCTCTCTCTCTCTCTCTCTCTCTCTCTCTCTCTCTCTTTTTAGTGGCTCGGCTTTTGAAGCACCCAACATGGATTCTCTTTGCTAGTCTAAAACCCATCACTTTGTATCACACCTAAACAAATTCATTCAACACAAAAAAAGTAAAAGATACTGGATTCTGTTTTCATATTATCTTCAACATGGTTTTTTATTTTTCTAACTACTTCGAATGGTGTATTTAGATTGTTCTCTTTTTTAACAAAGTATTAGATTGTTAGTATATAAATATGTCAAGCATAGAGTTATTATCCACGCATATGACATAACAAAAGTATACCACTTTTAAAGTTCGGTCATCATTACTAGGCTGATGATGAGCTAATGAAATATTATATCCATGCCGGCAGATTTTCCATATCAGAATAGATATGCATATAAAAGATATGTTTATGTAGTGAAGATTGATTTTAAGATGTTAAAATGATTGGTTAAGAGGACAGTGATACAAAAGATTTTAATATGATTGGTTAAGAGGACAGTGGATACCATAAGAAAATCAAGAAGACAGTCTACAATGGCGAGAAAGCGATTGAAATTAAAGCATAGTAAATTCTGTAATTAATTTGTATTTTGGGTGGAAATTCGATAAGTGGGGTTAATGAGATTATATGCAAGACCATAGAATAATAACTTTAATGTACATCGATGTGTCTTTATATATTGGTAATAAGTTTTTTTGTTGGGGGTACGAACGATCAGTCTATCTATCGAGTCTTTTGGAGTGTATTGCATGGGGGAAGATAGAATAATCTCACTTTTGGTGATTATTAATTAGCGAAAATACTGAAGAATTAAAAAAAGGCAACTTTTTGAGCTTCCCACTCTGTTTCGTCATCATTGCAGATGAGGTGTGAATGGGCCACTCAGTCAACTTTTGTTTCATTCCCTTATTATTGTGTAGGGTTTCTAGTAGGAATGTCTCTTTGCTTTTGTTCCTATGAGTATTTTAATTCGTATATATATTTATTATATCCATTAATTTGTTCTACATTGAGGACATCTCCAACCCAACTCCATTTTTAACTCCAAAATGGAGTAAAAGTGATTATGGAGTAACATATGCTCCAACCCAACTCCATATCTCACTCCATTTTGAAGTTTACTCCATAAATGGAGTAATCTATTTTTTGTTTGTTCATGACTCCATTATGGAGTGAAAAATGGAATAAGATTGGAGCAATTTTACTCCATATTCACTTTTACTCTATTTTGGAGGAAAAAATGGAGTTTTACATTGGAGATGCAAATTCGTGCCTTTTGATATTTTTTTGAAAATATTTTTCAATTAATTCGTGCCTTTTGTTGCAAATGAAAATCATGATCAGTCTTTTGAACTTATCGTCGTAGATTCTGCAAGTTTGACTTTATCTAATAAGGAACTATTAAGGTATGAATTTGAATTTTCATATAATGATAATAACCCAGATGACAACATAACATAAGTAGGTTACATATTCTTATTTCAGTGTTATATATATAAGCATGCTAACTAACCCACTAGTGGATGAATAGTCTCGCATTGATAAGGATCGGCCATGTCAGACTTTGAAATGTATATCGATCGCTTTATTTCATCGCTAATTTCCGTATTTACAAACAAAAAATTAGGCTGGGTTAAAAGGCCCAACCGTAAGGATTCGACCTGGGATTCTGATCCGAACTGATTGGTCCGAACCGAACCGAGCATTAAAGAAATCGGTTAGGGTTCAGTTTTTATGAAGAAACCAATTGGCAGAGATTTTAATTCAATTCGGTTTTCACCTCGGTTCGGTTCATTATAACCAAATGGATAACTGATTTTAATCTAAGTATATATACTTAATCTTATCTCTCTTATCCTTAAGTCGCGATAAACCTAATATCAGGAATGGTTAAACCTAATCACCTTAGATAATCTCTCTCTTAAATACGATCTTGATCTTGGCTTGTCTGATTCTCTTATCTCTCTTACTCTTAAGTCGCGATAAACCTAATATCAGGAATGGTTAAACCTAATCACCTTAGATAATCTCTCTCTTAAACACGATCTTGATCTTGGCTTGTCTGATTCTCTGACCAAACCATCTTCTCTTTGTCTTTACATCATTTCAAACACAAGTTTAGTTTTCTTATCTGTCTTTTCTTCCTTTTAATTTTCTGTGAAAATATATTTAGGGTTTGTGGGAAAATGATTTGGGTTTGGTTGTTAGTAGCTAGTTTTTATGGTGTGTGTCAATTAATGAGTAAATTATCAGTCTCTGTTATTCTATTTGTGTCGATTTGGGTTGTGAACCGAGTTAGTGTTTAGAGTTTGGGTTATGAAAAGTGAAAATATTCAATTAGTTACATAATCAATTTAACTCTACAATTATACTTAGAAATAAAGTTTGTTATATATATTAACAAATTATATTGTGTTGTCGATGTTTTAAGCATTTTTGATCAATACTTTTTTATTAAAATTTAATAGACATTTTGTTTTGTAATATATCATTTTTATGTTTGATTTTATAGAAGTTAGACTAGATAAATTTTGATTGTCTGAGGGTTCCAAACTGTGAGATGTGCTCAGGTAAAATGATCGAGTCAAAGATAGTTTGGTATTCGTTTGGTGTTTGCTTGGTCTGCTATGTTTGTAGATGTCAGCTTGTGAAGATAATGATGAGTTCTTAGCAGAGGACGTTCAGACATATGTAAATCAAAGTGGTAGAAAGAAAATATTTGCTTTTGAGAGATCAAGCACTGACATGCCTCCTATTGCAAAGAAAAAACAAGTTCACAGAGCTAAAGTTTGGCAATACTTCATTCAGAGAGAAGATAATTGGAGCATCAGCAACTGTCGTTATTGTGGCCAAGAGATGGGATGTAACACCAAGAAGAGTGGGACAAGTGCAAAGAAGAATCACATTGGTCGGTCTAAGTTGTATGATCTCTATAAAGCATCTGGAAATCAGCAGGTATTAGCTAGAGATAGTAATGGTGAGTGACAATTAATAAGTATGATGCTGCTTTTGTTTAGGAGATCAGTATGATAGTGTTGAATGAGCTGCTATTCGCTTTTGTCGAATCTGAAGGGTTTATGAGGTTTTGTTGCAACGACTTGCCTATGTACACAGTTCATTAAAGGAAAATAGCAACATAAGACATATTTGCAATGTTTATGAGAGAGAAAGCTACCTTAAAGGAGTTGTTTGGTTCTAAGAAGAAGAGAGTCTCTCTCACCACATATATTTGGGTTGCTCCTACAACATCCCACATCTGCCTGTTCGTCACTGCTCACTGGATTGATAGGAACTGGGATATGCAGAAAATGATCATGAGCTTCAAGCCTACCACGGAACATAAAGGTAAAACTATTGTTGAGCAGTTGAGTCAGTGTCTAGGTGATTGGGGAATAGAGAAAGTATTCACAGTGACAGTAGACAATGCTAAGGCGAATGACAAGGCTCTTCGGCTGTTTACAGAAAGTTGTAGGGAAATCAAGCCAAATGCACTAGTTAAGGATGGTGCATTGTTGCATATGCATTGCTGTGCGCATATTCTCAACTTAATAGTTAGGGATGGGTTATGTGAGGTCAAAGAGATTGTAATGGCTATTAGAAATGCTGTGAAGTATGTGAGATCATCATGCACATGATTGCAGTCATTTCTGTTGAGGGTGATGCTAGGAAAGGTTAGTAGAGGGAGCTTGCTTTGGAATGTATAACTCGTTGGAACTCCACCTATCTCATGTCGTCTGCTGCTTTTAATTTTAGGGTGGCATTTGAAAATCTCAAAGCAGAAGATATGTTGTATAATGAGTATTCTAAAGAAGCAAAGCAGAAGATATGTTGTATAATTTTAGGGTGGCATTTGAAAATCTCAAAGCAGAAGATATGTTGCACCTTAGCGTTCTCCACATCCAATACTGTCAAGTCTACCATTTGCTACAATGAGATTGTGATCATTGAGAGGAACTTGATCGCACTGGGTAATAGCTAGGATGGGGTTTTACGGATTCAATCAAGGGAGATGAGGAACAAATTTGAGAAATAATCAATATGAATCCATTAGTCATCATCACTACTGTGTTTGATCCAAGGAACAAGATGTAGTTCGCTTCTATATGTTTTGATAAGCTGTAAGGTAAGGATAGTGTGGAGAGTGGTCATCTCAATACCTCAATAAGAACACTAATGAAAAAGATGTATGAGGAGTATGTGAGCAAGCTTAGCCCTCCATCTCAAGGTGATAGTCTTAACAACATTAGTGATAATGGAAAAGCGGAAGCTGGAAACATGTTTAATATTTCTGATGACGATGATGAGGAGTATGAGAGGATGGATTCTTTGTATTCAGAGATGGTTTCAGAGGCAGCATAGGAAGAAGCTAGTAGTGAGCTCGACATTTACCTAATGGAAAAACCAGTACCAAGAGGCTCAAAAAATTTAGGATTGGACTACAACATGTTATCTTGGTGCAGGGAAAATTCTTATAAGTTTCCAGTCTTGTCTGAACTAGCAAAGGACATGTTAGATGTTCAAGTTTCCTCTGTTGCTTCAGAGGCAGCATTCAGTACAAGTTGTAGGGTTTTAGATCTTTTTCGTAGTTGTCTGACTTCATACATGATTGAAGCTCTTGTCTGTACAAAACAATTGTTTCGAAACAACATCCATGCTGAGAAGTTTCAAGCTTGGTTCAAATGTTTGAAGAACTGAATTTTCATGAGTCATTAGGTAAGCATTTAACTACTTTCATTATATTTTCTTAAGTTCACAGTCCTAAGTTCCTAATTTTCTTCGTCATTATGTAGAGTATCTGAAAATTTATGGTGAATTTGATCATTAGAGGTAATATATGTTTTGTCTTTCAACAGATTTTTTATTTTTTGTATCGTTTGTTGTTGTATGTTGCTCTCTATGTTATCACTGATTTTTATATTTCATGAAATGGCAGATGGAGACTTGGAGTTGCGAGGAAGATCTTTTTTTGGACAACCAACTTAGTTTATCTCTCTTTTATTGGACAGCCATCAATCTTTTTTGAACTTCATGAATCTATGCATCTTTTAAAGTTTGATCTTTGCAAAGAGATATAGATTTAAATTGTTGTATTTTCTGGTTTTTTGATGCTTAAGAGTGATCAAATCTTGTTTGATCAGTTATAAGTTGGTTTCAATGTTTTTTTCTTCTTATTTATGTATTTGATTGCTTGATTTTGCAGGTGTAAACCGAGTCATAATCATATAAACAGGCACGAATCAATACTTGAATTTACCGATTCAACCCAAAATTAACCGATTTAAACGAGAATTCAGTGAAAGTTTCCAGTTCTGATTAAACCGAGAAACCTAATTACCTGAACCGAACCAAATAACCGAAATCGTACTAGTAAGGATTGTGTTTATATATATTGGAGTTGTGAGACACTGGAAACAGTTCTTCTACTATCCTTTTCGGAATTGTTTTCATTCCTTTTGGGATTTTGGATATATATGAAAGGAGAAATAGTGTTTCATGAATTATTATTTTAAGGATCGGCCAGAAAGCAAGCTACTCAGATCATCGATTAGGGCATCCAAACTGAAAAGCATATTTTTGTAAAGAAATGTTTTTTAGTATCCATCAACAAATAGAATATGTAAGTTTTTAAGCTAAATGTTTTTATTGGGCATATTATTAGTTAGAAAAACGTATATTTAACTTTTCAACAATATTTATAAATTTGTTAAAGTTATAACATCCTTAAAGTGATGACCCAACAACAAAAAAGTAGTTCCAAATTCCTTGCTTTAAGTGAAACACATGGATTGGAGGTTTCGAATTCTTGTTTAGTATAGTTGTTTGATATTAATTTCTTTTTTGTTTTTAACACAGTAAGCAAGAGTATGCGATCAGAAATATTGATATCAATATTACAATTCACATATACTAAAAGGGTTTCTTTCATATTTTCAAAAATACTCAAAGGCAAGTTTTGAGGAAGCAAAAGCTAAGACTAGGGAAATTTCAGGAGATATAGAGATTGAATTTTGAATTTCCTATGAAACAAAAATATATCTTTCGAAAGAAAAGACACTATGATGAAAACACATAGATAGTTAATGAAAATGTGTTATTATCTCTAGAAGAGAGATTCGTGATTGATTACTTCAACACACTTATGGATCAAGCTCTAGTTTCCTTTGAATGCAGATTTGAACCATTCCAAAAGATATGGAACTTTTGTTTGCTATAGAAAAACTAACAAGTGCAAATAAAGATACTTTGGAGGTGTGAAATTTGAATTTGAAGCTTCTTTACGAAATGGTACGCATTTAGACATAGTTGGTGATGATTTATTTGTGGAACTAAAGATTTTTCAAGAATCAGTATCTAAGGAAATCTGAAAACTATCGAAGTGGTTTCTTTTTTAATAATAATGGAGAAATTTTTATCAAAACACATAATATGCTTTTTGGAAATTGTTGACAATCCAGTATCACTAGCCACACATAAAAGATATATTTTGAAGTTGAAACTGATAAATAATTACTTCCGATTTTCCATGTTAAAAAAGAGGTTAAATGAGTTTACTATATTATCCGTTGAGATAGATGTGGTTGAAATACTTGACTACATGTATTTAATGAATGATTTTGCAGAAAAATGTTAAAAAACTATATTTCAACAAATAAGTGTCGTCAATACTAGTTTTTAAAATAGTTTATGGAAACTGATTTTTTGTGAAAGTTTAAGTATTTCTATATTAATTATTTTGTGATTTTGATTAAATATATGCAAAAACATATATATTAATTTAGCTTGAGATGATATAAAACATTACACCGGCATTTCTTTCTAGACCATAATACAACCAAGAGAACAGGCAAAATCTCACTCAATGTTCTAGGCATATGAAAGTCAAATGGCTAAATCACTTATTTCGACATATAGTGGATGGAATGAGTGTTGGACAGTACTCAAATAGCTAAATCTTCTTTCTAACAGCTTCATTATATGCTATAAATGTCAAATTTTATCGAGAAGAATCCAGTCACAGATGATAATAATATACTTCTTTTGTTTTATAATATAAGAACATTCGTATTGAAAATTTCTTAGTATGAATCTTCACCAAAAAAATTAAAATATTTAATTATAGAATATTTTAAAAGTTTTTAGAAAAAAAAATATTTTAAAATTTTTTCAAAAAAGAATATTTTAAACGTTTTAGAAGAAATATTTTGAAATACCATAAGTACCATTTTTCGAAAACACCACCAATCAAAAAATATATTAACAATTGGGTTTAGACTTTAGTGATTTTTGGTTTAGAGTTTAGTATTAAAGGGTTGGGTTTGGATTTATAAATATATTTAAAAGTTATTTTAATGTTGTTTTGTCACAAATTTAAGATATTTATGAAAATATTTATTCATTAATGGTAAATTTAAAAGTGGTATTAAACTTGTGGTAAAATTGAAATTTTCCATTTCAAAGACTCATACCAAAATTTCACAAGGTGAAACTTTGACATAGATATTTTTGAGAAATTTTCAAAATTAAATATCAATTGTTTTTTTTGTAAGAGATTCATGGTGAAATACTTTTGATGTGGATAGATTAAATTGTTCTATAAGTATCTTTTGTTTAGTTTTTTTTTACAAAAATTATATGCATTTTAATATTTGTTTAATAGTGTGTCATCAATTAAACTAGATTTAGTTTACATATTAATTGATTTTTTCTTAAAGTGATATTTTTTAATTTCCGTGATTCTAACTAAAACAACTAAATATAAAACACATGAAAAGGAGGAATACACCAAATCCATTTTTTTACGTCACTCAGGTTTGTTGATTTCTACTTGAATATAATACCATTATTATCTTATCCCCTATATATTAATTGAGAAACATTTGAAAAATTGTAACCTCAATTTTGTAATAATTAAAAAAAGACCCAAATGTTTAGGTGTCACTCAATTAGATAGTTAATTACATTCAATTAAAAAATAAGTAAGTCCACATTCGATTTTTATATGTTGCTAGATATATTCGATGGTCAAACTATATGATATGATGATATGATATGATATTTATAATAGAAGCATTTATGATTGTTCCGCAAGATATAATTACTATTTTATTTTATTTCCTTAAATAAAACCTACGGAATTACCATAATGACTAATATATATATGACAATTAATGTTTCTAATAATAAAGATTTGATAATAATTTATATCTCCTCCATCATTTTTTGTTTCATTTTATATTATTAAAATAAATTAAATAATCGAATTAGCTATAAAATTAAAATTTAGATTTTTTCGTATATGTTATATTTTGAATTTTAAAAAATGACAATAAATGACTAAAACTATTAAAATTATTATGTTAAAAATTAATGATCAATGGTTTAACACTTTTATTATAAAAAGATACACATGATTTTAAACCCACATTCGATTTTTATATGTCGCTAGATACATTCGATTTTTATATGTCGCTAGATACATTCTTTGGTCAAACTATATGATATGATATGATATTTACGATAGAAGCATTTATGATTGTTCCGCTAGATATAATTACTATTTTCTTTTCTTTCCTTAAATAAAACCTACGAAATTACCATAAATGACTAATATATATATATATATGACAGTTAATGTATATAATAATATATATTTGATAATAATTTATATCTCCTCCATCAGTTTTTGTTTAATTTTATATTATTAAAATAAATTAAACAATCGAATTAGCTATAAAATTAAAATTTAGATTTGTCGTATATGTTATATTTCGAATTTTAAAAAAATGACAATAAATGACTAAAACTATTAAACTATTATGTTAAAAATTAATGATCAATGGTTTAACACTTTTATTATAAAAAGATACACATGATTTTAAAACCATATGAGTAAAAAGTATCATTTATTAATAAAACAAATAAATATATAGATTAAACTATATACCATATAAGAGTACATAAATATTTTAATTTCAAAACTTTCAATGAGTTTTCAAGAACATTTATAAATTATAAACTTATTAAATTTTTCACATTAAAATTTTTTTTTATCAATGATTTAAATATTTTGTTATAAAACGATATAAATGATCATAGAACCGTATGATTGTGAAGTTTTATTTAATAAATAACTATATAAAATATAATATATAAAATATATTATTCTTAGAAAAGTAAATTGGTCCATCTTAACTTATATTACACTTTTTATTAAATTAAATATTGAATTGATAAATAATGAATATTTGATTGCAATTTTTGTATATGAAAATTAATTATTATGAATAGTGAATATTTGATTGCAATTTTTGTATCTTAGTTTTTTTTATATTATTAAAAGATATTAAAAATCACATTAACTATATAATAAAAACATTTAGATTTTTTCGTATATGTTATTTTTTGAATTTTTCAAAACGTTTATAAATTATTAGAAATTTGAATATATCACTTTGAAAATTTTGTGATCAATAGCTTAATTTTTTTTGTTATAATAAGATACAAATAATTATAAAATTGTATTAACATGAATTTTTATTTTATAAATATTCAAATTAAATAATATATATATATATATATATATATATATTGGATGCATCAATTTTATTCGTTCAGTTGAAAGCTTTCAAAACTATATGGAAGACTAAAGTCAAAGTAATTCAATTTTGAAAATAATAAGATGATGGTTCTAAAATCATTAAAACAGTTCTCAATGATGTGAAAGTTAAATATTAAAAAATTGCAAAACATGTTTTTGTAATAAAAATGACTTATTGACCATATTACAGTTTTTATATATATAAACATGGTGATAAAAATTTAAGCCCAAATTGATCAGACTCATCATAAATTCAAAATAGATTTCCGTACACAATTACAATTACAAATGTTCAACCCAACATATCTCCTATATACAGTATAACATCTTTAAATTAATAATAAATAAATTAATATACACTAAAAATCTATATAAATTAATATAATTTTATAATCCCAAATTGAGTTTTTGGTTCAATTAGTATATCGATAAATTAATAATCTCTATAAATTAATAAAAATTTATAATTTTGGTGTAGTCCCAAAATTATTAATTTATAGAGGTTTCATTGTATATATATATTAAAGGAGAAACATTTTAAGAAATTTATTCACACTATAATGGAATGTGGCACTCTCACAATTATTTAAGAATGAACATTCACACTCTAATAAAAAATTTCACACTCTACATAAATGTGTTCAAACTATGTATTTTATGTTTTATTTTTAATATAAAATTCACATGTAAGGTTCCAAAAAATATGAATTTAAAATCCAATTCTACGATAGGATATTAATATATGATAAAAAACAATCCAAAACCAACTAATATTCAAATTAGGGTTGTTCAATATGCTAAACCGAAGAGTATCGAACCGAACAGAAATAGATAATATGGTTTTGTTTTGGTATATACCGTCGTAACCAAATAGATGTAATTTTATAAAAACCGTAGGATTTGGATATGGTTTGATTTATAACCGATTAAACTGAAACATGTAAATATGTATATATTTATAATGACGCATGAATATCTATTTGTTATATGAGTTGAACCATAATTATAATTTGTAAATCACTTGAATCACTTGAATTATAATTAAGTAACAATTTACTGCAACTGAGGCTTCTTATTTTCTTAGTCTTTCTTTTTTGATATTTTTGCTTTATTTTAATAATAACTAAATTGAAGTAAAGATTATAAATTTGATCAACAATTAGTTGAAATTCTTTACAACTTTTTTTTTATCTTTAAACAAACAGAATTGTGTTCAATCGAAAACATATTAATTTGATGAACACTAAATATGGAAGAATATAAAAGCTTTTATTTCATGCTTCAGTTTTGTCTTTTATTTTTATTTTCAAAATTTAGAGATTTGATATTAATTCTAGATTTGATTATTTTATTAGATGATAGAAGTATTTTTTGTTTTTTATTATTTTATTTAAATATATAATATTTTTAATAAATGACTTTTTGACAACATGACTCTAAAATTCGTATAATATATAATATGATCTCAAACTAAATAATTATTTTTTGGTATAAAATCGAATAAACTGAAAGCCGACGGTATATAAGCCAAATCGAATCGAAGTAAATATGGATTTAGAATAGTAGTTATATTTTACTAACTGAAATACAGTAAAAACCGAACATAACCGAAACCAACCCGATATCCGGATTGAACACTCCTAATCTAAATGAAACCGAACTATTGTTTCATTCTCCAAAACATAATAAAAATAACAACTTCATCCCGCGCAAGGCGCGGGTCTTATCCTAGTGGAAACATAAAACGGAGAAAGACCGTGAAATGATATGATATAGCTACTACTCTGAGGAAATTAATACCAATTTATTAGTCTTACAATTCTGAGTAGGAGTGGGTATTTTGGTTTAAATTTGGGTTACAGTTTAGATTCTGTTTGATTTAGTTTATTTGGGTCTAAGAAAGCTTTAAATAAATTCAAAATTAATTAGGTTGGTTTGGTTTGTGTTTAGGTTAATTTGGTTTTATATGTTTAGTTTATGTTCCGTTTGGTTTTAGTTTGGTTTGGTTTGTGTTCGGTTTGGTTTTGTTTGTGTTTGCTTAGTTTATGTTGATTTTTTTTAGTTTTGTTCTAGTTCAACTACAAAATATAATTTATAAAAATATAAAACAAATCATCATTTGACAGTAAATCATTATTTTTCTTCATATTTAAACGTAAATTCAAATATATAATCCAATAATTTTATATCATTTATTCAAATTTAAGGTAAAATCATAGGTATTTTTCGGTTTTGATGTTAATATATGAGATTTAGATTCTTTAAATTTATTTTAATTGTGTATCTTTCATTCATATATAAGTAAAATGTTAAAATTATGTATAGTTGTTTAGATTTAATGGTTAAACATCTAAAATTTTAATATTATTAATATTTTTAATTAATTTAATTAAAGAAATACTTCGATTTTTGGTTCGGTTTAAAATCAAACCAAACCAAACTATTTAGATAGATAAAATCTTTAATAAAATGGTTTGGACATATATTTTGGTTTGTTTTAGGTTGGTTTGGGTTTGGATGGATCGGTTTGGTTTGGTTCGGATCAGATTTTTTGGCCCCTTTTAATTCTGAGTAGGCAGGAAATACTTGAGAAAATACAAAGAGCTAATAAGCTTTCAGCATTTCTAAAGAGTATCAAACCAGAAAAAAAAAACATATCTGAGATTTATATCAACTCTGACTCACTAACTTCCGTCAAATATAAGATGACAGGTACATGAACACCTTGATAGAAACAACACTCATTGACAATCACAATTAGTTTCTCGTAAGCGTATAATGAATTTGAGGTGATAGTTACTTTTGTAAACTGTTTGCGGTTCTTAAGATGAATTCCTACTCCTTCAAGAGATTCGAGACTCGATAACAAACATTCAAGAATTATATATATGTGGTTCCAGGCCTGTTCCGAAGTTCATAAGACATTTCGAAGGAATGGATGTGGGTTGAAACACGCAGTGATCAAGCCCATTAATTTCTATTGACATACACGAATTCAACTTGAGTCCTAAAATCAGCCATACTCATACTCATTCATCGTCCGTCTGATACGTGAGTACGCTTCATTATTTTTTTTTTTATTTTTTTTTTGCTAAATAGTACGCTTCGTTATTGATCTCACAAATTCAATTTTGAAAATAATTTGCTATTGTATGTCGTCTACAAAGACTTTTTATGTACAAAACCCTAGAATAAAAACTCGTAAGTATCTATAATAAGGGTCAGTGCAAGGCTGAGTACTTGCATTTTAATGTATACTTGTACTTGCTTTACCTTGAACGATTAATGAATTTTGAGACTTGTACTTGCCTTGTCAGAAATGAGTATTTATTATTTCAAGTATTTATCCAAAAATATGTTACTTGCAAGTTAGTTGCTTGTTCGATTACTTACTACTTACTACTTACAAATATTTATTAATTATTTGGATATATTTCTAAGTTTCTAAGAATTACTAGATAGATAATATTCTGTTATTGAAGATTATGAAATTTCGTTTTGTTTACTCGATTTGGCAAAAACACAGTTATTTTAGATAAAATATTTGCACCTAATATGAAAAGGAATATAATAAATATATTTCGATATGAAAGTAATGTTTATTTCTTACAACGTAGAAATATCAGTTTAGGACTTTGGTTTTTATGGTTTAATTATTATTTTTTCAGTCGTAAAACGAGTAACGAATAATATTAAGGCGATTTGTTAACTTTCTTGTGATACTTGTTACTTACCTTGTATTTGCAAGTACCAAAACTCAACGACTTAATACTTGACTTGGAAACTACGAATACTTGAAAAAACGAGACGAGTACGGGTCACGTAACGAGTATAAAGCAGGTAACGAATATTCTATACTAGGGTTACTAGCCATGTGTTAGTACTTGTCCTTGACCATTGTCCATTATTTGATCTTTACTTGTCGACGTTATGAGTTCGTACTTATCGTCAAGAATTCCAAAGTTGTAAGCAGCATATGGCGTCATAAATCAGTGTGAGGGTAAAATTTTAAACTTTATAAATTATGAGATATGATGAGAACAAAAAGGGGTAGGCTATTAGAAATTCCATTATACGTTTTAATTATATAAGAACAAAAGCTAACTGTATTTTTCTTTTCTTTGAATCATCTCGTCGCTTCCCTACATTTATACTCACAAAACTCGAGCATCCCTTTAATCTCATACTTCAGATGATACAGTATAGAGAGCTGCATTCCATAGTTTTCCCACCCAACCTATAATACGACATTCTCCAAACACAAAACTGCAGGATCAGCCTCTCTTTCTTTCGTGTAAAAGAATGTGTTTGCACACGAGATATTTTTGGTAAGGTTTTCTATCACATGGTTTGTTCTTATTATTGCTAGTAGTTCTAAAATGATGTGCACGGTTTGAAAGCAGTATACATCTTAACATTTTAAAAATGTCACATGATACAATATTATTTTGATGTATGTAAATATCTCCGCTCTCAAAAATGGTGATAGCCTAACTAATGGTAATTTTTTGGGGTTCGATGTATATCTACATTATTCATAGGTTTTGTTCTATTTAAGAACTAAACTATCATTAATTAGTTAATTTAGGTTTAGACTTTGGCTCAAATAGTTAAAATGGTGGGATATACCAGATGATCATTTTCTCCGAATCTGACCGGATTAATCGATAGATATATTAAAAAAAATGTGGTGCTCTACGTATCAGTAAACTACGGGAAAAAAAGATCTAACCAAAGAAAACTTCCGGTTTGTTGGGGCAGAGTTTCTGTTTGCTTTGTACAAGGAGAGGGGTAGTGTAATGTTCCGACCCGTCCACGGCTAATGGGCCACCTACACCCGCTCTCTCGGCCCGTGGGCCTCATTCCATCCGACGATCGGTCGTTAATTTTCCAAGGCTCGAAATCATTGTTTACTGACCCTGCAATCACCACCTGACCTTTTCCCGTGCTTTGACCTCACTTACACGGTATCGCGAATCACTTCTTGATAGGTCACCCATCCTTTCACTACTCCAGCTAGCTAACTCCAGCCCAAGCACGCTTAACTCTGGAGTTCTAAATGGATGTGTGACGGAAAAGATAAGTCAACTTTAGTGACATAGATAGCCAAATCAATTCTCTTAAACTTTTCCACATATCACAACTCGGGATGTTACTAAATTTAAAAGGGTATATTTTTCAGAAATATATTGGTTTTGCTTTTCATGTCATTATGATATATCATATATGTATCATTATATAACTAATCATATTTTATATGTACCATCATATAAGCAATTATATAATTAATAATATTTTATACATACCATCATATAAATAATCATATATTTTATATTTTATAAACATAATGTAAAATATAAAAATAATAATATAAGTTGGTGTTTGTAATTGGGCTTTGCATTGTACTTTATATATATATATATATATATATATATATATATATTAAAAACATTTTTATAATGGTTATTAAAAATATTTTAGTAAAAAACAATTTTGGAATATATGTATATTTTTGAATTAATTTTTGATATAAATCAATTTTAAATTATTATTTTGATTGGAAATATGTATATAAAGTTTAAATTTTTGTTTTATGATTATTTTATACAAAAGATGTTTTTAAATAATTAGATTGTGTCATTTTGTATATTTTAAAGTTAGTTCGAATTTAGTTTTTCATAATATAATGGACTTTCATTTGGTGACAAAAAAATGGGTTTTCATTTTTTTATTAATAACATAAGCAATTACTTTTTTCTTAATATTTTGATATTCATATTTTCAAACAAATTATATATTCATGTTTACAAATAATTCTTAAAAGTATTTCAATTTTAATATTATAGATAGATACATTCATAGTATTTTGAGCCGTCAATTTTTCATATCTATCTTATTAAATCAGAAACATTACAACTTCTTCTAGGTGGATTTTAAAGGTGGACTTCATATATTTAAATTAAATGTCTTATTTCTTATATATAATACGTATCATAGTCTAACTTTGCATTGATATATTTCCTTAAATACAATTTCTCTGTTTGTCCATATTCTATATATGGTTCACATTTATTACATGTTGATTTAAATAAAATAGATTTATTTGTACGAATAAAGAATACTAAAAATATGAATCGTACTAGAATTACCCTATACAATTCATTTTAAATTGATCAGTATACTTTCATTGGCCATATTGATTTTATTTGTACGAATAACATTAAGTAGATAATTCATAGACACATACATAAAGATATGACTATTCTTTAACTACGTTGGACCTAATCTACTTTCTAAAACAAATAACACATAGTTTTATATATTGTATAGAATATAGTAATATTGTATAGTATATACATATACAATAATACTAAAAACAAACCAAATTGAAATATAATATATATCGACAAAATGCTTTGAACCATTACACACAAAATATATTTGACCTCAGAGATAAAATTTACTTTAAATTATATAATAATTATTTTTAAAAATTAAACTTCGTAATGTACAAAAAAACATAAGTTTTATATCAAATTTTGTGTTACAATAAAAAGACACAATTCGCGCTTGCAAAGTGTTATTTTTACATACGAAAGACAGTTTTGATATTGTTCTTTAAACACAAAATTGAATTATACAAACTCGATACTACATAAAACTAAACAATATAGAATACATTTTGAAAATAAAATCCGTGCGGGTGCGCATGGCCTTTTACGAAAAATCGTAGATATGTTTATATAATATATAAATATATTATGATACACATATTTTCTTATAAATAATACTCCAATATAAATTTTGTATGATAAATGTTGAAAATACAAAATATATAGCACTTTATATTTTAAATAATATATAAAAAATCTACTTTACGTTATCATAAATTTTAAAAATCAAATTTTGTAATTAAAACACATTGCTTATTTAAACACATTAGTACACATTGTTATTTATCAAAATGTTATATTAATACACATTGCAATCATTTATAACATTTAGTACAAAGAAACATAAAAAAAAATTTGACTCCCGCTCGATCGAGCGGGTCATGATCTAGTGTACCCTTAAATCTACGTGTATATCTAACGTCAGGATTCATTTCCTTCCAACTTTGCTTACCATCTTCAGCTTTTGATTTGAGCCAGTCGGTAAGTAGTAACTTATTCACTTCACTTTTTTATGTTGGCGTGAAATAGAATATAATAAGACTTTGTTGGTGTTTAATATGCATAATGTATAAAATGATTTAGCACATTACAAACAATTCAACTCCTTGTGCAGCTACTTATCCATATAATCCATGTATTGCTTTGTAGTGTAATAGATACACTAACCGGAACAGCAAAAGGATGTAGTGATATTAATGTGACAGAAAATTGATGATGCGTGACATTTTTTGAAATTTTCAACGAAAGGTAGCCACGCTCGCAACATCAGAGTAACAACTAATAGGCGATGAAATCAAAGTAAAAGCTAACTGAGAACATTGTCATCTTGTAAGCTGGTGGGGTTGTACGTTAGACTAATTATGCATTTCTACATTCAAACCTATTTATCGTAATTGTCTTAACATTACGAACACTGGAGCCCCGCCATAACGTAATCATTTTTGCTTCTACCTTTTGTTTGTTCTTTAATGTACAACTAAGTGTTTTCCTGCACCATGTGAAGTAAAAAAAAGTTAAAATATTTTTAACAGATAAATATAAATTATATTAAATTTTTTATTAATATTATAAATTTTTTTTTTCTTATCAATATTTTAATATAAATTTGATTTAACTGAACATTAAATTAAGATAAAAACAATTTTGTTTATTTTGAATTGTATTTAAGAATGTGTATGTATATATTTAAATTATAGTCTTAGGTAGATTTTTCTATCTATTTATTTTAATTAAATATATTAAATAAATATGTAAAATTGCATAGTTGTCAAAAATTAAAATTAAACAATATTTATAAAATCTGTAGATATATAAGAAAATAATGATTTTATGATTTAATTTGATTTTATGATTTAATTTTTATAATTTTCTTAATTTGATTTTATGATTTAATTTTATAATTTTCTAAAAATATGTATATATTTTTGAATTATTTTTAATTTATATAATATTTCAAAATTTGAAATTCCATAATTGGATATATTTATTTTAATGATAATTTATGAGTTATTACGATATTTAAAAAGTCCAAAAATATAAATCGACAATAAATGTAATATATGAATTATTACCATATTTTAAAAATTTTATCAAAAATATAAATTAACATTAAATATAATTATCCATGTCATATTAATCTATAAGACATATCATCAATTTTAGTAGCAATGTCATATTATTTTTGTGAAAATGATTGTAGAAAAAATATGTGGCAAAATCACTTTTCAAATATTGTCTAGGAGATTTTAGTTTGCAATTTTTTCCTTTTGATTTCACTCGTGTACTCTGTTTATCCAACACGCACGGGTGGTTTCCACGTTTAATTCGTTGCGAGTATATGTAGTAGTTTAGACTCAACAAAGAAAAATTGTATTAGAGTTGACTTGTTTAGCAAAATATCAAGTTAACTCTCTTGTGTTTATAGATGTTATAGAAAATCAACATGTGAATATATTATCAAAACTGGTTTTAGAGTAACAATAAGATACAAATCAAATTCTGAAATGTAGTATAGTTAATTCAAGTATTATCTGATTTACTTGTAACGTTGTGTTTTTTTTGCTGACCAACCTTTTTTTTTTTCTGAAAATTGGTTTTCAAATTAAAAAGCAAAAAGAAAATAAAAAGATTACAAATTCATCTTGTCTTAGTGTTTGCAAAACCCATTAATCGAAACTCATAGTTAAGAAATTTCCTATAGTAATTACCAAAGGTTAGTCCAAGAACTCTGTCTAGGTAAATTGGAAAGAAGAAAAGAGATCAAGCGACGTAAGTTACGATTGTGGAGATGCGGAGACCATAGCAGAGAGTTTGAGTTCATGCATGTCAGAACCATGACTGCAGCATAGAGGAATAGAGCTTGGGATTAGTTGATCTGAAGCTCTGGATCATATTTCTTATTTGGCGATAAATAATATTGAAGAGAGGCGTTTGTGTGTTGTCTTGAGTTGCGTTCGTTCTAAATCAAGTAGAGACTGGATTGCCAAGATAGGAGTGCAAGCAGACGAGTTGGTCTCTGCGCTTTCTGGGTTGGGAGAGATTGCATCTGTTGTAGAGTTCAGTTCCAGCTTCTCAACGGTTGAATAGAGTATCTTCTCGCAGTTAATCCCCATAGATCAAAACTGTACGAGCAGTGAAAAAAGATATGGTCTCGGGATTCTTGGTCGTTGTTGCAGAGGAGGCAGAGAGGGGAGACTTGAAGGTCCCATGATAGGAGCCTATCCCTCGTCGGACACCTATCAAGAACTACAAGCCAAGCGTGAAACTATTGTCTAGGAATTCTATAGAAAAACCAGACTGTTGAAGTCCAAGAGACCTCATCAATATCTCCTCGCATGTAGGTGTATGTCTCACCAGTAGAGTATTTTGAACTTACTTTACCTACAATATCTCATTCATAGTAGTCAGGATTACGAGTGAGAGTGATAGTTGTTACGAAAGTATGAAGGAGTAGTCGAGATTCTGGTCTCGCAGGTGGTAGTCGCCATGTTCCACTTCTGTGTAAAGACGCCACTGTTGCCTTGTCTGAGATTCCTAGCCTGACACAGAGAAGTTAAGAACTGATGCCAAGGTTCCAAACGGGGACCAATTAACATTCCAGAACCGAGCCGTCAATGCATCTTCCAAGCAGAATTTAGTCAAAGGAAATACCATCGATTTGAGCTTTAGAAGTTTGTTGGCTAGCCATGAGTAGGACGATCTTGGTTTCGTGGTCCAGTAATTATGAATCGAGTTTTAAAGACTTTTTCTCTGAACCAAACTATCCACACAAAGTTGGCCTTGAAGAAGAGCAGCCAAATCAATCTGATGCAGCACGCTAAATTCCAAGTTTGGAGATCTTTGATACCTAGTCCACTCTGCTTCTTGGTAAGAACACATTTTTCCCAAGCAACTTTTGCTATATTATTGCTTTTAATATCATCTTTCCATAAAAACACACTGTAGAGTGAGTTTATTCTTTTTATGTAAGCTTTTGGCAGTATGAAAGCATAACACCGGAAAGTAGTGATGTCTGAGATGACCGTCTTGATCAGGAGTAGCCGTCCAGAAAAGGAGATGGATTTTAATGTCCAATACGAGAGCTGTTTCTTGATTTGGTGGAACACTGGTTCACAGTTCACTAAATTCAACTTGATGTCTGAGATGACCGTCTTAATCAGGAGTAGCCGTCCAAAAAAGGAGAGGGATTTTAATGTCCAATACGAGAGCCGTTTCTTGATTTGGTGGAGCAGTGGTTCACAGTTCACTAAATTCAACTTTTTCGAGTTGAGAGGAACACCAAAGTAACGAATAGGGAGCTCTCCACAGACCATTCAAGTAGATGCTTGAATCGTGTCTATCTCTGAGGCAGATAACCCCGAAGCATAAAAGCTTGTCTTTGTATACTGACCTTGAGACCCGATCTCAGCTCAAATTCATGGAGAACCTTAAGAACATGCTGCACCGAGTTGAGCGAGCCATCAATGAATATAAGAAGGTCATCCGCAAAAGAAAAAGATGAGCTTTATTTTTTTACAATTTGGGTGGTATTGTAGCCTTTCTCGAGTTGTTGTTCTTTTTAGTATAAAGAAAAGACAGTTCATTGCAATAACAAAAAGGTAGGGTGAGAGTGGGTCTCCCTGCCTTAGCCTTCTTTTTACTTTGAAATGACATTTAAAATATTAAATTGTCAAGCTAAGAGTGCAAGCAGACGAGCTGTACATGCATTCGAGTAAATCAAAATTACTCAAAGAAAAGATTTTATAAATGTCAAGAATAAAGTATATTGTATCCTTAGCCAATTTATGCTCCATCTGTTTCAAAATGATACATATTTTAGATTTTTCACATATATTAATAAAACATATTAAATCTTATTTATATGCATAATTTTTTGTGATTATTTTTTCTATAATTTTAAGCCAATAAAATTAGATAAGTGTAGTTAAGTTTTTTAAAGTTTGCAATTAGTAAATAAAACATGCATTGAAAATATAAAAAGAAAAAAAATATTTTTGAAACAAAAATTTTCTCTAAAATATGTAATTTTATAAAACGAGGGAGTAATATATTTGTTAATTACTTTTTTCAGAAATAAATGACCACAATCTGACAAATAACTGGGTCAGCAAATGTATATTGTAGTAAAACAGTAAATATATAACACAGACTACACAGTAACAACTAGAATAGAGTTAAGTATTAAACGGCTACAAAAGCAAAGCCATTTCTTCCTCCTCTTTTCTCTATAAAGTCTCGTTCATGCACTAACCAGAAATCCCATCGATCTTAGAGATTGAAAAAAATACTTTAATTTTCAACTTCACAAGAAAAACTCAAGAATTTTTCTAGAAACAGAGCACGGAGATTTCTCAGATCAACAAAACAAATATCTACAAAGAGCTCCTTAAACAAAACAAGAAAGAGAGAAAAATCAGATCTGAGGATCAACACAATGTGTCTGGTGTGTTTATGCGATGAGGAAGAGACAGAGTTAGGGAGACAACAAGCACCTGGATCTTGTCCGTATTGTGGAGGTAAAGTGCAGATGCTAGATCTCGAAAGAAAATGGATGTTTTGTTTCGTTCCTCTTTGTTTCAAGATCAAGAGGAAGTATCTTTGTTCTTCTTGCGATCGTCGTCTCGTTTTGTATCATTAAATTAAAATAAAATATATTATTGATTATTTTAAGAACAACTAAAGTCCATTGATAGCGTTTTAAATTAAGAAAATATTCTTAATCAGTGGTTTTTGGTGCGTTTTTAGTATTATCTATGTCATGTAAACCGACATTGGTCTATTATAAGTTAGAGAACTCTTTTGATATTATGTACTTTTTCGAGTTTCTTCTTAGGCCGGTCCAAAATTATCATTTATGTAATGGTTATTTTTACATCTAATGATGAATCTCAAGTTTGGTGTACAATTTGTGGCAATTTCTTTCTATATATCATCAACGGTCAAATGTTCGGACCGTCACTGTATGTCTGTATAAGATCTCTAGTCCCTACGATCTTTGCAATTCCTTTTTTTGGCAATGTAATTCAATAATAGAAATAGCAAATAATAGCAAATAATAGAAATAGCAAAGAACCGGTGGTGGTAGTCTAGTGGCGCTTGAAGGAATTAAGAAACCCAATATAAGGTAAACCCGGGTTCAAACCCCACCGGCCACACGGATATGAGTTATTGCTTTCGACTCATTTGAATGTCCAGGAGATGGTCTATCCGTGGGTTGTACCTCCACCCGGGGATTAGGCTTGTGTCATCATTGACCTGGGTTTAACCTTTTTTTTATAAAAAAAAAAAAGAAATAGCAAATAATTTTGCATACAAGTACGGATGTCAAACCGACCTAATCTCAATTCGATAAGATTTTTGGATCGGTCCAGTTAGTTTTTTCTATATTGCCCGGAAAGTACAAATCAATATATGATAAAAACAAGAACGATCAGCAAACACAGACCTAAATTTGGATTAGACCTTAGTTTATATCATGGTGTCACTGGTAGGCTGTAGCTATATTCGTTACGTTAACAGGTTATTATCTCAAACAATTTATCATTCGCACATCAATTTGTTCAATGCACATTATAGCATCAGCTAATTAGAACAAATAGACTTAGCATTAAAAATTTGTAATATAAACGTCAGATTGTAAATTTGTAATGCTTGTAGATGTTTGACATTACTCTGACGTTAACAATACTATCACCAATGTTCTACTGCAAGTCTGCAAATTATCTTAATGAAATAACTGAATGTCTAGTCGAATGGAATCCTTGTTCTTACGTGAATGGTTCATAGCAAGAAAGGCCTAATTTTAAAAATGAAATATCTAAACCAGTTAAACAATATACAATACCGATTTTTATCAAAAAAAAAAAATATACAATACCGATCATGGATCAAGTTTTAAACATCTAAAGTAATCTTTAGTTTTTATTTGGAGGTCATTCATATAAGATTACAGGTGGTAGTTTAAACTTCCGTCACATCATTAGTTAGTTTGACTAAACTAATATCGACTGTTCATAATCTCTGATGAGCATCTTTATCCCTATAATCCCATATGAGTTTCTTAATGATTATTTAATTAATTGATTGTATTTTAATTGTATTTAAGAAACTTGTTAAGAAACTATTAGAATATGTGCTCCAATGGTAGTTTCTTAATTAGGGTTTCTTAAAAAAATTAACTTTGAAAAAAAAAGTGACTTTGTTGTTGTGATTATGTAGACATAAGCATGTTTGATTCTTGACAAGCATTCGACTTTGATTCTTTACAAGTCTGTGACTTCAAAAACACAAGAATACAAGTCACATAATACACAAGAGTACAATAAATAAGAAGTACAAAGTGAGATAAAAAGAGAATGGCCCCTGAGAACACACTAGTACGTATACAAAGTGACATATGCATGAGTATTAGAACAAGATACAGCAAGATAAGAAGAACCAAAGAAACAGAACGCAAGAACACAAAGTAGACATAAGAACAAGAAACTTAACTCCATACCAGAACAACCTAACTCTAACCAGCATTTATTCCAGACCAAAGCAATAAAGAGTAAAGCAAGAAAATTGAATCAAGTAAAGAGAAGTGGAGTAATCGTACCATCACCAGTAAGCATACTTCACTAGAAACAAAATCCTCTCAAATGAGTGTTGATCTTCTTCAGGGACATTCAACACAAATAGACTAAGACAAAGACATCACAAAACATCAGTACCGAACACATCAACGAGTGTTGATCTTCTTCAGGAACATTCAACACAAATCGACTGAGACAAGACATCACAAAACATCAGTATCACAAAACAATCCGCTCCTAATAAAGCCTCCAACGAGACTAAAGCTTGAATCTTTACCTCGACAAAGGCCTCAAGATCCACAAAAACGCAAGGATCCCCTGAACAAACCCACCTGCAATGAACAAAACAGTACAAACCCCCTTGTTCAAGACCCAGAAACTGAATCGTCTACACAAAAACAATTAAAAAATCGAATCTACTAAAAAGGAAAAATCGATTCTTACGTTGATGAAATTGCAGGGTCGATGGGAAGCAAACAGAGAAGAAGGAAGATCAAGGATTCTCGACCTTGTGCTGAAGTGAAGCTGGAGAAGGAGAGTGGATATCGAGTCTTGGCTGAAAGAATAGCTAGAGAAGAAGGCGATGAGATTGATGCCGAGGATGGCATCGTTCTCTACAGATCAGACGCGTCGTCCTTCGGTGAACACGAGAGAAGAGAGAAGTCGAAGAAAGAAATTGAAGAAAAAAAACATTAATAAATCCTTCTATCATTGTTAGCTGACACGTGCTCATAGAACTCCTTAGTAATCAGTTGCGAAAGTCCCACACTCAGGATCGGTTATATGCAATTAATTTCTTTTTGATTTAATTAAATGCCCCATTAGTTCTAAAAACTCCTAAGAGAAACCGCGATATGCCTGCTCTTAAATATTATATAACTGAAAATAGTTTTTCTAAAACAAAATAAGATTCACTTATTCTGATGCTTAAGTAATATCTGCTCGTGACTTATTTCTGAGACGCAGAGAGGAAAAAAGAGATCACAACTGATTCGGTCACATGCACTATGACATCAGTCGTCAGTGATATACGTTGTTTTCTAGTGAGAACTGAAACTGTATTTTCGGAACATTTCCAAAGAAGATAAATACAGTGAAAAGGAAAGAACAGCTCTTATCTAGTGAAAAAACAAAATGAAACAGCTCTTCTCTTTAGATTATGTAAATGATAGCTTATATCAATTCTTTTATTTTCTACCAAGTATAAAACTTTAGGTTTTTAATCAACACACCGAGTTCTATAGCAGTTCCTTGTTAAAGAAAGTTATATTTATATATAGATAACACTTCTATTATCTCAAAGTGTGTATTTTCCGTTTCATTTGGATTTTGATTTCAGTTGTAGTAAATTGTTCTAATGTGAATATCGTAAAAATTATTCTGAAATATTAACATAAAAACGAAGGTTCGACCGGTAATTATTAAAAAACTTATAGGAGATGTAAAAGAAAATAACGAAGAAAAATAGAGTAAAAGAAAAATTACTTATATTCTTTTCTAAATTTGACAAAGAATAAATAGAGTGTCTTTTTTCCTTCAGAATAAATATAGTTTTACTATTTCTTAAATGAAAAGAAACTATAGATAACAAATATTTTTTTTTTTGTAAATGACATGTAAATTGTAAAAATTGATAAAGAGTTCATTATTTACATTCATTCTCTTAGTTACTGTTTAGAACCGAAATATGTATATCAAGAAAATCAGATATTAAGAAGTTACGTATGTGGGGTAGAGTCATAGTTTTTGGAAGTTGGTCGAAACAAAATATGAGGGATAAAAAAGATATACTTCGTAGTCACTCTGGCTCTGACGACGAGTTACCAGTGGGTTTTTCTGCGTTAGGTTAGCTATTCCGAGCGTGGAGACGCATGCAGCGCTGTCAAGCTCTTCGCCGGTCCGTTTCGTCCTCGATGTGGAGTCTGGGGGTGTGCGAGACTGCGTGTGGAGTTGGAGCACAGAGTCCGCTAGTTCAGGTATCTCAGTTATCTTTGTTTTGTTTGAAGTGTCGCTGTAAAATATAACAGAGATACTTAAGAAATAGTAAAATATTTTTTTTTCAAAAAAAAAAGAAATAGTAAAACAATATCTTTTAGTTTTAAGAATATAATTTAACTTGACAATATTTTGTTTCTTTAATTAAAGATATTGAATATGAAATAACGGAATTTTATTGGTTGATTAACATACATGTCATTTCTCTTAATATTAAGGGGTTGAGATTGGATTTATATATTCTATAAATATTTTAAAATATTAGTTTAATGTAATATTAAATTATTAATGATAAATTCGAAAAGCGGTATTAAACCGGTATAATTGTAAATTCCTATTATAAGGGGGGATTAGTGGGAGTAGTATTTTTATAGAGTTGGATGATTCTAAGAATCAAGATATTTGTTAAATTTGTAAAGACTTCTAAAGAGTTTTTCATATTTTAAAAGTTCATGAAAATAATCTAATTTAAGGATTTTTAGAATCTAAAAGAAATATATAAGATTCTTGAAGTTTTGTTTTATAAGTAAAATGGTGTAGAATTCAATTCTCAATAACACTAGATTTGATGGAAACTTAGAATCATTAAAAACCAAACTTTATGAATAACAAGAAATTTTGCAAGTCATTAAACAATCATCGAACCAATAACACTAGATTTTATTAGGATTCTTAGAATCCACCAACCAGTAACAATAGAATCGGTGTCTAAAGAAAAGATTGTTAGGCGACCTTGTCTATTGTTTGTGCCTAAACCCAATTAGTTTCGGTTTAAATACCAAAGTGGGCTCGTAATGTTCTTTTGTCCAGCCCATATTTTGCTGTAATAGATGAAACTAACCGAATAAACTGAAGTCACTACTTAACCGAAACGAATTATACGTCCGGTTTAAACTCGGTAGCATTTTCTTCACTTAAACCGAACCAAACTACAATGTCCAAACCGAACCGAGGGAAAAACCCTAATCTCAACTAAAACCTCGTCTTCATCACACATTATCCGCGCCTCCTCGGTTCCAAAGAATTTGCCCTAAGCTCTCAAAATTGAGACTAGAGCACCACCTTAAACGCCACTCTCAGCTCTCTCTCTCTCCTCGTCAAGTGTTGATCTTTAGACCAGTAATGGGGAAAGAGAGCAGCAAAGCCTCGAGCTTGAAAGCAGAGCAGAAAGTGATTGTTCTCCGTTCGGTCGCTCAGTACTTGGAGCGATGTGGGTTTTCTAAATGCTTCAAGAAGCTTCTCTCCGAAGCTGAAATCGAGGTCAATTGAATAGCTGTTGAATGTTATTTGATTTTTAGAGTACGATAGAACTCTTGAATGTGTGATGTTTTTTGTTAATGTTACAGAAGAAGGAGTTGAACAGTAGCTTACCGGATTTAGAGGAAGTTTTCTGCGATTTTTTTAACAAGAGGTATGCTTTTGTGCTTTGCCTGTTTCGTAACTAACAAGATAGGTTTTACTGGTTGATTTTTTTAATCTGGCTGTTCCCTTTTATTGTTCTGTGTAATGTATAGCCATGTTGAAGAATCTGGTGATGATAATGAGGATGGGAAGAAGAAGAAAGCAGCAAGTGTAGATGAGAATGCATCTGTTGATCACCAAAAGGACGAGAAGAAAGATAAGAAGAAGAAGAAAAAGAAGGAACCAGAACTGGAGGTAACTAAGGAGGAGGAGGAGGAGAAGGTCAAAGAGACTGATGCTGAGATTGAAGACGGACTGAAAGAGAAAAAGAAGAAGAAGAAGAAGAAAACCAAGTCTGAGTCTTTGGTTGAAGATGAGGATAAGGAGAAATCCTCCAAGAAAAGGAAAAGATCAGAGCCTGAAGAGACTAAAGAAGAGACCGAGGAGGAGGATGATGATGAGGGATCAAAACGGAGGAAGAAGGAAGAGAATGTAGTGGAAGAAACGCCTGTTAAGCAGCAGGCTGATGATGTTCAGGAAAACGGTAACGTTGAGAAAAGCGAAAAGAAATCAGGAAAAGGCCTTTCTAACTCTAAAGAGGTATAAGTAAATCAATTTTGATTTATCTTTGGGATAGGTGCATCTTCTAACGTTTGCTTTTACAGCCGAAGAAACCGTTTCAGAGAGTGAACGTTGAAGAGGTTGTCTTCACTGACGAGAGGCTAAAAGATAACTCTTACTGGGCAAAGGTTGTATATAATCTCCATTTCTTCCTTTGATAGCAATCTCTGTTTCCCCTAAATGCTTTTGTTGAAGTTTAGTTCTTTGTATCGTATAGGATGGTGCTGATTCGGGTTATGGTGCTAAAGCTCAAGAGGTTCTAGGTCAAGTCAGAGGAAGGTAAGAGCTTCTCAGCCTTTGGAACTTTGTTATATGTACTTAGTCTTTGGGGGTGTTGATTCGGTTATTGGAGTCGCTTTGTTTCTGCTATTCATAACCAAAGACGAACATAATATGTTCTATGACCTTAGTTAGGCATATTGACAATTAGGGGCGTCGGTTTGGAGTGCTTGGTTAGATTCGGTTTTGTTACTGTCTTAACCTCTGATTTTTTTATTTTTTTATTGGTTTGTTTAAGGGGTTTCCGACATGAGAAGACGAAGAAGAAACGTGGTAGCTACAGAGGAGGAGAGATCGATCTTCAGTCACATTCGGTTAAGTTTGAGTACTCAGACGATGAATGATGATCATTGATGAGCAATACACTTGTCTTTATCTTCATCTTTGTTTCTCTTTTTAAATTATTACCCGCCATCTCTTTCTTTTGCTCTGCTTATCTCAAAATGTAAAACTATTCGGATCTAATTAACCCGGAACTGGGTTCAAGTTTTGCCTGTGTTGATTTTATTGTCTCATTTGAAACTTGTAAGAACATGAATCTGTTTCTTGTCAGCTAACTTGCTTCAAGAGCTGGGCTTTGGGCCTATATATTAGCAGATTTGGGCTCATTTTGCTATATATTAGTGAAAAGGATTAATTACAAATAGTTTCCTCTTATAAAAGCAAATAGTATCGCTAATGACTTGTCCCTTGATTTGTGAGCTGTGCTTTATTCTATACTTTCTAGTCAAATTTAGTAGAAAGTATTTTGGGGGAAAAGGTGAAGAGAAGTATCTTTCCTATGGACCTATTATGGTCTCTTGCGTTTTGGTTAGGCAAAGTGTTATTTCCCTCACTATTAATCTCATAATTAATCACTGAAAGTTTGTTACTCGAATATTTTTTTTTTTTGAAAAATGTCGTTATAGAATATATTATGTTCGGTGTCCGTTGGTTCTTTTTTTTAGCCAAGCATCCAATGCTTGAAGTTGGTGTTTTTTTGTTTGTAATTGACCCAACCTGTTTTCTTTGTTGTCATCATTAAAACTAGGAAAACACCAGATATATATTCTAAACACACAGATTAAAAATGTTAAAAATATCGTCGGCATACAATTTTTTGCTAAAAGATAGGAGTACATTTTTAGTGTGAACTATACGGTTCTAAAGTAACATGACATCCCACCTATAATTATCGAAATCAACTCCCGCTGTTTCTCTTTTGATTAAAGTAGTATAGTGATAACGACGTGATTAAGAATTTAAGAGTAGACACAATGATATAGAAACATCTGGAAATAGAAAAAAAGGTTGTTGGTACTTGAGATATTAGGTGTATAATTTGTATTTTATCGTAAGTTTACTGTCCAAGTATCAAACTTTATCAATTTGGTGCATGCATGTGTTGTTTTCCTTAAAAATCAACATGAGCTTTACTTCGCCTTGTAACTAATATTGATTCTCCCATTTATGTAAATCTATGTCTTCGTGAGTATACACTTTTAGTTACTTTTCTGTTCTTTTATGACGAATAAAAAAGGATATTGTCGTTGACAAGGAGAAAGAACACAGGTAATTTAACAACTAAATTAACAACACTCCAACATGATAAAAACATGTTACTAACGCTGTC
Source organism: Raphanus raphanistrum x Raphanus sativus (assembly GCA_019705995.1). Taxonomy (NCBI): domain Eukaryota; kingdom Viridiplantae; phylum Streptophyta; class Magnoliopsida; order Brassicales; family Brassicaceae; genus Raphanus; species Raphanus raphanistrum x Raphanus sativus. Next base: position 45,664,583 of record CM034043.1, on the reverse strand, counting down.
TCAGTTTTTCGTTAGGATCTTCCCATTACTAGGAGTTTGAAAAACATATGCAAATCTCTAATTTAATCAACAAGCAGTTTTGATAAATTACAAATACAAAAATGATAGGACGTTTATGTTAAGTATATGACAAAATCTTTATTGAGTTAAATAATCTTATACTACAATCGGAGGAGACAATGACTCGCTACGTATATAAACAACCGCCTACAATTAGTCGGTTGCTTTCTTTTTTTCTTGTTCAAATTGAAAGTTACCACATTGCCATTGGTGTTGTTTCCATTAACCACGATCGTCTGTCTGATCTTCTGAAACTATTTGATAACTACATTCTCCGTAAAGAAGTAAACAACGTAATTTCCTTTTTATTCCTTTTAACCAAGGATTTTGTTCAGCTTATAAGTTGTAATATACCACTTAGTTGTTACTTAGTCTATCTATATAATGTCAAATTATTAATTAATTAAAAATGATTATGTGTTTATGTATAATGAACACTAATCCACATGCAATTAGCTAACAAAGTTGGTACGAAATGTACTTGGCTTATGAGGTGTATTTTGACTTCTTGCATTGAATTGATATAGATAGCGACAAGACGTGCTCGAACACCAAAGAGATGAACAGTCCTCTCTACTCTTACTCATGATTCTCAGTCGGCTAGCTATCTGACACGTACGAAATCGTGTTTCTCGCAATTGACACGCTATCAATAAGACAGCAGAAGGGTGTCTTCATACGTCAGAAAATTGTTTTTAAAATGCATATAGTCGTTACAAACTTACAAAGAAGCCTTGCTGTCACTATCAGTTACGTGGCAGCACCCGACTTTGTTTACAATTTTTTACTGTGTTTTCTCGCCTGTCTCAGCTTCTTTTATTCTATAGTTTTGTTATTTTGTTTATACACTCAATTATTACGGTTTGTTAACTAATAATGCCGACTAATTATTTGAAATAAAAATACGAGACATTCCATCACAAATCTAATATACACTTTACAGGTGCTCCTAGTTGTTTTGGCGCTTTACAGAACTCTCTACGCGTATTATAAAAAAGGGAGCCTGTATGATCTTGTTCTATATGATTATTTAATTGAAAGGACAATCCCTTAGACCATCTTTATCAGTGTATTTCAATGCATCTTAGAGCACTATAATAAAAGAAAAAAATTGAAAAGGTGATGAAAGATGTATATCTAGGGTATTAGATAAGAAGTGTTTTGGCTAGTTCTTCCACTTATCCCACTATTAATTCTTACTAAACTTTATTTCTTATATTATTTTATTAATTTTTCACACTTAAGCTATATCCCTCCACTTATCTCATTAAAAATGTTCTTAGAAAGAAACATTTAATTTATTAACTAAGCTTTCAGGAAAATCATTCCGTGTACGTGGCATGTTGCAAAATGCTGAGTGCGAAACGCTTCTTCTTAACGCCTCAGATATACAAACAGTTATTTGTCACTGAAAAACTAAATTTGCCGCAAGTTTAGTTTACTCGCCGTGTTTCCGCGTTTTGTGAAACAGAATTTATCCTTTGTCGCCTCTAGACTGTTAGTATTATTATTAACTAATCAATCTATTTTTCGATCGTGTCATTAATCTTGAGACTCGAACCTTTTATTATTCGAAATGTTTCGTTGTATACTCAGAGGTCGGTGCATCATGACAAAAGAGTTCGTAATCACTCTATATTATAATGCTCGTTAGTATACGAATACGAAACTCCGATTGGTTAAACTAAGTTTGATTCCATGATTCAGATTGGTGTAAAACCCATTAACGTACAATACTAGCTACTGAAGTTAAAAGATAGCTTCCCCACACTGTCTTCTCCTTTTTTTTTTTTTCCTTTCCTACCGGTGCTTGTATAGACTTACTAGTATTGTGAAAGTTTTGTATGATATTTATGTAGTTTTGGTTTCAATTTAATCTATACGGAAATACAAATGTGTGAATGAAAAGATATGAAAAACTTACAAGTTTGTTTCTATCACCAACACTCTTATTATTTTGATTGATATATAATATACCCAATACACAAATGTACAAACTGAAATAATTTACAAAGTAAAAAAGAAAGAAAATAAATATTGCCTAGGACAAGGTGATGGTTAGTTATATTTTGCAACCATTGATTTTAGTTTCTTAAACTATCTCCAATCCACATATATTATAACAAATTCATCTCTATAATAGAGATTCTATAATTTTTTTAAAGAAAATATAGAGATAAAATTAGAAGTGGATTGGATTTCTATGTATAGAGATGAATTTGTTAAAATATAGAATCTCTATTATAGAAATGAATTTATTATAATGCATGTCTGTATAATAGAAATCCTCTATTTATAGACGAAAATATAAAAATATGATATTTTCATCTCTAAATATGCATGCAAAAAGTAACATTCCTCAACATTTTCCTTTAAAATAGAATTATATTATAGAGCCATATATCAAAACAGATCCATCTTTAAAATATTTATTTTTATTTTAGAGAAAATATAGAGATATACATATGAAATACTCTTAGCTGCTAAAAGTTTCTTAACTAATACCTCTTTTTACTCTAGAAAAATTCACGCTTTTAAAAGTTGTTTTTAAAAATAAATACTTTTACATTTAGTAAATTGTAAACTTTTAAAATAGAAAAACATATTTATTAAATTTCCGTAGGTTAAAACTTATGAGACATAATTTTTTTTTGAACTATAATTTATGAGAAATAGTTAATTACAAAAAAAATAAATTGATAATTAAGATTTAATATTTTTAATATATGTAAAAATCCTAAAATATGCATATTTGAAAAAAAGAGAGTATAATTTAAATAAAAATACATAAAATCCAGTTGCTAGATGATTTTTGAGAATTGTCATATGTTATAGAAAATATGTGACACATGTATTTTTTGTTCCCCACCTTTAGTTGATTCAATTTGTTGAAAGTATTCAACAAGATGTTATCCATATCATCTTTTCTACTATCAGATGGGTTTGTTTAATTAGCTTTTAGTTAATTATTTTTGACATTAGATAGATTCGGGTCTCTTAATTAAGAGGAACTAGATCTTGACCCGCCCAACCGGGCGGGTATTTATTTTATGTTTTTAGTTTTTTATTTATAAATGATATATTTGTAATATTTTAAACATAAATTTAGATTGAAAATAACATTTGTAGTTATAATAAAAATTAAAAGTTTTAAAAAAATATTTTGATATAAATTTTAATTCCTAATTAAAATAATATAGAGATGGGTCATAATTTTTTTCAATTCCAAAATCTTAGCATTATTAATAAAAAATAAAATAATTTATAAATAAATAAAATATATAAACATATTTGAAATTAAAATAAATTTATTAAAAAAAAATCTTACGCCATTGTTATTTATTTCTATAGATTGACCCGTGGCCGTATAAATATTTGCTTTCACTTCAATTTTTTTCTTTGTTCTAATGATAATATCTATATATATGTGTGTGTGTGTGTAAATTAATATGTATTACATAATTGTTAGTATAAAATTTTAAAACAAAAATTTTATTTATTACTTTAAATAATTATATTATGTGATTCTAATCGTCTATTATATCACAATGTATCATATAAAAATCTATATTTATAACTAATTGGACTTATATTATAAAAGTGTTATACTAACAATTTATAAATAAAATATTTTATATTTTATTTATATGATATATAAATTGATTTTGATGTGTGATTTTTATTTTATTATTTTTATTAATAAATATTGAAAAATATTTAATGTTAACAAAAAATCTATAAGGAAATTTATTTTGGTTAAGATTCATTCTATTAAAGAAATCTATAAAGAAATTTATTTTGGTAAATTAATATGTATTACATAATTGTTAGTATAACATTTTAAAACAAAAAAATTATTTATTACTTTAAATAATTATATTATGTGATTTTAATCGTCTATTATATCACAGTGTATCATATAAAAATCTAATATTTATAACTAATTAGACTTATATTATAAAAGTGTTATACTAACAATTTATAAATAAAATATTTTATATTTTATTTATATGATATATAAATTGATTTTGATGTGTGATTTTTATTTTATTATTTTTATTAATAAATATTGAAAAATATTTAATGTTAACAAAAAATCTATAAGAAAATTTTTTTGGTTAAGATTCATTCTATTAAAGAAATCTATTATTTAAATTAGGAAAAGACATTAAATACTTAAATCTATCATTTAAATAAGGAAAAGACAAAATTCTCTACTATCTTTGTTACCAAACAAAATTTAATTTTTTTAAAGATTACTATCCCTGTTACCAAACAAAAGCTTAAAGTACTTCTACTTTAATAAGATAGATATAATACGGAGGTTTATTTTTGTAACTAAAAGGAATAATAACGAAGGTAAGAAGTTAGACCACAACGCGCATTTATGATACAAACGCGTGACACGTTGCGTAGTTGCCAAGAAAAGTTAAAGTACCGAAACGACCCTCTTATATATTAAGATTTACTCTCACTAACCCTATTTCCATCTCTTCGGTACTACTACTGTTCTATTCATCGAGAGCCTTTTTTTCCCCGAGAAAGCTGAGGTAACGTTTCCCGGCGAAGTCACCCGGAGTTTTCTCTCAACGTTCGATATTTGTTTAACCGACTCGAGAAACCGAGTTTTGGATTTTGATTAATTAAGTAAATATCTTCTTAATAATTAATATTAAAATTGTATTTTTCTTTTTTGGTTTGAACTTTGATTTCCAGTGTTGGTCGCTTTCTTCTAGTCTTGCTTTTGAATATTTGTTGACTACTTGACTAACCGCTTTTCTGGAGATTTTTTTTTATATATATGCTCGGTTTTTCTCATGAATCACTGAGATTTGAAAGCAATCTGAGATAACTAAAAAAACGGTTTGTTTCCGCTTTAAAAAAAATTGAAATTATGATTCTCGGAAAATCGAGTTTCGCAGTATTTCCCTGAATTTTCTGGGAGAGTTTCGAAGAGATATTTTACTTTTTTTCCCCCCGGAGAAATTGCTATTTTCGGTGCTTTCGGTTTCACGTGGTTGACGAAAGCTGAAGCAAACCTTTTACACAGCAAACTTACTTCTCTTCTCTTTTTTTTTTTTTGATTTAGGGATTTGAGTGTAGTTTCACTTTTTCTGGCGTTTTCTCTCCTGCGAAAATACGATGACTAGTCCCTTCAAACCATCCCCGGGAAGACGCCGCGGAGGCAGCGATTTGGAGTCGGGGAAAATCGAGAACGCCGACTCCGATAGCGACACGTTCTCCATCCCCGCGAAGAATGCTTCCGTCGAGCGACTCCAACAGTGGAGAGTAAGAAGACCTACTTAGTCCCTAATTGTCTCGCTTTATTGTAAACTACTACACGGAGATTTTTAACCTCCTTTGTTTTTTTTTGTGTGCAGAAAGCGGCGCTGGTGCTCAATGCCTCACGGAGATTCCGTTACACCTTGGACTTGAAAAAGGAGCAGGAAGCTCAAGAAATGAGGAAGAAGATCAGAAGTCACGCTCATGCTCTCTTGGTTTGTTTATTGTTTAATCATGCTCTTTCTGTGATATTCTCTTTTTTTTTTACTGATTAATGAACCGAACGCTCTTTTTTTTTTTATCTTCTGTTTAGGCTGCAAATCGTTTCATGGACATGGGGCGTGACCAAGGTAACGCGTCTGTGCTTGTAACATACTCTCGGAGTCTTTTTTATATTCCTTAACCGGTGACGTTTTCTTTCTCTTCAGGAGGTGAAAAAGCCATAGCTTCTGCAACTCCTGCTGGTGATTTTGGAATCGGGCCTGAACAGCTTGTGCTAATGTCCAAGGATCATAATGTTGCTTCTCTGCAGCAATATGGAGGGGTATGTTTCTCTTTGTCTATTTGTTGGCTTTTCTGGTACTTTATATTTTTCTTGGTTTGGCGCTAATTTCTTGTTGCTGCTGCATCAGGCTCAAGGATTGGCTGACATGCTCAAGACAAATACTGAGAAAGGTATCAGCGGTGATGATGAAGACTTGCTTAACCGCAAGAACGTTTATGGCTCAAACACCTATCCTCGTAAGAAAGGGAAAGGGTTTCTGGTAAGATATATATATATATATATATGTCTTGTTATTTCTGTGTGGTTTTCCCCTGCTCAGTTTCTCATAAAGCCGGTTGGTTTTTTGTTTTTTTCATTGCAGAGGTTTCTTTGGGATGCTTGCCATGATCTGACTTTGATCATCTTGATGGTGGCTGCAGTAGCTTCTTTAGCACTTGGGATAAAAACTGAGGTTTGTTGATGAAATTAATTAATCAAGTCTGCTCTTCCCTCTTTTGAAAGTGTAATGTCAACCGCAGTTTAACTGTTGTCTTACATAATTTTGTTTATTGTGGATAACAATCTTGACAGGGTATCAAAGAAGGATGGTACGATGGAGGAAGCATTGCATTTGCAGTGATTCTTGTGATTGTTGTGACAGGTAATTCTTAACCTGTTTCACTGAACTCTTTAGGGATGAATTTTGTAGTGGTTTTTCTGATGCATTTCTTCTCTTCCTCTGCAGCTGTCAGTGACTACAAACAGTCGCTCCAGTTTCAGAACTTGAATGATGAAAAGCGAAACATACATCTCGAGGTATGAATTTACCCTTAATGTTAAGTTTTCATATGCTATCTTTTTCTTGTTTTCTTCTTAGACACATTTCGTTTTCTGTTGATTGCTGTACAGGTGATAAGAGGTGGAAGACGAGTGGAAGTTTCAATCTATGACCTCGTGGTTGGTGATGTCATTCCCCTCAACATTGGAAATCAGGTGAGGGATTTATTCATTCTCCGTTCTCCTTTTTTCGTCCCTATTGCCATATGTCTAACTGAAAGTTAAAATTATCTTTAGGTTCCTGCAGATGGAGTGCTAATAGCTGGCCACTCTCTTGCCCTTGACGAGTCTAGCATGACTGGAGAGAGCAAAATTGTGGGTCTTTATTTCCTATCATAGTGAAGTTGCTCATTGGCTCGTTTCTTTTTAGTATAGCTCTTAACTATCGACTTCCCTTTTCTTGTTAGGTCAACAAAGACGCTAACAAGGATCCATTCCTAATGTCTGGCTGTAAAGTGGCAGATGGAAATGGTGTTATGCTGGTAGGATATCTCCCTAGTTTTTCTTGTTCCAGAGCAGGATATTTCTAATAGGAGAATAGGTGAAACGAAATGATATGTATGTTCTTTTCTTTATGCAAGGTTACTGGTGTTGGAGTCAACACTGAATGGGGGTTGCTGATGGCCAGCATTTCTGAAGACAATGGTGAAGAAACTCCCTTGCAGGTAGATTTTTTAGATCGATGTTTAATTGTATTCTTTTGAACTTTTATAGATCCGAGCTAATATTTGACTTGCTGGAACTAGGTGCGCTTAAATGGGGTAGCTACTTTTATTGGTTCCATCGGATTATTTGTGGCTGCTTGTGTCCTGGTTATTCTTCTTGTCCGGTAAGGATGCTATTTTGATGGTTCCTAACTCATCATACCGTCATTACCGAATTAGAATAACTGTGTGTTTTTCTCTTTGTCACAGATATTTCACCGGTAACACTGAAGACGTAGGTGGAGGTCCTCAGTTTGTTAAAGGGAAGACAAAAATTGGTCATGTAGTCGATGATGTGATCAAAGTTGTTACCGTAGCGGTATGTTTTCTAGTTATCCTTCTCGACTAATAGGGAGACGGAATCAAAAATCTTTAGTTTTCTCTGGAGATGCCAATTCTCTGCTTTTGCTGCAGGTTACAATTGTCGTTGTGGCAGTTCCTGAGGGTCTTCCATTGGCCGTTACTTTAACGTATGTACTTTTTTATATCTTGGCTATCAGAAAGTATTGTGCTACCTTCATTGTTAGAGAATTCAGTTCTCGTTGCTGATTATATTTGCTTTTCTATTCTATTGTTCTGTTTCAGCCTTGCCTACTCAATGAGGAAAATGATGGCAGATAAGGCTTTGGTATGATTATCTTACCTTCTCTCTATATTTCTTATGTGATGAGTGAACAATATATGGTCCTTTATGCAGTTCTGTTATATAGGATTGACAAAAAGTTGATGTGCAGGTGCGGAGGCTATCTGCTTGCGAGACAATGGGCTCTGCAACCACTATTTGCAGCGATAAGACTGGAACACTAACTTTGAATCAGGTGTGCTTTCCGTGTACAAATCTTTGTTGAGTTCGTGCTCTATGATAGAGTAATAGACTCAAATTGAATTGTTTCGTCACTTAATGTTACTAAATGTTTATCTTTTTCTAAAAAAATAGATGACAGTGGTTGAGTCTTATGCTGGGGGCAAGAAAACAGATACTCAACAATTGCCAGCAACTATCACCTCGTTATGCGTTGAAGGAATAGCGCAAAACACAACTGGTAGTATTTACGTCCCAGAGGTAAGCAGTTTTGGTAATTTCCTTTCCTTGATTCTTCCTAGAGAAGTAGGACTCATGAGGTTTTATTTGCTGACAGGGCGGTGGTGATTTAGAGTTCTCTGGTTCACCAACAGAAAAAGCCATTCTTGGCTGGGGAGTCAAGGTTTAGTTTTTAGCCTTTGTTGTTTTCTAGTTCAAGAACAGTTATTTTTTACTTATGACTTATGAGCTGAAGAAATATTTGTATTTCGCTCTCTTTCAGCTGGGAATGAATTTTGAGACAGCCAGGTCGCAATCTTCTATTCTGCATGCTTTTCCGTTCAGCTCCGAGAAGAAACGTGGTGGTGTAGCTGTTAAAACGGTAAGTATCTGGCTGAAATATAGATCACTATGAGTGTTTTTTTTTTGATGGGGAAAAGGGGGGGGGGCATGTGCGGGGTAAAATCATTTTCTTGACCTTTTCTGTTTGCTGTTTTACTTTTCAGGCTGATGGTGAAGTTCGTATTCACTGGAAGGGAGCTTCTGAAATTGTCCTTGCATGTTGCAGAAGCTACATTGATGAGGATGGTAATATCGCACCAATGACTGAAGACAAGGTTTGTGGAAAAGTCCAATTTATCTTATGGTTCTGTATGATTCTGCAATTCACCCTCATGTTCTCGTGACACTTTACCAATGCAATTACTCTGATGTTTCCAGGCACAGTATTTTAAAAATGGTATCGAAGAGATGGCTGGAAGAACCTTACGATGTGTGGCACTGGCTTTTAGAACCTATGAGGCTGAAAAGGTCCCAACAGGCGAAGAACTCTCAGACTGGGTTCTCCCAGAGGACGACCTTATTTTACTAGCTATAGTAGGCATAAAGGTGAGGACTAATTTGGTTCATTTATGTTCATTTTTACTTCCATCTTGAGATTAGTCAAACATATAAATCAGTTTGGTTTAATTTCAAAACAACAACCCACACATCATGGCCTGCAATATTTTTGTAGTGTTTCTTATCGAATTATTTGAAAATGTGCACAGGATCCATGTAGACCAGGAGTCAGAGATTCAGTTCAGTTGTGTCAGAATGCTGGTGTCAAGGTGCTTCTTTTCTTCAATTTATTTATTAAAAAAAGCTCATTGCACAAATTCTCTTTCTTAACGCTAATAACGCTGCATGATGTTTGTTGATGTTCAGGTCCGTATGGTCACTGGTGACAACGTCCAAACTGCCAGGGCTATTGCTTTGGAGTGTGGAATATTAACTTCAGATGCTGATGCCTCGGAGCCTAATCTCATTGAAGGAAAATCATTCCGCGCCTTAACCGATGCAGGAAGGGACAAGATTAGCGAGAGGATATCGGTACTGTTCACAACACCACTTTTCAATTCTTAAGACTGAATTTTAAATGTCGTAGTCTCATTCTCTGTAGAGGTGTTTAACTCAATTTAGATATCCTCCATGAACATCAGATGCATCAGTTAATAGTAATATGATATAGTAGTAACAGCTTTACATAAGCTGACTTGGTTGCTTCACGTTTGAAGGTTATGGGCCGTTCATCGCCCAATGACAAGCTTCTGCTGGTGCAATCTTTGAGGAGACGTGGCCATGTTGTTGCAGTCACTGGAGATGGGACAAATGATGCTCCTGCGTTGCACGAGGTATAGAAATTTTGAACTGATTATTTCGAAATGCACAGCTATTGAAAGTCTCTTTCTCATTGTTTTAAAACTTCTTGAGTGGATTTTCAGGCAGATATTGGTCTTGCTATGGGAATAGCTGGAACAGAAGTGGCTAAAGAGAGCTCAGACATCATCATCTTGGATGACAACTTTGCATCTGTTGTAAAGGTTTGTTCAAACGTTACCCTAATCAGAGATTCTTTTGTTCTCTCTCGAGTTTTACAAAACACATAAGCTTCGTCATCTCAAAAGTCAACCTTCGCCAATGTTTATCTGAGGTTTAATATTCGAAAATTAAACTTGGTGTGGCTTCTGATATATAGGTTGTTCGCTGGGGACGATCAGTCTACGCCAACATTCAGAAATTCATCCAGTTTCAGCTAACAGTCAATGTAGCCGCTCTTGTCATTAACGTTGTAGCTGCTATTTCAAGTGGTGACGTTCCACTTACCGCTGTCCAGGTCTGAGTTTGTTGCATTTGCTCTTTATTCTTTTTTGTTATCTTTCTCTAAAGTACATAGTTTTGTTCATACATTTGGCATCTTCTTTAACGTACAGCTTCTGTGGGTTAATCTGATTATGGACACACTCGGAGCATTGGCTTTAGCTACTGAACCACCCACTGATCACCTCATGGGCAGGCCTCCTGTTGGCCGAAAGTATGTTTTCGCAGCTTGTGGTTTCACACAGCTAAACTTTATAAGACGTGTTTTTGTGCTTATTTGCTTTGACTCCTTTTTGCAGAGAGCCTCTGATTACCAACATCATGTGGAGAAACTTGTTGATTCAGGTAAAGAATTGATGAATAAACTCTTAGAACATATGAAACCAGCGCGAATTTTAATAAAAAAAATGTTGAAACATAAAATTTCAGGCTATCTATCAAGTGAGTGTGCTGTTAGTTCTCAACTTCCGAGGCATCAGCATACTTGGCCTCCAGCATGAAGTTCCTGCACACGCCACTAGAGTGAAGAACACATTGATCTTCAACGCCTTTGTCCTCTGCCAGGTGAGTGAACTATAAACCATGTCTCTTCTTTCCAGTAAAAACCGGAATGAAAACCGCATATGTATTTATTGATTATTTTTGTGTGTTGGTAACAACAGGCTTTCAATGAGTTCAATGCTAGAAAACCTGACGAGAAGAACATCTTCAAAGGAGTTATCAAGAACCGTCTCTTCATGGGTATTATAGTCATTACTCTTGTTCTGCAGGTAAAGAATCTGGTCCATCATCGAAAACATACTGTTATTTATGTCCCATCTCTTATTCCTTCCAGATGAAAACAAAATAAAGTCTTATTTTTTGGATTTCAGGTTATCATTGTTGAGTTCCTAGGCAAATTCGCTTCCACGACGAAGCTAAACTGGAAACAATGGCTAATATGCGTTGCCATCGGTGTGATCAGGTCAGTTTTTACAGTTTTACATTTATACAATTTGATACCATATATGTATATATTATGTGCAATGCTTATTGTTGAGAAACATAGCTCTAACGTTTTAGTTGAACCTTGTGTAATTTGGACTTAGTTGGCCACTTGCTCTCGTCGGGAAATTCATTCCGGTGCCAAAAACTCCTCTCAGCAGCAAACTCTCAGTACTAAAATTCTGGGGCAAGAAAAAATCTTCTGGAGAAGGTAACTAACTACAAACAACATTCTTGTAACTATTTTATATATCATTGGACTATCTTTGAAATATACACAAATGAACACGTTATAAAAAGTTGTATAATTGGTGTGGTGGTGGTATCTTTTGTCCAACTTTGGTATTTATTTACAAGTGTTGACAACATTTTTTGTTGTTGTCCCAGGGTCACTCTGAAGTGGAGGCAGCTTTTTATCACAGATGCTCCTCGAGTTTTAAGTGCTACTACTATTAGGGACTAACAAGAAAAGAAAAAAACGTTTGGTTTGTGATGGGGGGGGTGGGGGGGTTTATTGATATTTTTCGGAAACCCAAAAGTACAGTTTTTCAGGGTTTGTGGATGCAGGCAAGTTTGGATTTATGGTTTTATTTTCTCTGTTCCTTCTTGGTTATTTGTAATGTTATGATTGATTTACCTTTTGGAATCTCTTAGTAGTGAAGGCTTTTAACCAAGAAAATATTAAAGTTTCGTTATTGGCAAATTCTGATGTATTTGGCCTACTATCAGCATCAGTTCGACAAATAATGCCTGGTCCGATTTTTTCTCCATTTGTTTTTATATTTTCAGAGAAATTTCTGCTATTACGGAGGTCGGACGTTGCAATTGCAGACCTGTCTCATTAGCATTCTACTGGCTTCACTAGTAACAGTATATAGTGGTGTCATTAGTATTCTACTTGCTTCACTAGTAACAACATTATGTTATGTACTTTGAAGCTAGGCAGAGGGTATTAAAAGAAGAGACTGTAGACAATATTATGTTTTATCTCTTTGTTGATTGCGCCTTCGTCTGCGGTTACTTATGAATGTGCTCAGGTGCTTGTTTCTCTGTCATCTGCTCCCACCACCGTAAGAGCAGTAGCCCGAATCTTGACATTCAAAGGAAGACACTTGATATTGTCCTTGAATTGGTTACCCATCGGAATGTCAATGAGGTCGTGCAGACGTTGAAGAAAGAAGTTGTAAAGACAAAGCGGAGATCAGCACGCGAAGAATGGTGACTATAGGCAGATGTTCGTCCAAGCCATTCACGCTTGTGCAGTCAAGTTCCCTGAAGTAGCCGGTGCAGCGGTCCATATTTTTTGATGGATTTTTTGGGTGACACCAACGTGGCTTCAGCTCTTGATGTGACTGTTTTTGTAAGAGAGAGCATAGAATCAAACTCTAAACTGAAGGTTTCAATCATAACCCGCTTGTTGGACAACTTTTATCAGATCCGAGCTGTAAAGATTTTCCCATTTGCGCTTTGGATTGTTGGTGAATATATCTATCACTCTCTGAAGTTGAGAATGGCATAGCAACCATCAAGCAATGCCTCGGTGATATGCCGTTTTACTCTGTTTCCGAGGGATGAGAGTCCAATGATTCCTCAAACAAAACTCAGCAGAACACTGCTGCTGCTATAGTTTCCTCTACAAGACCTCCCATTCTCGCTGACGGGACTTATGCTACACAAAGTTCTTCTTCGGAAACCGTTTTCTCCCCATCTACAGTTGCTCAATGATCATTGGCTTCTGGAAACTTGAGATCACTTATCTTAACCGGGGTTTTTTTTCCTCGGAGCCGTGGTTGCTTTCACATTGACTAAACTCGTTCTCAGGTTGGAGGTAGTGCAGTCATCAAAAAACTGAGATTAACAAAGGCGACACAATCTTTACTCATCATGGTCTCTATGTTGCAACTAGGACAATCACATGTGGTTCCGCATTTAATTGATCCAGACTCCTATAAGAGGATTTTGTTGTTCATAAAATTGATTTGCCATACGAGTGATGAGACATGAATTATCTTCCGGAACATTGTATACCAGACTTCAAATGTCATGGAACAAGAGTATCTTGGTCACATTATCAAATCAACAAACATGAAGTGTACTCCTAAGTAAGTTCAGTTTCTACTCGGATCATACGTAATAATTATTAGCTTGAGGGTTTGTCATATTCTCCCTCTCTCTCTCTCTCCTTTTTTTTCATGCCAGATCGGTGTTAGAAGGTGGGTGTGGGTTTCTGTCGGCGAACTTATACGCCAAGAGTGTGTTTGGGGAAGAGGCGTTGGTGAATGTGAGTATAGAGAAACAAACAGATGAAAAGCTGAGTGGTTACATAAGGATCCGAATCAAGACACAAGGAATTGCTCTTAGTCTTGGAGACAAAATCACTCTTAAGCAAAAAGGGTTAAGTAGCTGAAACTGAAGTCACTCACAACCCTTTCGTAAGTCCAGGTAGTACTCTTTCACATTTATCGCCTAATAATCTTGAACACTAGAACTGGTTATGTTAGTTTCAGACTCAGTATCTCGGTGTCACTCTGATTTCTCAGACAATGTGTCTATCCAAATCTTCAGGTCCAGAGCGACAATAATTTCGTCGAGTCCTTTTGTTTTTTTCTTCTTTGATCTCCTAGCAATTTCATGACAGGGAATTTCGGTTTATTAAATATTGAAGAATAATATAAGATGTATGGACGAGAAACTTAACTTAAGAGAACATTTGGTTTGTTGACAAAAAAAAATAACATTTGGTTTTGTGTTCTTCTGTTTTGCTTTAATGAGATGCATAGTTATTTAAACCTTACATCAGTTGAACGATAACGAGTGAATGGCAGTGTTATTCCGCAAGTAATTAATCTTCTTGCGTCTGAAAACGCCCTATTACATAACATACCGGTGCATGATCAATATCAAATTGAAATAGTATGAAGGAAAAGAAAAAAAGGTAAATCGAGAAACATTATAATAATAAGGTGCGTAGAGAGACAAGATTTGTCACTGAGCGGATGTTGTCTCCAACTCAATCTACAAAAACTTTAAAAAACATCGTAAATTCTGAATCTCGGTCCTAGATCTCTCACGTTAAAAAATTAGAACGGTTAAAGTCAATAATACCCTTAAAGATGTTGGCTTTATGCTCGACACCCGACACATTTATCTCTGGTTCTGGTTCGTCTTCAGCCTCGGAGATCTTTAAAAACGGCTCTATTGGTATATGCGAATTGTGTTACACGCTTTCATCTTTGTGTCACATACACATCTACATACACATCTGTGTGTTTGATATCTATCAGTTTGATTCTACTTTTGATTGTATTTCCTTTAAGTTTATTTCTAGGTTGTCAAACGGGGAGGCATATTCTGTGGCGAATTATGCTCTCTCTTTGCTTAACTCTTCCTCATGTTTAGGAGTGTACTAAACTTTATGCCTAATATAGGTTGTTGTTTTGCTCAAAAAAGACATTTCTTCTTTTCTAATATATATCTTTCAAGGTATCAAACAGAATTAGCAAATAGCGAGCCAAATTGTTATCTTAAACTAGACTACTCATCAGAATGCTGCTCTTACATGTTGAGCAGATTCACCCAATCTGCCTCGAACATGAAATAGGTTTAGTATCTGTTTTCGTACACAACCCACCACAACCGAATATTCCTTTCACAACGAGTCGCATACAGACAAAATGAAATAAAAAAGGATGCATTTGGAAGGATTAGTGCATTTGATACTAAATAAAACAATACAAACTGTATAAAATATTTACATAAGAACAAGATCTCATCTAACACAGATTTTGTGCGATCTTGTCTATGATTGAACTATTATCACGATTAGTAGCGTTTTTTGTGTTACAGGGTTTATCAGGATTAATAGTTATCTATGCTATAAATTATACAAACTAACTGAAATCTATACAAATATTTTTATTATCAGGGTGTGATTGGTAGGTGATGTAGGTGATGTCCACATCTTTATCTATTTATACAGCACTAAATTCAGAGCAATCAAACTTTAATTTTTTTTATTTAAATCACAGCTCTTCAAATAACTTGTATAAATGTTCTCGAGAGCCAAAAATCTAAAGTAATTTTTAGGATTTTCTACAAAACTTACAGCAACAAAACCTAAAGCCGCATCAAAAAATCTACATATTTTTTTACAGCAAAAATTTTAAAAGTACAGCCATTACCAATCAGATTATTCGTAATATAAAAAATTCGAATATCCATAAGTCTACTAAGTAAAGCAAATATTAAATATCAATATCCGTTAAAACTTAAAAGTAAAACAAATCACAAATACTAAAAAATTTAGAAACAAATATCCAATATGCTCCGACTTATATACATATAGATGTATATCTATAATTAGATACAGAGTTTTACATGTATAATCTCATATAATCATTATTTTAACATATAATTTTATTTATAAATTACTTATAAAATATAAAATTAGAAAATATATAAATTCCTTATAAAAACTACAATCTTTCTAAAAATATATGTTTTATAAGAATATTTTCTTAATTTTAAAAATTCATAAAAAATAGTTTCATTAATTTTTAGTTCATCTTTTATATTATGGAAAAAAATTTAAGAAAATACAAATTTGTATAATGTTTCGTAAATTATTTTTATTGAAAAAGTGGATAAATTATCCGTAAATAACTGTGAATATTCGCAAATATCCATAATTTTTCGGATATCCGTATTTTTCCGAAACAAAACAAATCGAAAAATCAGATATCCATAAAATAAAAAGCAAATAACAAATACTGAAAAATATAATACGATGTTATTTGATCTGTGCACACCCCTAATCATATTCATATGCTACAAATTAATTTTATGAGACACTGCATGGTCCATCCACCTAAGCCACCTGCATGGCAGTATCGATCGTCTTTGATTTGCGTTTCAATCTTCACTTAAATGCCCAAAAGAACGTAGTAGAGTACTGTTACAGGCGAAGCAACCAGCATTCCGAATATAACCCTGCAAAACAATATACATATGTTAACATTTGAAGTACTGAAATTTAGCTTGGATATTTAATTTTCGAGGAAATAGGATATGTTATAATTCGACGACAAGAAAGCAATTTAGAGTTTTGAAATGACGTTAAAGATTTTTGGATATGAGATATTTCAGACGAAGATAATGGAAAAACGTAAAATAAAAAGCTAACTAATGGAATGGAAACTGTATTAATAATCAAATGTGACATATTAATGTCTAAAAAATAACTTACGCAGTGCTTAGGATATCAGGATGGACGTTATATTCCTTGGCGAAAACAAAAGGAACAATTCCTTGAGGAAGAGCAGCCTACAAAATATTAATTTTCATATCAATAATGGTATATATAATTAACGAAAATGTATACATATGAAATAATTTAAGAATTTTTCTTTTGTCAAACTATTTACGAATTTTTTTTTTCAACGAAAAGTTCAACATCACTAAATCATCAGTTGTAAGTTCAGCTGAATTATACATAAAATTCAAGATTAATTAACCTGGACGATGGCGATATGGAGGAGATTGCCTCGAAGACCAATTGCAGTCGAGGTTGCTGCGATTACGGCTGGTCCTGACAAGAACCTCACGGCCATCGCGAAGACTGCTACTGATTTTCCGCATGCAATTATTTTTGGTTGCAATGCCATAAATAGACCTGTTTATTCACAATCAATAAACACGATAGTTGGTAAAACTCAAAAACACAAGAAGTAATTATTTATGTAGGGTTAAGCCATGCAACGTAGGAAGAGGAACGAACAATACCAAGACTGAACATAGCCATGCCAAGACCTGCATCAGATAATATCGAAATCGATCCACTCATTATTGTTGGCATCTTTATATTCCACCTATCCATGAAATCATAATATCTATATAAACCTTTTTCAAAAAAAAAATCATAATATCTATATAAATCAACAAGAAGCAAACCAATCATATACTATACGCTGAAAACTATATATGTATCTATTTTACCCTCCTTTGGATTCTTTTGGTATATGTGAAAGATGTTATTACTTTATACAATTGTGATCATTTATAGTAAAATTAGGAAGTACTTACTTGTAGGAGACAAGGGACCAAGCAAGGCCAAAGAGACTAGAGTAAGTGTTAGGGTTTCGAATGAGTTTTCTCCAAACCATTATCAGTATTAGTCTCGTCATCACGCTCGCCGGCGGCATTTTCTGTTTCGCCGGACCGCTGAGACCACCACCGTCTTCTATGTCACTGCCTTTATTACCCTCTTGGTCCATCTCCACATGTCCTTTTCTTCCGGGTGTCTTGTTCCCAATCAGACTCTGCTTCACTGTTATCATGAGGTTTTTAGGAATTAATATTATATATTCTTTGATTATGATCATTATCCGAAGGTTTTTAGTATATTGACTATATTTCATTACTGGACTACTACAGGTACTTGTAATAAACGACAAGGAAACAGTAATACTATAAATTAATAATTAGTGGTTGCATGGACCATTAGTTAACCTTTGGAAGCGAGGTTGTCGTTAGGAGGAAGAGAAGCTTTAAGGTCGATGGATGAATCGGTGAAGGCACCTTTAGTAATATTAATAACGTTCTTAGCGTTGGCTTCCCAAACAGGAGAAGCACTCGAACTCCGCACGAACATGTTCATCTCCTTGTTCTGTGCTTCTCCACCACCAGTTTCATTTTTCTTGACTCCACTTGATCCGCTCGTTGACCCCATGAACATCGGATTTGGTGGTGGGTAGGGAACTGATATGTAAAAGATATATTTTAAAATTAAATATAAAATGATTATCACAGGAAACATGAATTTTATTTTTACAACAATTTTTTTTCTATAAATTTGCTACTGACTATTAAAATATGATAATACTAAATATTTATTAAAAATAACAAAAACAAAAGACATACCACTGTTATTGTTATATAAGTCAACACTCATACTTCTCCGCCCTCTTCCTCTTTTCTTCATCTTCAAAACTTCCTCATTATAGCTGGAAGCTCTTGGTGTCACTCCTATAGACGACTGAAGCGAGTAAACATCTCTGCCGGGACCTGATCCTACGCCACCGTAACTCTTGCTGTGCCCGTGACGAGGGTCCGGAGCTTTGCTTGCATCAAACATAGCGTAAAAATCTGTCTGGTTAAAGCTAAC
Organism: Raphanus raphanistrum x Raphanus sativus; assembly: GCA_019705995.1. Lineage (NCBI taxonomy): Eukaryota > Viridiplantae > Streptophyta > Magnoliopsida > Brassicales > Brassicaceae > Raphanus > Raphanus raphanistrum x Raphanus sativus. Next base: position 45,645,909 of record CM034043.1, on the reverse strand, counting down.
GGAGTAAATCTCGACGTCAGTGAGATTTGAGGCTCGCGGCGTGATCATGGAAGAGTTAAATCCTCCGCCGTGAGACTTATTGAACGATGGGATCATTGATGTGGAGGCGCTTGATCTCCTGACCACTACGTGGAGCTTTCCGTCGTCACCTAACTCGGCATCGGTCTGGTTTTTTTTAAACATGTTTTCAGGTGATTAATTTGAGTAATAAACCGGATATAACCAAATCACTCGGGCTTAACGAAATCGTCTAAAAATACAACAAAATTGCTATATTCAAAATTTTATAATAATTTGACATAGTATATATTATTGCCAATTTGTAACTATTTCATTTCTATTTTCTTAAAACCAATTATTCCATTTCTATTTTACTTTAGTTAACCGGGAGGTTAACTTGAACCAACATATAGAGGACCATTAATGTAAATAACCATACCTCGAGGGGTTCATGGCTACTGAGAGAGATAACATCAGAATCAACTCGTAAAGAAGTGATGGAACCAGCGGTTTCTGGGAACTGCTCGGAGATAAGAAGCTTAGCGCCACGAAACTCGAACAAGAAGAGCATTAATGTATACCATATGATACTTTGAAGCACAACTAGTTGCACCATTAAGTTGCCTGAAAAGTCTCCATACATAGCCCGGAGCAATGGGATTCCCACTACCAACGTGTTCGGTAGTGTCGATAGCGAAAATAGCGTTATCACCCAATCTAGACTTCCTCTGCGACTAAACGCCTGAGAGAAATACACATACCATCAACGTAATGACAAAAATACACACCAACATATATTCTTATACAAGTCTAGCACTTCTTAGGTACCACAACAAAAACATATCAATAGAAGACATATCAATATATATATATATATATATATTCATGGTGTTTTCAAAATCTTGAGATACTCGTACAATAAATTTTCTTATTTACATATACACTATATTTCTCAAGATTGAGCATATACACACTATATTTCTTACTCCCTCCGTTTCATTTTATTTGTCGTTCTACACTTCGGCACACAGATTAATAAAACATTTAATTTTGTATATTTACTAGATAAAAATATCATTATCAATACACCTAATCCAATAGAAAAATAGATTAGAATAAAAAGTCAATAAATTTTGCATTGAAATCATAAAACGACATTTATTTTGAAACGGAAATTTTGCTCCAAAACGACATCTAATTCGAAACGGATGGAGTATTTAATACTTTGTTGAGAACTCTTTCCTCATACTAGAGATAGAGATGCTTTTAGATAGAAGGTTTTATTAGTTAATCATTCGGGTCGAAAGACTAGATATTTTCATAGTATATACTACCTATCCTGGTGGTGAATTTATAATGACTATAGACTAAAAACAAGAACATAATAATATATATGGGAAGGTCCTATAAGAGACGGGCCTGCCAAAGAAAGAGTGCGGCGAGGATGACGACTTTCTGAAGAGAATCGGCGGCGAGGAACTGGTAATCCATGGCATAAGGATCATTGGAGGAAATGAAATGGAAAGAGAGAAGAGGAACCGCGAAAACCGCAACGAACCGGTTAATACCGGAACATTGGTCTGGTGTGAATATTCCCCACCACCGTACCGAACCGTAGGCTAGTATCATAGCTACGTATAGCGGCACCATCGCCGCTAGTACGTCGTACATATCTTTGCCGGTGATCATTTTGAATTATTTTCAGCAAGATGAGAGACAAGATTAAAGATGGTGATAGAAAGAGAAGTTTGTGGGGTGGTATAAGTTATTTTATTATGAGGAAGTGAAGTTCCTCGAGACGATATTAATTAATGTTGTTTCTGTTAATTATATAGTTTTATAGTATAATAATGGGATTCGCGATCAAACAAAGAGTTATATATAGCTAACAAATCATTAGACATTTGAATATGATTAACCAAAACATGCGTGTTTTCCGTTATTTATTTATTTATTTGTGAAGTCTTTTAAAGTGGTAAAAATGATCATATTATACAAGTGTTGCATGCAGTATATGCTCTTTTAATGTTTTAATAAATACAAATTTAAACCTAGAAAATAATCCAAATGTTAGATCACACAATTTCATTAACACTGATATGCATGTTCCTTTAAAAAACAGTAATTACTTATTTATCTCTAATTATATTTTAATTACTAATTTGTTTTTCATACCTAATTTACTTGTATTTGTTTCTTAACAAAAAGTGATTACGAAAATGCCATTATTAAATTTTGGAATATTAACCATTTTGCCACTGACAGATTTATTTTGTTTACATGTTATGTAGTCACTATTCTTTTTTTGCGACAGGCTTATTTCTAAATTTATAGGCTTATGAATTTTTTAGAGATTTGTTACACCAAATTTGTCACATTTGGCCATGGATTTATTAAATTTTCATAGATTTAATTAGGAATCAATAGATTTAAATTTTTTACTTAATCCGAACCGATATATATATATATATATAGGATTTGATAGTTTTGTTTTTGCTTCGACCACAAATTTAATTGTTTTTGACAGATATAATTAAGTTTTGACTGATTTATTATTCTTTAACCATATTTTACATAATTTTAACAGATTTAGTTAGGATTTGATAGATTTATTAATTCTTGACCACATATTTAGTTACAATTTAACAGATTTGTTTAAACACTAACTACAAATTTAATTATGATTAACATATTTGTTTATTCTTTGGCCACATATTTTTAATTCCACTTAACCAGAATGGTTACTGCAAACCGGATTAAACTATTTAATTTTAAAATTATTTTATATACAAGTGATTTAAATTGATTTAAACCAAAACCTTTAAAACCAACAAATAATTTGAATAAAAGTCATGTAAACCAAATTTAATTATTTAATCCAAATTAGAACTTAATTTAAACAAAAAACCATAATTTACAAAACTTAACCACCCATCAAGTATGATCGCTTTATTCTACATTCCGTTATATCCTTAACATAAACTAGACCTCGATGTTTGCTTTCACTTTTATGTATGTAGTAACTTTTATTTTTACATCATTAATGGTAAATATTCTTAACATTAACCATTTTTCAAACGTTTATGGCTTTTTAGAAAAAAATAATGTTATAGTCAACATGTTTGTCAGCATTTTCTTTGAAACAGACATGTTTATCATCTAAGTAATTGTTTGAAACAGTCACATGTAAAAGGGGCAAAGGTCACAAGAAGTAGGCCCAAAAATATTAAGAGCCCACAACTATATTTCCAAATCACTGGCCCATACATACAATCACAACAACTAGCAACATTTCTAACACCACCAAGTTATACTTTTAATCGGAAACTCCAAACCGAAAATTTAAAATCAAACACACCAAAACAAAAGGCCCACCATCGGTTAAACTCAAAAATACCACCCGGTTCTAGGCTATATACTTTACCGGTAACACCAATATTACCCGTATTACCCGTAACTTGATATTCGAGTGATGATTGTCTCTGCCATATGAACCATCTCCAACCACATCTTTACCCATTTGCTTTGCTTTAAAAAGTTTTCTTGAATGGATCGTGTACTTGTGCGTAGCTTGCAGGGCAGGCAAAATCTGAAAAGGAGGAAAAACTATGTCGGTTTCATAATGGTCCTTACACAGAGCTCATGTTCCTTTTCCCTTTGACAGAGTTCATCTTATCAAGCCTCCACTCGTCTCTTAGCCTGGCGATGAAGTTGTCGGCTTTCGTGTTAACGTCAGGGCTTGGACAGAACCCCGGCCCGACGCCACCGCTATTTACAGCGGCGTTGCTTTCTTCTCTGCCGTCAGATTGTGTGAGTTCTAGACCCCAACCAACATCAATCACTTCTCGTTCAGGTGAGCTACACCTTGAGCTCTGATTGCTCCGTATCTTCGCGAAGTCACCACTCACCACGAATTTTAGCGGCGGAACGCGAAAAGGAGGCGGCGGAGGTGGAGGCGGCGTGGTTTGGATCAACGGAGATCCTTGGTAGCTCTCTTCATTGAAACTTGTCGGTTTCGTCGGACGCGGAGGTCTACCGAATTTCACTCTCCGCGGTGGTGTCTGAGGAGGAGCCAGCTGTGTCATCCTCGGCGGCGGAGGTGGAGGCGGCGGCGCCGGGATTGAGTGAATCTTTTTGCTCTTCACTCCCTTCTTGAACAATCCGTAAAACACTGACTGTGACGATCGCGGCGGAGGCGGAGGAGGTGGTGGAGGTGGCGGCGGAGACGGTGGTGGAACTGACGATCGGTATTGCGGTGGTTCCATCTCCACCACCACCACCGGAGACTCGGTTGTCTCCTTTCTCTTATGTTTCTGATGCTTCTTCTTCCTCTTTCCTTGGTTATACAGAGAAGCAAACACCATTTTAATCTCTTTCGCCGCATTGCTTTTTCTCCGCTGAAGTGTCCTCGGTGGCGTGGCGGTTACAGGTGGTGGAGGAGGTGGAGGCGGAGGTGGTGACGGCGGAGGCCGTAACGTTCGTTTAAATCTGGTTGAATCAGGATTAGTGTGCTTTTCTTGAGTATCTCTGTTTCTAACGGAACGATGAGTCCTTCTCGGTTTCTGCACAACTTCAACCGGAGGTGGAGGATTAGGCGGTGGTGGTTCCGGTGTTTGTTGCGGCGGAGCAGGAGAAGACGGTCTTACAACGAACTTATCAACATGAATCTCCTTAGGTTCAGATTCTTCGATTTCTGTTTTAGAACGACTCTCTAACCGTTCGTCAATCCCCACCGTTGATTGCGATCGGTACTTGTCGATTTCGAAATCATCGTAGAACCGGAACCGCCGGTCATCGCTTCTTCTGAGGACTCCGTTTCTAAGGTCAGGATACGACGTACTGCTACGCCTCAACGGTACGGTTCCGGTAACCGGTAAACCAGGCGTGAAACTTCGACTGCTGAAACTCTCGTAGATCTTTAGCCTATCAGCGTCGTACACGTCATCAAACCACTCATGCGAAACCCCCGACGTGGAAGAGATCGTAGTCTCTTCACCAGCGCCCGTGACGGTTTCTTCTTCTTCTTCTTGGCCGTGTGAAGACGGAGACGATCCATCGTCGTTTCGTCTGGCGAGTACGCCGCAGAGGATCGCGAAAACTACTAAAACCACGTTGATTGAATCCCATCCTCTCTTCACCGAAGCTGGCTGAAGAATCTGAGATGTGACGGAAAGAAAGGGAGGGAGGACAAAGGTCGTAAACAGAAGAAACATAGCTGCTGAGACCATTCCGATCATCGCTGGAACTATAACCGTCGGAATATGTGATCGCCGGCGAGTGTATCCGGTAGATTCAAACTGCGGCCAGATCAGCGGCGGTTGATCGCCGTTCATATCCATGGTTTGAATATTGAGGAGAGAGAAGAGAGAGGGGCTTGTCGATTCTAGTACAGAACATCAATGAGTTATATATAGTGCCTTAATACGTGGCCGAGAGATTAGCAATGATAGTATTAGTTAAGTAGTATGTTTTAAACTCAATTATAGGGGAAATACAACTATGATTAAAGATGATTATAATTATACGGACACGGAAAGGAATTGTTGTCGTTGTATTTAACAATGTCGCACCAAAGAACTTGTTAAAATATTATTAGACTCAATTTAAATCATTGAGTTAGAAGTTTCCTCGAATTACTTCACTTAAATTCATAATCAACCACTTTTTCAACAGTACAAAACCCCAGAAAACTTCAAAAACTGTAGAATTATCTTTTGATAAATTTTGAAATTTATAAAACATTTATTTTCTCGTAGCCGTCCTATTATATATTCAACATTTTTCTATAGTCTCGTTTATCGGAATTGTATTATGGTTTAATAATAGTTAGTCAAATGATTTATTTTTAATGATTGATAAATTATCTCCATTTAAAATTGTTGAGGATGTTGCCATTAAGGCCCGTCTTGGATAACCCTTGATTACAAGCAACGTTGAATCGTCCAGCAAAAAAAAAACATTATTGCTTACCAAACGGTATATCAATCATGCAAGTAATGCATAATCGAACATATGTTTTTTTGGGGTAAAAGATCGAACATATGTTGACATATCAAATTAAATATTGTTTAGCAAGATAGCATTTCAACACACGATTTCTACCATAAACCACGAGATTGACTTTAGCTACTAAAAAAAGTTCCAGATTAACACCACCTAACTTTCTTAACTGATACTAATTCTGTCAGGAGGCTAAGAGGTTTATTATTCGGAATTGGATCTCTTTCGGGAAACTAAGATCCAGATCTCGGGATTCTATTTACAAAATTTACAAAGCTGATTTTTCTAAGTCGTGTTTTTGTTATTTTAATCATTGACAAATATTTTATTTTATTTTCCTAAAAATGTCTCGGCACAGATCTTATACGACAGTGGTCGGTTCATGAAGACATAATGTCAAACTTCACATTCAAATCTAGAAGAAAAGAGGGCTTAAACAGGACTAAAAAGGTTTGTCTCAAGTCTTCGGGTCCTCTTTTGGACTTAAACCATGATGTGAAACTGTATAAACCATAATTGCAAATGCACTAGCTACAGTACTAGTGTATATGCAAAACATATTTCCATCGCTCCATATGTACCAACCAAATCCTATGTGTTACTAGGAAAACGTATTCATCCACTCGACATGAAAATTTATCACTTCAATAGGTAATATACCATGCATCCAGGTAAAACATATATTTTTTTTTGAACATTCCAGGTAAAACACATTACTACATCTTTCTACGTATTACTTCTGTATTTTTGCTTTCAATAGTGAACATTTGCCTGTGTTTTTAATTTTGGAAGTACGATATTTGCTTGTACTAGAAAAGGCCACGAATAGTTATAAACTTTGTACATATAAATTTGGAAAATAACTTTAGAGGATGCTCTGTTGATGGAAATAATGGGAGCGTGGTTATCATCATTGTAAAGTGTTTACTTACCCTTTTCTCGCTATACCCCAACCCAAACCTCCGCACCTTTTGTCGAGCTGTCTCCGTTTAAACATTTTCTTTTCAATTACTCGTTAGTAAAATGAAACAAAAATTTACTATAATTTAGACAATTTTTTAACCCTATTCACACTATGTTTTCGCTTTTGCCACATGAGTTACTTCTTAAGAAGTCAAAGAAAAATGTTTTAGACTTTCAGTTACAAAAAAAAGAGATCAGGATCTCTATGTGGTACATATTATTTTTCTTCCTTATCGTCGGTGACATGAATACACAATCGCATATGTTCTTAATGGTTAATTTTGAACTTACTAAAAACTATGGATACAAAACAACAACATTATACACAACAAAGAGAAATTCCAAATATATACGTTGTATATATATATATATATAAATATATATGTTGTGTACATATAAATAGCTCTAGTAAAGTTGTTGATCTGAAAATTCTAGAATTCGCTATAAAAAAAGTAGAGAGTTTCAACTTTAAACTACATTATTTAATATACTTTCTTTTTCTTAATATAATTTAATATACTTTCTATTATATGCGTTCATAGATAAATGGTTATTATACTCTTAGCTTCATACTGGTGATAGATCAAGCGATATTGAAAGCAGATGTCCATTGGTGGCGCATTATAGATCTTATATACACCATAGTTTCTTCATTTATTTGTTACAATATTTCCACATTCGATAAGTGGAAGTAGCAATAAAGTTGAAGAAAAAGTATGACCAAATAAAAAGTTTAAGAAAAAGAAAAGGGGACCAGCATCCAATCCCAACCCTTTAAACTCATCTTTAATTTCTTATAAACCCTTTTAATGCTTTTATAGTTTAGTATATTATGAATACCTCGAATTAAAAGTGGTAGTAAACAAACTTTTCAGCCTAATATTACCCATAAGCGAATTAATAAACTAAACCCTGATATCGGGTTGTGTAACGTTCCACCTTATCGATAATGTGTTGTACACTCGACGACCACCATTTCCAGGTTTATTTATATTATTATTGTTTCGGAACATATATACACACGCTTTAAGAAAGCAATCACGTTTTGAAAGGAAACAAAAAAAACAGAAAGTAATCAAATGTGTTCCAAAAAGAAATAAAATGTAATGACTTATACGTATTTTTTAGTAAATTATTTACGTAACATTTTGACGTTAAGACAATCACACAACGAAAATATAAAATAAAATGATTATAAGTTAAACAGGACATGCATGTAATTTTTAATTTTGACCATCCTAGAATTATGGCCATCGCCACCAGCTTTCTGTCAGTGAAAAAGAAATGATTTCGATGTTTTGAAATTTGGCTCTCATCTTTCTTATTCAGTGTCCCACTAGTAAACCTAAAGACCAAAGAAAGAAAAGTAAGCATCAACTTAATTTATATAAAACCATTAACCAAAGAAAAAGGTGGATATATTGCGATTTACATAGAAAAAAAATCATATAAGAGAATCGGTTTCGGGAGAATCATATAAGGTTTCTCTGATATCTCATAAATTAATCAAAAGTCCGGTGATTTATACGTGGGTAAAAAAAGTTAGTAAAGGAAAAAGTGAATATCAAAAAGTTTGTCGTTCGACCCAAAGATAGTTGAGCCATCATGAATCATGTAACATAAACTACTATCAACATGATTGTCTCAAAGAAGAGTTTATCATATTTATTGGTATGTTGCTGGGATCCAATTCGTTTTGTTATCGCTCGATTGATCACAAAGTTTAATCGCAAAAAAGTTATTTATCTCGTTATTTTAAACAATTATTTTTGTGTACGATTGGTGAATTTAAAATATTATGATAAAAAATAGATATCACAATTTTAGGTAGCTATGCAAACTAGCAATTTCATTGTTTGTTTGTGGATTCAGTCAAACACATGAAATTAAAGGAACTACCTACTATTGTTAATAATCCGAATTCAAAACACCATTTCCGCTTAAAAAGGATAACATAGACCGAAGAGTTGGAATTTTATGTTTGTGTATTGTGGTTGTTGCTAGAAATACGGTGGTAATACATACTAATTGTTTTTCTTGTCATAGAAAACAAAGAGTGAGTAATTAAATAATTGGACACAGATAGACATGAATCTGGAGTTTAGGTACAGATACCTGTATTTGTGTCTGGAAACGAGCCACACGAAAGAAAAAAAATATAGTTAATAAGAAAGAAAAGGAAAGAAGAGAAAGAGACAGGCTGTGAAAAAGAGTTGCTACGTGAGTCGGAACTCGGAAGTATCCTCTAAGTTTCTTCAAACAGCTATATTCCAGGATCAGATACACAGCCTGTCTCTCCCCACACGTGCGATTTACCACACATCTAATCGTATTACATTACATAATATATAATTTAACTAAAGCTCTGAATGATTCGTGTTTCAATTATTTACTATTAATAAAATGGAAGAGAGATCCACACATTTGTCGTGGCATTAACCTGTTGGAAGCTTTTAGCGATGAGAATAATCGAATCAATCAACCTCACTCTTTGTCGACAAGTACAAAGATATCTCAACCCCGTACCTATCGTTGGAAACATCTCTCCGTTTAACACTCTAATAAAAGCACATCATGCCGTGTTCTGAGGTTTGAATGTGCTTATGAGAACAGCTTCGAGTTTAGTCCACTACCTTCCTTACGACTGAAAGAACTTTTCGTTGGTTAACCGATCCATTGAGTTTAGTCCACTAGCTTACTACCGGAAAATTTTTCTTTTCGTAACCGATATTAAAACATTGACGTAGAAACCAAGTAGTGGTAATCTTTTAGGGCGCTTGGTATGTACCCGCATCAGTTCTGAATTCGATTCTTTCTAGAAACTAAATTATCATTACTTGACCAGTTTAGGCTTGGATTTTAGTCCAAGTGGTTTACATGGTGGTCTGTAACAGATGACGGTCCATCCCCTGACATTAGTCAAAAGATATTCTAAATTCAGATCAGACAGTATGATACGCTTTCGGGTTAGTCCACTATGTACCACTAAGTACATTTTTCCTGTGACCGACCGGATCAGCCGATAGGGTTTATTAAAAAAAACATTGACATAGAACTTATTAAGAAATTTAAATTAATATTCCCTATGTTTTATAATAAGTGTCATTCTAATCTTTTTTTTCTTATTACACAAAAAGTGTTATTTTACAATTTCAATGTAAATTATATTTACTTTCATCTGAAAATTATTGTAAATTATATTGATTTTATAAATAATTTTATTTATTTCGAATACTATTAGTCAGAGAAATATAATTAATAACAACTTACATATATTTCCGTCACTTTCTTAAACTGTGTGAAAAATATCGAAGTGACACTTATATAGAACGAAAAAGGTAATAAAGAAACATAGATTTCCAAATTGTTTAAACAAATTCTATTAAATTCTTGCTAAATTGTCCATGGTCTCTAAAATCTCTTATCCGGCCCGGCCTGATCGAATAATCACAAAAACAGGAATTTAACTACAATATCATTTGTTCGTTTTTTCTTTTCTCTTCTTTGTATACAAACTCTATAATCTGTGAACAAGAAATGATATACAACTTGAGAAACAAAGATCGAAGTAAACTTATAGTCATAGGTTCATGTGAATGTACATGATCATGTTCGGCTGCTATTGCTTGATGAGCACGGGACTTATAGGAATGTGTACTTACATAGTTACTTGAATAACTCAGAAAATATTAAAACCATCGGAAAGCAAAGATCACGAGCAACACAAGAGAGAATCCCATTGCCTGCATCAATTTAACATCTTCAATATATTATCTGATCTCTAACCATATAGTATATAATATGCATATGAGTAGTACTTACAGTGATTGCGGAAGCAGCAAGACCAGCTCTTTCTCTAGGATCTCTGCGGTAATAGTTCCCGAAATAAAGAAATGTAGCATAGTACCACAAAGGTGGGAACACAAACCCCAGAAGGAAGCTGTTAATTATCAAAGATAAGAAATCAGCATTGGTCTTTAAGACCGATAATTCTACAGAATAACAAGAGAGTATATATATATATATATATATATACTCACGAGAACCATCCGAGTCCACAACCAAAGCAAGGAAGAGGTTTGTCAAATACTCCTGTTTCCATGTGGTCTGCATCTTTTAATCTTCTTTTCCCACAAACCATAGAATCTATATCGAAACAAAGATACAGTATCTCTTAGTAATAACAATAATGGTGAACATAATAAAGTAGCAGGACCTCTACAACACATGACAAGACCAGGCACCAAAGACGGCAATATACTTGTAAAGAACCTTTAAGTGTATAGTAATAACGAGCAGCTGGTTTCATGAGCTTGGCATGGCTATCAGCAATGAATTTTACCAGCTCGGTTCTACCATTTCCGGATACTGATTTAGTATCTGCAACGATGAAGATGCAATTACTTGGACATCTACGGGTGAAGTCGTATAATTTGAAAAGAAAAATCCATGAAGCAATATTTATATATAAATCTCCTCCAAGTAAGCAACATACGAGACTTAAATTGGCGAACCAATTTGCTTATAAAGAGAGACGAACAAGAAAATTACTTTCGTCCATGTTTTTATCAGCTATCTTGCTTGAGACCAGATCTTCTAATTTCCCGGCGTTGACCTGAATTTCAAAAGCAGCTATCAGTTCCTAGATATTTAGACTTCACAAGACCAAGTATGTAACAAAAAAATTCTCGCGCTATAACTTTGAAACCAATCGGACCCTCGCAATCAAACAAACTCGTCGATCAGAATAGCTCTGGGAATGGAAAATGAAACAATAGATGAAAGATAACTCACCAAGGAAAATATTGTGAGTGAACTTTACGAAATGAATCTGTTAGTTCTGAAACTGATTACTCAGAGGAGAGTCGTGTCTCTTCCGCTTCTTCTTCTGTCCTGTTCAACTTTGTCGGCGCTTTAAATGCGTACAATTGGCTGAAAGAAGATGATGAAATTGAAAATATTTTCAAAGTAAATAGTAAAATACTCTTTAACCAATCAATCGGCTTTTTCTTTTTATAAACACAACATAAAATGATATTTTTATCTTAGGTTAAAGTTATTTTAAGTGATAATTTTTAGAAAGTTGAGAGTAAATATCAACTTTTGGTTTTGTTCAAAAAAAAAAAATATCAACTTTTGGTTATTATTCATATGATGCTAGATTTTGTTTGCAGTGAAGCATTTTCACTTTTTCAGTTTAATTGTTAGCGTAATGAAAAGACAAAAAAAAAAGCTGCCTTACACAACACATTACAATCAAGACTTGTAAGTAACCAAGTAATTACTAGATGGTCTCCATCACCTACAATGTCTCTAATGAATGTTATGTGCAATGTTTTCTTGTCACACATTGAAAGGTTTTTTTCAAAATACGTGGGATCCAAAAATATAAACATATATCTTCAACAAGATCATGTTAGAATGAATGCACCACAGACCCTATTCCAAAGATACTAATAAAAACTAGATCTTAAATTATGAGTGTAGTCATATTACAATTAACCCCGAGAACAAGGGATTTTTGTTTGGAAGCTACATGATCTCATATATACATATTCATGTCAGTAAAAAAAAAATTAAATAATGGTGGGAAGACAGCAAAGCAAATAAATAAAAATAGCTAGAAAATTAATATTACAAACAATTAATAATATTGTTGTTACCTGTTTTTTTTTTTAAAGAAAAGAGATTTACCCACCATCAAAACTTTTGTTTTTCTTTTATTTCTTCCAAACCTTCTTACTCAATTCAAGGCTTTGCTCTTGAATTTCCTTATTCCCTTCAAATCAACCACTATTACACTTATGTTGTCTTTGCTTCCTCTTTGCAAAGCCATCTTCGACAAATACTCTGCCGCCGACATTGCCGCCGGGTCTTTCCCTTCTCCTCTTTTCTCCGCGGGAAGCAAAGCATCTCCTGCCATGGCGTTCTTCTTGTGCCATAACAAGATCCGTTTCCGAGCCATATCACACACTTCTTCGTTAGTCATCACGTCCCAAAGACCATCACTTGCTAAGATGAGACAGTCGTCTTCTTTGACTCGCCGGATTGAAGTCACATCCGGATCAGGGATCACCGATGGTTTTAGGTATTTATCGCCTGTTTGAAAATGTTTATAACTATCAAAAGAACCAATAAAGCCACTGAATGTTTTCCAAGAGAGAAAGTGAAGCCTTACCAATAGATCTTGACATGGCGAGTACACCGAAAACACGAGCCCCGTTCCACTGGATTACTTTCCCACCAGCTGCTTCTATCCTAGCTGCTTCATCTTCTCTATCCGGCTACACATAATTGTAGAGCCAAACACTATAAGAACATTGACCAAATCTATAGACATGTTACTGTAGCATCTGAATTGGAAACGCACCATAAACCAAAAAAGAAAAGAAAAAAATATCATTAAGACAAGTTCTGTTTTTAGCTTTAAGAACCTCGTAATGACACAACTCCATAATTCTTGTCAGAAAAAAAAAAACTCGTAACGACATAAACTTCATTGATATAATTTTTAATATATTGTCACAAAATAAACTGCAATTGATATACCTAAAATCATGTTGAAACACGTAGTGTAATACTACTTACTTTGTGATCGACGGATAACGCGAGTGGCGTTTTGCCGCGGCACAGAACCGCTCTGGAGTCTCCGCAGTTAGAGACGAAGATATGCGTCGGAAAGACAACCGCGACCACCGAAGTGGACCCCACCGTCTCGGGGACAAAGCCGAGCTCTGAGTCAACTCTCATAAAAGCGTTGAACAAAGCTCTCTTCCACTTCTCCTGCCACGTGTCACCGTCGCAAAACTCGGGCTTCTCCTTCAAAATCTCCTCCGTCAAAGCCAAATGCATCCTCTCTCGGCAATAATCCGCCACCTGAACAAAAGAACCGATCAAACCAAAGAATAAACCAGATCTAATTGCAATCCGGTTTACCTGAGAACCGATCAAACCAAATCTAATTGCAATCCGGTTTACCTGAGAACCGCCGTGTCCGTCATAAACACCGAAGAAGTGAGCACTGGAGTGAGGATTCAGTCCGTTGGCGACACGACCGCAATCGAGGAGCGAGACTTGGAGGAATCTAGGAATCGCCGAGACGGAATCTTCCATCTCCGGCCGTCTCCCGCAGATCGAAGTCACTCCGTACAGAGGCACGCTCTTGAACTCGAACAGACTCCTGCTCTCTGTCCTGCTCAGCACTTTCTTCTCGCTCCTACGAGCCGCCGTCGATGATCTCGGATCAAACTCATCTGAGCCGTTGATTTCTTCCCCCGCTGAGATATCCGCGATCACGTCGGTTACACGTGCAGCAGCAGATGACGATGACGTGTCCTGCTGCCTCCTCATGTTGTTGATTGATTCCTCAGCGGAACACGAACTTTCAGGCAAAGAATAGCCTCTGATTCCGGGCTCGGGGAACGGTCTGAATGGTACAGCTACTGCAGGAGAAGCTTTGTCCATTGACTACGGAACACACAACGTGATAGCTTTGCTTGCTTGATCGACCAAATCAGAAAAGCTTTTGAAGAGAGAAAGGTATGGTTGAGTTAATAAGAGAAACTTAAAAGTGGACAGATTTCAACTGGAGATTGAAGAGACAAAGGAACTTTTTATTTAAGAGAAAGATGAAGACAAGAAACTCATGACTACATAAGAGGAAAGTGAGACAACCTTAGCTAGCACATGAAATAGATTGAGATTTGCCAAAAGTAAAATTAAAAAAAAGTTAAATTTCACCACCCAAGAAATTTTCTTTTTTTTTCAATTCAGGGTTTCCTGGATTCTGGGCAATTCGTTTCAACCATTTACAGATTCTGTGCTCTCTCTTTTTCTCTCTCCTCAATTAATTTACAATTTTACCGATATTTATGTGCTCTCTTCAGTGCACAAACAAAAAGAAGAAAACAAATGAAAGTTTAGGCAGAAATCTGCCACATATTACGTTTTAGAGAGAGAGAAAGAGAGAGAGAGAGAGAGAGAGAGAGAGAGAGAGGTCTTTGTTTATTAGTTATTACACAATACACAGTACATAAGAGACATGTTTCAGTCAAAAAAAAATTGATTTAGAAAGATTTAGGCTTCAAATGGTGACCAAGGAAATGTATGGGAATAGCTAATTCCTTAATATTCCTTACAATTTACACCATTTACAAGGAATATTTGGTACCTATGATTCCTTAACATTCCTTAAGATTTAAGGAATAAAAGACTACAATTATTCCTTATCAAATTAGGAGAGGAATGACTTTTTCTTTTATTTTATTCCTTCTTATTCCTTTTTTCCTATTCCTTTTATTCCTATTGTGGTTACCAGTGAGAGCCTTACTTTGAACTTGCATATATGCAGACCATATTATATAGAAATAGTACATATTTGCTTCCGTTTTCTATTTCGTGTCACCTCCTCCCTTATTGCTTATCTTTACCGTAATCCCTCATTTTAAACAAAAGTTTTGGAAATTAAATTTGGATATATCTTAAACTACACATGTCTTATTTTTATATAGAGAAACAACTTCACTTAAATTTTTGTAATACAGACATGACACATGTCGATAGAAAATTAGAAACTTGATCAACAGAAGATTAATTTAATTATATTTAAAGAATTATTGAATTTCTGTCATTATTTCGAAGACTTTTGGCTTTGCATTATAAAAGAGTTTTGAAATATTTTGTAGCTAATAAATTATTCTTCGTCACGCATAAAGAGGAAGACGTACGGCAACAAAATATCTAGTTTATGATAAAATATTTAGATTTAAATAATTGTTGAATGATTAATATCGTAAGTTTCGGTTAATTATCAGATACTAGGGTCAGCCCGCGCTTCGCGCGGGATATCTGTATAATTTGTTAAATATTTTTCATATAATTTGTAAGAATTATTATTTTAGAAATTATTCATTTTATCGTTTTTTTAATTTAAAATGTTTGATGTTGTGATATGAGTATTTAGTTAGTTGTGATTAACTAATTTTTTGTTTGTTTGTAAATTGCTTGTTGAAATAGTTTTAATAGAGATATGTTCCTTTTTGTAGTATAGATCTTATAATATGTTTGTTTAATTTTACGTCATTTGTTTCAATTTCTATTTTTGTTTATTTATTCATTGATAGGTTGTTTCTATTATGACTCTTTTTCATATTATACAAATAAATATTTATTATTTTGAAATATGAGATAGGTTTGAAGCTTTTCTGGAATTCATGTTGTTGCATTTTTAAAAAAAGATATACTTTTGCGATACAATAACTTCAGTCTCTTGATTATATCATGAAAAAATACTTTTTCCATTTTATATATTATTTTTCATTTGTTATATTTTAATTTACTTGCTATATTTTATTCTAGTATATTTTGCTATTTATTTTAATTATGTGTAAATTATTTGTTGTATTTTCAGAATATTATTAGTTTTTAACTTAATTTTAATTATTAAAAAGAGAAAAAACTGTTTTATTTTTTTATTTTGGTAAAGGTAAAGAGATAATATTTTTATGTATTCTGATAAATTTTCTTATTTTTCTTAATTATATTTTCATATCATATATTTTTATATAATGTATTCACTAAATTGTAACTGATCAGTTTGTTTTATATTTTATTGTTTTATATATTTATTTTATGTCAATTATGTATTAACTTTTAATCTTCGTTTTCTATCAAATTTTCAGTTCATCTAAGTTTAAATTTTATGACAAAATAAAAGCTTGATGAGATTATTAGTTTTCGGTGGCTTAATGACAAAATAAAAGCTTGATGAAATTCAAAAATCAACGTTCCAAATAGATTTGTCTTATTTTCTTATGAAAAAATTTCTTTTAAATCTTTTAATTATTTTATTTTGAAATTATTTATATTTATTGTTCTATTTTGATTAAATGCTAGAGTAAGGCCCACCCTACGGACATGTAATACTATAAAAATATATATAATAAATACATTTGTCGCTAAAATACATTTAAAATATTTAATTTACTTTATATTGAAAGTTAGATTATAGGGAAAATTTGGAAAAATACATTTATATAAGATTATAATTTGAAAAAATACACCTTGATTTATTAATTTTGAAAACTACACTTTTGTATATGTAAATTGACCAAATTATCCAATATAAATATTTAAATAACACTATTAACAACTATGTTTTTCAAAATTCAGAAAAACTTGCACTAATTCTCTGAGATTTCCTAATCTCAAATTTAATTTCGCTTTCTTATGATTATAAAATATCAATTGCGTTCTCTCATGGTCTTAAAATTAGTTTTACCTTTACTAATTATGCTTGTTGTTTTGTTCTGAAGATCTTTTGTGTTTTTTTAAGAAATACTAAGCAAAGAGAAAGCGAGTGTCTTAGAGGAGACATGTAATCATACATTGTTCCTTTCCAGAAACTACAAGTCGGTCTATTAAATTGTTTGCCTGAGCTGAACAGCATATACTGAGATGCTCTGCCTTTTCAACGTTGGACAGATCTTTATATATAGTTTCAGATCTTTACATATTAGGAAATTGTGAGGAGCTTAGAAAGATTTCTTTGGATTCTAAGAGTGTCTTGAAGGTTGTAAAATTTCTTACGTAGACGAAGAATGAATGTAGTTGAAGTTAAGCACTTCTACGTGCTTTTGGTATCCTTCACATGATGTGGAAGGCTTGAAGTTAATCATGGTGCTGTTGGGTTTTGCTCTGTTGCAAATGAATAATATAGAAGTTCCTCAGGAGTTCAATTGCATAACAGCTTATTCCCGACATTGTAGCTCAGGTTTCTGTTATGGTAGTTATTCTCTCGGCCTTGGTTCTTGACTCAGGAATTAGCTCTTATTCTCTTATGTATAGATGGAAAGGAACAAACCAAAACGCTCATCTGACGCAAGTTTCAAAATTTGATTTAATAGGTGCATTCTTGTTACTTTTTGTTAACTGAACTTTTGTTAAGCGTCACAACAAAGATTATCGACGGATTAATGTGAATCCATCCATGAGTGTTCAAGGCGTCAAGGGTATCCACGCAAAAACCTCTACTACAGGTGACTTCTAAAAGGAGATGATGGTACTTTGTTTGTCAATGTCACCTTCATACAGTTTCAAGTAACTCATAATGAATTTGAATTGTCTCTACCTCTTGACACCGTCTCTTTATTAATCTATCTAACTTGGAGAAAAAAGTCTTTTAACAGCAAATAAAGTGTAGTTTTCAAAAACTTAAAAAATAAAAGCATTATTCAAAATTTAAACTATAAATAGGGCTTTTTTCAAATTGTCCCTAGATTATATTGACTATTTTGTTACTTTATTTCTGCCTTTTATACTTTTGTTTTTAAATCTATTGCAACATTTAATAACCCTTTTTTCTTTTTGAACAACCATTTAGTTACCCTTATAGATTATCTTTTAAACATATTGATTTAGATATTAAGAAAATTAATAACCGATTCACCATATTTTTGTATATTAATATTACCAAAAATATAATACTGATTATTATTATTATTTAAAAGTATAAATATTTATTTGAAACATTCATCAAATAACATATTATCAAAACTGATTATTTTCTTTTTAAATATATTATTGTTTAGTTCTCAGAACATAATTAGTGATTATTGTATACAACTAATCTTTTTATTTAGTAACTTTAACAATGCCATCTCATTTTTATTAAGTATTTTAGATTTATTTTAAATAATATTTGTATCATGTTTAAAATATATTATATGCTATTCACATTTATTCACCGAATCATTTTTTATATATAATCACATCACTGAAAATTCCGTGTTTAGAAAATATTTTAAAAACAAACAAAAAGAACGGTTTTTGGAATATAAATTATTCTCTTGTTTTTGGTCAGAGAGAGATTATTCTTATTTACCAAAATGCGAAAAGAGGTTGGCCAAAAAGATTTTCATTCTTCACAAACTACAAAGCCCGAGTGTAACTCTGCCTTGCCTACATAATGAATCAACAAAAGAAATTAATTGTAAAGTGGTCCAGAAGACATTTATTCAGTTCAACCTGATAAATCAATTGTACCAAAACAGAGTTATGAGTAATGGAAAAAACATTCTCAAGCTTGTTTGTTTACACAGTGACATTGTTCAACGAATCACTAATGAACATCATCTTCTTCCCTCTAAAATTCAGCCATCATCATCATCTTTTACATCAAACCTAACATACCACAGAGTCAAACGGGGAAGCGAGCAGGACACATGCTGCCATCTCCATGAACCACTACCTAAAGCTAATAATTCTATCAAACGGAGCTTAGTGTCATTCCCAAATCCATTCAGCAAGCTTGGAAATGTAACAGTTATTGGTTCACTACAACATCTTAAATAAACTATAATATGCAATTAACACTTTATCATAACTAAAATAGAGAACCAGAGAAGATAAAACATCCATAAAGATGATCACCAAGTGAACAGAAGAGGCTCGTCCAAACAATGTTAACACCAACATTGTAGTTTGTGGCAGCTTTAATCACAGGGCCTGAATTTCCATTGATTGATATAACTTGCAAGGAACAAAACGGATCAAATATGCTTAAACTATAATATACGACTGAGAAAAATCCAGGGTATGAGAATTACTTCACGAACGCTTAGAAGATCAGATAACAGCAAAAAAAAAAAGATTCCAAACGAATGAATAGAAGAACAAAACCTGTTGATGAACTCCGAGAGGAGAAGCCAATCTCTTGTTTTTTTTTCACTGGCTAGATTGTACGTCGTTGTTGTTTCATCATCAGGACATCCGTCGAAGTATAGCTGAGTTGTACAACGGCTCCGAGCATGTCGACACCCATAAGCTCACCGCTTCTCTTAACATTTCTGCCTCCCAAAACACATGAAAGTTTATCAAGAGTAAAAGAAGCCGAAGCGTACAACAAAATAAGACGCTTTCCTACTGACATCGGGATTCAGTGTGACCAAGACAGTTTGATCTAAAGTTGCAAGTCTGTGTTTGTTGAACGTGAAGCTTTTAACGTTTGCTTTGCTAAGTATCTCTCCTCTCTTATGAGATGCCGATGATGATTGAACACTTGAAAGGTGAAGATCGTAGAGACCACTAATCTTATCTGCAGAATCACACATAAAAGGGGTGATCAAAGTCATAACTGAGGATAATTGAAAAAGAAGGAGATTCTTTTAATTAGATCATCTGAAGATTCTCACAAAGTTATTTCCTTTTCTCAGAACCCATCTTTAATAAATTGAGAAAATATCAAATTTGCAGGGAGACACTTGGAATTAAAAACTACAAAAAAAATCTGTGAACAAAAATGAAATTAAAAAGGAGATGGAGTGACCTTTATGGAAGTAAACAGAAAAATAAAAACTTAAAAGAAGAAACCTTGCGGTGGTGCTACTATACCTGACTTTTAAGCCACCGAGCAGGAGAAATCTTACGCATATTTATACGGAACCCACACAGCCTCTCAGATCCAATCAACGCTTAAAGACACATCATGAAGAAGGGATTTAATGGGATTGAAGACGCAGACATTAATCAGACAGTTTCAGTCATGAGAAGGATCGCAATCGTCACCGCCTCCCGCCGCATGAAGATGAGAGAACACGTTAGAGGGAGATGTTCTTTTCCTGGGCCGGGAAATATCCCAATGAAGCCCACAATAAACCAATAAACTAACAAAGCCCACAACGCTATCAATTAAATGAAACGCTGTGCACAGAAGAAGAGGACACGTGTCGGCCTCTAAAGAAGCGAGTTTATGACGTGGATGCTGAGCTGGACACCCCAGGAGAGATGAAAAGATTCTTTTATATATAAAGATTTTCTTGATTACTTTAATAAAGTTTCGTACAAATGGATCCTATAACTTTTACTGATGAATTACATTAAATCTTTATGAAAAATCACCGTGTACGTTATTTTAAAAAATCTTGTAGATTATAAATATCATCAGGTTTATTTCAAATAAAAAACTATATGATTAGATTAGAGAATATTTTAGTGTTATTTAAGTTTTTATCACTGATGAGTAAATAATTATATTACTTTTATCATCATTTATCTATTATAATATTTTGTACACTTACTGTAAATCAAAGAATGATTTGGTTCAGTCAAAAAGACCAAAATAACCCATTAATTTGTTTTTGAAAAAAACTTTTGTAACTAAGTTTAAACTTAGACTATTTTTAAAGCGGATACCTATATAAATAAAAAATATAAATACTAAATTTCAGTTTATTTATTTATTTATTTCATTATGTTGACTATTTTGATTTTAACTATCTATTTTATTTCAATGTGTATGCCATTTGTATGTGTTGGCGTAGTTTACGACAATTTTATCAATATTTGTATATTAATTTTTGAAAGACTTAGCATATATATTAAATTATTTTTTGTAGTTTCTTTTTGTTAGTTTATCTTAATTGATAGTTTAAGTTAGTTATAATAATTTTTCTCTAGAAAATTCAGATTTCTAAACATATTAAACTATGATTTTGATTTGGCATGTTTTTGATAGTTTTAAATTATATCTATAATATTTTAATAACATATAGCCCTTCTCATAAAAAATACACAATTTTTTTGTTAATATTTTTACTTTTTTAAAGATTACCTTTTTATATTAATTTAGGTTTTATGTTGAAATAAACGATTTTGGTAATATTGACATTAATTAGAAATAAAAAATTTAACAAAATGATTTGGCAGATATTTGGTGACTTTATAGTTATAATTGTTTGAAAGTCTTGCATATTTTATTTTTATTTTAATTTTCTAAACACCTACCATATATTCAATTATCTTATATATATTACTTTAGCTTTCCTTATTTGATATTGATTTCTATTCTATTTTGAAATTAACAAATTTTTGGAATATTGACATTTTTGAAAATATTAAAATGAAATAATGATTTGTTATATTTATGATTAGTTGTTTTATATCCTATGTTTTTAAAACCATATTATTGAATATTTTCAATAGCATATAACCTAAACTTTAAATATCTCATTTATAAGTTAATTATTATATATGTAAGATATTTTATGTTAATTTTGGAAATATATTATATATTTCAGTTAACTTATATATTATGAATTTCTTTTTTTTTAAGTTCACCATATTTAAATTGATGTACAGTTTATTTTGAAATGAACGTTTTTTTGGTAATATTGATATTTTTAGAAATAGCAAACTAAAATGCTGGTTTCTCATAATATGATTGGTGGTTTTAAATCCTATTATTTGTGATATAATTTTCACTTCTTATTGCTTTAACTAAAAGCTTTTGTATTATATTTTTAAAATGTTAATTTCCCAATATAAAAATTATACATATATATATATATATAATATAATTTCAGAAAAATCTTTAGTTTGTGTTATTTATATGTAATCTAAAATTATATCTAATTTAAATTATTATGGTTTAATTTTAATTTTAAAAATATATTAAACTGATTTTTATTGAATTGTTTTTATAGGCAACCGTATTTGTATGGATTTCTTGAAAATTAATATTTGGAAATTTTGCCGTTTTAAAAATTGTAAACTAAAATAACGATTTAGTATATTATAATTTCTGTTTTTAAATCATATTTATAATGGCTTATAGTCTCAACATATTATAAGAAGAAGTAATGTTTTGTTAATATTAATATTATGCTTTTAATTTTCTATTTTACTATAATAGTTACCATTTCAAGCAAGTTATCAAATTTTAATATTTATTTTATTAGTTTAAGATATATATATACTAGGGTCGGTCCGCCTTTCGGGCGGAATGTCAAAATCGAACAAATTTTGGAATGGTTATTGTTTGTTTAAGTTAAATTTGTATATATTAGTTAGGTTTTAACATGTTTTAGTAAATTTCATAGAAAATATAGTAATGATGTTGCCATAAATCCGAGGTTTTGATAAATATATAATAAGAGTTTTATATCCAGAAAAGATTTATAATATTTTAAAAATCAGATCGGATATAGCAAAAGAACTTGTCCCCTTTAATGCTTTCGGTGTGTCTTCTTTCACTGAGAGAAATGAGGCGACCAAATTCATTGCAAACACGACCGTTAGTAAATGCAATCAGATTTGTCTATTGTGTTAAGTGTTCAGAAAATATAAAGATAGTTCTATTATAAATATTAAAAACAATATAATAATAGATTTGTATTTATATAAAATGTATATATATAAAATTAATAATTTTTAATTTTTAATGGGACCATGTATTTACATAGAATTTTCTTAAAATAATACTATCTTATAATTTTATAGATTTGTGTCAAATTTTGAACCAATCCAATTTGAAACAGGCGAAATTTATTAATTTATAGAGACTATTAATTTATAGAGGTTCTACTGTATTGCATAATCATTTCAAACCAACTTATCTATGTTGGAATATAATAATTTTACAATATTTACATAAAATATTAAAATGATGTGATATACATACAAATGTTATATATTATTGTTTTTTAGAAAAAAAGTATTCTATATAATTTAACTTATTAATTTTATTATTTGCTATAAATTATTTAAACAAATTATAATTAAAATGATATTTGAATTTAATATATATGACTGATTATAAAATATTTAGACTATTAACTTTATTAGTACCAAAAATATTAAAATTATTACCTACTACGAAATTACTTTGTTTTTTTATTTAAACGGTTACAAATGAGTTGAACTAAAAATGTCACTGATTATTAAAATGTTTGTATTACGTGTTTTGTTGTATTAAAATATATGATTTAAATAATTAGTAAATAAGAAATATGCTAAAAAAAAAAATAAAGATGGTGTTTTAATTCGTGGTGCTTTACTTGATTATGTGGTCAAATGAAAAGAAAGAAAATGCAACTATATACAATAAATACAAAGAATTATGAAAAGAGAAAACGAAGAATCAGATGTATTAATTTTGAAAGAACCCAAAGTTTTTTTTTTCTTTTTAAAAAAAAAACCCAACATTTACAATTGCTAGATAAGATCTTACATTCGAGAAATTATACCTCTCTAACAAATACATGAAAATTATGTATATAATTTCCTAAAAAGGTGGTAAGGAGCTTTTTCGGCCACAAGGGGTCCTATTTCTCCTACATCTAACCATGGTCCATTACATTTCTTGGAACTTGTGAGTTGGTTTGACTGCTCTTCCTACTCGAGTCCTATGAGAAGGAGCATTCATCTCAAAGCTCAAACTCGAGTCTGAGACATCAAAACTACTACCAAAAAGATTCCTTTTAACTTCACTAACCAATGAACCTGAGAGAGAAGTAAAGATGGCAGCCAAATTAGTATCAGGCTCAAACATGTGAGTTGTGTTTGCGATTTGAACAAATATGGACTTACAGCCACACAAATCCAAGCTAAACCCCTTAGTCTTTACCATTGTGTATAGACGATGGTCTAATAGAATAGTGGAGCTTCCTGGATCACTGATAAAAGAAAGAACCATAATATCATAAAGAAAGAACAATTGTTGTGGTTATCAACATTGATTACTTAACTGTTCGTGTCAAGTTGCTTCAATCATCCACTGTTATGATTTGCTTGTCTAACACCTAATAAAAACAACAACAAATATTAAGATCATGATCTTGTTAACCAAAAAATAAAACAAAATGTAGCTATTAGATAACTGAGACATCTACTATGAAATCATGATGCATCATTCAAATAACGGTATCTAATTGCTACCAATAAAATGTTTATAACTATAAGAAACTCATAAAAACCAGTGCATGAGAACAATACCCTAAAAAGTCAAATAATTAGCCCTTCTCTTCAGGTTAGAAACAGAGCATAACAGAGGAAAAAAGAGCATTTTTGGAGGTTGTATAGTACCAGATCATCTTCTTCAGGTCAAACACTTTTCACAAACCCTTCTCTGAGTCTTTTGTTCTCTTCTTCAAGCAACCCACAACGTTCTTGGATGAAACTCAGGTCGGATCTTATGGATTTAAGCTCTCTTGCAAGCGAGTTTGCCTTCGCCGCCATTGATATTGCAATCTGCAACAACAACAAAATTAGATCTGTGTATAAAAGAAGTAACAAAACAGAGACTTTAAAGAATCGAGACTTTACGTTCTTAGCTCCTTTCATGATCTTCCTCTCTTTTGGTCTCTTTTCATCTTCATCTGATGAATCTTCTTTAAGCTCAGCATCAGAATCATGCTTCCTCTTCTTCCCTTTAGTCTCTTCTTCTTCTTGGCGTTGTATCTAGTCAGCTTTGAGATTAAACGGGAGTATCTCAGATAATGTAGGTGGCTTAGCTAGAAAAATATATCACAACAATCAAGAGCTTAAAAATACTCAGAAAAAATCTTTACATACAAACCAAATTACTTCTAATAAACCGATTTGCATAAAAAACACGTAAAAAGGGATTTTTAAAAAAAATTACACAATCATTACTACTTAATTTGCCTCCCATCGATCTCAATGCTATATAACATGTTCAGATTCACAGAAAACACTATCAGCGCTAATGATCAAAATAAATCCACCAGAAAATAAACAGCATGCGGGATCATAATATCTCGAAACATCTATTACATAAGACACAGAGCAACGAATGAGAGAATTAGGTCTAGCGGATGGGGATTAAAGACAATTTAAGATGATTAAAAACAAAATTCGTTACAGGATCTAGACAGTCGCTGTGCCGATAGAAGATGAACCAAGAAGCATCTGTTTAGGGTTCTTCCCGTAGGATACTGTGTCGAGGGCCTCAAGTCGAAGAAAATTAGATAAGCGTGATGAAGCCCAAGCGAAACCCGTTCCGACAGAACAAAACTTAAGTGATACGGTGCGTATCTGATGTGTCCGCGCGAGATGCTTCCTATTTGTGACGTGGCGTCTGACGTGTCAGCAGGAGAGAACCAACTCTTTTTTATAGTAATAGATTCGATTATCGTAGCATGACATCTGAATTCCAAAAACGTAGAGGATATGATCTCATGCAAAACAGTATCTCGTATCAGTGAAATTTGGCAAACCCCCTTGCACCAAATAATGAAACGCATCACACATCGCACACGTTTTTGGAGAACTGGATACTTAAAACATCGTTACGCATATTTAATCAAAGCCGTAACTCATATCGTATGTCGTAGTAGTGGTTACCGGCGCCCCTTAACTCCCAACACATTGCTATGTAACAGTCTATTATATCATGTTTATGCATAATTATAATTTACAACTATACAACTTTTTTTTTTGCCATCTGATATATTATAAAAGGAAATATTACAAAGCCCAGAAAAGCCCAAACATTAAAAACTATTACAAAAGCCCGCGCTACAGCTAAACCGCCAGATCCAATAGAAAATACGAAGTCCTAAACGACACCGCCCACCCACTTCCACCTGTTGAAACCTCAACCACCAAGGAACGCGTGTCAGCGGTGCATGCTTCGTCTTCTCTCCTGGCCGGAGGTCGCCGCCGGAATCGAAATCCGAGACCTCCCCGGAATCGCAAGTCACCACTTCCGTCTCGATAGAAGTTGACGCTGTTAATCAGAACAGAACCCATCTCCGGAACCACCCACCATGACCACCGAGAATCCACCTCCAACAACAATATCGGAGGTAAAGGATTTGAGGTCTTCATAAAAAGGCCCGACCTTCAGGGATAACACTCCCGAATTCGGCCAATCACCACCGCAAAGAAACACAGTTTCCACAGCCCGAACACGTCTTCGAGAATCGAAAGCTGGCGACCACTACCATAGAGGAAACGGTACGGCCCCAGAAGCATGTGCCGGCGATAATCGATGGATATCCCACCGTTTCCCGAAAATCATACCCGGACTACCACCGGAGAAGATGATGCATGGCCGGAAGCAAAGGAGAAAAACGGAGCGATCGCATCAAACCGATACTAGAGCCGATAAAAAACGAAGCAAGAAAAGGGCGGAAGCTTTTGGCCGGACCGGCGGTGGCTAAAAGAGCCAAACCGCCGGTCGGAGATACTGCTCGCAAGTTTTTTCTTCTAGAGAGAAGATGGAGAAAGTTCAAGAGAGAGAGGTTTGGTTCTACCTTCAGATTACAACTATACCAACTTAATCAGAATACGGACACAGTAAACATGTGTTGGTGACATAATTAAAAGAATAAATGACAGCTCTTCGAATCGATGGTAGACCGGTAAATATGTATCAGTTATGTACGGAAAAAGAAGAGGAGTTGAAGAAAATGAATCCGCCGACTATATTATATTTGCTGAAAATAAATTATAATATAGTACGTGTTCTTTAGATATATTGTATAATTGCTTGTAATATGAAATTCGTTTTGTTCGAATGATCGAAAAAGATTAAGATTATGTCTAGTTCAAAGATGTTTTTTCATCAACAAAAGCTCATATTCCTTCTCATACTATTTTATTTGTGATGTTCAACTAATGTAAGTAGAATGAACCATTTTTATACTATTGTATAGAGGGTTCATACTATGTATTGTAAATTAAAATAAAATATTTCAAAATATTATATATTTTAGATTTTGATTTTATTTAAAATATTATAATATGTTTATATTTTAGATTTTGATTTTGATTTTAATCTAAAATATTATTAAATATATATTATAGTTTATATTTGAGTTTAAAGTTTAGTGATTAGGGTTTGAGGTTTAGTGATTAGGAAAGGGGATAAAGTTTAATATTTAGGAGTTGGAGATAGAATTGAAATCCTATATTATTTCGGCGATATAGAATAGAATATTTGATTTATGTGTCTCTGAGTTGTTTGAGGCACAATAAATGCGGTCTCATATAGTGCAGATTCATGTTTTTTTCATCTAAGATGGTATTATCTATTTTAAATCATTCTTTTTGAAGGTATAACGTTAATAGCATTACATGATATGATAAATGTTGTTTTTTATGGGAAATTTGCCCTTATAAGCATAAAAAATATAAATTCACTATCTAACCAAAAACACTCCTTCTATTATTATCTTTCTTTCTATTTCTTTCTAGCTTCTTACTAAAAATTTAATTATTTTTTTCTGTTATTCGGTAAATAAACTTTTTTTATTATCAACATATTTTACCGACGTTGTTATTAATTTTTTTTCCTATCTGATTGGCTACTTATAGATGAGACTTAATATTAATAAGTTTTTTAAATAAGTTAATTATGTCAAAATCATTGACATATTCTTAATGTCCACTCAAAATTAGTTGTACAGCAAATTAATCCTTACATTTATGGATTTTTTACCCCCTTACATTTATGGATAGACTTCAAAATATAATGGCGTTAGTGTGGAACCAAAAACAGAAGAAAATCAACAAGAGAAGTGTGTTGTGTTGTCCAAAGATGATGATTCTTATTCCAATAATAGTAATTAAAATTCTTTTGAAAATTATATGAATATCAAGGGGGTCCTACATTTGTCGGGCAAACAGATGGATCGTCGCCACGTGGGTAACCAAAAGTCGTAGATTTGGTGAACCAAAAGAGGATGACGTGGACGGTGAGAGATCTGTTAGTTGGGGTGGCGGGAAAGATGAGGAAGAGGTTCATTGCACTGACAAAGACAGCCTCTTTAACTTCCGTAAATATCTTGTGTTTCTTTTCATTTTTGTTGCTGTGTTATGGTTTTTATTTCACATGTTATGTCATCATTGGACCATGTAATATGAATCAAAGTATCTTTTGGATGGCCAAGCAAACAAAATATCCAGTTTAAATCGAGTTCAGTGAACCAGTCATAGATATAAATGTTTTGTATGCTGTGACGAAACATTGTAATGGTCATGTCTTGGGAGGAGGAGGGGTATCTAGTATCTACGTATAGACATGCAATTTTAAAATAGTTCATTCATAATATTATATGGTAGTTCGCAGCTGGCATATAAAATACAATATCATATTGTATAATTAATCTGGTAAAAATAGAACAAAATCAATTCATATTGTATATGTGTCACAAAGCTATAGATAACCAATTGACACACGGATCTGCAAAAAGATGCTGTGTAAAGTAGTGGTCACATAACAGTTTGAAGTACGGAAAACGTTTTGTTGTTAATTACTTAATTTTATTTAATAGTCTTGTAAGTTTTTTAATTAGTCTTGTAAGTTATATGTAAAGTAAAATAGTGGATTTTGAAATTTATGTTTACCAGAGAGTTATTAATATCATGTTTTTCCGTAAAAGAGGTATATTATGTCAGTCGACAAAGCTAAAAACTAGCTAGAGGTATATCCGATTTATGGAGGTATTCATGGTCTTATTCATTTTGTCAAAATAATTAATTATCTAATTCGATTTGCCACTATTCGGATATTCAGTATTTCAGATATCCGAATTTTTTTAAAATTTTTGACCAATATCCGATCCTATTCGTAAAAAAAAAAAATTTACTGCAAAAAAATATTTAATTAAAAATTCCAATAACTAATATAATAAATTTAGTAAATAAAAATATTTCAAAACTTATATATAGATATGTATATATATATATATATATATATATATATATATATCTATATATAAATCTTTAAATATATATATATATATATGAAATACAACGGATCGGATCGGCGTTGTTAAAAAAACCAGAACGGATCGGATATTTGTTTCTAAAAATATTAGTATTTATTATTTGCTTCGTTATTTTTGAATATTGCATTTTAGTATTTGCTTTGCTTCGTAGAGTTACAGATACCCGAATTTTTCGATTCAAATCGAAAGGATAGCGAATCGAATCAAAATTTACGGATATTTTGTCTAGTCCTAAAACTAGCCACTCGAGACCTAGGGCAGAGAATTTTATCCATTAAATTTGATTCGATTTGTTATTCGTTTCGATTTGATACAAAGGATACGGATATCTGTAAGTCTCTGAAACAAAACAAATATTAAAAATCAATATCCGTTAAAAGCGAAGCAAATCGCAAATACTAAAATTTAGAGGCGGATATCCAATCTACTCCGAGTTATGAACATATA
Source organism: Raphanus raphanistrum x Raphanus sativus (assembly GCA_019705995.1). Classification (NCBI taxonomy): domain Eukaryota; kingdom Viridiplantae; phylum Streptophyta; class Magnoliopsida; order Brassicales; family Brassicaceae; genus Raphanus; species Raphanus raphanistrum x Raphanus sativus. The sequence goes on along the minus strand of CM034043.1, from coordinate 45,615,967 downwards.
GATGTATATTTTTGACTAAATATAGAGTTTTAAATATATAATCTTACATAATTATTATCTTAACATATAATTTTATTAATTTTGTTTATAAAATTACATATAAGATATAAATTTTAAAAAGTATAAAATCTTTATAGAAAACAAGAATTTTTTTCTAATTTTTTTAATTTTAAAAATTTATAAAAAACGTAATTTCATTAATTTGTAGTGTATCTTTTATATTATGTAAAATAATTTTTTTAAAGAAATTTGTATAATTTTTTGTAGATGTATTTGTATTAAACAAAGTGGCTGAAATATCCATATATATCTGTAAATATAATAATTTTTTCGGATATTCGAAAAGCCGGATATTCGTAAATTTTCTGAAGCAAATCAAATCGAAAAATTAAAAATTAGATATCTTTAAAACAAATTACAAATATAGAAAAATATGGTACTATGAGATCCTTGTCCACCCGACCCCTGTCGGGGACCTATGACCAAATTTCTTTTTACTATTTTGGCTGGGCCTGGCCCATCGACATATCTGTTAACGTTTCAACCTTTTTCATTTTATTAAGTAAAGGTTTGAATTATATGACACTACATCACGTGTTTTACTTTATTGATTTCACGAAAAGTATGATTTTTCGTGTGGTTTGCCGAAACAAATAAATTTCAGAACACCATACGAAATAGATTGATGGATGGACAGACTTTTGTGCAAATAAGTACGAAATCAATAAGAACTTAAGATCAATGAAATAAAAATCAAGAATCTTATTCTTTTTTCTTTTAATAAAGAGTGTCGACGAAAAAAAAAACGGAACAAACAAATAAACACAGATGTCAAACACTTCCCACTTAACTAACCTTTAATCTGTGGTTCAGGTTTTTCTGTTGGGCTCTCTTTAATATTCTTGACCCAATCAATAATAACCAAATCAAGAAGATGATTCTTACTCATGTGTTGAGAGCCTAAAAGAAACAGACAACGCGAAGCTTCTCTTTACGTGATGGTGTCTATTTTCAGACCTTCAGTTTCACTTGATCTACGACCAAAGGTAACAGTTACGTTTCTTCGTTCACTTGATAGATTAGGTTGCTAGATTTCCAGAAAACAGCTATTTCAGGGTTATTCTTACCTCGAAGTTAAGATTGTGTGTAATCATTTAAAATGGATTGTATGTGTTGGACTAATGACGAAGGAGGGTTTTGGTAATTGGAAGGTGACTTGCACGAATCATCATCACTCTACGATAGAACGATTTGACTTTCAGAAGAGCAAGAGTCTGAGAAAAGAAAGGCTCAATGGTAGGTGGTCATGTGGCTTGAAGGCTAATCAAGCACAAGGGTCAGCTGAAGGGATTAGTGTGGTACAAGAAAAAGAGGTTGACAATCAAACCGGTAACTAAACCGATTTCTCCCTTTTTACATAGTAGGATTTGTTGTGTATATTCTAATTGTTGATTCTGTAGATTATGGAGTTGTTGGGGTACACCATGTTGGTCTGCTCTGCGAGAACTTAGAACGGTCACTGGAGTTTTACCAGAACATTCTAGGGCTTGAGATAAACGAGGCAAGACCACATGATAAGCTTCCGTATAGAGGAGCATGGTTATGGGTAGGCTCGGAGATGATTCATTTAATGGAGCTTCCAAATCCTGATCCATTAACTGGCAGACCCGAGCACGGAGGCCGGGATCGACACGCTTGTATCGCAATCCGTGATGTTTCAAATCTTAAAAAGATTTTGGACAAAGCTGGTAATTAATTCATATATTATATAAAAACATTTTTGCTTCATCTTCTTCTTCCTTCTTGTTTTTTTTTTTTTTGCTTTAAGGATGTGTTTGTTTGTTTGTGTTGTAGGGATTGAGTATACGATGAGTAGGTCAGGGAGGCCAGACGCAAACGCTCTTGAGTTTACTCAAGTTTGATTCTTGAGTCTCTCTTTTTTTATAGATATAAAGTTGCAGATACTTAAATACTGTTCAAGTCTCACCCTTCAAATTTGTGTGTCGGTTTGGATCAGTTTCATTAAGCATCCCACTTTATTTATAAAACAAGATGCAACATTCAGCAAAAAAAAAACATCCAAAATGCAATATATAATATATCAAAATCTTATTCATAAAACAAGATGCTTCTTTTCTCCAAAGCCTATGCTCTCTCCTCAGACTCTCTGCTCCTTAAATAAAACATATATCATACACCCGATTCAAACAAGTTCAGGGTATTTTTTAGTATATACACATTTATTAAAATGTTTTGTAATCAAAAGTAGTGGAGAGGTCTAAGCCTGACCGAGACCGCCACTCTTGTATAGCCGATTTGAGAGTATGGTTAGGTGTGAGATCGCAATGTCTGAGCCGGTTTTTAGTCACAGGAGACACATTTTGATTGTTTTGAATCCATGCTTTGATCGCTTTTCCTTCGTACGTGAATCCATCTGCTGCTATTTGTGGATCTTCCATTATTTCCTTCAATAAAAAAAAACATTAACCATTAAGTGTTGTGTTTGTTTTGAGAGAGAGAGAGTCTACTAGTATTTGTCTTACCTTAAGAATTGGACAGTAATAGTGACTTGGTGGCCGTGCTTTTGCTTGTTCCGTCTTGAGTCTACTATTTGCAGTTTCAAGAATCCGTTTGAGAGCAGGCAAGACTTGTGTATCAAGATCAGGTCTGTCTCTGCATTTGAGCTGCGAACACTGTATCGCTACACGCGCTAGTTCTTCAGCTTCAGCAACGGGCCACTCTCTCACTGATCCATCCAACATATCGCCAAAACAGCCTCTCTTCACCGCGTCCTCCACGCAGAAAAGTAGGCCGTTGGGATGTCTAGCGGTTAAAAGCTGGAGAACTATGATTCCAAATGCGTAGAGATCTGACTTCGGTCTGAACGTGCCGGTTCTTTGGTACTCGGGGTCCAAGTAGTACAGCGTACCGGCGATAGTCGAGTTTCTGTAGACCGTGACACTCTCTGGTGCCTCCTCTGACATGAGTTTGGCTAGTCCAACGTCTCCTATTTTGCTAACGAAGTTCTTGTCTAAGAGAATGTTGCCTGGTTTGAGATCACGGTGGACGATGGGCTCTGGTTTTGAGTTGTGGAGGAAAGCTAACCCACATGCTGTTTCGTAGATGATTCTGAATCTGATGAACCATGGGAGAGATGGTTTCCCTTTCTTGCGAGAGATGTGAGCATCTAAGCTTCCGTTCTCCATGTACTCATAGACAAGGCTACCGTTATCAGGACAAGCACCGACGAGAAGAACCACATGAGGATGTCTAAGCTGGCTTAAGACAGAGATCTGCAAAGTATATATAACTGGAGAGTTTAAAAAAGATAGTTGTTATTACAATTTGTTAAATTCGAGTGGACTTGTAACTTAAAAAGATAATCGAATTGACAATAACCCTTTCAATATTAGTTAACTAGGTGATTTTTCCGTGTACATACACGTATATATATATTTATAAAATAAATACATTATAATAATTAATTGTTATTTACTATTAATTTAAATTTAATTGACAATTCTATACATAATTTATATTAATAATATTATATTATTTTAATTAGATATATGATTTTAGATGTTATATCCAGTCAATTTTGTTGTTTTTACAGTCGATTTAGTTATCAATTGAATATATTAGATTGCATATGTTTCTCTGAGTTCAACTATAATATTTTTATATTAAATATATTAAAATTATGACTAATTTTCTTATTTGCATTTACGTTGATTGTTGGCTTAGATATGTAAATATATTTGAGAAAGACTATGTATAACTTAAAATATATTGTGCTTATAACGAAATAAAAATAAACTAATGTGTCTTATTCCAAATTACATAAATAAATATAATGATAATATTCTACGGTCTCATGCATATATATAAATTTTACAAAAGAACTAAATTATAACAGTTGGTTAATACTTTATTTTTATAAATACGTTTTGAGTCATCTTATACTTTACATTTATAAAATAGATTATTATTATAAAGTTATATATTCTTATTTTAGTTAAATATATGATTTGAGATCTAAGTTGGATTAGTCAAGTCACTCATGTTGTGAGTATATTGAGTTATTTACATTTTTTCATACTCAAACTGAACTATAATTATTTTTATTATAATTAAGTAAAATCAAATTAACTTTAATTATCGTTTAAATGTGAATATATTTTAATAATATTATCAAATTATATGTTGATTTAAAATAAATAACTATTGGAAAACGAAGCAAAAAGATATAGGAAGGTACATACATAAGTAACTAATACATTTTTGAAAACTCACGAACACATATATTTAAAATATTTAAATATTTTAAAATTTTAAAATAATTTTATTCTTTAGATTTTTTAAATGGTAAAATGAAATTTATTTTATATAATCTTAAAAATGAGAATTCGCTTTGGTATTTTGGTTATGATTATATGAAGTTCCACAAACATAAAAACATAAAATTTAAAAGCAAATTTAATATTAAGAAAACAAATAATTTTAACAATGATAAAATATAATATATATACCTCGTTAAAATATATAAAGCTATGTTATTTTAAAATGTTTTGTAATTATTTTATATGTTTATTGTTAGTTTTTAGTATCTCTTAAAAATAAGCAGTTTACAAAAATTGTGTGATTGTATTTTATAAATCATATTATACAAATAAAATATAATTTATAAAAAACATTTTTTCTGTAATTTAAAGATATATATATTAAATGAAATATATGAAAAATAAATAAAACATTTCAATAATACTAATTAATTATAAATTATTATGACTCAATCAAACATATATTGGTTTGTGTTACTTAAATTATTTTATGTAATCATCTACGAAAATAGTTACGTATATAAAAATTATATCTATTACTCTGAAAATATATATATATTTTTGTATTGTTTAATTTTTTTTAAAGAAATAATATTTTTTTCTAATATCAAGATTATCTGTGATTATTGTTTTATGAAATCACATTATATACAAATATATATTTTTCATCTAAAAATATAGATATAAAGAAATATGTTATTGCTTCAAAATTATATTTTATGTTATTTAAAAATATTTTAAATGGAATATTTCTATTTTGTGAACTTTCATGTTTCAATGAAATCATATTATATATACATATAACTTTATAAATGTTTCATTTTTATTATATATGCTATTTGGAAAATTTTAAAAAGGAAACTAAATAAAAATTCAATAACAGTATTTAAATGTAATATTTTTAATTCATTAAGGGTATCAGTGTAATCAATTATCTTGAGAATTAACGTGAGTCTGACACATAGGAAACTGAATTCTCAAATAATATTATAAAGATTATTTTTCTAACTATTTCTCCAATACCAAATAAGTAAATTAAGTTTGGCCATCTTTATATTATTTAATTATTTCTCTAACTAATCATGGACGTTTGGATACATGTTCGGGTCCAGATCAGAGATTTCAAGTTTTTGGGTATTTCGTTATTGGGGTTTAGTACCCGTTCAAGTACTTTTACATATCAGGGCATGTTCAGATATTTTCAGTGTGAGTTCGGTTATTTCTGTTCGGATTCAGATATTTAGATTTGAGAAAAAATCAAATTCTTTATTAATCAATTTTTTATAATTATTTTTTTCTATAAACTCAACTGATTTTCTAATTTTGAATAGGTTGGGCAATTACTAAGTTTGAAAACAAAAATTTGATTAGAAATACATTAATTTAATTATTGTTTTAAGATTTTGGATACAACTTTTGGTAATGCATGAAACCATGTGGTATGCATTTTAAGTGAATAACAAATCACTTTTTTCTTACAATTATGTATATTATCTAATCTTAAATCATGTGCATAATCGATACAAATATTTTAAATAAAATGAAAGAAGTAAACTAGAAATATAAAGTTAATTATATATATTTTATGTTATCTTCGGATATCTATTCGGACTCGGATATTACCCGATTGGATTCAGATATACTCATTCGGATTCGGATATCCAATATCTCTTAATTTAATACTCGTTCGGATATTTTGGGATTCATATACCGATTTTTCAGATCGGATTCATATACGGATTCATGCATCGCTAAAATTTCCAGCCCTACTACCCACGTAAGACTTTCATTCATTAAGAATATTACTTAGTAATCTTTACCTCTCTTAAGAATTCTTGTTTCTTCTCGATTGTGTCAGGTCTTCGAACCTTAAGTGCTACTGGGGTGTGATCAAGGCTGCATTTGTATACTTTTCCGTATCCTCCTTCGCCGATGATTTTACTCGAAGAGAAGTTATTTGTAGCTGCAACTATCTCTTCTTTCGTGTACTTTCTGTACCGACTGTCACTCAAGAAGAGCTGGTCCATGACTTTATGTTTCTCCAAGGCCTGCTGGAGTGCATTTAGTTCGGCTAGTTTCCGATCGCAGAACTCTTTGGCTAGTAATGCTTTTGTTTCTTCGATCTCTTTGACGGCTTTTAGATGCTTTTGTTTCTCTTCTTCTGCTTCTTTTCTCAGCATTTCTTCTTTTTCCAGAGCTGATATGACCCTTTTGGTGTCTTTGATACACTCATAGGAAAGAGACTGCACCTGAGAGTCATCAATGTGGTTTTAGCTTAGATTTAAAAACCCAAACACAAGATTTTTTTGTACAGTAACACCAACCTGTGTTTGTTTATTAACTAGCTCTTCACAAGCTTGCTTGTACATGTTAAGAGTGGTTTGTACTTGTTTCCTTAGCTGCTCTACCTCATACATTACATTTGACTGCAAAAACATGTATCTGAGATCAAAATCATAAAATTTTTACATATAAATTATAATAGAACTAAATAGCAAATGCTTTTTACCTGGGGTTTTTTCGTGTTAGCTCCAGGGTTCAACTGCATGTTACTAGTGGAAATAAAATTATTTCCAAGTATAGAGCGGACTTGTTTGTCATGGGCCAAAGGGATACTAGTTGAGGCCTGTGCAGGAGAAAACACTCGAGAGACTTGATGACTAGGCGGCAAAGAGACGGGCCTTCGAATCTGATTCCTAGCTGGTGATGGTGACATGTATGAAGCTGCCAAGCCTGTCTTATCCGAGCATGTACGGTTGATATGATGAGTTTCTGCTACTTTGGGTGTGCGGAAACTATATGGTGAATCTGCTGAAAGTTTCACTGCAGAAATTAAACAAGATTTCATCATATCTAAATTCTCATGGTCTTCATATCTAACACCCTCATTTTCCTCTTTTAACATTCAAGATCATCTTTTCTCTCTACCACCTAATTTATTCAACATCCACTTCATTTTAAACTTTTAAAATGTTTTGTTTTAAAAAATTTAACACCATATTCCACAACTTTTAATTTATATTTTTGTTTTCTATAACATAATAATTACATATTAGTAATAAACTTAAAAACTAAAATAACATAAATTTTAATAATATTTATTTTGAATTATTATACTTAGTTTACTTTTTAAATAATGTGAAAATCAAATATTAATAAAACAATTAAAATTAAGAATATATTAATTTCTAGTTGATTATAATGAAAATGATATTTTCTGTATCAAAATGAAATGGCAATGATCTCTATTTATAAATAAAAAATCTAAAATTTTAATATAATTTTTATTTTTTAATTTTTTTATTATATAATAAATGCGGTTTGAATTATTAGTTGATGATAAAACTGAAAATAAATCTACACTTTCAATCACAATGCGATATGTGGCAGCGTTGAATCACAAAATAAAAAGTTTCAACGGTTGAAACTTTGCAACGATGTTGATGCCACATAGAATAATCCACTTTATCAACATCCTCAGTGCAATGGTTTTAATCGTTGAAAATGAGTTTCTAAAGCCCCATTTTGTGGTCTTACCGATAACTAAAAATGAAATTATTATTACTATTATGTACCTGGAGATAACTGATTGGTTGATTTGGTCAGTACTCGATCTTTGGCGATAACATATACTTCACATGTCTCTGGAGATTTTCCTAGTACATTTAATGGCATTTCTTGTCCCTTTTTCCTGACAAAAAACGTCATGTCTTTATTACACGAGATGTTCAAGCAAATATACAAACTCAGACAAACAGTGAAACAGTAATAAAGATTTCTCATTATGACCAACAAAAGAGTTGACTTATTGTGAATCTAGAAGCTTAATATATCATAGGATGTAACGGACTTTCGGATCCAAAACCTCCTATTCATGCAAAAAAAAAAAATCTTCATTATAGAAACAATACCTTGTAAGGAAACTTGGAGAGCAGGAGCCAATCACTAAACACTCAACTTCACTATCTGTTATATACTTCAAAAGCGCCTTTGCAGGATCATCATGTTCCAGCAACAGAGTCTCAACCTAAAAATCATGAGACTCATCAAAAGCTCAAAAACTCGTGTATGAATATTCTGGAGAAACTCACTTTGATTGAACCGCAGATCTTATTAAACGGCACAAAGACCTCTTCGTATTCCTTTCTTAAATCTTGTTTGTACATGCACACAACGCTCTCTTCCAAGTCCTCCACTGGAATCTTTGATCCAGCTTCCAACCAAAAAAAAGAAAAAATTTATGTCGAAAGTTACTATGGTGAAAAATGAAGTCAACGAGTGATAGACTTACAAGGAGATGGAATAGTGGTGACGGTAGGCATGACGTGAACTAAAACTAACCGATCGATATGGGGAAGGAGATTGTCGACGGCCCAACGAACAGCGCGACGGCTAGCAGCTCCTCCAACGGTGTCGCCGATGGATCCTTTAACGGCGACGGATATCGACGAATAATCCGGAGGAGCTCCTTCGAACACGTTCGACATCATCACCAAGAAACTTCTTTCTCGATCAAGAAGACCATTTGGTTTGGTCATGTATTTATTGACTCGTGATAGTTGAAACAAATAATATCCTTAAAACTATACAATAAAAATCATTTGACAACTGTTTTAAGTGTCTTTTACCACTCCTTTCTCTTAATTTTAAAATTCATATAAATATAAGCATTATAATATATGATTTTGTAATTATAATTTTCTTAGAAACTATTTTAGTTGCTCAAAGAAACCAAAAATTATAGTAACAAATAAACCGATGGGCGGTTGGACATACACGAATCACGCCCTTTCACAATTCTTCTAATCAAAAGAGACGGTGAGGAATTGAAAATCCAAGTGAGTGTTTTTATAAAAGGAGGTGAGTATATTGCTTGTTATTAAGATTATGTTATGTTGATGCTACGAACATATTCTTGCTCTCAGTTCGTGACTTCTTGCAATAGTATATGATTTAAGACGGCACACACACACACACACACCACTTGCAATATTTCACTATGCAATAGTCCAAATGTTCCGGTTATAATTTTATAGAAAAAATGGAAGAGAAAGTGTATAGATTAACACGAGTATTTGCACTATGTAACAACGAGAATGATAGTATTTAAATAAAATGGCAATTGTAATCCACAAAGACTATCTTTCTTTTTAGTCACTTGACGACAAAAACCAAAGGCAAGAACCTGTTTCGTTTTGTTTATTTCCATCATGATGTAGATTTTATACTTCCTTTTTTTTGGTCGATTGATGATTATTCATATAATCACATATATACAAATCCAAAAGTGGATATGGGAGAATCATACTCTGAGATAAGTTTTAATCATGGTTGCTCCGGTTGGATCAGAGATAAGATGATTAATGAGACCTTTTCTCAAAGCGTTTGGTGCAATGATGAACATGTAGAAAGCAAACATAACGAGGTCTCCTGATGTTAATGTTGATCCTAGAAACCCTCGCCACATCCTGAGCAAGAAGAGGAAACAAAAAAAAAACATCAGGTTTCTTGTTTTTTCTTACATTGTTTGTTTAACTGAATCAAGAATCAGTGGATGGATATGGCTTTACCATTTTGGAAGGCGGAAGAAAGTGTGGAAGAAGCATCTAATGCCTTCGATATCGAGTTGAACTATGAGCGCAAGACCAAAGAGAAAGAATGCTCTTTGCCGTTTCCTTTCTGGTGGCCATAAAGTATCCCAAGCTGCCACAGAATATAAGTTCACATATTTTTATAAATTGTGGTGTAACTCAGTTGGTTTATTATATGGAGCTCACCTTGTCTTGAAATATTGGTGTTGATGTGTCTGGTGAAGGAAGTAATAGACTCTTGTTTTAGTATATCCGCGATGACTGATGCGTATTTTGGAGCTTCAGACAAAGATCTCACAACTGAATAGCCTGTTATATAATTTGAGAGAAACTTTTTTAAAAGTCACAAATGGTTCAAGACTAGTAAAAGCTATTATTAATAACTAGAAACTCGAGTTAAGGGTTTGATCTTAGTTACCTGTTGCGGGATGTACCATGCTAGCTGCAGCACCAAAGGCGAGATTCTTTTGTTCAGTGTCTGGCAAGGAACCACCTACTGGGATATAAGACCACTCCTGTTTTGTTTTATCCCACCAAAGAAGTTTTTTATTTGTTGCTCAACAAGTGAAGCTCTACTTGTTTTTGTTTGTATAGATTTTTACTTACCTCTTCGTAAGTCTTTAGTATTCGGATTCCGAGTGTATCTAATCTTAACATGAGCTTATTTTTCAGCAAATCAAAGGGCATGACATCTTTTGAAGCAAGACATGTCTCCTGCAAAGAAACTCCAAGCTGATAAGCAAAATAGACTTTTAGTGCTAATGATTGAAAACAAGAAGAGAGAACCTCAAAGAACACTCTTGTTTTTGTCATAGGCATAGCGTAGAGAAACGTTGGATACTCAGCTTCTAAGCTCCGGACTTTCTCGTTTGTATAATCTCTGTAGTCCATGAACACCATCTGCTCTGGATCATATGGACTGTTTTCCACCTCAACCTCCACGCCGTAAGCGGTTTGGACACAGACTCTAGGACCCCCAACTTCGTATTGCAAGAGCTTCCCTGAAGCTGCCCCAGAAGCAACAGTGGCAAGCCTGCACGGAACAACGGTGTTGTGTTCACAGGAAACAAGCCTAAGGCCATCGGGAGCTTCGGTTATGCTCTCCACTTTGGAGCTAAGATACGAGACACCTGACTCCACACACCTATAAGAAAATAATAACTTGTGAAAATGTGTCTCTCAGAAAGAGCGGAACCAATTTTTTTTAATATCATTACCTCCTCAAGAGCTCCTCGTGAAGTAAACGTCGACTAACTCTTCCATAAGCACGACCGATGGTGATAGGATTGCCATCATCCAGATAGACAATAGTATCTCTCCAAACATGCTCAATACATTTTTGAAGACCAAGATCTATAAATAAAGAATAAAACAACAAACACAATATTTAGTTTTTTTATTGCAAATCTCTGACCATGAAGATAGTCACGTATGAGTTTTTTTTTTTTTTTTTGTTATTTACCGTTGAATTCATCTTCCCAAACACCGTAGTTGTTTGTAAAAGGAAGATCCGGACCAATGAGTCCAACTTTAAGACCTAACTTAGCTGATTCAGCAGCCAAGGCTAAACCAGCAGGACCACAACCAATAACTACTAGGTCCAAAGTACCACCACCATCACCAATTGATATAGGAGGTAGCTGTTTTTTTTAAATAAAAAAAAACACAATCAATAAGACAAAGCTTCGAAACTCAAACTCAGACATGAACTGTTTCAAGCAAATGTAATAAAAAAAAAGTCAAAGGCAAAAACGTTGACCTTATACCTTATCAACAAGCTTAGACTGTTGTTCATCCATGTCTTTGTTCTGCTGCATTTGAACGTAAAGAATCTCCGAACCACCAGCCTTGACGAAGTCTTCCTCGTCGGCGTAATCCTCTCTCACCGCAACGCAACCGGAACCTGCTCCGCCGCCGCTAGCTCTGACTGTGCACAACCGGAGATGACTAAAGCTGCATCTATTAACCACCGGGAAGATTCTACGCGATGAACTCCAAGACGGAAAAGCTGTGAACGCCGCCGTTGCGGCGAAATTGCGAGCACCAACACACTCCATAAGTAGTATAATTCTACTCGGAATAAAACCGAAAATATAAATAAATAAATAAATCTTCAGGGCGAAGACGAAAACCTCTCACACCATTTTTTCCTTTGGTAAATATTTTCTTTTTTTTTTGTTTTGTTATCAATAAATGTTGATTTCACGATGACTGAGAGGAAAAGAAGAAGAGAGCGTTGAAGACGAGAGGACGATAAGGAAGGAGGATAGAATAGAAGCGCTGGCCTATGACGAGACTCTTTTCTCCACGTGTAATTCTATGATTGGTGGTAAGTACTGAGGCGTAGAACGTTCTTCGTCTAGAGGACACGTGTATAGTTTCGATTGGCTAATGCAATTCAAAGTACAACAACGTCGGTATGGTTTTGCGTCCGTTACTTATGGGCTCGTAATAACCGGGCCTTGTGTTTAAAGCATTAATCGAGGTTAAATCTCACTTTGTTTGTTTTTAAATGTTTTTGAGCTTTTAGTTCAACTGCTACTGAGATTTGAGCTGTGACGAATTTAATTCAATATCAGGGGTTGGCGCAGAGGGCAAGTTACACAAGCCATCGATTCGGTTATTCAAATTACGGAGGCATATTTACAAAAATCTTATTAGTATTCTTAAATAAACAAAATTTGTAAAAAAATTTAGCTAAATATTAATTATTGGCAAAGTTTAAATGATTATTTTCATAGAATTAGAGTTAATATGGTATCAAATATAAAAATATTAAGTATGATATAATTTGAAAATTCTAAGATACAACTATTGTAATTTCCATTAGAAATAATATATTTTTTATTCTTTATATCTTGAAATAATTTATTATGTCTTTTAAATGATTCAGAAACCTTCGTAAAAGATTTTTATTTTTTTATTAAATTTTATATTATAATTGTGTAAATCAAAATAAATAACTTTATAAATCTTTGTTAAGGTTGTATAAGTTTTAATATATGATTTTAAGTTTTTTATAAATTATTTACGGAATGGTATGGATTCACACATAACTGGTGATGATTTACTTATAAAACTGAAGATTCTTCGAAAAGCAAGATTTGTGAAGTTTGATAACCTATTGAAGTGCTTTAGTTTTAAAAAAAGATTGGAAGATTGTTATTAAAATACATAAATTACTAATCGTATATTATTTACCATTCTTGTATTAGTCATCACAACTGAAAAAAGTTTTCCGAAGTTAAAATTAATTTAAAAAATTTGAGTTATACCATGTCACAAAAGATATTAAATGGACTTTCTATGTTCTCTATTGAAACAACTATGATTGAAATACTTAACTATATATATAGTGGATGATTTTAGGGAAAACAAATGTAAGAAAAAATATATATTTCAACTATAAAAGTTTTGTAAACTGTTTATTAAATTTGATTTTTTTGTTGTTTGATTATTTTGTGATCTTGATAAAATATGTATAGAGCCATAAATTTTAAATTTGGTTTGGGGCATTATAAACCGCTAGACCGGCAGTGGCTTTGAGATCAGACTCGGCATCTGAACAGTCAATTGGTTTGGCTATGAATTTGGCAGTTTTACATGTAAGCAATGAAGCAGCTATAACCACACTCTTCATTCTTCGTTGCTGATCCAACAACGCATTGCTTCAGTCTTGGAAGATCAATTTCTTAGCGGCACATTTTCTTCCTGAATGGATAGACAGAGTTGAGTACATGGTGGTTGTTACAGGATTTGTTTGGACCTTTTGTGTGAATATTTGCAAATGTGGAAGATGAAGCTGTGGTTTCAAACTAAAGTTACAACAAGAGTTGGATCAACTTCTTCTACGTACAAATATATTATGACTTTTTAATCTTCAAATACAGTCGTTGGGGACAGGACAACATCAGTATATGGTACATGGAGTTTCAATATTTGCTAAATGTGAAGATTCTGGGACTTCGGCAAGCAGAGACTGTGGAAAAGGTGACGAGGTGATGCAACAAAGGCTGATGAGTAAAATTCCCAAGTTATGGAGATTCAAGTGCAAAAGTGTGTTAAGCTCGGAGAGAAAGGTGGTTGGAGAAAGAGAGCTTTCCCGTTGAGTGCCACTGAAAGTCCAGATTCTATCCCTTCTGATTGTATCTGATAATGAACCATTATTAGTTACTAGATTCTATCTCCGCGCTACGCGCGGAAAAGTGTGTTGATCGTTTATTTCTCGATCATATATGTCAATGTTTATGTTTAGAATGAGGGTTTTGTATTTATCAAAGCAATGAGGAAGTTGATGAATTATTTAGGGGTGTTAAATCCGGTAAAAATAATCAATTATAATCGAACCGAGCTGATGTTAAAAAGTAGTTTTAATTTGGTAATCCATAATATTCCGAGTAGATATGATTTTTAAGAAACCGCGCTATCTTGAATTTCCCAGTAAACGTGGTTTAGTTAGTTTTCTTATAATGATTATTTAAATATTTTGTTCTTCCAAAGACTGAGTCAACTGCATTTGTTAAATGGAAAGCATTTATTTACATAATTATATATTATTGATTTTGGCCGAAGATATTTTCAAACCCCTAATTTTTTTTTCCTTGTGTCTCATTTGACGGGAGCAGTAGTTAATGTTGAGAAATAATTATCAATATGATCTAAGTATTTTACCCGCACTTGCGGGCTTAACTACTTTACAAAAACTTGTTAGTAAATATATTATCAATTCAAAAATTATTAGAATAAATTATTTTCATGTTTTGAAATATTTAATAATTACTTAAATGTTATAAAAATTATATATACTAATTTATTACATATTAAAAAATTATTATCACGTAAAATAAACTTGAAAACATCCATATATACATGAAACTGTGTTCATGGATTTATATGTATTTTAAAAATATTATGATGTAAGGTACTTTGGATAACATTATATAGATTCTTTTTAGATAATGATGATTATAAAATTAATGAAATTTTCTTTAAATTTATGGGTATTTATATATTATGTGATATATATATATATATATATATACACACACATAAATGGAATCAACTTAATATTACTAAGCCAAATATAATTTAAACATTTATATAATATTTTAATATTACTAAATTAAAAATAATATAAATTTAACGATGATATTATCATTAGAATTTTTTTAATTATTCCCAAGATAATGATAAATTATCAGCTAAATCATTAAAAATATTTATTAAGGTTCATAATTGATCATAAAATATGACTAAACTTAAAATTATGGGGAGCATGCCAATTAATAATAAATTAAATATTAAATTTTTATTGATTTTTTTTTAATAAAATATCTTTTAATATGTAAAATAAATTTGAAAACATTCATATATACATAATACTATATACGTGGATTTATATTTATTTTGAAAATATTCTGATATAAATATTTTTGGATAGCATAGGTTTTTTAAAAATAATGATGATTATAAAATCAATGAAATTTGTTTTAATTTTATGGGTAATTATATATTATGTGATGTATATATTAAAATAGAATCGGTTTAGTATGACTAAACCAAATATATATATAATATTTTCTATTACTAAGTAAATATAATATTAATTTAAATATTATGTTATCATTAGATTTTTTTAATTATGCCCAAGATAATTATAATAAAATATGGCTAAAACCTAAAATTATGGAGAGCATGACACAGAAGTAAATTCATTTCTCAAATAATAGTACAGATGTCGGTTTAAAAAAAGTAATAATTATTTTCTTTATTTATTCCCTCCAATTTACATTGCCATTCATTTGACTGGACCATTTTCCTTCAATTTTTACCTAGACTTTTCATGTTTTGTGTTGAGCATGTTTTATGATCAGGACCGGCTTTAGGGGTGTGCGAAGAGTGCTTAAGCACATGGTCCTAAAATTTGTTCTTTAATTTCCTTAAGATTTAGAGTCCAAAATTTTATAAAAAATATCATTATATAGCACATGGACTAAGGAAGTCTTGAGCCGGTCCTGTTTATGATCCCCCAAATTTTTTAAAAATAATCTTAGATTGTGTATCAGTTGTACTGAATGGTGACATAGTGAATAATTGGTTGGGCTGTTGCTGTAAAAAAATAGTTTTAAAATTTGAGTTGTACGTGTTTTGGTTGTAGGTGTAAATTTGTTGCTGTAGATTTTGTTGTAACTATATTGACTTTAGATGTAAGTTATATGCTGTAATTTTATCAAAATAAAACATTATTGGCTATATATTAAAAACAATTAGCTGTAAACTTTTTGTTGTAGTATTTTAGTGTAATATATAATTTTTTTTGTTATTGAAACCCCCCCCCCCAAAAAAAAAATTATTAGTTCATAATAAAAATAATAGTTAAACTACTATCTAAATAATAATAAATTTTACCTATCAAAATTCTATAAATTCATTACAATCTTGTCACAAAAACTCTACATGTATTGTCTAGAATCGACCATTTGAACATATTGAAGTTCTTCAATCTTTTTTTCTTAAGTGATAATATTTGTTTTTATGGTTAAATAATTACGAATGTTTTCTTTTCTTTTAAAACTTCTATAACCTAAATAATGGGGGATGTAGCACTCTGAACTAAAATAAATAGAAAAAGTTTTTTTTGTAACTTTGAAAAAGAATTTTACATCTTGATTGATAAAATTTTGCTGTAATTTTATATTTTAAAATTAAAGCTACATCATGATTGGTTAGATATGTTTCTTTAAATAAAAAAAACTAAAGGAGCAAATTAAATCTCAACCAATCACCCACATAGTTTTTTTTATGCTTACAGGAAATCATTTATCATATGTACACTGTTGCATATTTCATTTGTTTTAAGGCCTAACAATATCTCTCTTGGTTTTATTCTCAAGGAAGTAACAGTATACGTTCATGTTATATTCAAAATCATAATTTATCCAGTGTGTTTTTTGCGTGGTTAGTTTTTTTATTTGTTTGACACTTAGAGTGCTTTATAGACAAAGCTTAAATCTCAAATTCAGAAGAACGTTTGTTTATCATGATTGGTCGTAAAGTAATCATCGCAGGAAGCTGTTGAGTGGGAAGTGTCGTAGGGTTCTGTCGCAGCAGCTCTGTTTCTCTACAGCTTTAAACGAAACATTGTTACATACACAAGTTATATGATAATAATTTAATTGATTAAGGGATTATATACTTACTTCTTTATCTCAAGGCCATCATTAAGGGGAAAAACGTTTGATGATGATGGTGAGATGGTTTCACTCTTCTTCTTCTTCTTCTTCTTCTTCTACTATATCACTGCTGTTTCATAGTCGAAATAGTTAATAACGAAACATCTGTCTTGTTATGGAAACAGAAACTAATTGTGTAACTTACTCTATACATTTATGAGGATGCAGACGCTGCAGCAGTTCTCACAATGGGTTTCTGAGGAACCTGTGAGAATATATATATTATTGCAGATCAATTTACAGAGAGAATATTTGTGTTGTTTTGGAAGTTAGAGTAGAAGCAAAACCTTGAATGCTGCCCATTTTCCTGGTAAAGCATTGTTCTCTCTGTTCCTCTCTGCTTTACCTCCAAGCATGGCTGCATGAGCCAAGAACCAAACTCTGGGTTTGACTTGTCCGACTCTGTCTGATCCCCCAATGGTGCACCCTTGTAGATAGCCAACGGTGCTTTGGATAAGCTGCACAAATCAGATAGATTTGCACTAAGTGTTACAGAGTTTAGGTGAAGTTGCACAAAGCGAGAAATACAGATTCGTAAAACTGCTTACTGATTAGGCTTTGTTTTCTTGGCCAGTGGTCCTAAAGCTTGCCTTCCTGTATCTATAAAAAACATTGGTTGCTTAGCATAAAATTTTAATAAACTTCTAAAGTAATTAGTGTGACTCGCTATTATTATCACCCATAGGCAATTATAGTCCCAAAGCTTCGGTATACTTTGGCTCTTGCTGGTAGTTAACAAAAATAAGCATCATGTGGAAAGTAAACGCAAAGAGAAATTTACAGTTAACAAACAGAAGAAACGTCTTACATCTCTTGGTAAATTCATAGTTCTCATCATGAACTTCTTGTGAGCATCATTCAACTTTTCCAAAGTATTTGCATTTATGCACAAAGTTTCATATCTGTATATAGGAGCGTGGAGAAGGCGTCATGGAAAGCGCAATTGTTTCGAAGGCAAAGAACATTAACGGAGGAGGCGAAGAGATCGTGCTATGAAGGTGAATTCGGCGGATGAGGAAGCGCACGTCTGGGTGAGAACATTCTCCAAAGGACGTTTAGAGAATGGGCCAAACCAATATCATAAAAAAAAACACACAAAACAAACCATGGTTACAAATCCAGAGGGAGGAAAAGAAGGAGGAAAGAAGATTGGTATATAAAGAAAGAGGAAAAGGGGGAGCTGAAACGAAATCATTAAGAATGTATTGATTGATAGAAATAACCCACAGTATTGATTGATGAGAATCGGCTCAGTTTCTATGGTTTTCAATCGGAGAAGACGAACTGTTAGATAAAAAGAGATATTGTTTACTCCGTCGTCGATTGTGTTTTTTTATTAATCATCTAACTAATGTTTTGAAGCCTAAATGTAAATAAATTGAAGTCTAAACGTAAAAGGAAAAGCCCATTCCGAAAACATATAGATCGATTTTGAAAGCCTGTCTGACGTGGCGAGAATTTCTCCTCCTATTGGTTGATTTAAATTGGTGACGTGGACACTCTATCTATGAAGCTTATTTAGCTTTTAGTATAGTATTGATGATGCAAAGTGTAAAATATATACTAGTTCCTTTCACAACTAACACAACTCAACAAATCAATACAATCAACTACAGACAGGGGCGGCGCTACATTAGGTAAGTAGGGGGCAGTTGCCCCCCATAACTTTAAAAAAATTATTTAAATGCTAAGGAAGAAAATAATGCCCCATTCAAAAATCTTTATTGCCTCCATTGAAAAATATTCCCACCCCTAACACAACCAGTTCGGAAAGTTCAATTAATACTTTCCATTATTTCTGTTTAGTTAACAGTATTATGTTGCCTGATTTGATTTGAACATTAAACTATTACTTCCAATTTTAGATAATGAAAACGATTTTCTTTCTTCAAGAATAATTTTCTCGATGGTTTTAGTGAACAGAAAATTAATATATATTTAGCTAATAAGTAAATATACTCAATGAAAAACATACAATATTTTATTTAAGTGATTATCTGTTTATATTATGAGTGAAAACTATTCTTTTTTAATTTCTTTATAATTTTTTATTTAATCATTTTGACCATAACTTTTAAGGAAGACCAGTTTTATAATCTATATATATATATGTCTTTGTATATGTCATATCATGAAAAAAACATATTTTCATTTTTATAAGTGTTGTTTTAATTTTTAATTATAATCAACACTTTAAAAAACTATGGATTTACATATAAACTATATTGTATAATGAGTTTATATAGTTGACAAAAATAAATTTATTAAATAATTAATATTTAATAATCATTATTTTTTGTCCCCGGACGTGAAACTTTTTTCTAGTTCCACCACTGACTACAGATCAATTAGGATAATTCCAAAACTCTTGAATCACACAAGAGCTTTAGAGAAAAAGCAACTTACTCAGGAGCATCTTTGGGATCCATACTCATCATCAACTGCAGGTGCTGAAATATATGAACAAATTTTGGATTGGCTTGAAAAGTTGGATGGTCTAGAACCTTGCTCAGTCTTTTCTCCTTCGGTCAAACGACACTACACACACAATACAACCCTTTTCAGATCACGACAAAGATAGTTTAAGCAACAATGAAAATGGAGACATACACGAGCTCTTGACACGCCTTTTGCAAATCGTGGAAGAAAGTCGGAGAGGGCGGAAGATCATACGCCCTTAGTTTTTTTCTTCTGATCAAAAACCATAATAATAAAAATGTTCATGGCTTTGAAACTTGACAGTCTAAGTGTAACTTAAAGTGTGTTTTATGTTTTGTTCAATTAGTTTTCTATTTGATAAATACTATAGATGTTTGGAACAAGGCGTAAAACTATACTCACAAAAATATCAATAATTACATGTTTTATCATATCACTATATCTTAATAGTAGCTAACCATCAATTTTTTTTTCAATATACATATATAATTTTACACTCTGTCTAGAAGAATTATATTATTATGTATTTTGTGAGGGTTTTGAAAAAATAATTCTTGCATTTGAATCAAAGTACAACTGTATATATATGAATTATAAGCAATTATTTTATATTAATAAATTAAATATAATTGATTAGTTTCTTAAATTTAATAATATAAACTAAATTAATTATTAAAACAATAGATTTTTATTTAGTTCATTAATTTTAGGGTTGGATATATATTTAATAATAATTAAGTTAGATATAGCTAAAAATAATAAGAAAGTTTGTTAAATGTAATGGTCCAATCTAACTACTTGTAAGTAGATAAAAATGATTATGTTTTAATAGTAGTGATAGATGAAAAATCAACATTTCTGATCTTTTTCTAGATGCAAAACAGTGTTGTTATTTTTTAGATGATCTACAAAAAACAGGAGGTTTCTAGATAATCAATCACTATTGTAGTCTAATGTTAAATATCAATTAATGACTGAAACTTTCATAGCCATCAAAGTCACAATCTTGTTTTCTAAAAATATATTTTTTTGCTTTTATTTTGCTTTTGTTTTGCTTTATTTATCTAAATTTGTGTTTTGATCAAAATTGTTTGAATGTTTTGAGATAACATGAATGTGATCCTTCTCAATATGCGGGTTTTCTACAGCGTATATAACCTCTATCCTAAACTATGGAAATTATTTGTGCATGTGATTATTATAAGAAACATCTACAATGACGAGGTTCTTAAGAAAAAAGGACTAAAAACAAAATAAAACTTTTCAATGCATGTTATTATAAGAAACATTAAGACATGTTGTCTCAACATTTGGTTACCCGGAAAATAAAATAAAACAGACCAAAATTCTAATTAATCAATTAAGTTAATCTAAGATGCAGAAATGTAGCAACTCAATGTGAGTGAAGGTACTACCTGTTACACATAGATAAAATTAGTCATTCATTAATACATGAAGTAATCTATCGTTTTCAATAGACAATCATAAATACATACAGATATATGTACATGAGTTTCTAAGAGCTGCTCGGACCACTACTTCCCTCTCCAATCTGTGATGATCATGCCACTTTTTTCCGAGTTCTCAAGAAAATCATATTTCGTCTCTTCAACTTCGCTGGACTTCCATTGTTCGGTCAACGAGGCAAGCACAGCGACAGCATAGCTCATCTCGGGTCTCTGCTCGGGAGTTTTGGCGCAACAGTGACTGGCCAGTTTAGCCACTTCAGAAATGCTGCCTCGATTCTCTTCAGTGATCTTTGACAAGTTTCATGAACAAGATAGCTATTTGGGGAACTTCATATCGTTTTTTTTCTACAGCTTTTTGTCATGTTATTAGTTCCATCTGAATCACTCCAAATATGTATACATCCAATTTTCTTGTAATCCTTCCTGTCACTGTAATAATAAAACAAGATATTATTTGTCCCATAAACCAAATATATTACAATTATAAAAGCATTTATGTATATGTGGCTAAGAATAAATAAAATAACGTGCTTGTATATTCTGGTGGAAGGTAACCCACTGTTCCAGTAAATTTATCGGTTGTGAATGAATCTTTATCTTCAGCTGTTGACCGGAAAGTAAAATAAAACAGATCAAGATTCTAATTAATCAATTATGTAATCCAAGATGCAGAAATGTAACAACTCAACGTGAGTGAAAGTTATAACATAAGAATTTTTTTTTTTAAAAAATATTGTTTATTTGTTGAAAACTATTATTTAGAACTTAATATATTTTAAGTATTTGATTGTTAAAATACTATATTTTGCTTTTGTTTTGCTTGTCTTTTTTTTTTTTGCTTTTATTTATCTAATTTTTTTACATAATTTGTTTGAATTTTTTAAACGAGGTCAACAACACCTTCAAATCTGGTACTTCCAAATCAGAACAACCCATTTGCTCATATAGAGATTTATATGGACAGAAATTTAAACTCCCTTTTCATTCATTTATGACCCATTCGTTGAGATTTACAATATTTATGCCATTGAGAGTTTTTTTTTTCAAAAGGTTTAGTGAAGAATTACTAGTGAAGAATTAAACTTAATCAATTGTTATATAAAATAATATTTTTGCTCAATCTACAAGAATAAAATAACAAACAAAAATCAGTTATGATTAGGAAAAAGTATGAAATATGTTGTTAAAATTCTGTGAAGGACTGTTGACGTCTCTAGGAAGTAACTCACAATTTTCAGTTTACCTCCTCTGTCACGAGCATTAGAATCTTAACACTGTCCACTGAAAGTCTGAAACTCACGAGTGACATGCACACAACTAACTACACAATTAACAGTAATCAGACTTATAGAAAACTCAAAAATCGCATTGCCAAAATAATTAAACTGCAGGTTCAGTAACCCCCATGAGATAAATAGTTCAGACACGGAAGAAAAAAAAAAAAGAGAAACACGAAATTTAAGTTTGTTGACCGACACCAAACTAATGACAATCAAAAACAAGTTTTCGAGGAGCTTATAAGAGAACAAGCCCAAGTTCCGATGGCTTCAACGCACTTCTCAAACGGTAATTATAGAGATAGTAGTGAAGCTGACCATCTCCCGGACCAAACTTCAACTCTTTCAAAAAGCTCTCATTGTGCATCACATCCAGCGCGTTAAACACGTCAAACCCCTTCTGCTTAGAGACGATCAGCGCATCATTCATCAGCTGGAGAAACGAGGTCTGCGTGGCGACATTGTAGTAGGAATAAGCAGCTTTCAGCGTCGTGTAGTTCGGGTTACCAAGAATAGTCGATGGGAGGGTGTAGAAACTGCAGAAGTCGGTGACATCGTGAGTCTCAGGGCTCTCAACCAAGTAACTGTCCACAACATCTTCCCTCGGGAGCAACCAATGCTCAACATCGTTCTCATCGAAGTCAGTCGCCACACCAAACTGGCTAAGGTAGTTCCTCAGCAACCGCGTAACAGCGGGAACATCAAGCAGTTCCATTTTCCTGAACCCAGGAGTGACCGGCGCTTCCGGTAGCTTGTAAAGCTTGATGGTCCTGCTCATCGTCATCCTCGCACCAAGCCTCGAAAACCCAACATCGATCAGCTTCTTCGGGTTAAGCGACCTGTGCCAGTACTGACACGTGGTGATCGGCGTAGGAAGCACGACACCGGCCGTGTACGCCGCCTGCCAGATATTCTCCAAGTGAACCCTCCTAGTAACCTCCTTGATCATCACGGGAGCGAGCCTCTTGGACCTAAGCTTCTTGTGAACGCACAAGAAATTGATCTCAGCCATCTTGACAACCACTTCACCGACCCTGATCCTCGCGGGGATACCGCTGATGAAAGCAACCAGCTTCTTGGATGTCTTGGCGCGGACTCCGATGTGCCAGCTCTGGTAGTAGCCAGGGGGACGAAGCGCCCAGCTGAGAAACTCCTTGGAGTAGTTGAACCTGAACATGTTCTCGTCGTCTTCGACGTAGTTGTTCTTGAGGAGGTTGTAGACCTCGGAGCAGATGTCGTCAGAGGTCATGTCGCAGGTGGTCCATTCGTAGACGGAAGGGAGGTTGTAAGGCTCCTGCTTGACTTCGGATAAGGGCGTGGCGGGCTCGATTGGGCCTTCGGGTAAAGAAGTGTCGCCGATGTCTTTGAACTGGCCCACGGGCTGAGTTTCCCAGAACTTGTGGGTTTTTGAGTCTGACATTGATTCTTGGAAGCGTCGGACTATGGTTTCGAGTGAGGTGTCGTCGTCCTTTGTTGTTGTGGTGGTGGAATCGACGATTTGGTTCTCTTCAGGTTGTGGATTGTTGTCTGCCATTTTCCTATGATTACAACAGCTTAAAAATCATTAATGCATTTCTAATAAAATATTTTAAATTGTCACATCGATAAGTCTAACACGAGATCGAACTCAAAACAATGAATCTAGGGAGATCGAGCTTAGATCTTACGGTCGGTATAAAGATCAAGCGAGAAAAGAAGACTCACTGATTTTGGTCGAAGAGGAAGACTCTTTTTGTAGATTATTGCCGATTTCAGATCTTCGGATATCGGATCTCTTTGATTCGAGATCAAGGAGATTATTAGGGTTGGAGGACGGAGTGGAGTCTTGTGAGAGGAGAAAAGAATAAAGGGGAAGACGAAGGCGTGAGGTTTGATGTTATTGGCCAATGGGGGCCGGATAGAATCTTATAATTCTAAGCTTATTGCATTTTGCACCCTCTTTATTCCTTTTTATTTTGATTTATCCACCTTCTTTATCGATGGTCTTGTTACCTGTCTCCAATTAAATACAATCACCACTAAAAGTCTCAAACACACATGAGCATCTAACAATTTTTCAAACGTCAGAGTAGTTAAAAAGTGATTAGATGTTCATTTTGACACCTCCAGGTGGGATGAACATCTAATCCCACCTGATAACTTATATAATTTTTTTTTACACAATAATATACTAAGATAAATCAAACAGTATAAGGAATAAGTTGCTTGATTAGTTTGCTGCTGAAAATTTTCAGTTGATAATTTTTTTTTGAAGTAATGATAGTTTAATAAACTTAATTATTTTATGAAGTCGGGATTTTTAATTATTTACTAATTAAAAATTCATAGAACACATAAAAATATTTATCTTTGTGAAATAATATTTTTTTCTAAAATTGTTCATCTTAAAGTAACTGAGGCAGTAAGTATATTTTCACTATTGCTGAAAGCTATATAACTCAAATATACATACGAATATGACATGATTTCAAATCTCCTTCGTAGTTAAACAAAACAAATCCCAACAAAATAAATTTAGAAAAAAAATCAAAATCAAAACTATAAAGAAAAGAAAAAGTAGCAAATTTTCTAGTTTCTCCAATATAGAGCCGAAGACTACTACATTTTTTTTTTTTTTTTTGGAAACTAAGACTACTAGATAGTTAACTTCCTAACAAGCACGAGTGCACGACATGTTTTTCCTCTAACAGATGGATCATCAATGGTGGTGAAACCTTTCGCTGGAGAACTGAAGATTCTCGATGCCTTTGACCGCAGAGTCGTACTGTTTTCTGGTGGAAGCAGACCTCTTCCCTTCCGCCGGTGTGTTTCTTAATCCGCCGCCCGTACGGGATCTCTGTAGCTCCTCTGATGTTAATCTTCTTGATGATCCTGCTGATTGCGCGAACACCGACGAGCTATGCATCTGTAAAAAGATAATGAAAAATTATTTACTTCTTTTTTGAAATAATTGTATTTACGTTCATACAAGAATGACAATTTACAATAAAAAAAAAATGAATCCCATCGCAAGAAAATAATACATGAAATATGAAAAGAACAAATCAATTCTGTACAAATTTTTGAAGTCCCCACTTAAAGAAAAGGTCATTTACACCACCAATAAAAATGAGATCTTACAAGGTTGTTTGTGGTTAATTTTAAAAAAAAAATTCATTTCCCATTTGAAAGCAGGGAATTGCTTTGGTTAATTAGCTGATTGATTTGGAATGCTGACAATTTTTGTAAGTTTTAAAAATATGCTACATAAGTAGAAAACTTCTTTTTGATTAAAAAGAAATCAACATTTTCTAGCCCCTAAAATGTCAATTTTACAATAAAAATGTTTTCTCTCAGTAACTTCTTGACATTTCAAATGTTAAGAATCTGTTTTACAACTTGGATGAATGAAGAGCTATTAGATTTGCTAAAAAAAACTCTTTAATTCTAGAGAGCAGTTGTTTTCATACCATAGGGGCTGCTCTAATAGATGTAGACAAATTGCCAGAGTTGTCAAAAGCTCCTGAAGTTCTCCTTCTTGATGAATCCATCGGTGGCCTTCCTCCATCTTCCTCCCCTTCAAGTAAAAACACCACCAAACAAACAATCAAACAAAAGTGCTAAAATAACTTCCCACGTTTTCTAAAGCTCTAAAAAGTTCACCTGCGTATCTATCAATGCTGGTCAATCCTGGAGGCAAAGCCGCACTGGTTCCAGCTGCAGGACTTACCAGACCACGGGATGGAGGAGCTGTTAGTTGTGATTGTTGATACTTTAATATGGTCCAGTCAAACACATAATCGAACTGAAACCCTGCGAGATAAAAGAAAATAAGTAAAGATTTGGACATGGAAAGAAAGAAAGAGAGAGCTTCAAAAAACCTTCGCGGATAAAGAGATCCCTGAATATTCTTTTGAGATAACCGTAATCTGGTTTATCATCGAACCGAAGCGATCGGCAGTAATGGAAGTAAGATGCGAACTCTGATGGGTAACCACGGCATAAAGACTGGAGCAAAAAATGAGCAACTTGTTAATGAAAAAGAAGAAGAAGAAGAAGAATTTGTGGAATGAGAAGTTTAGTGTTTACCTCAATGGATGTAGAGACTTTCTTTTCGCTGATTCTCTCGTACTTCTGTTTCTTGGTTCCAGCTTTAAGTCCTTGCCATGGAAGACTTGGGAAGAAAAAAAAAGAAACATTGTATTAAAGAATGTGAAGAACCAAGTGAGGCAGGCATGTAGGTGGGTGGGTTTATACTACTCACCTTCCTTTAAGGAAATACATGAGAATGTAACCAAGAGATTCTAGGTCATCCCTTCGGCTTTGTTCTGTAAGGATACAAAGGAAGAATATAAAGGAAGACGAAATATCTATAATATACAGCAGGTTGGTTGTCAAAGCTTTTTTACCAATTCCCAGGTGAGTATTCATACTAGCATATCTTGCAGTTCCAGTTAGATTCTTATTTTCTCTACAAGTTAGAAAAACAGTGTATCAGAAGGTTAGAGAAGAAGAAGACTGATTACAAATTCAATCATATGTCACCTGTAAGGAATGTGCTGATGAGTAGTGTTATCCCTGTACTTCTTAGCAAGTCCAAAGTCGATAATGTATACCTTTTAGACATAAAAATAAGGAGTCAGTCACTTTCAAGATAATAACATTCAAAATATGTGAGAGGAAACCTGGTTTGCACGTCTTCCTAAACCCATGAGAAAATTGTCGGGCTTGAGATCACGGTGAAGGAAAGATTTAGAATGGAAATACTCAACACGGTTTATCTGAATATCAGAAAAGAAACATAAGAAATTAAACACTAAACAAGTCTCTAAAGGAGGGAGGGAGGGAGAGAGATGGTACCATTTGATCAGCAAGCATGAGGACGGACTTGAGAGAAAGTTTCCTGCTACAGAAATTGAACAAGTCTTCGAGACTAGGACCAAGTAAATCCATGACCAGAACATTGTACTCTCCTTCAACACCAAACCACTTGATATTTGGCACACCAGCTGCCCCCCATAATTAAAAGAAAGGTTATAAAAAACCAAGTGGAAAATAAATTAAAAAAAAAAACAGAGAATGAAGAAAGTGTTTATTACTTCCTCCCTGTAGAAGTTTGTACAACTTGGATTCATAGAGCAGCTGTGGATGTTTTGTCTTTGCATTTTCCTGCCAAGAAAATTAAAGACATAAACAAGATCAGACTTATATTATAGCAGTAACAAATCAGTGTCTCACATTATTATTCAAAGTTGATCTAATTCAAGTAACTTAGTAAATGTTTATAATCAAAAATAGAACTCACAAGCTTGATGGCGACTTCTTCATTGGTTTGAATATGAGTACCTAAAAGAAACACCCACCAATGTTAGCAACAAGGGTTTGAGAAAATCTCAAAAATAATGAGGTAAAAAAGAAAAGAAAAAGAAGGAACCGAGATGGATCTCTCCAAAAGAACCGCTTCCAATTTTCCGTCCGAGTCGAAACTTGTTTCCCACAAGACGCTCCATCCCTATCTAACTAAGGATGATAATCTCTCAACCAACGATTCAGACTCCAAAGGTGAAAACTTTACCCCAAACAAATAAGGAAAGATCCCAATTTTTTTTCTGGGAAACTAGGGCTGAGAACAGAGAAACCCATTAGTCATCGCGATCTGGGAACAAAAGGAATGTCGTCTCTCTCTCTCTCTCTTCACGCGAATTGGAAACACGAGGCAAAAAAAAGGAAGCTTTGATTGTTCTTTTTCTCAAAGTTTGGGTCTTTTCTTTTTCTTTCTTCTCTTTCCTTATTCTCAGCTGGTGGTGCCCGGTTCCACAAAATTCCGGTTCGATTTAACCGGAAACCCGGTTAACAATGCTACGTTTAACACTTTCTATAGTCATTTATTTCACTTTTCAAACGATATGTTATGTTAAAAACATTCCTTTAGTTCTTCAATCAGTTGAGTAAGATAGATATAGGAGGAGGATATTTGCCCATTTGAATTATAAATATCCAAATCGGTTCTTTGATTTTGTTTCGGTTTCCTTTGGGTAGATGAACGTACATCACGCGTGTTTAAAAATAAATTTTATTTTCTTTTATCACCGGGAAAAAGAAAAGAAATTGAATTAATTTGGATTGGCTACGAGTGAGAAATGGGTCACCAAGCGTGAGAGCTACGCGTGCCGTTTGTGACCGGTAAAGGTCATTTGGCACGTGACCTCACATCCCTCTAATGAGTAGGTCTACAGTTAATTCTCAATACAAATGCGATTCGCACGTGATTCGTTTTTTTTTATTTCTCCGTGTATTGACTTTACTGGTCTACATTCTAATCATACGTAGTACGAGGAAGATATTTAAATAATTGTACTCAGTTGTCGGTCGAAAATAAATAATTGTTCTCCAGTACCAAAATAATCAAACCCTTGATAATCATAGAACTGTTACTCACGAGTCAACGGTCATTTCGTACCGACGTATTGCGATAAGTTTAATTCATATCCGACTTATATATCATCGTAACAAAATATAACCGACTTATATTTTTTTAGCGGAATTGTGCACTATTCGCCATATCACTGTTACGTCATCTATTTCTGTTCGCGTGAATGATACATAGGAAGTCATCTATTTTTGCTGATGAATATGCTATATATGTAAGTATTTTTAAAAAAAATCATTTAATAAAAATAAATTTTTAGAGAATGTACAATTTCATAAATTTCATAAATTTTTATTATTTTATAATTAACAAAAATTAATTAATTAATTAATTAATTTAATTTAATCTTATATAAAAGATATATTCGTAAATATTTTGATCCTATCATAAATCGTCCTTATAAGAATTATATGTATTGTAATGATTTAAATTCAATGCTAGTGTTGCAGTCTTGTTACGCTTTATTAATCATGGATTTGTTATTTACATTTAAAAAAATAGATTAACACAATCATAATTAATCAAAAGTAACATGTCTACAACACTAGCATTTGATTTGAATCATTATAACACATCTATAACTCTTATAAAGAATGTTTGTGATTGGATCAAAATATTTATGAATATATCTCTTTTGTAAGATTAGAATTTAATTAAATAATTAATTTTTGTTAATTTTACTAAATAATCAAAAAATTATAAATTTTTACATTTTCTAAAAGTTTATTTTTATAAAAACACTATTTAGTTTTTCAAAAAAAAATTATACACATGGCATATTTGTTAGCAAAATTAGTTGATGTTGCATCCATGCGAACAAAAGTAGATGACATGATAGTTGATGTGGCGGCTGGTTATGATTTCGCCAAAATTTAAAAAGTCGGATATGTTTTGGCACGGCCGTATAAGTTCAGGTATGTTTTGGCACGGCCATATAAGTCGGATATGAATTATACATATTACGATATGTATGGTATGAAATGGCTGTTTTCCCGTTACTTTACACAGGAAAATCGTTGATAAAAAAAACTGGTATTGAAAAAATGAGAATAGAAAGTGATACTGAGAAAATGAAAGAATACTCAAGTTTAAAAATGAGATAGAAAGTGATATTGGAAAAATGAATACCATTGTTTGTTTAGAGTTTAAAAAGAGATAGAAAGTGATACTAAAAAAATGTATGCCATTGTTTTATTCACTTCTTTGTTCTAACTTATACAATCAGACATATAATGGAGTGGGTAAGTCATAAACAGTTCAGCCTATAATAATCCAAAGCAAAACTAAAAACAACAGAGATGAGTAGGACGAGAAAAGTTCATGTGTGTTGTTTTAAAAGTTTTACACAGAAATATTTCAACAAAAAAAAACACTCAGCATATTTTCACAGCATCGAGTGACCATTAAATAGTCCACAAACCGTTACAGATGCAATTAAGGAGCAAGCCCAGAGGTCAGAAGAAGTAGCGAAGCTGTCTATCACAACATTAGGCAACCCAGCCAAAAAAAAGGCAACCCAGCCAAAAAAACATTAGGGCCATCGCCAACGTCCAGGACATCGATAGTAAAGCACTAACTATGGACACCCAAAAACACAGCTATGAATATTCTTTTTTGCAATTTTTTTTTCTATTGAATGCAAGAGTTTACGGAACATACAAAAGTTTCATTTCTATATTTTCTTCTAAAATAGAAAAATTATATTATAGAGGTGAATTTGCTCCAACATATGATTGTGTAATGGAGTTCTTTTATTTTTAGAGTTAAATATAGATATATACTATTTTTGCTTAAATATAGAGATGAAAATATCATTCATTACATTTTTCTTTAAAATATAAAAACCCTATAATAGAATCATATATAAAAACCCTCTATTATAGAATTTATCTATTTTATGATCAAGTGTAGAAAAATATATAAAATTAGATTGGAGATATTTTAAAGATGAAAAAACCATGCAAACCAAAATATATAAATAATAACAAGTGCACAAAAAAATTCTGAGATCCTACAATAACAACACAAACATTACTAAATTACAATGAAAACATTATAAATATGTTTAAACAACAAAATATCATATCAAGTTAATACAAACATTAAACTAAGAGTTTATAAAGTGTACGACGTTGTCATCGATTCAATTGGCTTGATTCAACTTTCAAATTCTTTAGGTTAGATTCCATTTGAATTTTCGCATACGACTTTTTCTCTAACCCTATATATGAAGTTGCGAAAAACTCGGTTATGTTCCATCATTATTGAAATAGAAGTACGAGCCAAAATTTATGTGAAAAATGAATTCTTTTTCATAAAATATTTTTCACACAATATATGCAAAAACCATACAATTTCACTAAAAAGTTTATCATTATTATATTTTTCATAAAATTAAAATGTTAGTCAAAATCTGTGCAACTCAAGGATCCATAACTAGTAAATAAATATTAAATAA
Organism: Raphanus raphanistrum x Raphanus sativus; assembly: GCA_019705995.1. Lineage (NCBI taxonomy): Eukaryota > Viridiplantae > Streptophyta > Magnoliopsida > Brassicales > Brassicaceae > Raphanus > Raphanus raphanistrum x Raphanus sativus. The sequence goes on along the minus strand of CM034043.1, from coordinate 45,584,752 downwards.
ATAAATAAGAGGCATAGGATAGATCGCAAACCCTAAACTAACAAAATGTCACAACAGCGGTTGTCCGGGGAAATCAATTTCCTTATCCTGAACGATGACGACGACATACCTACACCTTTGGTGATAAACAGAAGTAAGATCTCTCTATCTGAACTAGATTTCTTCTTAATCTAGGCGTCGATTGATATATTGTATAATTTTTTTTTTTGAATAAATGTTAAATTTTATTCAAGCAAAAACGTTTTTTACATCAAGTGAAACTACGATTCTATGTATTTACACCATCAATATTTAGACTCAAAAATGATTATCCTACTCCTCCATCTCTTCCACCTCTTCCATTTTCCTGTATCGCAAACCAAGTAGTCAAGCTTTTCTCAAGGTGCTGTTTTCCTCTGCCTTTCACAGAAAGTAATTTCAGCCTCAAAGTTCTTTCCACAAATCTGACCAAACTGTTGATATCTTTCGGTTGTTCCCCATGTCTTCTATCGTTGCGTTCTCTCCACACTGTATGCACCGTAGCTTGGAGAGTATACCGAAAGATAAACGCCTTGGTTGGTGAGAGATTTGGGTTAGACAAGAGCAACTTAAGGACATTCCAGTCTGTGGTAAAGTTGTCTTGCATAAGCCCACCGATCAACTTCTTCCAGACCTGTCCTGAGAACCGGCAATCAAAGAATAGATGACTAACAGACTCCTCCTCTTCATTACATAGGACACAAGTGGTGCTAACCCCAATGTTCCAATGCCGCATTCTGTCTGCTGTTTGTAGTCTTTCCCGCAAGATTACCCAAAGAAGAAAAGCATACTTCGGAGTTGCTAGAGGGAACCATGCACCCTTACTCCATGGACAAGAGGGATGGTTATTTCTGATCAGCTCCCACGTTTTCTTCGATGAGAACTTAGCCGTGTACTTATCTTCAGCCTGTTTCCAGAGATAAATGTCATCTTCTGGCTGTTGGCTAAGTCGGAGTTTAGCTAGCTCCTCTTCTATCTCATTTAGAACTGTTAACCTGTGTCTTCTTCGGCGAGGATTATCCAGTGCTTCTGCGACGGTTGCATTATCACCAATGCCGAAATCAATAGGACCTCTGTTTCCCAAAATACTTTTCAGTCTACCAAACCGAGACCAGTTATCATACCAGAAGTAAGAGTTCTTTCCATTCTGTACATTCACCTTTAAAAAATTCTTTGCAAGTTCCCTTAACTTAAGGAGCTTTTTCCATATCCAGGAGCCCAAGCTAGTGGTATTAGGGATCGACCAAAAAGAGCCTTTCCGAATCAAATAGCAATGAATCCATCTGACCCATAGTGAGGATTTCGCCGAGAACAACCGCCAGATGAGTTTTAGGGAGTGAACTACGTTTACTTCCTTCAAATGCCTGAGTCCCAACCCGCCTTCTGCTTTCAGTAGACAGAGATCTTTCCAACAAACTTTCGCTTTAGTCGTTTTCATCTCTGGCCCAGACCACAGAAAAACAGAGCACAACCGTTCTATTTCCTTCAGACAGCTTCCTGGCAAGCGAAAAGCAGAAAGCCAGAAGTTTGCAAGGCTAGTTATCACTGAACTAATCAATTGTAACCGGCCCGCATGTGACAGAAATCTACCAGTCCAATAATTATTTTTTATTGGATCTAACTTTAATCTTTCCGTCTCGTCATAATTGTTTATTCATTCTTCGTTGGCAGACCGTAAGACAGTAATTGGGACGTGGCTGATTACCCGGTTCCTAAGGATGTCGATCTTGATTCGCTTCGTAGGGATATAGAATCGGTTCTTCTGAATCTTGGCTGTCGGGGGGTGTCTATTGTGGCTTACGTTTACAAGAATAGGTTTTCGGATGAAATGGAACGTAAATTTATGGATGCCAGAATCTTTGTCGATTACTTACCCGAGGGTGAGTGAATTCCCTTTTTATTTTTTTACTTATACGTCTCCTCTGTATTTACTTGTACATATTTTCCATTCCAGGGGATGATGACTTTGCGAGAATGACTTGGATGTTAGTGGACATTGTTTGTTTGCCAGTGGTGTTTCCTGAACCAAATATTATTGTACTCTCAAAACACATGGAAAAAGAGGCTGTTAGTTGTTTCGAAGGCATGTATGTTAGCGGTGTTGGTGTTCTCTTATCCAAAACTGAACCTGGTTGGCTTGTTCCTGATGAAAGTTCAGCCTTTGAACTTACAAGGCTATTTGAACAACGTCTTGACTGTGAGAAGCCGCAGAAAGAGGATACCCTTGCAAACTCTGTCGACCACCCTCTTGACGAGGAGACAAATGTATCTTCTTGAAGTTTTATGTTAGCTGTGTCGACTCTGTGTCCGTCTTTGAACAGTTGTTACTTTTGGTTTGATGACATTAGAGTTTGGAGCATATATTACTCCTTGGTCTTGCTTCTTAACTGAATCCAGTTGCATTGTGGCTAGTTTTCTCTTTTCTGATGATTTAAAGCAAACCCGTTTCTTCCAACTGACTAAGAAACACGCACTAGATTTTTACCTGCCCGAAATTTTTTGGTAGACAAAATGTTTGTATTTATATGTAATAAGGTATGTACATATATAAAAGTTATCTGTTTTGTATTATATAATCAAAAATAAAGTATTTCGTTTATTTAATTAATCCTTAATTTTATATTAATATTTTTATTGATGGAAAATTAAATTAACTAACCTGTATTTTTAAATTGTTTTGCGTTATTCAAAATTTAATTTAATGCTTTATACTACAAACATGCATGATTTTTAGTTTTGATAAATATACTTTTATGATTTAAGATTTGTGGTTAGGGATGGACACTAGTCAAGTACTTGCCCAATTATTGATTACTTGTTACTTGGCTTTACTTGACTTGTCCGAGTAATTTTTTTTACAACTCGATACTTCACTTGCTTGAAACAAGTACTTGTTTTACTTTTATCAAGTATTTGGAGAAAAAATTACACTTACAAGTAACTTGTCTTGCCTTCCTACTTGCTAAACCAAGTAATTATCTCTTGATTAATTTTTTTAAAAATACACATATTCTAAAAAAATTACATCTAAAAGTCACACAAATTTTCAAAGAAATAGACAAAAATGAAATAACCGTCCGAAAATATTGAAAGAGTGACGAAGGCTACAGATTCAAGAGAATTATTGTAACAAAATCAAATGATTCAAGAGGATTTGGCGTGTCATACTGTGTAAAACTGACGTTTGAAACCTTAAAAGAGTATGAATCGTATGGTAGAAGAGATAATAGAGATATTTTATTGGCAAAATGAATGGCAAAACGTGAGTTTGATTTTTTTAGTATTGACTTATATATCTTATTTAATAATGGGCTGTCTTGTTTACTAAACTAACTAATATTTTAATTAACCACTAGACTTTGATTCGTCCGACCGGTGGATATTTATTTTATATTTTTAGATTTTTGTTTATATTAAATTATGTATTTGCAATATCTAAATATAAATTTAGATTGAAAATTAATCTTTACAGTTATAATAAAAATTAAAATTAAAAGTTTAATAAAATGTTCTGATATAAATTTTAAATTTCCTAACTAAAATAATATAGGAGTGAGTCATAATCTTTCCAATTCCAAAATCTTAGCATCTCTTAAAACAAATAAAATAAATTTATAAATACATAAAATAAATAAATATATTTGAAATATAATTTCTATTAAAATAAATTTGTTAAAGAAAAATAATTTTGTGCATTTATTTCTATAACTTGATCCGTGACTGTATAAATATTTTTTCCGTATAAATATTTGCTTTCACTTTAATTTTTTTCTTTATACTAATGGTACAATATATATATATATATATATATGTGTAAAATGTATTACATAATTATGGAAAGATGCTATTTACTTGTTTATAGTACTATTGTGTATTAAATTTAAGCTATCATGAATTTGTTGTGGAATCAATTTAAGAAATTATGCATTAAATTAGGAAAAGACAAAATCCTTAAAATTAAGTTTATTAATTACTTATGTGTACTTCTATTTTGAAAGATATATTACTAGACAAAATAAACAAGACAAATCTTATTTTACAAGTAATAGCAAGTATTATTTAGCAAGTATTTTTGATCAAACCTTCCATTAAAACTTTAAAAGAGCTTACATAAGAGAGTTTTCAACCTCATGGAGATTGTTAGACAACACAAACAAAGCGTTTTTCGCTAGCTTATCCGCAGGATCATTACAAGATCGAGCAATAAAGCGGAAAGAGATAGAAGTGAAGGATGCACTCAACACGCAGAAGTCATGGAGCAATCCTCGGAGCGATTTCACAGTCGTGGTACCTGTGATTGCATCGATAAGACTTTTAGCATCTGAACAGCAGATGACGTCTTTAATACCAGAGGAGATGGCCTTCAAGAGGCCAGCTTTCATCGCTAAAGCTTCTGCAACCAGGGCTGAAGCAATGTAGAGTTTTTCGGTTCCTTGGAAGACAAGATTGCCTAGTGAGTCATTACAGACCCAACCAAGTCCACCTGCAAAGGTAGAGCAATTCCAAGCAGCATCGGAACATAACAAGTATGTATTAGCTGGAACCTGTGGAAGAGAGTTCGAGAGTGGAGAGTCTTTAGTTGAAACAGAGACATGCTTTCGGATTGGGAGAGAGGACTGCCATTCCTTAGCTGCTTTTATAGCTTTCTCTAGCATCTCTGATTCCAGGAAAGACTTATCCTCGAACAGGAGCTGATTTCTACTCGTCCACAATACCCATAAGATCCAGGGATATAACGGAGTAGTCAGACCAATAGGCGGGAGATTAACCATACGGGTACATGTTACAAGTAATTCCTCCACTGATTGGCAAGAGGTGATGAGGGGTTTGTTCTTTGCAGGCACTAGCTCCCAGACCTTCTGAGCCGTTGTGCAAGCTAACATAACATGTAGCAGCGTCTCCGGTTCACCGCATCGCTTACATTTACCCTCTACATGTATACCCCTCTTTGCCAACGTCTCTCCTACTGCTAGCGCTTTGCTTTTCAGTTTCCAGAGAAAGTGGCGAAGCTTTGGAGAGCATTGAACATTCCATATGCATTTCTTCCAATTGAACTCATCAAGGGAGTTACCATTGTGAATCTTTGCCAAAGCGTACCCTGACTTGGTGGTGTACTTCCCCGATTTCTCATGGAGCCAGATTAAGTCATCGTCAAGTAGGGAGTCACTTGGTGATAGCTTCCTGATGTGGGCTTCATAGACTGGGATTCTTCGTCTGATTTCGTCAATATTCCAGTGAGCTGATCCTTCCATAAGTAAATCACTAACTTTTAAGTGCTGATCGAGCTCTGTGGGTGGTCCTATCGGCCTGACTTGGTTCTCTGTCGATAACCAATAATCACCCCAAACCTTTATACTTCTTCCATTACCAACGGACCATCCCATGCCTTTTTTGAGAACCTCGCGACCTGCTAATATTCCACGCCATCCATGGGAGGCTGCATTTGGTGCTGAGCAGGAGAGAAAATCAGAAGAGTGACAATACTTGTTAAGCAAAATTCTCCCTAGCAGGGAAGAAGGATCCTGCAGAAGTCTCCAGGCATGTTTTGCTAGCAAGGCGTCGTTGAAGATTTCAATCTCACGAAAGCCCAGTCCACCCGCACTTTTTGGGCAAGTTAGTTTGTCCCAAGAGACCCAACTCATCTTTCTGGTGTCTGGTTTTGCGTCCCACCAGAATCGCGTCAACACCGACTGAATCTGCTTACAGAGAGAGGCCGGGAGCTTAAAGCATGACATAGTGTAGATGGGCATAGCAGCCAACACTGCTTTGACGAGGACCATCTTCCCAGCACCCGATAAGTAGCGGGTCGTCCAGCTTTGACTTCTCTTCTTTATCCGGTCCACTATGGAAGAAAAAATATCTCTTTTCTTTCTACCAAAGTGTTCCGGGAGTCCCAGATATTTGCCAATCCCACCTTCGTTGCTGATGTTGAGTTCTCGTTTCACTCTGATTTTGCATTCCTGGTTCGTTTTAGACGAGAAGGTGATGGATGATTTGGCTCGGTTTATGCACTGCCCCGACGCCTTCTCGTATTTAAGCAGAATGGTGGTGAGAGTAGCACAACTTGCCGCGTTGGATTTTCCGAAGAACATTGTGTCATCCGCAAACAGCAAATGATTTATCGGTGGGCAGTGTCGACCAACTTTCACCCCCGGGAGAGTCCCATTTTCCTGCGCCTTATTACATAGTCCGGAGAGAACCTCGGTGCAAAGGATAAACAGGTAAGGGGAGAGAGGATCTCCTTGTCGCAAGCCTCGGGAGGGGACAACTTTTCCTTGCGGGCCTCCGTTGATTAGGAAAGAATAAGAAACAGAGGATACACACTCCATTACCCATTCTGTCCAAGTCTCATGGAAACCCATTCGCTGAAACACTTCCCGTAGAAAGATCCATTCAATCTTGTCGTAAGCTTTGCTCATGTCGGTTTTAACCGCCATAGCAACTCTCTTTTTTGCTCCTGATTTTCTCGAGTAGTGAAGGACCTCGTGGGTAATCAACACATTGTCAGAGATTGATCTTCCCGGCACAAAGGCCGACTGAGACTTGGACAAGTAAAGAATATTTTATAGAACGAGTAACAAATAGTGAGTAACAAATAACGAGTAACAAGGCAAGTGACAAAAATAAAACAATACTTGATATTTACCTTGTCCTTGTAAGTAGTGAAATTTTTTGACTTGTTACTTGCCTTGCTAATGGCAAGTACTCGTTTTACAAGACGAATACGAGTTAAGTTACGAGTATAGGGAAAACATCGAGTAATGATTACCAGCCTTATTTGTGGTCTTCTAAAAATTATTTACTTTTCATTCTAAATTGATGTTTAAAGCTATATCAGATATTTCATATATATATATGTAATAAATAATTTATGCATGTTGATTTGTAGTATTCTGACGTTTGTATCAGATTCACTATCCACTCAGTTTGATGTTTACATTTCTATGATTCTGCATGAAGAGCTGTTTATATTGTTCTATTACGTGTATTGTTATACATCTCATGTAACACTCAACATATCCCCTAGAATATGATATCACAATTCATAAAGAAACATATTATGTTTATATCATGAATGTGTATTAGTATAAAGTTAATTAATCTAATATACCAAAGTTCAAGTGATTTAATTTGTTAAGTTGTCTAATGATTGATATGACCATTGGCTAATCCAAGTGAAAATTGGCTTCAAACACACAAAATATGCAGGCCCACCTATAAAAATTCATATGTTTGAGTTAATCAAAGTTAATTTTATTGTTGGGTCGATAAACAATAAAATTTATAATAATAAAGCTCAATAATAATTAAATGTATTATAATAATAAATATTATACATGCAGAATACATGGGAAAATATAATAATATTACATTTCTGTGATATATAGTTACAATCTAACTAAACTTCAGAGATCTTTGCATAAGTTAAGAATCATTAATCTCTAAAACGTTAACAAATGACATTATTTTAGAAAATTACATTTACTTAGATAATTTTGAATCAATGTTAAACTAATATACTTTTAAATTTAATTTACGAATGATTTATCAACCTCTTTCCACTAATATATTTTCTTGTAACTGCAAAAGCTATATATATATATATATATATGAGAGCACATGTAACAAATTTAAAATCAACTTAAAGCTTAGTGCTAATAGTTAACCTTCCAAGAATTGTATTCTCTTGATAGTAGTAGAAATAATAAACTGAATAATAAAAGATATGTCACCATCAACTTCTTCATCTACATGTTTAGCAACAAGACAAAAAACTTCAATCTCAACCCAAGTTTCTTCCATTAGATGAGATTCGTACTGATGAATAAATTTGTGTCATACCCTTGCTTGAATTTTAACCTCCTTACCAGAAATCAATCATTTGTATTTAGTATATTAAAGAGAAGTATAGATTACTTTGTATTACATTTTTTTCGTTGATCAACACCATATTAAGTGTTGCACCCTGGTAAATTAATGTTCTTTACATATACTTCTAATCTTCACATGGATAATCCAGTTTGTTTCTATCGAATTTAAATCTTCTAAATTGTCAATACACAATTTACTAAATGTTTTAAATTTCTAATTGATATGTGGTTTCTCTGATGTTTATTTACAATTTCTGGAAATGTCTGATTTATAAATTAGGTTGAAAATAATGTTCTCCTATCAATGTAGATATTCATTTGATACTATAGTATCATTGACTTTTTTTAAAAAAACTTAGGAACCATTCATGTATTTACAAAGTTTGATTTGATTTCAGTTGGTTTATTTTGTTTTTGGTTATGTCCAGTGACAAAGTTGGGAACCATCTAATATTAAAAATATTGTGTCCAATTCAGTTCCGGTTCAAATTTTTTTTTTGGGTAACTTCAAATTTATAGATAAAAATATCAGATAATTTAGAGGTTTTCATTTTAAATGTCGGGTAATTTTTTCGGAGAAAACATTTGGATACATTTTAATATTTTGAATACAATTTTTTTTGGTAATTTGTTTTTTCAGGTAATTTGGTTTATAAATAGTATTTTAGGATATTTAGTTATTTAAAAATTAATATATATATAGGTATTTAATTCGTATTTTAAAATTCAAGTGCCCATTTGTTTCCTGGTTCGATTTAAGTTTTTAGGTTCAAAAGATATATGATATGCTTGGTTATTTATGTGATTCAGTTTAATTTTTATTTTATTTTTCAGTTTTGTATAGTTTAATTCGTGGTTCTGGAAATGTGCTGAAATTTATTCACATAGAAATTTATTTTAAAAAATCATTGAATTTTGAAAATAAATCTCTGTTTTAACACGGATCAAAATCTTGTTCAACCTAATCTATTAAAAAGAAAAGTACAAATTAAGATTAACCCTTAAACTCTTAAACTTGCACAATATTTACAATATTATGCCATTGAATTAATTAATAAGTCTAACGTTGAATATTTATTATATTTCCTTATTTAATTAAAATTAAAACTACTAATTCCTATAATCTAGTTAACCAACGTATTTATCATATTTTAATACTCTAGGAAATCAATTAAGGATAAATTTTTATTATTGTTATTGTTTTTATCTTATAATTAAAAATACTCTTAATTTTTATTTTAAAATATTGACAAAAAAAGTTGAAGAATGAATCGTTCATAAAACAACATAAAAGCTTAATAAAAATGGCCACAAACTACTCTAATGTTGACAGAAAATCGTTGTAAATCTGTAGTTTCATATTTTGTCATTCTTCAGCATAATTAGAATCGTTCATAAACCAACATAAAAGCAATGTAGTTGTATTTTTCATTATTTATCAGTAATATCTCTTTGTCAACATTTATTATTATTATTATTATTATTATTATTAATTATTAGTAATATCTAAAAATTAAAACCACATAAAATTATTTATATAATAAATAATTAAAATATAAATTAGTATTTAAATATATTATTTTATTTATATTTCATATAAATAGTATCCCAATGGAAATTGAATATGATAAATGTTGAATAATATAAATATTTTATCATACTTTGTCCATGAAAAACTATATAAAATATATTTGTGCGGAAGGACGGATCATATTTTAAAAATCTTAATGAAACAGTTGACAATTCAAAACTAAAATAAAATTATTCAATATAAACTATAAAATTATTGTGTTTAAAAGTTATATAATAAACAATTATTAAATTTGAATTTAAAATATATACTAACATTTAAACAAAATAAATATTTATTTATAAATAGGTTAAAAACACACATGGCATTTAAACTAGAACGCCTCAACACCACTAAAATAATAGTTCTACTCTTTTAATTATTTCAGGTAAATATAATAATATACAATTATCAATATGGTCTTTCGGATATCCGTTCATATTTGGATCGTTTTTCAGGCATTAGATTTTTTGAGTTTTGAAATTAGGTTTCGTTCGAGTATTATATTTTTTGTGACTTTTGAGTCGGATCCTCCTCGTCTGAGTGAGTTCAATTTTGATGTATTAGAACTTAAAAATATCCACATAAATAATCTATCTAAAATTTCAAATATTGTTACCAAAAATAACCACTAAAATAACCTAAAAATTTAACAAATGACCAAAAATAACCACATTAACTGTTTTGGTTCGGATTCTAGATATATAGGAACCTAAAATATTCAAATAATCAATATACATTTAGTTATATAGTAACACATCTAAAATATATGATATTAATTATGAAAAATAAATATCAATTTTTAAAAAGGTAAAATCAAATCCTGTACGGATGTCCGGGTCAAGTTCTAGTTTTATACCAGAGGGAAAGACGTGTAAGCCTTCAATGTCAGATAAGTTTGTGCACTTTATGAGAGAGGGAAAGACGTGTCAGCCTTCAATGTGAGATAAGTTCCTCTCCAAAGGTCAACGGTTGCCATTTCATTCATTTTAACCTTGAAAAGGTATTCGTATCTTTTATGCATTCAGATCTAAGGTCTTTCATATTCGACGAGGAAAACCTAACATTTTTTGCTCGAAATCAGTAGTCTTTAAATGGAAACGATGGGGAAAAAGCTGAAGCAAAAACTGAGATATGGATCATCTAGGAGCATGGAAGACAAGTGGTTCTTGGAAAATGGAAGCATCTTTCTAAAAGAACTTATCGCCGATTGCAACGGTAAATCAGTTCCTATACGCAGTTTTTCTTCTTATCAGATCCTTCAAGCCACAAATAACTTCCATTCCAGTCGTCTTGTCGCCAATAAGAGGAGCCATAATTGGTATAAAGGTATCATCCAAGACAAGTCTTACTTGATCAAAAGATTCTTGGAGTATAAAATTACAAGAGATAGAGTGGGCCAGGTTTATAATGACATTGTCTTGTCTGCTAAGATGAGTAACCACAACAACTTTCTTAGACTATCTGGCTGCTGTCTCGAGTTGAGTCTTCCGGTTATCGTGTTTGAAAATGCAGAACATGGGGTTCTGAATGAGCGAGGAGGTTTTATGGTTGATGGGGAGGAATCTATATTGCCATGTAGTGTAAGGTTGAAGATTGTCAAAGAGATTGCAAATGCTGTGACTTATCTTCACATGGCCTTCCCTAAGATCATCATACATAGAGTTATTATGCCAAGAAACATTGTCTTGGACAGGAACTTGACCGCCAAGTTTTCCGATCTCTCAATGTCAATAACTCTCCCGGAGGGAAAGTCAAGAATAGAAGTTGATTCGGTGATAGGATCAGTAGGGTACCTTGATCCATCATACGCTTACACAAAAGTAGTGACAGAATATACAGATGTGTACAGCTTTGGAGTCTTGTTAATGGTTTTTCTCACTGGCAAAGCTGCTCTAGTCTCCACTAGCTCTGGTGGTGACCCCCAAGGTATTATAAGATATGTGAAAGGTTTATATGATAAAAGAAACCTTGATGAAGTAATTGATCCAATGTTAATGAAAAACATCACATCTGCCCAAAAACTGAAGCTTGAATCATGTGTTGCACTTTCTCTGTGCTGCTGCGAGGAGAGAGATGAAGACAGACCTAAAATGATGCAAGTAGCTAAAGAACTCAAACGGATCCACAATCATTTTAGAGATCCCTGATCTAAACATTATTTTCTCACCCGACATCTATCTATTGTGTTATGTTCTATATATGTGATTGTATTATTAATTCTTAAGTAAAATAATGATACTGAAACGGTGTTACAATGTAAATAAAAGGTTATTACAACCTTAAAATTGATGTAAAATTAAATTATTTGAAATGTGTACGAGTTGTACCCATGTTAAAGAATCACCCAAGGATCAGAGGTGACAAAAAGAACATTGAATGATCAGATCAGGGAAAAGAAATGAGAAATTAGTTTCTTGGACTTGGAAGACCCATGCAAATTAGTCTAGGAGAGACACGAATCTTTGGACTGGGCCTTGGCGAAGGTATCGGGCCAAAAAATCCCATCTTTCCGTTGACCACACGGGGAGAAAGGTTGACTTGTTCAAGCGCCCGGATCTGCAAATCTATAGGGTAGTCCCGCACACACCCGATTCTAGGTCCATTTCCGGTACTCCATTTGCACATAAAACGTTTTTGTTCTCTGGAATCCTGTACCGGCGGTTCAACCGGAACGACCGTGGTTTCATCTCGACCGTCAGATTTTGACGGTTTAGTGCTTCCATCGTTAGAGACAATATACTTATCATCGTCAATGGGATTCAACTGAACAAAACCAAAAATTTAATCATCAATAATATGTACTCAAGCTAAATTTAATGAAAATTAATATCCTTTCATTTTTGTAATCACCTTAACGCTGGTAAGATCCACATTATTTTCTTTTAAGAATCCGATAAATTCTTGAAAATTCTCTTCAGTCGGGCGATAATGACCACTGTATGACCACACAGCTTCTACAACTCCGCCGTGTGAAACAATTCTACCGGCGGCAGTAATGGCGGCACCCGAGAGAAAACTCGAATGTTGAAACCGACCTTTTTCCTTCTGACCAATGTATAGTTTTCTTGTCGTGCTTAAGACGAAGATCCACTTTGTTCCTTCGATGGTCTCAACGAGGTTCTTGTTTTGTCGGTAGACTAGTTTCCCTCCTTCCACTACAACCTCGTATGCTTCTCTCTCTTTCTGTTAATATAACAAACCGACCCATAAATTAAATTTGGGTATTATTATTTGATAACCGAAATGAACCGAGTTACTATGAATACATACCGGACCAAGGTAAGTGATGCATTGTCGTTGAAGAAGAGTTCTTGGACATTTGGTGAGATTCACTTGCCTGCCCTCTCCAATGTCTAACCTTTGGTAACATTCAAAATGTTTGCCACCGAATCAGCTAAACTAATTGCGAAAAAATTGAAATATTTTTTGACCAAGTTTGTGTGAAATTTACCAGAAGAAAAATGGCTGACTACTCTCGCTTACTGACCAAACATCGTAGTAAAAGTGTAAGTTATGCCCGTACCGATGACGTGGATCAATCTATATATAAAGAAAACATTATTATATATCCAAACATAATATCCATATACTAAAGTAAACTAAATAGTTGTCAACAAAAAAGTAAACTAAATAAAGCATAAACTTACAGCTTCTAACCAATGTCGCAAAGCTAGTTTCTGGGCTTTATCATCTTTCAACAGGCCTTTCCCTACCTATAAAACATATAATCAAATTATGATAAGGTATGATATTAACTATGTAAGAAATTATAAAAATGTTCGTCTATGTGACCAATTTCATAGTAAATTGTGAGGCCTTGATGTCTCTTGGGTTCTCCTGGGCCGACTACTGGGCTTCGTACAAGACCTGAAGAGATAAGAAGATTGGGTTAGTTTCATTATTATCCAAGAAGTTTATAAAGTCTTATAAACTTAGGATAAACATGTTATTCCTTTTACAACAAGGAATCACATTAGCAATCTAGTATAAATATAGGTCGAGACTCTCATTGTAAGATACAACAAAATAGATATCTCTCATAGAACACGCAACTAGTGCGAGGCTTGTAATCTTTCGATTCATAGTGATAAAGAGTTTAACTCCGGTTTGGAGATTGGACTCGCCAAACATATCAGTGCATCGTTCCGTTTGTTACAAGAAAAGCCAAGGTCGATTCTCTACAAGTGGTATCAGAGCTTAGGCTAACCGAGATCCTAGTTACAGAGATTCGAAGGCAAGATTCAATATACAAGCAAGGAGAATTCTTATCTGGTGTGGTGAAGAAGACTCAGCTCGTTTATATTGAAGCTTGACGGTTCCGGCGTGTTACAGCAACCTGCAAAACAAAAGAAACAACAGTTTACAGGTTAATAAGGAGATGGAAGCAATTTCAAAGAAATTTGAAGTGGAGAAATTTGATGGAAAAGGTGATTTTGGTCTATGGAAGTATAAGATGCTATGTCAGCTAGAGATCTTTGGTTTGGGTTCTGTTCTTAAGGAGAAAACTCCTTCTTCGGATGATGAAGGTGAAGAAGGACAGAAGGATGTTAAACCAGATCCTAAGGAGCAAGACAAGGAGTTGCGTACAAAGAATCTGATCAGTATGTGTCTATCTGATCTTATCCTACGCAAGGTTATGAATGAGCCTACAGCACTGGATATGTGGAAGGCTCTAGAGGCGGAATATCAGACCAAGACATTACCTAATCGAATATATATGAAGCAGAGATATGCAGGTTTTAGAATGGAAGAACACAAGACCATTGAGGAGAACTTGGATGTGTTTCTAAAACTTGTGGCTGATTTAGCAAGTCTTGATATTAAGATCAGTGAAGAAGATCAAGCTATACAGATCTTAACAAGTCTACCTAAGCAATACGAGTCTCTTGTTGATGCATTAAAGTACGGCAGCGGAAAAGAAACCTTAACGGTTCGTGATGTTACGAGCTCTGCTTATTCTAAGGAAGTTGAATTAAGGGAGAAGGGACTTCTTAACAAGTCTAAGAGTAACTCAGAAGGGTTGTTTGCTGGAAACGAGAGAGGCAGGGGTGACAAGAAGAGCAACAAGACTTGGAGAGCTAGATCAAAGAGTAAGAACAGATCACAGTCTAGACCCAAATTCTCTAAAGAATGTTGGACGTGCGGGAAGGAGGGACACTTTAAGAAACAGTGTCCAGAGAGGAAGAACCAGAGCTCATCAAACTCGGTCAACATAGCTAAGGAGCAACCGTTGGTATTAGTGGCTAGCCAGCAAGCTGCTAAGGACGAGTGGGTACTTGACTCTGGCTGCACGTTTCATATCACTCCTAATAAAGATGTCTTATTTGATCTTGAAGACATAGAAGGAGGGAAGGTTTTGATGGGAAATAATACTATTAGCGAGATCAAAGGGATAGGAAAGATGAGGATCATGAATGATGATGGATCAAGCGTGATACTCACTGATGTTCGCTACATGCCCACAATGGGCAGAAATCTTATTTCCTACGGTTTATTGGAGAAGATGGGATGCAGATACGAAGGCAAAGACTTCATGGTGCAGTTTTACAAGGGAGATCAGAAGGTTATTTCTGGCAAATACTGTGACGGTTTGTATTATTTACAAGGGACAGTGTTGAGTGGTGAAGCTGCAGTTGCAAGGCCTGATATCGATTTGACTAAGAGGTGGCACTCTAGGCTTGGACATATGAGTCTAAAGGGCATGAATGTTTTAGTCAAGGAAGGACATCTAAATAAAAAGGATGTGAAGACGTTAGAGTTCTGCGAGAGTTGCGTTTTGGGTAAAGCACACAAGTTAAGCTTCCCAAAAGGTAAACACACGTCTAAAGAAGTTCTAGAGTACATACACTCAGACTTATGGGGTTCGCCTTCGGTAGTTGAGAGTCTCGGAGGATGCTTCTATTTTGTTACGTTCATTGATGATTTTTCTAGGAAAGTTTGGATCTATTTCCTAAGATCAAAGGACGAAGTATTTCAGAACTTCAAGGAATGGAAGACAAGCGTGGAGACTGAGACAGGAAAGAAGGTGAAGTGTCTTAGGACGGATAACGGATTAGAGTTCTGCAATACACAGATGGATACGTTGTGTAAGGAAGCAGGGATTAAAAGACACAGAACATGCATCTATACTCCGCAACAAAACGGAGTATCAGAACGCATGAACCGTACGATTATGGAGAAGGTTAGGTGTATGTTGACAGAGGCTGGCTTAGAAGAGAAGTTCTGGGCGGAAGCGGCTTCCACGGCTGTCTACTTAATCAATCGATCTCCTAGTACAGCTATTAGCTTCAAGCTACCAGAAGAGGTGTGGTCTGGAACCAAAACAGACTTAAAACATCTAAGGAGGTTCGGGTGTACAGCTTATGTTCACGTAACTCAAGCTAAAACTAGTCCAAGAGCGATGAAAGGAGTTTTCGTAGGATATCCAGAGGGGACTAAAGGCTATCGAGTTTGGTTACCAGAAGAGTTAAGGTGTACAGTGAGCAGAAACGTGATTTTCAATGAGGAGGAGATGTTTAAAGACATTAAAGTAATTAGCGAGAAGAAGAAGAAGACAAAGAAAGTAACATTCAATCCGGCGCTAATTCAAGGACCTTCAAACACTTCTACAGTCACTGAAACAGAGGATACAGTTCAAGGTGGAGTTTCTCCAGCATCTGAGAACCCGGAACCTGAATCCTCAAGCTCGGAGAGTGAGAAAGAAGTTGTGGAAACTCAACAGGAAAATCTAGATAATTACATTCTTGCTAGAGACAGGATCAGACGAGAAGTAAAGAAGCCTTCTAGGTTTGATGATTCAGATTGCGTGGCTTATGCTCTAGCTACAGCAGAGGAGATAAATATGGATGAACCTAAATCCTATTTAGAAGCAAGAAGAAGTAAGAGCTGGAAGTTATGGTACGAGGGAATGCAAGAAGAGATGGATTCATTGGAGAAAAATCAGACTTGGAAACTGGTTGAGAAACCAGAGAAAAAGAAAATTATTGGCAGCAAGTGGGTTTTCAAGCTGAAAGAAGGCATTCCTGGAGTAGAGAAGCCGAGATACAAAGCTAGATTAGTAGCAAAGGGGTTTTCACAAGTTGAGGGGATTGATTACACAGAAGTGTTTGCACCAGTGGTGAAGCACGTATCGATCAGAATCATGCTGTCACTTGTTGCAAATCATGATCTTGAGTTGGAGCAATTAGATGTGAAAACGGCCTTCTTATACGGAACACTAGACGAGGAGATTTATATGGCACAACCAGAGGGTTTCGTTGAAGAAGGAAAAGAAGATCAAGTTTGTCTGCTGTTAAAATCTCTTTACGGATTAAAACAGTCACCAAGACAATGGAATAGGAGATTTGACAGTTTCATGAAGGGGCAGGGCTATTACAGAAGTGCTTACGATCCTTGTGTCTACATGAAAGGTTCAGATCTATCGCATATGGTTTATCTCTTAATCTATGTCGATGACATGCTCATAGCGTCTAAGGACTCAAAGGAGATTAAAAGAATCAAAGACAGTCTGAAGAAAGAGTTTGAGATGAAGGACCTAGGAGCGGCTTCAAGAATACTTGGGATGGATATTATTAGAGATCGGGAGAAGGGAACTCTAAGGCTATCACAGGGCAAGTATCTACAGAAAGTGTTGGAAACTTTTAACATGGCCGAGAGCAAAGCTGTGGTTACTCCTATCGGACCACAATTTAAGCTTAAGAGTTTGACACAAGAAGAAGAAGACATGGAAGCGAGATTCATGAACGTGATACCGTATGCATCAGCGGTTGGAAGTCTAATGTATGCAATGGTGGGATCTAGACCGGACTTATGTTTCGCAGTGGGATTAATCAGCCGATATATGAGCAAGCCAGGAAGACAGCACTGGGAAGCAGTTAAGTGGGTATTAAGGTATCTTAAAGGAGCTCTAGATTCAGACCTAGTGTTTACTAAAGGAGAAGACTTCAAAGTACAAGGATTCTGTGACGCAGACTACGCTACCGATTTGGACAGAAGAAGATCCGTTACCGGATATGTTTTTCAAGTCGGAGGCAACACTATAAGCTGGAGATCAGGTCTCCAACATATTGTTGCACTATCAACGACAGAATCAGAATATATGGCATTAGCCGAAGCTTTTAAAGAGGCATTGTGGCTTAAAGGTTTCGTTGGGGAGTTGGGATTTGAGCAAGATGACGTGAGAGTGTTTTCAGATTCTCAAAGTGCTATACACTTGGCCAAGAATGGGGGATTCCATGAACGGACTAAGCATATAGACACTAGACTACATTTTATGAGGGACGTAATTGAGGCTGGTGACGTTACGGTTCATAAGATTCACACATCTATCAATCCTGCGGATTTCCTAACTAAGTGTGTACCTGGAAAGAAGTTCGAGACATGTCTGGAGCTTCTTAAAGTCCTGCCATAGTAGGTCTCGTGTGGCTGCAGGTGACAGTGCTGTCGAGTTGTTCACCTCGCGGAAAGGCCACAAAAGAAAGTATCAGTTTCAGGAAAAGTAAACTGATGGTTCGACAGGGATATATAAAGCTTGATAAAGGATGAGTTCAAAAGTTTACCTTGAAGAAATATGGTTGTAGCAAAGAAAACGTCTGCAACAAAGATGTGAACACATGGTTATTAGTTCACAGGTTTAAGCTGTTACAGAATTAAAAGAAATAATTCTATTTGAGTACCTATCGGAAGCAACGGAGGTGAAGAGACGTCTACACCGTGAGCTGGAGATTAAACAATGAGATGTGTTTAATTATTTAGCTAAGGAGTTTCATTACAAGGTTTCAAAAGGAGCTTAAGACACGTACATATGAAACAAAAGTCAAAACAAAAGAAGATACCTTTTGTGGTGGTGACAATTTTGGTTCAGTGTACATGTCGTGAGGTAGACAAATTGAGTTTTGCTACCGGAGAATCACGAAGTTAAAGGTTTTTTTTTTTTTTTTTCTGGATTCATCAAAGGACAAGCTGGAAGAAATTGAAATCAAAGGTTAGGGTCTTGTTCAAATGACTAAAGAAACAGTCATAAAAGAACAAAATAAACCTGAGATATCAATGGTGAAAGCGGTGAGAGCGAACGCCGGTGAAGACAAGCGACGGTAAGTCGGGATCTTGTCTGGTTCACGGAGAATCGAAGAGGGAGAGAGGAATCAATCGGAGCGAGAGAGAGAAGCAAGGATCGGAGAAGGCATGCATCTCCGGTGAAGATAGCGTTGAGGAATAGACGGTGAAGACGGTGCGGCGAGCTCGTCGGAAGCTTCTGGTTTCATTTCGCAAGGAGAGAGAGATGGAGAAGCGGAGAAGTCGAGGAATAACCAAAGAGCCAAGGTGGAGAATGTGAGGCCTTGATGTCTCTTGGGTTCTCCTGGGCCGACTACTGGGCTTCGTACAAGACCTGAAGAGATAAGAAGATTGGGTTAGTTTCATTATTATCCAAGAAGTTTATAAAGTCTTATAAACTTAGGATAAACATGTTATTCCTTTTACAACAAGGAATCACATTAGCAATCTAGTATAAATATAGGTCGAGACTCTCATTGTAAGATACAACAAAATAGATATCTCTCATAGAACACGCAACTAGTGCGAGGCTTGTAATCTTTCGATTCATAGTGATAAAGAGTTTAACTCCGGTTTGGAGATTGGACTCGCCAAACATATCAGTGCATCGTTCCGTTTGTTACAAGAAAAGCCAAGGTCGATTCTCTACATAAATTACCTTTGCTGCTTTTGTTCCAGCTCTTGCCCATCTAGACACAGCAGTCTGGTTGGTTCGGTTCGGTTCTGACGCTGCCAATTTCAATTCTTTCCACCTAAACCAAACATAATTTCATATCACATATCCGGTTTTTGTAGATTTTAACTTGTAAAGATTATAACTTGACGTACCATAATTCTTCAACAACTACTGCACAGTCAGCGAGGTTTCGACGCGTTCGATAACTCTTGTAAACCTTTTGTAACGTAACAGCGGCAGCGTCAAGCTCGGTTGATGGTCTCGGAGACCAAAACGGCGGGGGTTGTGGTAAACTTAACGCCGTTAAACTCCCTGAGATTCCCATTTTGCCCCAGTTCCTACGTTTTGGAGACGAGACTGCTTCTTCTTCCTTGCGCTCTACCTGGACTAGAGTTGTGAACGAGAGACTCCTCTCAAGAACCATGTTATCTGGTTTAGGACCCTTCAGGTTTACACATTTTCTCGTTTTGACCCCAAAATTCTCATCTTTGTATTTGTTCCCCTTCTCGACCAAATCTTTGAACGATAAAGTCTTCTCCAGATACATTTTTACTGGGCTTTTCAGAAGTCTCGGTGTTTCGCACTCTTGCGAATCTTTCTTGAAACTGTTGCCTCTTTGTAAGTACCCAAGAGATAAAGCCATGAACGCTACCTGTAAAGAACTAAAAGTAATGATTCAGACAAGAGACGAGAAAGGAAACTGGTTTCAGTTGAAATCCGAAGGTTGAGGAATATACTTACACTATATACGATGTAAAGAGGTTTCGTGGAACGCTGTTATCTTTTTACTCGCGGAAAAAAGAGAGACCAATTAGAGACAAAAGAAGAACTCTGTTTCTGATAATGTCTCTTCTTTGCCCTCTGTCTTCTATATATATATAAGTTATTATGTATTAATTGATAAATAAAGTATGACGTAATTATTAGATTTTCTTCACAAAAGTTTGGGATACGCAGTAACGCAGTGAAGATTTTTCTAAGTCTTAATTCAAAGTTTTAACGTTTTCTTCTGATTTATAAAACATACTAGCGTGTGGGTCATCTTTGAATACGTCCGCGTATGGGTTAGATAATCGTACTCACGACTTATCTTCTACAATTTTATAACACTACTAGAAGTATACATATACTATTGCATAACATACCTGAAGCAATATTTGAGCGTGTGTTATATACGCACGGCGTTACGCATGTAACATGCGTGGAGCATCTTTGAATACGTCGCTATATTATATTGTTGCGTACCACAACATATATACTTTTTTTTTTGAGAAAAGAGTTTATACATTTACTTGATAAAATGTTAGCAATTGTATACATTGTCTATATTTTTTTTTGAGAAATAAATTCTCTATATATTACATGCTAACTTATGATTAGAGATGTGATATACGCACGGCGTTACGTATGAATCGTGGCATTTTGAATATGTCGTCCTTTTTTTTTTTTAATAGCATTAATATATATATTTTTTTTTTTTAAACTTTAAATTTCCATTTAAAAGGAGAATTACAACCAAACCCACCAGGGGTGTAAAAAGGGGCCTTACAGCACAAGCTAGCCACAAAAAAAACAAAGGATCTCCTACTCCTAACCTACAAGAAACACACACGTTAGAAGAGAGAAAGCCAAGTTGCCATAAGAGTAACCGGTGGATTGGAGGAGGACGAAGCCGCAGCTGCAGCGAGAGAGCGTGAAAGCGGGTCCAAACGAAGTCTGATGAGATCTTTAATTTCCGAGATTACTGCTTCAGGAGGACGAGAGACGGAGGAGTGTATCCTCGTGTTTCGTTCCTTCCAAATAGCGTATTTAGAGGCCTGATAGATAAATCTGATGATGAGGACTAGGTGGCTATTTGAAGAGGGTCTACTGAGCCAGCTTAGGAGAGCATCGAAGGCTTGGGGAGGGTGGAGATTAATCTTTGACATGAAATAGGACCAGATCGCAGAGCTGAAGGAACAATCAAAGAAGAGATGCTGACGAGTTTCATCCGTTGAGGAGCATAATACGCAGGCTGATGGAACTTGAAGTCCCCACCGTCTCATCCTATCTCTAGTAGCCAAGCGATTCCTAACATTGACCCAAGTGAGGAAGGCATGTTTCGGAATATGACCGGCGAACCAGACCTGCTTGTGCCACGATACTGACTGACCCGGAGGATGCAGGAACTTCCATGTTGCCGAGGCTGGAAATTTATGAACCGGGGCCTGGTCTCCCACCTTCCAGGCGAACTTGTCATCAAAATCTGACAACGCTATGGGACCTACGTCCGGCAGACAGTGTTTGAGAAGCTGAATAATTGGGTTACGTGTTCTCATATGAGAAAGCCACCAGCTCCCATTAGAGATAGCATCTGCCACTGTTGCTTCACCAGGTAAGCCTGCAACTCGAGGTCCATCTGGGCCAGTAATCTGTATCAATGGACCGAGAGGGGTCCAGGAGTCCTCCCAGAAGCTCGCTGTAACTCCTGAACCTATATCACAGACCACAAACTGGCGCGCGAGAGGGCGCAGGTTACAGATCGATTTCCAGCACCAACTACTCTGGGCGCGAGGCTCAAGGGACCAAAAGCATTCAGATCCAATCTTGTTTACTTTGATCCAACAAGTCCACAAGGAGGAGTTATCCGAGAATATGAGCCAGATCAATTTAAGAAACAGAACCTGGTTCCATTGAGCAATTCTTTTTAGGCCCAAGCCACCGCAGATGATTGGAGTGCACACTGAATCCCACGCCACTTTAGCTCCTCGAGCAGAACGAGGATCCCCTCTCCACAAGAATCCATTACACATGCGTTCCAATGCCTCAGCGCACTCGACTGGGAAGATAAACAGAGACGCCCAGAAGGCGATGATGGGATAGATGACTGATTGTATCAAGATCAACCTCCCCGCATAGGAGAGGTGTTTAACCGTCCACGAGTTGAAACGAATGGCCAGCTTGTCAAGAAGAGATTGAATATGTCGTCCTTCTTTGTTATACAATGTTGTCGTCCTTCCAGCTTATGTGCATTTCCGAATTTCCTGTTCCGATCATGATAACTGCCTGCTAGTTAATAATTTTTCCGTCAACGGATTCGCGTTTTGTTTCTGTTTTGGATCATCGGTAAATATTCTTGGTTTGTGCGGTTTTCCCATTAAAACAAACAGGTGTCTATTAAATAAGTATCCCTCCATTTTAATTTAATTGTTGTTGCGGGAAAATTTTTTCGTTTCAAAATAACTGTCGTTTTAGAGTTTCAATATAAAATTTATTAAAAAGATTCTTTAGTTTATTTTTCTGTTGGTTGAAATGTGGTTAGATGTATAGGTAATTATATTTTTATCTTGAAAATATACAAAATCATATATTTTTTTAATAAGTGTGTATAAATATAGAACGATAATTAAAATGAAACGAATGGAGTATATAAGAGAAGGAAAATAATAATATTGTATTTTGTTTCTATCGTATCTCGGTACTATGTTAAGAAGACTACACTTTTTCCAAGTACTATGTTAAGACTACACTTTTTCCAAGTTATGTTAAGACTACACTTTTTTACAAATACTTTATTATGCTAAGAATAGACCTGTAAATATAATTGTGAAATAAAATAATCATGTTAAATTAATCTCCTGTGAGCTGCTGAGCTGGTTATATCTGAAGATTGGACTTATTTTATCTTAATAGCGACATGATAACAAAATAGATTGGTGTTCTATCCTGGTGTTCTCTACAGTAGTTTAGTGTGTATATATAATAAATTAATAACACTAGGGGTGGGCACAAAATATCAATAAAAATTAATTTGATCTGTTATTCATTTTGATTCGATCCGAAAATTAGGTATCCATAACTTTACGAATAAAAACAAATACTAAAAATTAATATTCGTCAAAGACGGAGCAAATCACGAATACTAATATTTAAAAATGGATATCCGATCCGATACATGATACATATGCATATATATGTATATATAAAATTATATATTTATATATCTATATAAGTTTTGAGTATTTTATTCACTGAATTAATTATTTGGTTGTTAAATTTTTTTTAATTATGTAGTTTTTAAATAATTTGTAATGAAATATAATTATTTTATATCAAAATTTCCTTTTTTAATATTTTTCATAAAATATATATTTTTATTTTATTTTACTGGATCTACGGATAGAATTGCATATCTGATAAAAATTTACTGATTATTTGGATATCTCTACCGAATATCGAAAAGGTTACGGATCAAATAATCTATGCAGAACGGAACAGATCACATCTATATTATATTAAAACAGAAGTCATGACTTCTAATTCATGTGTGATTTTAAAAAAAATGGATTACTTATTAGACTTGGTCACACTGCATTTTTATAATATTTAAATAATATTTAAGATAAAAATAAATATTAATTTAAAAAAAATCAAAAAAAATCTTTGAAGAATCTTTTCAGAATCTTTTTAAAATTTATTCTCGAAAATTGATTAATTTAAGTTTTAGTTGTCATAAAATATAATCAGAAATTTAAATTTAATTTTGTTTTGATTTATAAACAAAAAAATAAATTTTTATAAAATATTGTAATGATAATAATAGCCATGGATTAATTTTCCAAAATACATTCTACAAAGATTTTAAAAAGATTTTGTTGGAAAGCAGTATCCAATTATGTTTAATTATATAACATGTATAAAAAATTAACTTATCTTAAAAAAAGTTATACACAATGATCTATTATATAAACTAAATAAACAAAACAAATTACTAAAAGAAATCTAGCACTTTAAATTACGGGTCGGAATTATAGTAAATTAAATACAAAATAATTCTGAAGTATGTCATTTCTAACAAATCTAACATTGTAATTAAAATTACTATATTGAACTAAATATAATAAAATTATTTTAAATTGATAAGTTAGTATATTTTATTTTTATAAATATAAAACATTTATTCTAAAAATATAATATGTTGGTAGAATGGTTTAACATTAATAAACTATATAATACATGCGTAAAAAGTTAACTTTTCTTAAACTTTTATATATACAATAATTTATTATATAAACTGAATAAACAAAACAAATTTCTCAAGAAAATCTAACACTTTTATTACGGGTCGGGATCATAATAAATTAAATATAAAATAAATACATAATAAGAAGTAATATCTTATATAATAAAACAGAAGTCACAACCTCAATTCATGTGTGATTTCTTTTTAAAATAATGGACTCTTACTAAAAATCAGTTACCATTCATTTATTATTAATAATATCACTTAATAATATATCACTCCTAATATAACCATACTCCTACAAAACCGGAATAATTAACAAACTAATATTTGAATTTTTATTATTATTTGATTTCTTATTAAATGTAATTTTATTATTCTAATTTTTAACATTTGATTTTTTTTACATTACCATCAATCCAAATATTTATGTATTTAAAATAAAAATTAACACCCGCATAATTGTACGGATCGAAATCTAGTATATTCTTAAAATTTCATATATCTTCCGGATATCTCCTTGGTACCCACCCCTAAGTAACGCTTCATCTAATTTGTTTCTACTATGCAATATCGCGAAACAATTAGATCATAACGTTGCAACTAGTAAATAAACCGTGTAAGGAAGTTCTTGTCTTCGTCGTAGCCTCGTGAGACTAGTTTCTCGTTCTTGTGGTTTGGTAATTTCACACTAGTCAAATCAATTCTATAACATTCGAATTTGGTGAAAAAACGCGGTGTGGGACAGACACTAAGCAAGTTGCCGCATATTACAGTTTTAATTAAGATGATTACGGAGTTACGATTATGACAGTGCAAAGCCAATCTGATAAGTGAAAATATATTCATTAATTGATCCCAATGGTCCAGCCAAATAATAACATGCTATGTTAATAAAATAAATATGAGTATAATTTATGACGGTCAAAGAAAGCAACCATATACTCCCAGACAACAAGAGAGCACCAAAACCTGTAAGGTGTAAATGTAGAGTCAACAAATTTTGGTCAGGTCCCTTTACATTTGGGGATTTCCAAAGAGAGCTTCTTCTTATTATTGTTTATAGTCAACTACGCAGCGTACGTGTTCATTAGTTCAGACTTCAAAGACATTTGGTCTTCTTATCATTGCTCAAAAAATTAAAAATTGGTATATTTATCTCATTTGGTCACCTTTTACACGACACAAAACAACATGTCTATGTTAATATATACTCATATCACTATTCAATATTATTAAAAGATAATGCAGACAAAATTAACATTTTTCCTGAATAGGTGATGTTATCTTTAACACAGAATATTAAACTTTTGTGAATACCACATGTGTAACCAGGGATCAGATTTGTAACCGAATCAATTCGAGATTTTAAAGTTTATACAGTGGTTCGTTTACTTTTTTTTCTCACTAACCAATACTTTCATTAGATCTTTAGCCTGAAACTTTACAACCGGACAACAGTAGCAGAATACAAAGAGTTCCTCCAAAACAGGGGAGAAACTAAGCAGACATATAACATTCATATCTCCTCAAACTACATCCCGCCACTGCAAAATTTAGGAACATAGATAAAACCTACGGACAGTTCAAACATGGCTACAAACACTATCCGAAGAGACTGAGACAAGACCAACAGAATGGCAAAGACCAAATTACAAAATGAATGGTTCGAACAGAAATTAAGAACATAAGTTGTTCATAAAAAAGAACATATATATATATTCAGTTTTCAATTTACTTTGACTGTTGTACTTACTAGTTAACACTTTTAAGGAGATTGTTTTCTTAGACTGAATTAGATGAAACTATACTAAACTTAATCAAAACAAACAAGAATAGCCGAATTAAACAACATATCTACCAAAAAATAAAACTATCCCTAATCTAATCAAATCAAACTGCATTTTTATTCGATTAATTTTGACATATTTTTCTAAACCAAATCAATCAAAACAATCATAGTGAACTGACTTTAACTAACCAAAAACGCACCCTAGTCGTACCAAATGGGTTTTAGTTACAAAAATATCTTAAAACTGTATGTGCTAGTATTGTACTCCCTCTGTTTTTAAAAGATTCATGTTTTAGAAAAAAAATTTGTTTCAAAAAGATACATTTTCTACATTTTCAAGATATTAATTAATGAAAAATTGTATATTTCCAAAAATATAATTGTATTTATTAAAATCTTATTGGTTCAAAATTTTGGGGAATTGTTAATTAATAAAAACAATGCATTGGTAACTAAAATTTTATGTTTTTCTTAATAAGTGTGAAAAATCTAAAACATGGATCTTATAAAAACAGAGGGAGTATATTTTAACCCACAAATTATTTTCTTAAACTTTTAAGGATAACTTATAACTTTATGTCTACTCATTTACCAAGTAAAACACCATAGCTTATAACATTAGTCAACAAGTAAGACCGTAATTACGTGTATTTTGATTTGAATTTTCTTGTTAACTTTTCTCTGTTGTTGTGTGTAAAATTTAGCTAATTAAAGTTCAAAAAAAGTTAGCCACATTTTTTAGGTATCGATTTGGTATTGAGTCGTTTCATTACACATTCTTCTCTTTTGTAAACGTGCTGGCCACATTTCTCAATGGAATAAATGCACTAAAAAGAGATGCTGTTATTGAGACCTCATTTCTCACTGTTGATTTCATATGATAAGAACATGATTAAGGAGGGTTTTCAGAAAAAAGTTCTCAAAATGTATTAAACTATATAGTAGATTATCAGATTGTTGTTTAAATATCTTAAAATCATGAATAATATGAGATATTTTTTTTTTGAAAAGATAATATATTTTGAAAAGAGGTTCCCATGATTTTGTCCTAATAAACAATGAATAATATATATCTATACATATACTTCAGAATTTTTCTTCGAGAACTCTCCGTTGGACTTATTCTAAGTAAATTATATTGTAAGATCATTCCTTTCTTATTGTCTTGGCTTGACCCGAGACCAGGATATCAAAGTTTGAATTGAATTAGATGTTTGGAATTGCGCACTTATAAGTCAGATAAACACATCGTCTTAGACGTAGAGTGTAAACTTGTTAGGGCTAATCGCTCGGCCAAAAAACAAGTTACAAATTAGACTTTGAACAAAAAAAAAGAAAATACAAGTATTTTGAAAACCGGACAAGACGTCGGATAAATTTGAATTTTCGTGTAGATTTCTGTCCAAGAAAAGGTGTAAAATTAATGGAATAACATAAAATTAACTAAGGCCCAATTCTGGTGTTCAAAATAAAGGCCCATCAAAAGATGCTTACGTGGAAGTGATTAATTAAATGAGCCTAAAACATTGAAAGTGTGGGACCCAATATTTAGGTAATCCAGTCTGGTTCGTTTTCAAATAGAGAGACCAGTTTACCTTTGTGCAGACGATACATATTCCTCCAACGCTGAAAATTGTCCCTCTGAGCAGAAACCCTAGAAAATCCTAATCTCCGTCGATCAGAGCAAGAAGAAGATGACTGGTCCCAACACTGTTTCTGGTAAATTCTGCTCCAGCTTTTTTCTTTCCGAATTGGAAGTCGAGAAGATGTTTTATATGGTGTGCGATTGATTGATTGAGATGATGTATGAATCTGGATTTTTAATTAAATTGATTATTAGATTCTGTGTTTTGTTTCGAGATTTTTCAAGCTAATTTGGTTATTATCGTCGCAGATTCATTTTTATGGGGTTTAGTGGTGATTTTAGTGAGGTTAATCAACGTTATTACCGATGTTTTTTTTATGTTTATGTTCGATTTGGTCATGAGTATCACTTTGGGATAAGTTTTGGATCTCATGTGTTAGGGGATGACATCGATGAGAGCAAAGTCAAAGCACCAAACATGTTCGTACGAGCCAAAGAGGAGATCGATGCTGTTATTGGTGCTATTCATCAACGCAAGAGTTCCAGGTTTTATTTATTTATTTTTGTTCTCTCTATCTGTCTCTCTGTCTGATTCTATGATGATGAATGAGAGTTCAATCGTTTTCTGATTTTGCAATGCTATGTTTTAGGGACGAATCTGACAAGATGGAATTCAAATCCGACAAACAAGGTTCGCTTTTGTCTAGTCTATTATTGAGTTCTGTTCTTGATTCTTGTTCAAGACTCAGTTCTGTTTCATCACATTTGACAGAAGATGAAAAGAAGAAACCAAATGTGATGAGAAAGGCTAAGGAAGAAATCAAATCTTTGTTCCATTCCAAGGAGAAACCTCATCGCCATCATCATCACCACAAAGAAACTCATGGAAGGAGTGATGATATCGACGAGAACACACCGGTGAATGAAGTGAAGGCTCCTAATGTTTTCGAGAGAGCACAGGAGGAAATCGAGGCCGTCATTGAAACCATTCATCCCAAGAAGAATGAGGCTGACGGTTCTGATTCTCCGAAGCGTTCTTCTCGGCCTGTTTCACCGGAGAAGGAAAGAGCTGGACTCGGATGCTCTCTTGGAAAGGGTTTGGAAAAGATTTGTTCTCCTTGGGGTAGTAGTAATAAAAAAGACTGAAGTACTTTGTATGATTGATGATCATGAACTTGTTTGCTAGAGTTGTTGTGATAATATTTGGTTTGAGTTTCATCGAGTTTGTTGATTTGTAGGTACTCTGAATTGTTGTTACCTTAGCTGACCAAATCTTGTCAGAGTTTTTTTTTTCAAATATCGATGAGAAGAACAGAGAGCTTCGTTGGTAATTTTCCATTGTCCATGGGAAATTTCACGTCATGGATCTGTGACGGGAAAAAAAATCTACGAGGGCAATAACACTACTAAACATCTGCTTCTTCAGATCGATCATTCCCCTAGCAGCGCTTCCGATATCATTGCTCAAGAATTATCCGTAAGAGAAAATCCAATATAAAAACAAAGAAAACAAAACGAATAGACAAAGTCTATTTTATGTAAAAGTTTTTAGACGAAGCACAAGGTGAAGTGTTGACTCCTTTTGGATGTTATAATCTGCAAGCCTGTAACCATCCTCCAGTTGTCTACTAGCAAATATGAGTCTCTGCTGGTCTGGTGCGATTCCTTCCATGTCCTGAATCTTTGTCTTTACACTGTAAACGGTGTCTGAGCTATCAACTTCTAAGGCAATGACTTTAGAAGTGATTGTTTTCACAAATATTTGCATTCCACCACTTAAACGATGGACGTGTAGGACAGACTCGTTCCAGATCCTGTTATCCACCAAACGGCCATCCTCGAGCTGTTTACCAGCAAATAACAACACCTGCTGGTGCGGAGGGATTCCCTCTCCATCTTGGATCTTGGCCTTGACCATGTCAATTGTGTCTAAGCTTTCGACCTCAAGGGCTATGGTTTTGCCTGTGGGAGTCTTAACAAAGATTTTCATAATCCCTGCCAACATGAGAACAAGGTGAAGAGTATTCTCTTTTTCGATATTGTAATCAGCCAAGGTATAGTCATCCTTCGTAATACGTCCAGCAAAGACCAAGTTCTGCTTTTCGATAGGAATCCCTTCCTTATCTTGTATCTTTGCCTTGAGGTCGCCAATGGTGTCTGAGCTTTTGACCTCAAGGGTTATTCTGGTCTTGTCAACCATATTTACGAAGATTCGCATCCTACATCTGGGAATCAAATGGAGAGTTGACTCTTTCTGGACCTTGTAACTAGCCAACGTACGGTCATCCTCAAGGCTTTTCCCGGCAAAAATAAGCAACTGCTGGTAGTTGGGGATACCTTCTTTATCTCGTATCTTTGTCTTGACTTTGTCAATGGTGTCTGAGCTTTTGACCTCAAGCACTATGGCATTGCCTTGTAAAATATTTACGAAGATTCTCATGCCTGTAAACCTGAGAATCATGTGGAGAGTTGAATTTTTTTGGATATTGTAAGTAGCCAAGGGACGGCAATCCTCAAGCATCTCTTCCTCAAAGACAAGCATCTGCTGGTATGTAGGGATTCCTTCCTTGTCTTGTATCTTTTCTTTGACGTTGCAAGTGGTGTCTGAGCTTTTGACCTCAAGAGTTAAGGTCTTGCCTGTAAAAATCTTAATAAAGATTTGCATCGACATCTGGAAACAATAAAAAGTACAATTCTCGTTAACACACAAGAATCAAAAAAAGTAAGTGCAGAAAATTACAAGGGTTCTAACGAATATTATTCAACAAGAAAGTAATAAAAGCAGAAAACAAAGAAAATCAAAGGACGAGTCAAAGATCTTCGGAGAGAAGATATACTTTGAGAGAAGAATTCACGAAAGTTTTTCTGATCAGGTGTTAGGGTTTTGTGAGATAGAAGACTTCAATACAACAGGGGATGAGGTTCCTTATATAGGATTACTTCTTTGATCCAAAACTGAAAAACAAAAGGATGAATTTTTTTTTGAGATAAATATGAATCTTAAAATCTAAACAATTTATTTAAAATACAATCGTACAGATTCTTTTTTTTTCTAAACATAATCGTACAGATCGTTTTTTTATTATATTACAGACATGTAGTCTAACTGAAGTTAAAAGAAATCCCCTAGTCTATATTTGAGAAGTGATTTGCCACATGTCTTCTCTACAATCGTTTTCACACAAAAAATATGACATGGCTATTAAGATTGATGACATGTCATATGGTTAAATATGACATGGACAATTACATTTAATGCTGATATATATTTTTGGAAATCTTTTTAAAATATGGCAATAACTCATATATTACATTTAATATTGATTTATATTTTTGGTAACCTTTGTAGAATATGGTAATAACTCATAAATCATCACTAAAATAAATATATTCAAATATGACATTTTGAATTTCGAAATATTATATAATTTTACTTTTATAATTATAAAATTTTTATTATCTAAAATTTTCTAAATTTTATGAATTTAAAAAAAAAAAATTGTAATATCATTAGTTTCTTTAAGATATCTACAAATTATATAAATATTATTTAGCTTTAATTTTTGATAACTATACAATTTTATATGATTTTTAGTAATTTTTTACAAGTTGATTTAATACATTTAACCAAATGAAATAAATATTTTTTATCTAAGATTTTAACTTTATATATATACACATATATATTCTTAAATATAATTAAAAAAAATTCTCTTAATTTTATGCTTAATTAATGATATTTATATTAATTATTGGTAAAAATAATAAAATATATAATATTAATAAATTATATTTTAAAATATAAAATTTAACTTTTAAAAATTCATCACTACACATAGTGCAGAAAACACCTAGATTAATAATTGTGACATGGCTACTAAAATTGATGACATGTCTTATAGATTAATATGACATGGACAATTATATCTAATGTTAATTTATATTTTTGGTAAACTGTTTAAAATATGGTAATAACTCATATATTACATTTATTGTCAATTTATATTTTTGGACTTTTTAAAAATATGATAATAACTCATAAATCATCATTAAAATAAATATATTCAATTATGACATTTCAAATTTCAAAATATAATTTAAATTAAAAATATTTCTTTTAGAAAATTATAAAAATTAAATCATAAAATCAAATTAAATCGTAAAATAATTAGTTTATTATATATATCTACAGATTTTATATATATTGTTTAATTTTAATTTTTGACAATTATGCAATTTTACATATTTATTTAATATATTTAATTAAAATAAATAGATAGAAAAATCTACCTAAGATTATAATTTTAAATATATACATGCACATTCTTGAATATAATTCAAAATAAACAAAATTGTTTTTATCTTAATTTTAATGTTCAGTTAAATCAAATTTATATTAAAATATTGATAAGAAAAAAGAAAACTTATAATATTAATAAAAAAAATATATATAATTTATATTTATCTATTAAAAAATATTTTAAAATTTTTTTACTGCACATGGTGCAGGAAAACACCTAGTAAAGCAAAAAAATGTCAGCTCTAATGTGTTAGTTATACACGTATACTGTAGAATTTAGAGTCATCTTACTAATAACTAGTAAAATTTGTTTCTTAATTGATTAAAATTAATAGTAGTAAGATTTATCCAAATAAAAATATATTAAAATATAAATCTAATTCCTATATGTATGTTGTGTTGTTATCGGAATTTTTATTAAATATAAAGTTAAAAACATAAAGTACATAACTAACTAAATATTAATCAAATAAAATTTTTAATTTTATATATTTGAAAAAATAATATTAAGTGACTTTTAAGATTTATTTCTATATAATAAATATGTGTACAAAGAAATTTGCAAAAAATTAGAACTAATATGTAAAAAATTCCAAACGAAATAAAATAATAATTTATTATCATAGTCTTTTAGTTAGTAACACATATATTAATGAGTAATTATAAAATATTTAGTAATTATGATTTAATATAATAAAACCCAAACATAAAAACGAATTTAAGTTTTGTGAAATCAGATAACTCACTAAAACTGATATAATAAAAATATTTTTAAAAATGAAAATTCATATACATATTTTGTTATTATCCAAGAATATCTTTAATAAATATTAAACAATTATTTCTATATATATATATATATTATCATCTAAAAAGAATATCTTTTAATTATAAATAAAATTAGTTGCAAAAATATATAGTTAAAAATATTTCTACTATATATATGAAAGTGTTCAAGAAATTAACACAATAATGAATATATATTTTGATAAATAAATTTCATATATAAATAATTTTATTCTGTAAAAAAGTTTAAAGATCATAAACAATAACTTGAGTGGGCACAACACCTAGAAATGATACTATCCTTAACAAATTTCTATATATAATTAAAAATGAGTTTATATTAACCAGATTATTTTTTTAAAAAAATAAGATAATTCTTTTATATTATGTTGTTATCTTAAAATAATTATTTCTGTTATAAAAGTTAAAAATAAGATATAGAACAATTTATCTATATCTTTACTATTATTTGTGAATTTGTTATATACTGAAAAGGACTTATGTTAATAATATTAATTATGTATAAAATAAAATAATTCTTATATATTTTGTTGTTATCTTAAAATAATTATTTTTACTATATAAGTTACAAAATTAAGATATAAAACAATCTATCTATCTATACTATTATTTGAGAACTGAATTTGTTTATTTGTCATGCTCTCTATAATTATAAGTTTAGTCATTTTTATGATTAATTATTAATATTAATTAATAAATAATTTTAGTGATTTAACTGATAATTTATCATTATCTTGAAAATAATTAAAATATGCTAAAGTCAATATCATAGCCAAATTTATACACTATAATTTAGTAGTACTAAGCTATTACATATATTTTTGTATTATATTTGGGTTATAGTAATATTAAACTGACTCTATTTATAATATATATATATATCACATAAGATAGAATAATAATTTATCGTTTACGATAATCTTTTTGGACAATCAAAATCACTTATTGTGATAATTTCTGAAAAAGTTGGTTGAAGATTCAAAATTATTTATACTATTGCAAAATAATTTGTTCGTTCTCACATTTAAATTTAGCAAAAAATTCGTAAAAGAGTATATATTTTAAGTTAAATGTTTTTTATCAAAGTTTTTAAAATAATATTTGTTATTTAATATAAACTTAAAAATATTAAACGCTTTACAAATCTATACTATTAAATTAGTCAAAAAATTTCAAGTAAATCTTAAGTCTCACGAGCTCAACCAATTTTATGAGCCTAAAAACGAAGATCAGGTTTGTGATAAATCGAATTGAGTTGAGCAAACTTATGAGGTATAACTCATTTTAACACCCCTACGTTTTCATTAAGGATGTCCAGGGACTGGATAATATATGAACTACCTACAATACCTCTGTTTGTTGGGGATATTAAGTAATTTAAGGAGTTAATTTTTTAGATAACAGACAAAAAAACTTTGTTGCTTTGCGTTATTTTTGGATCTAGGACATTGTTCAGCGCCCAAGTTCAATTGTTCACTGTTTACAAAAAAAAAAAAGTTTCTAAGCCTCGATTGGTAGAGCTATGAAGAAGCAATAGCAGTATTTTGTAGAAGCAGTATGCTGCAGAAATTGTATGCTCTTATTAAAATTTTTAATAAGATGATTGGTAAAGCAGTAGCAGTATACAATTTTTTTTTTTATATAAAAGTTAGTATATAATATATTTATTTTAAAATTATATATATTAAATTATAATATATATATCAATAACATATTTGTTATTAAAAATAATGAATATTAATTAATAACATAAATTAAATTAAATTTTAAATTTTAAATATTATTAAAAATGTAATTTTTAAAAATATAAATTTATTTTTGGATATAAATAATTTGAATATTATTAAACAAAATAAATAAATTATCATTATATATATATATATCTTTTAATTTTATATATTAATATATAAAAGAGATATAATTAATTTATTTTATTTAATAATTTCAAAAATTATGTTTATATCGATAATTTTATTTAAAAAATAAAGTTTACAATTAAAATATCTATTTTAAAAATAATATTTTTCATTTAAAATATAATATAGTTTATATAATTAAATTATATTTTAAATGTGAAATACTATTTTTTAAAGAAAATATTTATATTGTAAATTTATTTTAGAAATTAAAATTCATTTTCTGGATATAAAAATAATTTATGATATTATTAAATCAAATAAATGAACTAATTATATTTATTTCTTAAATTTATAAATTATAAATGCAAATGTTCTTCCAAAAACTTCATATGAGAGCATTTGTGAGAGAACATTCGGAGAGTATTAGTATTTAGTAAATGATTTTCTAAATACTTTTCTAACAAATATTGATTGGATAATATGGAGTATAATGCTAATGCTAATGTTCTACTAATCAAGGCCCTATTGTTCATTCACTTGGCAGTTTCGAGATGTTTAGTAAGTTTCCTAGATTCTACTAATAATTGTCAGTAGGGCTGGGCGTTCGGGTACCCATTCGGGTTTCGGTTTAGTCCATTCGGGTTTCGGATTTTCGGGGTCAAAAATTTCAGCTCCATTCGGATATTTCTAAATTTCGGTTTGGGTTCGGTTCGGATCTTTGCGGGTTCGGTTCGGGTTCGGATAACCCATTTAAAATGTTTTTAAGTTTTCAAAATTCATTATATACTTTAAATTTTCAAAATCTATAAGAAAGATAATATATTACATATAAATTTTCATACACATATATGTCAAAATACCTTAATTTAACATATAAATTGGTCTTCTTTGAATATTTGGATAAAGAATCAATAGATATTTAACTATTTTGGTGTTTTCAGTATACTTTAGCTATTTTAAACGTTTACTTTTGACTATTTGCATATATTTTCCGAGTATTTTGGAAAACTTAAAGGTATCTTATATATTTTTAATATTTTTAATATACATTATATATAAAAATAATGTATATATTTAAGTATATAAATTTATTTCGGATACATTCGGGTATCCAAAATATTTCGGTTCGGATCGGGTTCGGTTTCGGTTCTTTAAATACCGAAATTTTGAACCCGTTCGGATATTTAATCAATTTCGGTTCGGGTTCGGTACTACTTTTTCGGATCGGGTTCGGTTCGGTTTTTCGGGTTCGGATTTTTTGCCCAGCCCTAATTGTCAGGTTGGTTTATTTATTTAATGTTGTGGAAAATACATAACTGAAATAGATGAGTATACGAGGGAAATAACATAACTGAAATTTTAATTTTAATTTTTTTTTTTTGAATAATATGTAAAATTTATTCAGAAAAAGTATGTTTTACAGCTTTAGCTACTGGAAACAGAGCAATATTTTGAAAAACAGAGCACTATTAATCGAGAATCTATCATGTAGACAGCCAAAGTTGAAGGGTACTCTCATGGTGTCGGATCCTCTTTGAAATCATTAGGAGACATTGATTTCGAATCTGCCTATCAATGAGCTTGATCAGTTGGGCCGCTAAGATTGGTTGAGAGCCATGCCGACGACTGTTTCTTTCTCTCCAGATGGAGTATAACGTCACTTGGAAACTATATCGCACCAGAAATAGCTTCGAAGGTGTCTGAGAACTGTCCGCAAGGATCACCAAGATGTCTTGCCATTTATGAGTGAAGCGAGAACGCAATAGTTTGCAAATAAGACCTTTCCAGACCTCTTGCGAGTAGGCACAATCGAAAAAAAGATGATTTCTGGTCTCTAGATGTTGACTGCAGAGGATACAGCCAGCATTAGCATTCGCATTCCAGACAAGCATTCTATCTCCCGTAGTTAGTCTGTCATGCATGGCCAACCATGCCATGAAAGCATACTTCGGCGTCGAGCAAGAAAACCATATAGATTTGTGCCAACTTACCATCGGAGCAGAGTTCCGAAGAAGTGTCCATGTGTTATGCGTGTCAAAACTTGGTTTAAAAACATCCATACGATGTTTCCAGACTGGTTCATCTGCGCCCACAGACATCTGATCTCGTTGTTCTGAGAAATTTTAATTTTATCGGAACCAATTTATGATTTGTAACACGTTTATGTAC
Organism: Raphanus raphanistrum x Raphanus sativus; assembly: GCA_019705995.1. Lineage (NCBI taxonomy): Eukaryota > Viridiplantae > Streptophyta > Magnoliopsida > Brassicales > Brassicaceae > Raphanus > Raphanus raphanistrum x Raphanus sativus. The sequence goes on along the minus strand of CM034043.1, from coordinate 45,548,046 downwards.
CATTTAAAATGATGCTTAACGGGGTAATAGTTAATTGTTATATGTATGCTGAAGCAACTTATCAAATATCAATGTCACTCTTCGCCCCACAGTATCGAAGAAGATATATCTCACTTATCAATGTCACTTATCTATTCCTTATGTTTCAAAGTGATAAATGTTTTAGAATTTTTGTACTTTTTAATAAAATACACTATTAAAACTTACTAATAAATACATAGTTTTCTATAATTATATATTTCAAATATTTTTAAATCAATAAGACTTTACAAAATGCAGTTAATGTTTTTAAATTTTACAATTTTTCATTATTAATCGGCGAAAGTTACATTGGATATATAGAAAATGTATCATTTTAAAATAAAACATTTCTCTAAAATATGTATCTTTTTAAAACGGAGTAAATATAATGTTGAGCTTAATAACATTAAATGATTCATTTAATACATATGAATATTCGGTTACTGCACGTAATGTTAATTGAATATATGACTGAAACCAAACACATCCAACCATCGAAGTACTGTTTAAACTTGAAAAATTAGATAAATCAAGATACCATTAATGAGACGTTTATTTTAGTGAGCATGCCTTTTCACGACTCACGACTCATAGTACATACTAGGATCGACCCGCCCTACGGGCGGGATATACTTTAATTGTGATTTAGGTTATTAAGTTTTGTACGGTTTTGAGATTTGTGTTTTAAATTTGCATTTGTAAAAAATATGTATGATAATGATTTTTATCTTTTAAAAAGTTTTAGGTGAAAAAAGATTATTGTTAAGAGATGGGGTTTAGAATGAGTTAATCCTAGACTTTGGTTTTAGAGTTACGATTGCAAATTTGTAAAATAGAAATTAAGTATTTAAAATTTAAAATAGTTTTGTTTTTAAAATAGTTTCAAAAAGTATTTTCGACTTCCAGAAAAAAATTTTGAGTTTTTTTGAAATATGAAAACATATAATCAAAAATTATAAAAAATGTATTTTATTTTATTTATTTTTGTATTTCTTTTTAATTATTATATATATATATATATATAAGGTAATGGGTAGATGGGTTTTTTTGCTTATTTACTAAAACCTATTTTGGTTATTTTCCTTGTCGAAGATTTTTTTGTGAAAATTTTAAAATGGTTGTTTGAGAAATCTTCCCATTAATTTTTATATAGTGGATTACTTAAACATTAGTCATCTAACTATTTATTTGTTGTTTAACCATTATGTTTCTTATCCCGATACGTGAACTACCATTTGATGAAGATTTTTCTTTAAACCTTTCCAAATCTTTATATTCATATTATGTAATGCCCATTTGAAACAAATAAGACCTTTTGGATCAGGCCTGCTCAAAGTTTATCATCTCTAATTCTCTAACATAGCGGTCAATATTGTTCTTATTGGAGCAAGTAATAACTCTGTTTCTGTTGCAATGAAGTTAAAACTTTTTGTCTGTTTTGTTTATGCAACTATTTTTCCTATAATCTAGTAGAGCTACACGTGTGGCAGTTCTGGAAAAGAACCTAGAGAAATTAGGTGTGGAGTAACTTAGTAAAGGTGTTGTTTAGAGTATGCAATGGAATGTTTAGAAGCCAAATGTGAATATATGTATAAACTCATCTTTAAAAAAAACCTTGATAGATCCATTTGTTTCAGAAAAGAAAAACTTAATAGATCCATTTCTTGTTCCTTCTTTTACACGCATTTACTTTTGTTGTTGCCTGCACTGTGACCTGGAAAACTCTTATTTGCTGTGTAAAAGAAAATCTGCAACTATATACTCGACGGTTTTAAGTCACTAAGGAACAATATTTTGGTGAAGTTACTGTACATAGTTTCAAGGAGGCTATTTAAGGCAAGAGATCACCGAGAAAATGTTTGTCTTATTAGATATCTATGAAATAATGAGTGGTTCAACCTGAGGAAATGTTTTCTATCTCACTGAATGTTTGTTTTGTTAGACATAAACTTCTCAAATCTGTATGTATAGAAACTGAAGGCTCTATGATAACAATTAACTGAACAAAAATTATAAATAAAATCCCAATATATATCTACCAAAATCACCAATCATGTCACTGCAACTCATTTGAAAGTCTCATAACTCATTAGAAATAAGTAGGTGATGCATATCGTTCACCACTGTTGTTGACATTCTTATCGTATAAACATAGATTATGAAACAGATGAAAAAGGCAGGAGATGAAACACTATCCTCGGCATCATCATTATACTCTAGCTTTCTATATTGTTTGGAGGCCTTCGAGATTGAGCAACAGCCTCATGAGAAGCTATGTAGTCATGTCAGACTCCCCCACAGGATCTTTCACCCCTTAATGTACAGAAACTTTGAAAGCATGAACCTAATTTTGCAACAAAAAAAAAAACAACATAAACACAATCCTTGATTCACCTTCCTGCACTAAAACAAACAAAAAAAATTGCAGCTCTTAAAAACCCACCCTGTCTGAGAGCCTATCAACCTCTCTTGTACCATTGAACTGCAATGATTGCGTTTTCTATCTCTTGTCTCACCCTCTGTTGCTTGTTCCATAGCTGTCCATCTCGCCCTCTCGGTCACTTGCTCCATCAGCTCAACGCCCCTTGTTCCATCGCTCTCCATCCTTGCTCTGTTGCTCCTGCTACTTTCTCTATCGCTCTCCGCCGTTTACTCCGTCGCTCTCCTTACTCCGTCGCTCTCCGCCCTTGCTCGGTCGCCCTCCATATCGCTCTAGTGACATGCGTCGCTAATGACGACTTTGAGAAAATATTAACGAAGAACAGTTGCAATATCTGAGAAAAGGGTTTACTATGATTTTGTTTTAACGATCTTGATTCTGGGTAAGTCACAGTTCTTCATCTTCCTCGGTTTCAGATTCTGTGTCTAAATATTCTTGTAGGATCCTCGTTTCAAGTCCAACATCAGAGCCCACTAATAAGAAGCTTGAACTGATGAATTTTTGATGGGGTAGAACATAACTTTTTATAATTGGAGATCAAAGGAATTAATGGGATATGCATTCATTGATAAATCGTGGAAGGAGTGGAGAGCTTTGGCTATTGCGTGTGTTAATGACGACGATTGGGTTCAGCTTGATTCCATTACGCCTCAATTTTTTTTTCTGATGAACAGATGAAGAAATTTGACGGCAAGAAGTGTAGAGGGAAGAAGGTAAAGTTTTCTGTCTACAAATGGGTCAAATTTTAGCTTAGAAAGGCCCAAAAAATTTCTGGCAGCACACGATAAAAGCCTATATAATTCTACAATAAATGATACGGTGAGTTTTATCTTTTTGGACACGTGTCGACGTCGTACAGGTCCTATTTCTGACATGGCATCCTAGGTGTCACAACAGGAAGGATACAACATGATTTATAGTAATAGATACCTAACGGTGTGGAAACAACGTAATCATAATATTAGTGAACTTTGTTAGTAAATGATTTATGGAGTATTTGTAGAAATATGAACTTAATCATTTACTTTGGTCGACAAACAAAAAAAGTAATCTACCTCGTTTCTCTTGTTTGCTACATTTTGAGTTCACCGACTATAAGATAGTCTTGAGATTGGTTCAGGAAATAAAAGCTCGTAAAATAAGGCGTTGTTTAGGCCTTAGAATTCAAGTGATCCGAACCAAAACCACCCGACCATTCTTCGCCACGAAATTAAGACCCGGTACTTTTTTGTGATTTACTCGTGGGTCGAGAAACATTTTTGTGATTCATGATTAGACCTGGGCATTTGAAGTTCTAGCCGAATTCCGGTTTTATCCAATCAGATTTTGATCTTTTTATTTATCAAAATCAATCTCATTTAGGTTATTCGAAAGTTCGGTTCGGGTTTTACCAGATTCGGATCGGGTTTAGTATATTTTCAAAGAATTGGTATGAACCAATGTATTTTCGGATTCAGATTCCGATCGCATTTTCAGTTTTAAAATATCTTATTTGTACATACTTTATAACCAAAACATACGTAAAATCGGCTCTTCGACTTTAAAAAAACTTGTTTTGAACCTTTTTTATAACTCAAGCATAAGTAAAATCTATTCAAAAATAATAAATGAACATCAACCGTGATCATTCAAAATCAAACAAAAAAAATATTTAATTACCGATAAAAAATAAAACCAAATAAATGAAATCATAAAACGAAAATCAAGTTCTCCTGAAATGAGAAACATTGTTTAATGAAAACAAAATTTAAATCTAACTATTTCAAGATTCAACAGTCACCTTCAACCATCAACATTCATGTAATAGAACCCTCAACCTTCGTATAATAGATAAGTATTTCAGAAATTCAATATATTTCAAATACATATTAAGAGTTGAGATAATGTTTGGTATGAGATCTTTTTGGGATTTGAATGTTTCGGATTTTATCGAATATCCATTTAGATTCGGATTTAATTCAGACTAGATTTTGGACCCGTGCGTCCGCACGGGTGTATGTTCTAAATAATTATATGTTGAACATTCATATTACTGATTTATAGTTTATATAGTTTTGAGATTGGTGTATTTTCTTCACTTTGTTCAGTATCCATTTTTAAACAATGAGGATGTAATTTTTTTGTACAACTTTTCATTTTGTTTGGTAACATAAATATTAAAGTGTAAAATATTTGAATATTAAGTTTATATTGTTTGTGTTTTTTAAACTATACTAAATTGGTTTGATTTGAAGTATATTTTTGAGTTATAGTTATAGAGTTTTTAAACAGTACAATAAAAACTAATGAAAAGGTACCAAAAAAATACACCATATTTAACAAAAAAACATGGAACCTGAACAAATCTTGAATCCTGTATAATTTTTTTCCCGCTAAACAAACAGAAAAAGCTTTTTCTTCTTCGACTTGTTTCATTCCAATAGAAAGTATTGTTTCTGTATTATCTCTTTTTCTTGGTATCGTCTGTCCGTGTTTGTCTCTGATCTATTAAACGGTTTGAAAGTTTTCACTGAAAAGATGACTGAAGATAAATTGATTACTACTGAAGATTTTTTTAAAAGAGATATAAAGATTTATTAATTGTATCATTGTGTGATTCACAATTTTTTAACCTGACACATTTTAAATTTATTATTGTACGGGTAATAAATTTTAATTATGTTTTTGATGATTTATTAATAGATTCTGACCTGCGCGCCCGCGCGGATATTTTATAAATTTTGGTATTGTCATAATTTTGAATATATGATTAGCTGTATAAAGTTATAACACTTACCATGTAGTCAATATTTAATATGATTTTAGTCTATATATATTGTTCTAAACTAAAATATATAAATTAGTAAGTTTTTCTTTATGGTGGATCTCGGTTGCACATTTTTACATCTATTTCCTCGATAGAAAGGGTTATGTCTCCACAATGAAATAATTTTATTTGAATTTGCTATCCGGTTTTGAAAGGTTTTAAAATTTTTGAAAATAATAAAAGTTGTTTTAGAAGATATGTCGTTTACGTGAGAGCATGATCGGGAGTCAATTTTATAGGAATGAAATATATGTATATATATGAATGTGTAAGTTAAACAAAAAATCTTTGGTAAAATAGTGCTCAAGTGTGATTTACACGTTTTCAAAAGGAAATATATTTTTAAAGTATTTATAATCATTTTTGACATAAGATTAGAGATATTAGATTTCTTAAAAAGGAAAGATTAGAGATATAGATGTGTAACAATAAAATGGCAAATGATTCTGATTTCTTTTACTAAAGAAATATTCATATATATTTAATTATATATACTCTATTTAGAAAATATATAAATCATTTACTTTCAAATAATGTGATATGAGGACTTTATCCGATATCCGATATCCGAAGCCGCACCCGAACCCGATTCGAAAAACCCGAACCGAAATCCCAACCAAAGTAGAAAAATATCCGAATGGTTATTGAGTTAGAAAAGATTGAAATCCGAACCTGAACGGGTAATATCTGAACTCGAATATATGTCCAGAGATAATATTAGCAAGCTCTTTTCCGAAAAGGAAAACAAAAACTGAAGAGGTTATACAAGTGATTGCATTCGGTTTGCTTCAGAATTATTATACACAAATCGAGATATTAATCTGATACTGGTGTAGTATATGAAAACACATTTTCCAAAGTTTGTAATTGTATTTGATTTAGTGTGTTAGATATGAAACTGTATTTAAATTTATTAATATTTATATTTTTATATATTAAAATACATTTAACTTTCATATAGGAAACAGAGGAGGTAAATGTATGATCAATTGGTTTAATAGACGTAGGAAACCGAGGAAGTTACGTTTCTGGTTAATTAAAAATCCAATCGTCGGGTGGGTTTAATTTAAAATCAAAACACTGTGTTTAACATTAGTGGCATATCATTGTAATTTTTGTGCAAAATTTAGGACTAAATACTATTTGTACTTAAGTTTTAATAGATTAGATAATACCTATAACCCGAAATACTATAAAACAATATTCATTCGGTATTTATGTCGGATTCAGATCGGTTTGGATTCAGTTTATTTGCACGGCCCTAATCATGATTATACTTCTTTAATCATTGTCCCTATCTCTTTAGTTTACATTTATGTTTGTTCAGCAAAATCATTCAAACTTCAATTTCGATTCCGTCTCATTATCTTACAATATTTTATTTTTTAGCTATGTGCTGCTCTAAACAGTTTTCTCTATCAAAATAGCCTCTCATAGAAACTTCACAAATAATCTAACCGAAAAACAATCTATTATGTTTTATTGCTAACAATTTTTTTTCTTCACGTTATTTTTAATATAACTTTTATCCATTGGTCAATTTGGAAGACAAAAGGGAATTACTCACTAAATAAATAATCTAAGTAGAGTATCAACGTCTGGGTGGTGTAGTCGGTTATCACGCTAGTCTCACACACTAGAGGTCCCCGGTTCGAACCCGGGCTCAGACATCATTTTTTGTTTTTTTACTTTTGAACTATGTTTTGGGTTCGACCCAATCATAATTTCTTTTATAATGATATAACTAGATATTGACCCGCACACCCGTGCGGGTATTAATTTTTATTTTTCTATAAATTAATATTTTGTTTTTCATTATTTGTATTATATATTTTATATTTTTCATAATATAATTAATCGAAAAATTATTTAAATATGTTTAGGTTTCTATACATTAGAACCGAACCCGAATCAAAATAAGGTAATATGGTTACTTTTAGTTATTTTTTGGTTAGGTTTGGTATGAATTCAAAAATACCTAAACTGAATCGATTAATATTATTACTTTTGGTAGACATATCTGAACCGGCCTCAAATACATTAGTTTTTGGATATTTGTAGGTTTTTATATATCAAAATTGAATTCATCTTGATTTGGTAAGACCCGATTTGAAATCCGACATGAAAATTTATAATACCTAAATGAAACATAGTTTCAAAACTCAAAAAGCTTGATACTTGAAAGAAATAATCCGTAGCTGAAAAGGTATCTGAATGTCTATGTTTAACTGATTATATAAACAAAAAAAATTGTTAACCATTTTGAATTTCTGTCACAAATCAAATAATTTCATTTAAATATGTCAAATTATTATAATTAATATGTAAAATGCTGTCAAAATAAAAAAATATTAATGAAATAGTTATAAAAGTGAGAAAATGAATGTAAAAAAATAAAATAAAAAATATTGAAAACAATTAAGTTTAATTTTGTAGTTCTATAATAAATGATGTGAATTTATTTAGTAAAGATATTATATGAAGTGATGAGAATTGGTTAGAAATAGAATAGAAATCTGTAAAAAAATCACTTAAAATAGGCAAGTATTAATTTCTATTATTATCCATGTTTCCAAACATATTTCATTAAGAATACTATTCAAATTTCCAAACAATCTCAATGTGTACTTCAACTTTAATAATATAGATTTTGTAGTTTTATAATAAATGATGTGAATTTATTTAGTAAATATATTATATGAAGTGATGAGAATTGGTTAGAAATAGAATGGAAATCTGTAAAAAAATCACTTAAAATAGGCAAGTTTTAATTTCTATTATTATCCATGTTTCCAAACATATTTCATCAAGAATACTATTCAAATTTCCAAATATTGAGTTTTCAGTGTGTACTTCAACTTTAATAATATAGATTTTGTAGTTTTATAATAAATGATGTGAATTTATTTAGTAAATATATTATATGAAGTGATGAGAATTGGTTAGAAATAGAATGGAAATCTGTAAAAAAATCACTTAAAATAGGCAAGTTTTAATTTCTATTATTATCCATGTTTCCAAACATATTTCATCAAGAATACTATTCAAATTTCCAAATATTGAGTTTTCAGTGTGTACTTTAACTTTAATAATATAGATATTATGGACAGACAATCTACGGCTCATTTTAACCGTGTCCCATTAAAAAAAAAACCGTGGCCCATTTCACTCACGTAGTCCAGCAAATTGTAGGAAAGGCAATCCGGCTCCTTCCCTCTAGTTTGATTTCATGCATTGGCGGATCTAGAAAAAAAATTTAACGGGTAAGTGTATCAGTTATTTATGATGATTTATTACAACAACAAAAGTATGTACGTGTATCATTTATTTATATTTTTCACTATATAAAAGTTTAATAAGTAATAATTATTGAAAAGTAAATGAATAAGTATTGTTTTCACTATATAAAAATGTAATAGGCTTTAAAATGTTACATAGGGTTCGATTCTTCTTATAATACATTACGTGGACCTAAAAGTTATCAAATAAATAAATAAATCTACAAAAAAATACTGAGAAAACTATCATTTGGGGGTGTTGAACCTAGGATAAGGGGGTCTGACCTACAACTAAAACTGGTTGAACTGAAGATCCTTTAGTTTTTTTAAAACAAAAAAATATTTGTTCATTTTACTGGGGTCAGCTGACCCCACTACTCTCTTAATAGATCTGCCCCTGACTTCATATATACAGACGTTAAACTGGAAGTAGTGTGTTGTTTCTTTTTGGTTTTCTTTTTGCTAGATTTTTGATTAATCTAATAGTGTAGATTTGTAGTTTTTAATAGTTTTAGATAGGCCTGCGATTTTTGTCCGAACCGAATGGACCGAACCGGACCGAACCGGTTTTTTTCGGTTTTCGGTTCGGGTCGGTTTTCAATTCGGTTCAATTCGGTATGGGTTTGAAAATTAATTCGGTTAGCGGTTCGGTTCGGTTCGGTTTTCAATTTTTTTTTAAAAAATAAAAAATTGTAAAAACCGAAAATAAACCGAAATAAACCGAAAATAACCGAAAATAACCGAAAAACCGAACCGAAAATAACCGCATTAGCCAAAAATAACCGAATTAAACCGAATTAACCGAATTTAACCACAAATATCCGATTATTTTGAAAAAATCATACCAAAATTAACCGAAAATTTAAAAATTCGGTTATTTTCGGAATTAAAATTGAAAACCGAAAAAACCGATAACCGAACCGAACCGAACCGAAATTTTATTCGGTTTATTTCGGAATTTTTTTTTAAAACTTCGGTTAACCGAAAACCGACGGTTCGGTTCGGTTCGGTTTCGGAAAACCGAAGTCGCAGGCCTAGTTTTAGAAGTGTTTTTGTATCCGACTAGACTCACAATCAAATTGATAAATCCAGTTACCCGTATATAATCTGCTCCGAATTTAGTTAAAACCCAATATGTAAAAAACCCGATAAACCCGATATCTGATATTGTTGGACTTTATAAGACCTTATATAAATATGATGGTATTTTAAAAAAATGTTTAATATGAATTAGTGTTTTAGTTTTGTTGTACATTATTATGCTACAAAGTCGTATTATATCGAATAAGAAAATGTTTTTTGTTTAAAATTAAAAATTTATGAATTTGTTTATTTGAGATTTTGTATGTTACAACTATGTTATTATATTTTTTTCTATTTATAAGATTTACATTTGCTGAAATGGTGAGACTTAAGATTTATGATTTTGGCTTTATGTATTAATATATATTTTCATGTTTTTAATATTTTCATTTTATTTTTAAGAGATTGTTTGGTAAAGTGTGTTTATCAAAATTTGAGTTTCTAAGTATTTAAATAAACTTATTTTTTGAATTTGTAACTTTAAATAATTAATATAAAATTTGTGGGTTAAATTATAATACATATTCACAACATACGTTTTGGATTTAAGTGGTTAGGCTTTGTTGAAAATAATAATCTACATTATAGACTTTTAAGGTCATAGTGTCGACCAACATTATAAGAAAAACCATGGTCCTCATTATAATTTTTTAGACATGGACCTATAAAATAAATTACTGAAATAATATATAGTTAGTCCAAGAAAGTGAATATCACGGCTGGGATTTAGTTCAACAAAATCTTTGACCCACCAAATTATGCTGATTTCTAAATAAAAGCATTAAATGTTATATAGTTAGAGAAATATAAGATATGACCAAAAAAGCTAATGAAAAGGTTCAATAAACTTGTTTAAGTAGATTTTTTTAGAATGTTTCCTTTTTAATAATAGTATAGATTAGCAAAAAGTGTACTAGTTCATGTCTCTAATTGACTAATATATTCTTGCATGGCTCATTTGACTTAGCTGTATGATCCCAAACATGGTTGGATTTACTTCTATACCAATACAGATTGTTGAATACTTCTTTAGAAAAATGTATTTTGGTTACAGTTTTAGATATCATATAAAGGAAACTTAAACTACTGGTTAATTATAAAAAAAAACTTAAATTTGTTTAGCGAAACTAAAATGTAATCTGGTTGGAATTCGTTTTACGTAAACTGCATTGCTTTGGTATGTATTACAAGTAAACAGTGAAAAGGATCTCTTAGAGACAAACTGTACTGGAATAAACAAAACAAAAAAGACGGTTGAAGGTTGTAAGATTCGAAGAATCTGGGTGCTTGTTAGATATAATGGGCCGACAGATTGAAAAGTTGAGATGATATTCGTAGATCGATCGGACCTTCATAGGCCGATTGCGTACAACTCTCCCACTTGACTTGGACCAAGTAAGCTTACTTCTAAAAAACAGAAGATAACACGTAATTTAAGTTTCACAAAACATAAACATTTTTTTTAACTCAAAACATAAAAACTTATCTATACTAATAAAGTTGGCTTTTTTATCTCCTTGGGGGAAAAATGCCATGTGGCATTCTCCATTTAATAATTAAAATATTTTTCAACTTTATTTAATGTGTTTTGGTGTTAATTGTGATTATGTGTTAGTTTATTTTTGTTATTGACAATTTATTACAATGATGTTTTAATTTTGGATTGAAAGTTTAATTTATTATGAATTTTATGTCTTGATCTTTTTTTTAGATTTCATAACTCTTATGTTACATATTTTTTTAAATACTTTAAACTACTTTTTAATATTTTGTCTGTCAAATAAAAATACAAAAATGGAAACTAAAGTTAAGTATTTTCAAAAAAATTTAAACATAAAATAGATACATATCCAAACTATTACTTTTATGTTTGAAAACATTTAAAAACATTAAATTTAGTTTTTATATATTTATTTTCATAGCTAATATATTATTATATAATAAAACTAATTCATTTACTAAACCGCGGTTTATCCACGGTTGACCCAATGATCCAGAGACCCGGTAAATTATCCGGTTCAATGTCTGGGTCGGGTGTCAAAACACTGGTTTATAGGGTTTTTTGTATTTGATGTTGACGATGGAGAATGAAGCCTCTACGATTCTCCTTCTTTAACGCAATCGACGTAACCGTCATATAATCAATCTAGAAATTCCACTCATTTCACTCTAATAATGTTTAGTAATTGATGGCGATTCAAGTCCAAAAGACTAACATTTGGTCTATTGGTATTGACACATAAACTCTACGGTATCTTTCCATGTTACACTGTGCAAGGAAACCAATAACTTCCCTAATGCATGCTATCCATGTTTACATTTTAAAAACGGTGAACATGAATAATATACTCTTAAAACTTAACTAAAAAAGAATCATTAGTTCCAATCTAAAAAAAAATTAAAAACGTTGCATGGTTGCTAAAATTATTTAAAATTAATGTAAACCACACATCATCCTCACCATTAATCATTTACACCACACTAACCATTTACTATCAAGACCATTACTAAATGCAACAAGTCAGCAAGCCGGAATGTCACAGATAGTTAGAAATTGCCTTTCTCATGATCGTTATAGATGCTAACATCTCATTTACTAATTAACAAATTGACTTTTTACTAGGAAGATTTGGTGAAATTGTTCAATTCCGGTTAAAATAGAAGTTGTCCATTAAGTAGAGGAGCTTAGGAACCATTTATAGTTTTTAGATAAAAAACATATTTAGGTTCATATTAAGATTCGTTTATATTCTAAATAAGGGTGGACAAACAAGAATTTCGTTATGAACACACACAAAATCTTCCATTTTAACAAAACTAATATAGAAAATAATTTCATGTTTCTTATTTTAAGATACATTTTTTTGAGAGACCTTGAAACCAAAGTAACACATACAACTCGCACCTCTATATTTTAAAAGTCAACATGGTAATTTTAAAAATATATATTAGATACTCACCAATTATTTTACCAAAAATTGACACTTCACCCTTATTTTTTATAAAATTTATAAAATTTGAAACGTATTCCATCTTTCTATTATTTGAACCAAATATATTAGTAAAAGTTTTATAGTTCATATATAGTTATTTTAATAATTAATATTATAAATATGTTTACTATATAAAACATCAACTTTGTTTTATGTTTAAATTCCAACTAAATTAATTTTGTTATGACTATCGGTTTTTTATTCTATTTTTATTAAATTGATTAGTAACAACCACTTATGCTATTACACTTTGAACTAAACAATTTCAAACAAAGTAATGCATTACGGTCACTAATCACTATCAAAAAAATCAGAAAAGATCATTTTTAATATATTTTTATTTTCATATTTAACATATTTTATTTGTTAAGACCATATAATAATTTATAAATTTATGTTAAAGTATAACATACGAACCCGGCGCGTAGCGCCGGAAAATCACTAGTAGAACATAAATGTAGGATTTAACCCTTTCTCCAAAAAATAAAAATAAAATAAATGTAGGAATTCATCAATATATTAATGAGATAATGCAGATAAGAAAACATGTGAATATGAATGGATTTCAATTATAAGTTTCAAAACACGTTTTTACTCGTTTTCATATTTGAAAAAAAACTTTCAGATTTATATCTAAGCGTTCATAGTAATTTTAGATATCAACGATTAACTGGTTGTTAACAAAACAAGAAACAGCAATTGATACCATGTGTCGCAATTTTTCGATAAAACTAACAGTTCTTTTTTTGGCCAATCTACGCCGAAATTTTAGAAGAAAAAAAATAGACTTATAGAATTATTTTTCATAGTCAAAATTTGATTCTTCGTTGATTTGTTTTACGATATGATTCTAGTTAAAACATTCATAGTACTATAACAATATATCACTGATTGATTATCAACAGAAAACAGTGATTGATAGCATACGTCGCAATTTTATGATAAATCCAAAAGTATTTTTTTAATCAGAATAAATTGATCTTTCACAATCAAATTTGGATTGTTTCATTGTTTTTAACGATAAGATCTTAGTCTGCGAGAAAGTTTATCGTACCAAATCAAGCACGTCCGTCAACAGAGAAAAAAAAAGGAGAGATCGAAAGATATGAATAATGGCAGAGAATCAGAGTGAAAATATATTGGTTCCAAGGAAAAGAGCTGGCAAGAAATTTCCAAAATTTTGGACCCACTTTGAAGATTCCCTTATAAACCAATTTTGTCAAAATCTTACCTGTTTTTTTCTAAAAGACTTTGATTTTGTCGAAGATCAAGTTGATTTGGTCGCAGGATCCTGCCAATCTCTAATTAATGTCACATTCTCTTCGGACACATTTCACAATCGTATAAAGCATGCCCAACGTGTCTCGTTTTTTCATGTCCATGCTTGTTTTATTGTATACGTATACAAAGACGTATATATGTCTTTTAATGCGCAATGTGTGTGTTTTCGTACCGATATAGATCGAACACACTATGTTGTATACATAATCGCCAATGTTGTTTATTTGTTGACTGAAATATGAAACCATTTGTGATTATTAGCGTTAGAGTCAATAGCGGTTTAGTTCAATATTTGTTTCTGGTTAATCGAGGAGGTTGGTTTCTCCACGATGTAATGATTCAGAATCAATTTTTTTTTTGTAACTAGAATCAATGGTTTAGGTTTAGCATTATCAAAACGTGTCCATACGGGTTTGAAATAAGACATCATGCGATCCCAAACAGTAGCAACAATTTTGTTTAATGCAGACTTACAATGTAGTGATATTGTGATAATGATCCTACTATCCTAGAGTTAGACGAGAGTACAAATTTTACTACGTGTGTTTTAAAAGACTAACTTATATTCTTAGAGACTAAAGTTTTACGAATAAATATAACTTAGGCTTTTACGAATGGTACAGATTTAAATACGAAATACTTAACTTATCTTACTAGAAGATAGCAATTTTACGAATAAACCATTAGTAAGAATATCCAAAATTCATTCGTAATTTAACTGGTTCTCATGGATACGAATTAGAGTAAATTGGATTTAAGAGACACATTCATCATAGATTTGTTACTCTAGGATTTTAGGAACATTTTTTGGGAAAATAGGATTTTGATTTTCTATAAATACCATAGTACCCTTCATTTAGCAATTAAGTTAATTTTTATTTATATAATTTTCGTTTTTATTTACCTAATTAAAATAGTAAAAATCAAAATAATTATTTTAACTTAAGTGAAAATAGTAAAAATTAAGAAATAGTAAAAAAAAAAGATAAAAAGGGGAAAAGGGATTTCTCCAACCCTAATTTCATCGATTTTACGATTTCATCCTCTTCTTCGGAGGTTCCCTTCAATGGTGATTCTTCAACTGAACTGAAAGCTCTCTTGTTCTTCGATCTCTCCGCCGTTGTCCCTTCCATCTCTTGTCTCTAATCTCCTAAACCGCATCTTCCTCTTCGATATCTTTAGTTCTTCCTCTTCGTCTGTTATCACTTAGACGAAATCCGACTCTTTCTTATCATAAGGTATTAGATTACCACGAAACTCCACTCCTCGCTGGAACTAGACATCCATTCACCAGATTTGACATATATTAGAACCATGTTGATAGAGAGAAGAGAGAAAGAGAGAAGAGAGAAGAGAGAAGAGAGAAGAGAAGAGAAGGCCGCGATAAACACAAAGAACAAAGAGAATGGGATCGTGGAAGGAGGAGGAAAACATGGGATATCAAAAAAATATTCTCCAAGATTTTTAGGTTAGATTTAGGAAACTTCAGAAACAGAAAATGGAAGTTTCCATTTTTTTTTGGATTTGCCTAGAATACGTAATATACCCAACCCAGAATATAGTACAACACGTGCAACTCCTATTCTTCCTTAGGCGTCACATAAGGTAAAAGGCATAAGAGCCTATGACACAATTTCTAAGTTAGGTACGTCATAGAGTTCAAGATATATATCGTTATATATCTACTGGTACACTGAAGACATACTGCTATATGTTGACGTAACTAAATCTAGTTCAGATAGAGGGATGAAGAAACATTAGTTTACGTTATATACCCGAGATATATCAATGTATTATACTTAGTTTCGGTTTTCTGTATTAAGCAGACTAACAGAATGTGTATTCTATTTTGGCTAGAAGAGAAAATAAAATATGATTCCCTATTTTAAAAAAAATAAATTTAAACATATAAATTATCATACATATGTTTTCAATACTTTTCATATTTTTTTACATTTTTAAAGTTATGTTTACTATTTTTCTCATCAACCAAGGACAAAATAAATGAAAAAATGACCAAAGTACGAAAAATCTTAAATTGACAATAGAAAATTCAAAGTGTCTCTTTTTGCCAATTCTCCCTAAGAATTAATAGTTGTATACATATAAGAACAAACATATTTTAGTCTCTGTACTATAGTCAAACTTTTTAAGGTATGATTTTAATTCGTGACCAATTGCTGAACAATACAAATGAAAATAAAAATAAAAATGATTAACTGGTAAATAAGTTAAGAGAACAAAGAAGAAACATGTAGAAATAAAATTAATTGTTAAATAACTAACCGCGTATCTCCTCACAGTTTAGCAAAAAACAACTACGATGATCTTTGCTTATTTACAGTTTTTAAAGATTTTTTTTGTTCTGTGTTGTTTCTAGTTAGGGCTGGATAAATAAATCGAATTCAAAAACTCAAACCAAACTCAAACTCGATCCGATAGAAAAAAATCTGAACTGATTCGAACCCGACATAAGTATCGGATGATTATTGTTTTATAATATCCCAAACAATGAATTTTAGCCAAACTAAATTCAAACCTAAATGAATACCCGATAGAACCTGGAAGATTCAAAATCTCAAAAAAACTTGTACTAAATATAATCTCAATTCCTAATAAATAACCAAAATAAACTAAGCTATTATTGAATATCTGAAACAATTATCTATTACATGAATCATTGACTAAAATACTTAGTATAATATATATTTTTGATATTTGGTTAATATTAATGTTTTTATTTTTGTACAACTATATGAAATTTAGTTATGAATAAAATTTGCATTTCAAGATTAAACAATTTTCTTTTAAGGTATAAATAGTGTTTCTTAGATTTATAAAGTTGGTAGTTATTAATTTTAATTTGTTTACATTTCATTATGTATGATTTTTGTACATACAAGTTTTGGTTTGTCATGCTATATCTGATGATGTTAAATATAGTTCAAAGAATAATTTCATACGGCTGATAGACGAATCTCCCCAAATCATTTCATTTTGAAAGAAAACAATATAGTTTGAGGAAGCACATAAAAAAATTATTTTTGAAATTATTGGATATATTGAATTTAATCAAGTATAAATCAATATTTTCGAACCTATAGCCTGATAAATATCTGAAGAAACTATTTCGGGTTCAAAAGGATCTTGGACAGGTAACTAAACTTAAATCATACCCAACTAAATTCGAACAGAATCCGATCTAAACTTTTATAATATTCGAATAGGACATAAATTCATGAACCTGAAAGCCCAAAACCCAAATGAATCCGGCCAAAATCCGATTGTGACTCCGATTACCTAGCCATATTTCTAATGAGAAATATTTTTTCTTTTTTTTGGTCAAAGAGAAATATTTTTTCTTTAATTACTTTCTTTACTTAGGATTATTTCGGGTATATGAAATAGTCCAAACTAATTTCTAATAAAAAATACATTCTATGAATAAATATTTTATCTGAATATTTAAATAAAATTCAAAGCATAACCTTATATTTGCATGATCACATAAATTAAGTGTCCAGGTACCAGCAGAATGCCTATAATTTATTCTATTAATTTAAAGTCTTTTTATCTATTATACAAAAATCTATGTTAAACCAATTCTAAATTATTAATGTCTTATTTGATATATTACCTTAATCAACCAAAAATCTAATCTATTAAATCAAACGTGATATTCTGAAATATATTCTCCTAAATCTACTCTTTATAATTCAAAATTTTCAAAAATAAACAAAATCTTATTGTTTTAGTTATTAAACCCTATGAATATGGTTTACATTTCATATTTTATAGATATTCAAAATCATTTTCAAAGGAATGAAAATAATTAAAAATATGTTAATTTATTCTGTATAGTATGCTCAAATTATTAACATAATCTATATTTGTCAAAAATGTAAAGTTGACTCTCATATTATTAGCATATAAACACTAACATCTGCAATAATATTTTGTTGATTTTGAAAATTAAAAAAAAGATATCCCACTTTTTAACGCGGATAATATCCTAGTTTTCATTAAAAAGGAAGCTACCGAACTGTGTGGTTCTTATAAAAAATATAATATTATTAAGCTGATGTAAATTTAAATAATAAAAAGAATAAATGATTTTCTATATTACGATATAAAGCATAAATAACAGAAAGCAGTCAAATAAACTTTAAAGATATGAATGCGATATAAATAACGGAGGAATAGATTTTATTCCATCCACTATCCTGAGTAAAACTTTTCATTTATTTTCATCACTGTATATGGTAAAAAGTTAATGATCAACAAATAGAAATAAAAAGTTAGCTCAGTACATAAATGTATCTTATTCCAACTGTATACCTATTGAATCACATCCAGAGCCTATATGAACAAGATGTTCGAACAGCCATTTCATGTTTATAAATTATAATTATAAAAATAAATTTAAAATCTGGATATTATCTGTTGCTTTACATATAAATATATAATATTATCATCAGTTAATAGATAACTTGACTTTTAAATGGATATTTTGTTAACAACCATTTCAATGAAAACTATGTACAACGAAAAAGTGGTCCACTGTACTTAGAATCCTTACGAAGATCTGCATGGATTTCCTCAGTCCCCACCTTCACTTTCCTTTCCCTTTTACCACCAAATCAAACTAGTATTATAATCGTTTGTGTTAATGAATTTCCACGTCGGTCAATGTCTCAGTTTGTTTTTGTTTTTCGAAACTGGCTTTTATACAGATTTACTCTCACCAGTTAAGAAGTTCAGATGTGTTACAAAAAAAAAAGTTAAGAAGTTCAGATCAACTAATGGCTTTTCCTTTCTGAAAAAAAAACTAATGACTTTCACCAATATGTCGATCACATGCTCGGTGTGCCATGCAGCTCATAGCATTTTCTTTTAATTATCAAAATCTGTTTTTCTTTTCAAATAAAAATGTGAACTGTATGAATTAAAAAATCATAGAAAAATATTAACTCAAATTAAATAATGAAATCCTTTAAACATGGGAAATAGACGCGAAAACCCAGGGTTGTGTTGAGTTGTTTCATTGTTTGCTTCTTTTTTTTGGGACGAGTTGTTTGCTTTTAACAATCGGAGTGATCCTAAACGCAACCCCAAACTAATTGGATGTAACCTATTGTAAATATATAATAAATGACTTTGATGACAATGTCATCAAATTCAGAAAAATTGTCAATGTCAAAAATTGTCAATGGTTATAACTTATAACAATGTTCAAGCTTTGTATACGTACAATGTAGTTTTATCAAAATAATTGAGGTTACTACAAGAAAGAATATATAAAAAAAAACGCTAAAGTTTGAAATAATTATTTCAAAATGAAATCTTAAATAATATGCTGAACAAATTCGTAAATACAGATATGAATTTGCTAAAACTCACATAAAATTTTAACATATAACTGAAAATGGTATAGGATAAAAAAGAAAACGATATAGGATACCACATTTCCGGATCACTCTGAAGACAATATTTTTTTTGAATGAATGTAAAATTTATTCAAAAAAAATGCTATTTTATAATCATGTTGTTTAGTTTGAGAACTTATGAAAAGAAATTGAAAAAGATAAAACCACCCTTTTCATCTGAAAGAAAACCATGTTTCCATGGTCCTCTCATAGGCTTTGGCGCCCGTTTCCTTCATGCTTGAGGATCTATTTCTGACTTGTTTATCAATGAACCTGATGAGACTCGTGAAGGGGCTTGCGTGAATACAGTACTTAACTCTCTGTTTAGTTACATTTCGCTATCCGAACATAATTTTTTTTTCAAACATAAAAATTTGTTTTACCGAAATTGTTTAAGAAGAGAGAATATGCCATGTTGAACAAAAAAAAGAAAAGAAAACAGAATATGCCCATGCCTTTGTTTCTGAGTTCTGGCAAACGTATAACGTTTTGGTACGTGAGTTCATACTTTGTTTTGCTTGTATAAATCGTCAAATTTTGGCCGGCTGTGATAATTCGTTGTTGTAATTAATATCAGAAAATGTGGTTGGCGGGATGACATTAGCCACGTGACAGGTTTAAACACTTTTGTTCGGAATGTACTTTTCATGATGTTTCTGATCTTATCTACACTGATTATCTTACATTCATGATAAAAAGTATCTAAAATCTAAAGCAGAAAATGGTCTGATATGTATCCATTTTTATATCGCATAAGCAATACCCTTCCCACAATTCAACTTTAATTGTCTAATTAACTTGTATGAATGATGTTGTAATATTACATACACAAGAAACTGCATATCTTCAAAATATTACTCATCACATGAAACCATGCATTGTTCAAATATGTATTTCTGAATAGTGTGTAAGTGTATCTATAGATGCACATGAATATTCATGAATTGTTATGATACCACTAATTTTTGTTCTCCTACAGACTCAATTTTCAATCTGATAATATTTGAGAAACCTAGAAAGACTACAGCTTTGTAAAGCTTTATTAAAATAGAAAATAGCTCATAGAGCTTTAATTAAGTGCAGTAAATAAGAAATGGAAAGTCTTTAGTGTTGTCACCAAGATTGTCTTTCTTTTCTGGCATGCTTCGAATTTAACTTAGATCGCAATAACAGCCAAATGGTTAAAGTAGCTCTAAATTGTGTTTCCTTTCTGACGTGCTTCGAATTTAACTTAGATCGCAATAACGTTTGCCAACTATGCGAATCCAATTTTTGGCAAACATTTCACATATTAAGGGTCTGCGCACATGCGTCTTGAATTTTATAATGTTGAAAGGATAATATAAACGAAAGGAACATATAAGGAGCATGATGATGCATGGCCAAAAAAGGTTGAAGACAACTCAAATAGTACTTATTTAGTTAAATATAAAGAGATACGTATATAGCAAATGTGCCCACGAATTGAAATCATTACACTAATTATATTAATTCACTTTTTTCGTTCCAATATAAATCCATTATTACAACCTATATTTAAAAGTGATATTCGTCTTCTTTTTTTATGCTTCGTTAGATACAATTACAATTCATAAAACTGAGTTAAGGTCACTGATATAAAAAATTTAAAAGGAATGCGGATCTTGTAAAGTTGCACGCTCCGCAGTTACAAGGTCACCTAATTGGGAGGTCCTAACTAATTCTTAAACGAGCACTGATAATCACTTGTCGTTTTGGTCGTCATTACGAAAATATTTTCTTAAATCATAGTTGATAAATTGTTTTCTCGACACGAAGTTGTAGAGAAGGAAGGAAAATGACAACAACACGTGCGTCTAGCATGGTTTTGCTGTCCGGTTACGGTGTCTTCATGTTTTTCTTATTAGTACTTATATACAATCATTAATCGATACAATAAACATATATGATCAAGAAAGAGAATGCAGGAAAAAAAAAGAAGATCAAGAAAGAGGATATGTACGGGAAAGATTAGTCCTGGGAAGAGCAATTTTTTTTGAGGTCTATAGATATCGAATGTAGTTGAATAAAGAGTCATTTATCGGATTATACATCAATAATTGGCTTTGCAAAAATATTTAGCGAAAACTAAAAATCAAGATAATATGTATTTAAGTGATGTAACTATGTGTATAAAGATTACAAATTAAAAGAAGAAATATGCCCATTTAGATATTTAGTAGTGATTATATTTATTAATTATTATCCATTTTGTAAACAACAGAAAAAAACATTTGAATGCAAGAACATCAAAGTAATTAAGGAAAAAAACTCGTCTTATGATACATAATTGCTTAATGTCTAGTAAAATGACATAAGAAATGGACGTTATAGCCGGAATACAAAAATATATTGATGAGAACCTAATGACATTTGTTAATTAGATGCCAATAAATTGTACTAAAAATCAGTATTTCACTTCCCACTGAACTCATCTATTGTGTATCACTTTATTGTACTCGTCTTAATTTTTATAGTTGCTTAAGATATTTTAAAACCACAAATTATAATAATAGACGTTGACAAAAGTAAATAAATAAAATATGTGTAGCGACAACAAGTTAACATGTGTGGCAAACGAAGCAAACACAGCGAAATCTTTAGGATATTCCATGTCTTGCTTTTTATTGTTTATTAACGGCAAAATGATTAACCACGAATCTACGAAGTTTCCCTTCAATTGTTTTATTATGAAATTAAAATAAAATTTTATTAGTATGATTATAATTAACGATACTTTTCGATAGCCGCGAGAAAAAAAAATTATAAAGTATTCAGACAGAAAGAAGATCTTGTTGATTCTTCAAATGATGACCTAATTGTGACAAAGAAACATCTAGTAGGATATTAATGAGAAATCTCTTCGACATTTGATAATTAATTTTGCCACATGTCATTTTTCTATTATTTTTAGAAAAATCTGATATGACTACTAAAACTGATCACATAACTTATGACTAAATTTGACATGAAATATAACATTTAACATTGATTTATATTTTTAGTATTTTTTTATAATATGGTAATAACTCACACTGTCACACATTACGTTTATATTAATATTTATTTTTGATAAATTTTTTAGAATATGATAGTAATTCATAAATCATCATTTAAAATAAATATATTCAAATATGACACTATAAATTTCGAAATATTGTTTTATTGTTTTATAATTATACATTTTTATTAATAAAGTTTTCAAAAAATTTATACAATTTGTTTTTAGAAAACTAAAATTCAAATCGTAAAATCATTAGTTTCTTATATATCTATAAATTTATAAATATTGTTTAGATTTAATTTTTGATAGTTATAAAATTTTATATCAATTTTCATTAATTTTATACAAATTAATTTAATATATTTAACTGAAATAAATAGATAGAAAATATATCTTAGATTATAATTTTAAATATATATACATATATATATTCTTAAATATAATTTTAGTAACAAAATTATTTTTATCTTAATTTTAAGATTAATTAAATTAAATTTATATTAAAATACTAATAAGAAAAAAAAATGTACAGTATTAATAAATTTTATTTTAAATATATTTTTTAAAAAAACTTCTTACCGTGTATGATGCAGAAAAACACATAATATTCTTTATAAGGACATCCGTTTATCCAAAGTATAAAACATTTGATTGGTAAAAATTTTAAGAATACGGTAAAAAATGTTTTAGCATTACAAATATAAGTTATAAATGTATAGTATATCATTAAAAATAAGGCATACTATTAATTTGTTGAGACATGCCACTCTGTCATGATCACTATTAATAACAAGTAAAATTTTGGTGGTTAATGATTGTTCTACCCAAGATAGAACAACATGGTGCAGAAAACATCTAATATTCTATAAAAGAAATATCCATTTATCCAAAGTATAAAACATTTGATTGGTAAAAGTTATAAGAATACGGGAAGAAATTGTTTTAACGATTACAAATATAAGTTATAAATTTATAATCTATCATTAAAAGTAAGGCATACTATTAATTTGTTGAAACATGCCACTCAGTCATGGTCACTATTAGTAACAAGTAAAAGTTTGGTGGTCAACGATTGTTCTACCCATTTTGGCTGTTTGCACAAGAAATGTGTTTGGTTGATCAATCGGAAAGTAAAATTTATTGAGCTGATGAAATTAATTCTAAATCTCGATGACTTGATATACAAAAAATAATGGGTTCAATGCTGCTCTCATGGCTAATGCTGCTCTCATGGCTACGGCAGGCAGATTCTTAGAGCGAAGTCATGTTTTCGAGCATCTATAAAAGGCCATATCATTCCACCGATCGAGATCCGCGAAGACAGTCCATACTGCATCCACGGAGCGGTGGTTTCATTTAGACATTCTGTCCTCTTTCTGTTATAATTTTTATTTTTATTATATGTATAGGGAAATTTGAACTCTCACTAGCAAATTATAAGACTTTAAAGGCAAGTTCTAATATAATTCTGATTGATTAGAGAGTCATGATTCTTATCCGTAGGAAAATATTTGTACATGGTGATCTAAGGCCAATCTCCAGTCCCCATGATAATGGTATATGCCCACTGATTCTTTTATATTTACAAAATTACAACTTAATCACAGTAGTGATGTTCATTATGGTGGTATTGGTGATGATGGCTAATTACAATATTATGTTTTTTAATCTAACATCAGTCAATCACTTAATTAGTTCAATTACAATATTAGTGGTTAGTTTTTTTTTTTTTTTGCTAAAATTTGGAATATTAGTGGTAAGTTGAGATTGGTCACTGGTCTTGATACATACATAATTACACATATATTATATAGCAATACATGATCACTCTTCTTTTTTGTCGTGAACCCTAAAATTTGGATATCTTTAAAAAAGAATCTGGATATCTTCGTTGGCATCAAAATTGCATATAACCCAATATCAAAAGAAAGTGCATTTTATTTTTGAGATGTGAATACTATTTCTTTGGGTCACATGTATGAGATTACTATATAAATTATGAATGTAGTAATGTATGAAATGGACTGTGGAGTATTTTTTTTTTTGATCAAACCTTTTGAATTAATTCATGAAAACAGAGTTAACACCTAAACGGTGGTTACAGGAAACAGAGAACAGGCTGATTTAGCAAGACAATCAGCCTCAGAGTTATTTATCCTAGGAACAAAAGAGAAAGAGATAGATTCAAAGGAACTGCTCAACAAGAATATATCATGGAGGATCCCTTGAATTTCCACGGCTGAGCCGTTACTTGATAGGAGGGTGACGAGATTTTTTGAGTCAGAGAAGCATTCCAGCTTCTCAAATCCCGACGACTTGGCAGCAATAAGAGCTGTCTTTACCGCTAAAGCTTCGGCCATTAGGGCCGAGCCAATGTAATTGCGGTTTGAAGAACCCTGACCCATGGACTGTGGAGTATATTTTTCAAAACCAGTTCATTAGCGAGCGACAATCGAATTGTAATGGGAAGTTTTAGATGAAATAAGAGCGAGCGACAGTGCGTGTTCAAGAACGGTACTGAAGCGAGTGGTTTTCTTTCTTTCTTTTTTTTGAACAAATAAGCGAGTGGTTTTCTAAGATTCTCACGTGACTGCGATAATTTATTATAGTTCTTTTAAAAAGAATAGCATATTGAATATGTATTCATTTCGGAACTTATATCATAACATTATATATTTAAAAATTAAATACATATTTATAAAGTTATATAATAATTTTAATCGGGTCAGGCGAACTGATAAGTTATAGAAATATGCCATCGAAAACTTATTACTTTTAAAATAACAATTTTACAAAAAAAAAATAACAAAATTAGTAAGTTAATACACACAAACATTTTTGTTTTCAAATAAATGAAAATAAGTTAACAGAATTATTAGTAAGTTAATAATAGACCGAGGATACAAGCTCATTAATTTTTAATTATTTCTAACGAAATAACTTAAAGAAACATGCGTATCCACTCCATGTGTGGGCTATATATATACACATCTACTGCTCTTCATTGATTGAATCAGCTAAAGTGTTAGGAAAAAAAAAGTTTCTCTGAAAGAGAAAACTATGGTGAGCTATAATTCTCCATCACAAATTCATCTTCTAGTGATAACAATATTAGTTATCATCACAACTCTTTTAACCCCGATCACAACCAACATATCATCACTACCATGGAGTATCCTTTCCAACGACAACTTCGCCGGAAAACTCACCACCGCATCCTCCTCCGTCGAGTCAGCTTCCACTGATTTCGGCCACATCACCAGAGTCTTTCCCTCTGCCGTCTTAAACCCTTCCTCCGTCCAAGATATCACCGATCTTATAAAGCTTTCTTTCGATTCTCAATCCTCTTTTCCTCTAGCTGCTCGTGGCCACGGACATTGCCACCGTGGTCAAGCCGCGGCTAAAGACGGAGTCGTGGTCAACATGCGGTCAATGGTAAACAGGGACCGAGGCATCAAGGTGTCTAGGACCGGTTTATACGTTGACGTGGACAGCGCGTGGCTATGGATCGAGGTGTTGAATAAAACTTTGGAGTTAGGGCTGACGCCGGTTTCTTGGACGGATTATTTGTATTTAACGGTCGGTGGAACGTTATCTAACGGCGGTATAAGCGGACAAACGTTTCGGTATGGTCCACAAATCAGTAATGTTTTAGAGATGGATGTTATTACTGGTATGTACATCTTTTTACATGCATTCTAAATATGTGAAAACAGTAATGATTTTTACTTCGTACATTTGCCAATAAAAATAAACTTTCGTACGTTTTTCGTCTTTTCTTTTTAGATCTGTGCAGTCACTTATGTTTATGCTCTTGTTTGTTTGAACTGTTTGTCTCTTTTTCTATTTATTTCTAGAACTTGTTGATAGCTTTTATTCTTCTCACACATCTAGCTAATCACATTATTTATAGAAACACACGGGCTATGTGATTTATGTTTTTTTTTTCAATTACTGAATTACTACTAACAAATTATATTATAAGTTAATAAACTAACTGCTTTGAAAATTTATTTCTATAATCTCTTACATTATTACAATATTCTGAACGTTTCTCTGAATCTACTGCGAAATTTTTACATGATGGTCATACAATAGATTTTTTTTTTTTGAGCAAAAGTCATACATTAGATTAGATTACGTAACTGTTCATAAAACCCGGTGACCAAACAAAAAAAGACAAAAGAAAATCAACCAAAAATGGACCCACTCGTATGATTTTTCACGAGGTTTCTTGTTGGCATAAGGACACAAGTCACAAGTTTATAAAGTTTGGTTCTTACCAGGTGTAATGGATTTAAGTAACAGCCAGTTTGCTTATTATAGCTGTATTCATTATGTCCACACCAGTGCCGGGCTAACATTTCATACTACCCCAATCAAATTTAAAACTATGTCCTTGTATAGATTTTATCAAAATCACAAAATAGTGGAAAATATTGTAAATATTCATTAAAGAAAATCAAAACCTATAATTTGTTTATAAAACAGTGATTTTATATGCAACTTATTGTTAGAAATATAATTTTATTTACATTTTTTCTACAAAATCATCAATTAGAATCATATAGTCAAATTTTTAAACCACATAACCATTTCAAATGATAATATAACTAACTCATTTATTTTATCTGGTTATATGAAAGATCGCAAATAAATCTTTATTGGCATCAATTTGAAAAAATTCTCTCAGCTATGTCGACTACACCGAAATATGCGATAAACAATTTATGTGTCTCGAACTTTTTCGAACATTGATTATCAAATAATCTTTAGTTTCTTACACAAATCATCACCAATTATATATGAAAGCTTAACATTCTTTAAAGAAACTTCTAGATTCAAACATGATACCTTTAAAATACCTTTGCTTGCATCTATTAACCTTTTAAAAATTAAACAAAAATCTAAAAACAAATTCACAATTTTGCAATTGTATAAATCTGAATTCAAGAGAAATTATAACTAGAGCTTTAACAAATTTTATTCTAACTAAAATGTTTAGTAAATTATATGTTAACAAGAAAATCTACAAGATTTATTTATTTATAGATACAACTAATTTTTTAAAAAGAAAATTATGCCCCACTAATTTGGATGGCCTAATTCGTTGCTTGGGTGGCTTGCCCTCTGGGCCGGTCCTGGTCCACACATACTTACACTAATACAACTGTTGTTTTCAATTTTATTTAGATTACGATGACTTTCTAGTTCCATTGTTTGGTTAGGAGATAAGATCAATTAATGAGACCGATTTAGGCTCAAAACAACGATAGTTTTTTTTTTTTTTTTTTTGAGAAAAACAACGATAGTTTTATCTGAAACCCGTTGCATTTGTCGAAAATGTATAAGAGTATACTTTCTAACTGGGTCAGTTTTGTTTACCCGGAATTTAATAGGAGAAGGTGAAATTGCAACTTGTTCCAAAGACATGAACTCAGATCTTTTCTATGCCGCGTTAGGAGGTTTGGGTCAATTCGGAATAATAACAAGAGCAAGAATCAAACTCGAATTAGCTCCGAAAAGGGTAAATATTATTATTATTTTTTTTTGTGTAACTTGAATAATGTGATATATTTATTTTATATCAGCTAAACAGTTCTATCAAATATTTTTTATGAATAAACAAATCTCTATTTTTGGAAAATTTCCAGGCTAAATGGTTAAGGTTTCTATACACTGATTTCTCCAAATTTACAAGAGACCAAGAACGATTGATATCAGAAACAGACGGTCTGCATTTCCTGGAAGGTTCTGTTATGCTGGACCATGGCTCACCTGATAACTGGAGATCTACTTACTATCCACCGTCCGATCACATGAGGATCGCCTCAATGGTCAAACAACATGGTGTCATCTACTGTCTTGAAGTTGTCAAGTATTACGACGAAACTTCTCAACACTCAGTCGACGAGGTCCGTACACAGTATACACAATTATACAAGTATAATTAGGATCTTCACTCATAATTATAGTATTTTATTAATCTGCTCAATCATTTAAACAGGAAATGGAGGAGTTAAGCGACAGTTTAAATTATGTAAGAGGGTTTATGTACGAGAAAGATGCGACTTATATGGATTTTCTAAACCGGGTTCGAACCGGAGAGCTAAAACTGAAATCCAAAGGCCAATGGGATGTTCCACATCCATGGCTTAATCTTTTCGTACCAAAATCTCAGATTTCAAAATTCGATTATGGCGTTTTAAAGGGTATTATCCTTAGAAATAACATCACTACCGGTCCCCTTCTTGTTTATCCCATGAATCGCAAAAAGTAAGTTATAGTCAGTATAGCCACATTCTCTACATATTTTTTTTTCAAATTTTGCAAAAGCACTATATCTTAAGTTACTAAATATCGATACTTTATTTCAGGTGGGATGATCGAATGTCTACAGCTATACCTGAAGAAGATGTATTTTATGCGGTAGGGTTCTTACGATCGGCCAGTTTTGATAATTGGGAAGATTATGAAAAAGAAAACATGCAAGTACTAAAGTTTTGTGAGGATGCTAACATGGGAGTCATACAATATCTTCCTTACTATTCGTCACAAGAAGGATGGGTTGGACACTTTGGTCCGAGGTGGAATGTTTTTGTTGAGAGAAAATATAGATATGATCCTAAAATGATATTGTCCCCGGGACAAAATATATTTCAGTAAATATTATAAACTTGTGTTAGGCGATAATTAATAGTATTGTTAGTCGTTCTCACTTCTTATGTGTAGCCGTGTAGGCCATGCTTTTCACTAATTCTGATTGTTATGTTAACATTTTACAAAATATATTAATAGTCTGGACTAATATACTACAAATTCCACTTGATATGGATTTAAGAATAATCTATATTTTGGTGAGAGATTTTGGGTTATAAGAAAATAAAGGGTTTCTTTGTGACACATTCTAATTGGTTTTACAGTAGATTCTTCATAGGAGGGACAATGGATTCATAAGTAGTTTTATTGTTTTTGTTATTGATGACTATTTATTTCCAAGAACTTCTAAAGGAGTTCACCATTGGACACACAAAATATTGTGGAGTCTTTGGTTATTCAAAAAAAAAAAAAAAACAAAAAAAATACTATAATAATCTTAAGGATTCCAAGAGCAAGTCCACCATTGTGGATGCTCTATAAGCTGTTTACGGATCCAGTCCTTAGCTCTCTCTCTCTATCTCTCCTCGTTCGCTCTCTCTCAATCTCTTCTCCTCGCTCGCGCCATCATCTCCCACCATGGTTTTAATGAATTAAATTGAGCCTCCTCTTCTTTCTAGTGTTATCTAAAAAATCGGAGGTTAAAAGATCGGTGTTCAATTATCGGGTCTGATCGTCGTCCATCATATCCAATCTCTTATTTCGTTTCTGTAAGCAAGACGATGGCCACTGAGACAGGAGAAATCACCATCGTTTGCGACCACTGGTATGTAACTTTTTTCAATTGATTTTCTTCTAATTTGATCCGGATTTTGCGATTTTCAAAGTTAATAACTTTTGTCGGTGATTAACCAAAGGTGAACTAAAGACTGCTTTCTTTATTGAAAAAAATATGAGTCATGTGTTTTGGAGGCGTTATGTTTGTTGATGTTTTGTAGTAATGTATCAATCGTTATGTTCGTTGATGTTTCGAACGGGCTTAGCTTTGCTTCGTAATGAAACGAGGATTCTCACAATCTCCTTCTAGCTCTACTCCTCCTCCTTCATCCAGATTTAAATCCAACCTTCAAGGTTCGAATCTATTTCTCTTGCAAGTTGTTTCGGTATTAACTCTGTAACTTGTTTTTAGTTTCTGTTTTACTGTCTTGTTTCTGTTTTAGTACTTTTGGAATCATTTGCTTAATAATTGAAAAGTTTAAAGTCAGATTCTTTTGTTGGGTTTGAGGACATACAGGAGGAGGTGATTCAGAGTATGATGAAGAGGAGAGCACAAAGAAGTTTGCGAGGAAAGTAGCTGATCATTATAGTCACCAAACTCTGGAAGAGAGCGAAGCTCATCCCATCATTCATCTGAAGAAACTCAACAATTGGGTTTGATCACTCATTCACTCTTTATCATCTCTTAGACATTGTTATTTCAATTTTTTTTAAAAAAATATCTTTTTATTCTAAGGATTCTAAATTGAGATACACCATTGTAGACACTTTTTTGCAATGAATCCTTAACTATTTAAACAAAAAACTAAAAAAAAAAAAATTAATAAAATATAGCTAAAGATTCCACAATGGAATCCACCATTGTGGATGCTCTAAGAGAGTGGAAGTTGATACGGAAGTGAGGGACATGATCATAAGATTCGAAAGTATGTCTAAATGTGAAACTTACTTTTGCTTTGTAAGTAAAATTTTAGCAAAAACATTAAGCATTTAATAAAAAGAATAATAAATAATTATTTCTGAGCATGTTCCCAGACCTTTTTAATTACAGTATGCGGGAAAGCAGGAGACATCCAAACTTCTGGTCTCCTTTAATATTGTTTCTTCTGTACTTTGAAGATCTTGGTCGAACGAAATCCACGTATGATTGGTTGCACTATAATCGAGTATTTTCCGTTATCGTTCAATAGTATCGATCTTTTTCTCGATTGTTTTATGTTAACCATATAGCTTTATCAAAATCGACACTAGGTAAAAGTTTTCGCATCGGCTTTATTAGATTCACCTTTCTAATATGATAATAACAATAAAAATCATAATAGTATGATAATAATCGAAGGATAATAGTTACAACATATGGTTGCACATTGTTTTGATCAGTTGTATAAATCCGACTATTTCTCTGAAATTCGTTTTTTCTCCTATATATGAAAAGAAAAACACTTGAAAAATTGTAACTTTAATTTGTAATAATTAAAAAATATCTATTGCTTATGTGGCAATCAATTAGATAGTCAATTAGTCATATATGTCATTCTTACATTCAAATTAAAAAACATGGTCGTCCAATTTGATTTGTATATCTCGCTAGATACATCGAATGACAACTATATGATATCATATCTCCTATTAACTAAAGTAAGGTCTCGCACATTCTTTAAATAAAATCTGCGAAACTAACTAATTTGATTAGCGTATATATAACAATTAATGATTATGAATAATAAATTTCTGATAACAATTTTTGTATCCTAGCTATTTTTATTTAATTTTATATTATTAAAAATATTAAATAATCACATTAACCATATAATAAAAAAATTTAGATTTTATATGTTATATTTTGAATTTTTTAAAACGACTATAAATTATTAGAAATTTTAAAATCCCACTTTGAAATTTTCGTGATCAGTGCATTAATTGTTTTCGTTATAAAAAGATACATATGATCATAAAATTGTATTAATATTTTATTTAATAAATATTCAAATTAAATAATATATATATATATATATATATTCAGCCAACAACTTAAGGCAAGAAAATTGGTTGTATCAATTTAGACGTCGAGTTGAAACATTTCAAAACTATGTGGAATACTAAGGTCAAAATAATTTGATTTTGGAAATAATACTAAACAGCTGGTTCTAAAACAATTAAAATGGTTCTCAGTGATGTTAAAGTAAAGTATTAAAAAGTTGTAAAACATGTTTTTGTAATAAAAATTCACTTGATGACCACATTATGATTTTTATAGGCATAAAAAGGATGATAAAAAAATTAAGCCCAAATTGATCAGATTCATCCTAAATTTAAAATGGAATTCGGTCCACAATTACAATTACAATTACAAATACTCAGCCCAACATATAGATAATTGTATAAAGAAAACATAATTGAATGCCTATTAGAAAAATTCAAACACACATATATATATATATATATATATATATTTAATTTTTTAATATTATATATTATTAATTTTTATTATATAAGCTCACACTGCACAAAGCGCAAGTCTTATCCTAGTTTGTTTGTAAAATGGGATTGAGATCCGGTTTTTAGTTCTGGTGATTGTCTGGCTTATGACTCCGAAGATGTTATGTAAATATGTATCAGTCTGCTTTGAACTCTTTTGTATGTGTTTAGCAAAAAATAAATAAATAAATTGAGATTATTTATTAATCAAAATCAAGGAAAACGAGAAAAACATTGTGACAACCTGTCCAGTAGATCCATCCGTCCCGTAGACCTCATGCTCACAGCTCTGTAGATCATCGATCTCAACCTCTTTCTTATGAGTTCTCACTAACTCTACAATTAGGTTGTTGATGCGCTTCGAACCCAAGACCTCACCCTTTAACAATTCTCCAACAAGACAAGCTGTCACCAATTGAGCTGCAAGTCAATCAGTGACAGCTTGTCCTGTGAGAGAGTTGTTAAAAGTTGAGGTCATGGGTTTGAGGCGCACCAATAACCTAATTATGGAGTTATTGAGAACTCATAAGGGATGAGTTGGGATCGATGCTTTGCAGGGCTGGGAGCCTGAGGTCTACGGGACGAGTGGGTCTACGGGAGAGGTTGTCACATAAAAGTCGATTTTTTGTGACAACCGGTAAAGAAAAACATGGAACTAAAATTTTGTCGTAAATTTCTTGTGGGCCAGAAACACGGACCTGGTTAATTCCTCGTAAACTATTTCGTCGTAAATTCTTCATTAGGTTTGATTATAAAAATTAAATTAATAAATTGATTTTGGGTAACACAATTAGGGGTTTGGGGTTTGGAAAGAAGAGATTGAGATTATAAGTTAAGGAACTTGGAGTTTTGGGTTTCGGGTTTTAGGGATTTAGGGATTTAGATATTATCCTCGTAAAAAAACACGGAACTAAGATTTCGTCGTAAATTCCTCATGGGCCATAAACACGGGCCTGGTTAGTTCCTCGTAAACTATTTCGTCGTAAATTCCTTGTGGACCAAAAATACAGACTTGGTTAATTCTTCGTAAACTATTTCGTCGTAAATTCCTCGTGGGTCGAAAACGCAGGCCTGGTTTATTCCTTGTAACTTTACAAGACATTTACGATGAAATCTAATTCCCTATATATACCTGAACCATCTCACTTCCTTATTTCGTAGTCACTTCCTCTCTTCCTCCAAGCAAGGTACTTCTCTCTACTTCCTCTCTAGTTTAGCTCAGCATTAGTGTCATATAATTATTTGAAGTTTCTTTTCTTTCTAAAAGACATGATTTGTGTGTAATACCTGATACTTATGAATGTTATTCTGGCCCTGCTTTTGTTTGTAAAGAAGTCAGCTCTTCTAAGAAAACTGGAACGTGAATAATTGCTGAATAATTGCACACGCTAGCCCTCTTTTGATTAATAGCCTAAAAGAGCAAATAATTGTACACGCTAGCCCTCTTTTGATTAATAGCCTAAAAATAATTTTACTTAATGTTACATTTTCGCAAGATAATGATTTATTTATTTCGATGTTACAAGTTTAATCCCGTTTTGTTTAAGTTGTGACTTGCGAGGGAATATAGCTTTATAGACTATTACTACAAACATTCAGCCCTACGTGAATACAGTATATTTATATACCGAGAACGTGAATAATTTTTTATTCCAGAATTGCCTAATACATGTAGTTTCTTATAAAAAATACTTACTTAAGTGAATGCGAAACCAAAATGACGTAGACTCTGAATGGTGACCAAATAAATGAGTGGGAATAGGTAATTCCTCTTCATTCCTCAAATTTTACACCATTCATGTGGAATATTATTTTCCTAACGTTCCTTCTCATTCTTTTTAATTTAAGGAATTACTAGATTTTGACCCGCCCTTAGAAGGGCGGGTATATTTTTTGTTTAACTTTTTTTTTGTAACGTATCTTTTTAATCATATTTGTATATAAATTTTAATCAAAATATATTTTATTAAATAATAGCAATTTAAAAATTGATCCGATATATGTACGGCTAAGGCTGGGTTGCGGATCGAAATCACTCACTGACCCGCCAACCCCCGGGTTTTGAATTTTGTTTTTGTTAAAAATTATGATCCGCACAATCCGAAAACAAATAATTTGGTACCCGCATCTGCTCTATTTAATTTTGTGGTTATCCGCGGGTTGTATATATTATAAAAGAGTTGTTTTTTTTAAAGTAGGTTACATGGAAAAATAGTTGTTGGACACAACATATATCAATTTGTCATACTTATGTTTTAATATAATAGATAAAATTAAATAAATTTTGTTTTTCGAAATTTGATGAAATTTTTACTGTCATCAAATAAAAAATAATAATAGTAAATAGCAGTACTAATTTATTTTTCTTATTAATAACTTATTATATATTTTATATTTTATTTATTTAAGATCTAAAATTTAATTTTATAATAATTTAAAATATTTTTGAACACTCAAAGTTTTTATACGGTTACATTGAACCTCTAAACTCTTGTATATTGATAAAACAATTATTGAAAATAACCAAATTTATACGTACATATTAGTCCACCAGATATACATATTTATTCACACGTCATTGCATTTTATAACCATTGAATCTTATATATGTAGAAGATAGGAGTGGGTTGCGAGAATATTGGAGCACAAGGGAAGTTACAAAAATATCAAAGAAAACAATATCAAATAAATTAAGAGTTTTCATAGCTGAGAGATACATATAGGTACTGAAACGTTTCCATAAAAAAAGAGATATGAGTGCCGAGAATTTAGGAAACAGAGGGAAAATTACAATATATTGGCAGAGATATATTCGTAATAGGTTTGATTAATGGCAGTTAATATTTTTAAAGTAGGTCAAGTAATATTTCAAAAAGTAACAAAGATAAAATAATTGGACTCAACTTCCATCAACTGGTCATGCTACAGAATTAATAGTATTGATAGAGTAAAAGTATTCTTTATAAAAACTGGCAAGGAATAGAAAGAATAAATATTCCTATTATTTTGTTCCTCTGCATTCCATTCTTCTTTGTTCTTATTATTTCTTTTGTGATCACCAGTTAGAGCCGTAAATATAGTTTCTTAACAAAACATTCCCACCAAAAAAAAGTACAAAACAATATTTTTAATTTTTAAACAAGTAATAAAACCAAGACTTTAAGTCACTCAGTGATCCAAATAAACAAAAAGCAGAAACACCAAAAATAATTTTATCAGATATCTCGTGAGAAGGCAATTCGGCCTACGTCGAAACTTCAATGCGCAGAGACCTCAAACATTTTGCCTTACATGTAGTTTCACTCAACATTTCCTTTGGCCGACTTTTGAATTTTGTTTTACTGTTGCTTGCACTCAGGAGGCCTCTCCCCTTGTTGTCCATCGTTAAGCTGTGGCCTGCCTCCTTTCTGCAATTTGATTTTTATAAAAATATATTAATCTCTCACATTATCACATTAATTTACATATGCATGATGATGATTCTAGAAAACTTTATTTATTTACAATTCTGCCGACTTTAGTCAGATAAGTGTTTCAAGTTTCTATGATTCATATGTTCATGCAACAATGAGCTTTGACCAGTTGTTTCATCTATCGCTAATCATACATGAGCCAGGTAGGTTCTCTCATTTTGTGGTCATGGTCGAGCCTAAAATATCAAATAGTTTTACGAATGTTCTATGATTCATTGGTGTCGGATTATTGGACAGAAACTATAGGTTAATAGGTTTTGACTCAGGCGAAATACTATAATGAGGAGGAAACTGGTTGTGTACCTTGTGTAGGATAGACGGCTGCATAAACATTTTAACCAATTTCAAAAAAAAAGTTAGTAGTCAATCAAAGAAACAAAAGGTACTTGAATAAAAAGAAGGAAGCAAATACCTTCTTTTTGGTCTTGCTTACTTCTTCTTCTTCCTCCTCATCCTCATCATCCTCTTCTTCCTCATCCTCATCATCTTCTTCATCTTCATCTTCGTCCTCATCAATATCATCATCTTCATCGTCATTGTCTATGTCAAACTCCTCTCCTTCAATAGCCTCACCAGTAAACCATGAGACAGCGTGAGGTATAATCTTCTCCCGGATTGTAGAACTGCAGAAAACAAGGAATACTAGAATAAGATTTTCAAAAATGTACAACTTTACAGTAAAGATTGATTTCCATATATATAGACTCAAATGTATTAGATTCAGAAGAAAACGAACCCAATGTCATAATCTTGTTCCATCAGATTCTGAAGTTCTTCAGCCTGAAGCAATGGCAGAAAAAAGGTTAGTACTAAGTTTAATTAAACATAGTTAAAAATAAGGCAAGTCTCAAAACCAGATGATAACATACTCTGTCCTCGTCGATGTCTTCATCATCATCAGGAACTTGGGGAGGACTGAAGAAGTTGAAGAAACTTTCACAATCTTCAGTTTTGGTGATTGGCTTGGCATTCTTCGCACCTTTCTTAGGCTTCTTCTTAAGAATCTTCTGAGTCAAGCATTTTCCAGGATACCAATCAATCTCTGTCCTGAGAGAAAGAACAAACATGAAGGATCATAAGTCAGTAAGAAGATTATACAGCAAATGACGAAGTAATGATATGTAAGAATAGAAGAAAGAAATAACAAATTAATTACCCAATAGCCTTCTCAAGCAGAGGCTCATCTTCATCAATCATGTGATAGGCCTTAGTTAATAGGGTGTTTTTGAAGTAAGGGTTCTGGTCGAAGAAAAACTCAAGTTTGAATCCCTTTGGTTCCTCAATCTTGCACCACTTAATATCTTTAAGATACATGAGGGCTCCTTCATCACGCTCGGTTATCTGATACCCAAAAGGAAATAAAAAACTCTGGTCATTATCAATGCCTGGTGGAGTGAACAAACAATAGCTGCAACAACACTAACCTCCTCAGATATAACATCATTGTTTTTCAATGCGGTCAGCCAGAAACTAGGAACTCCTTTCTCTGCAAACCCACAAATAGAAATAAGCAAACCCGTTTATTATGATACATAATTTAAAAAGGTAAAGAAAGAAAACCTTGTGCAGATTTGTCGTCTCCTTGGTCCATCTTAACATCCTCTTGAGCTCCTTCAACTTCGATAGCTCCATTGACGATCTCATAACGCTGCACATTCCACATATCAAGCAAGATTCAATTAAAAAAGACATGTACAAATAAAGAAAATTACAGTATAACATATGCAAGTCAGTAGTAACTTTCATTCAAATAGTTTTTTCTTCCCACAAGCAAAGCAATTAGTACCTTGGTATACAAGGGCTGATATAACTTTTGATACTTGGCTTCAAGAGCAGCTCTCTCCTCGCGAAACTTGGCCTCTATTTCATCATGTTTTCCCTGAGATGAAAAGGATTGTCAGATAATCATCAAAAGGATGCACATTACTACTTTACTCACATCTAACATTTCATTAATCTCAGATATTCTCATATAAGTCAAGTCAAAACGAGTTCAGGATCATAATCACCTGAATCTCTCGCAAGACCTCAACACGTCTTCTGATCTTAGGAGTCAGATTCTCGAGCACATCAGAATGCTGACCAGCCAGATTCTGCAGCTTGTTCTGTGAATCGAATCAACAAACATTCACCAATGGAAACTCAAAATCTACCCTCCTCCTAATCAAGAAAATATTCACTCAAACTAACCTTAAGAGCGTTGACAAGGCCTGCTCTGTCCTCATCTTTAAGAGCTGCAAACATACGAACAAGAAGAAGAAGAAGAAGAAATCTCAGACTTAAGGAAACTTTTAGCAAACAAAAGAGACAGGAAGGAGGAGATCGGATTAGATAAAAATTACCAGCGGTGAGATCACCGACGTTGAAACTGTCCTTATCGTTGCTCATTTTCCGATCAATTCGAGTTTGAAAGTGAGAGAGGTTGAGGAGGAGGAGGGAGGGGTTTCTGGGTGGCGACTAGAGACACACACACAAGACGTGTCTTCCTCCCTTTATGCTAACCTAATAACTGCCGTTTCTTTTTTATTTATTTTCCCTCGCTGGCATTTTTTATTTTCCCCTTTTTTAATTATTATTAACTTTCTCAACTAATCAACGAATTATTTAACTTGGTTCAACATATGGCCAAAATAAATAAATATCCATTATATGTTTATGACTACTATTATTCCAAGTTTCTCAAATTAAGTCTTTTATAAACTACTCCCTTCGTTTCAAATTATATGTCATTCTAGAGCAAAATTTTTGTTTCAAAATAAGTGTCGTTTTCGGTTTTCAATGCAAAATTTATTGAAAATATTCTCTATTCTATTTTTATATTGATCGATGTGTATTGGTAATAGTATTTTTATTTTGGAAATATGTAAAATTAAATGTTTTCTTAATCTGTGTGTAAAGACTTAGAACGACAAATAATATGAAACGGAGGGAATATATATTAATATTTTGATTATAAACTTTTATCGAAAATTAATGGAAATCAGAAAATTTGGCATGATATTTGAAAGATTTTTTAATTCAATATCATTATGATTTGCAATTTGTGTTTAGAGTTTCAGAGACTCTAATTTGAGAAAGATATATACATATTATTATGATTTAAAAATATACGTCAACAAAAATGGTAGAAATTCAATAGTACCTTATTAATCCCAAATGCAAAATGCGTGCCGGTTCGCAAAAGGCTACTAAACACATTGCCGTTTATTCCCAAACATAGGGAAATTTTACAAAGGAAATAAGCCAAGATCAACTAGGAATGTGCATTACACATACTGAACTTAGATAAGCTACAACGACAAAGGCTAACTCATGGGCTCCTCTTGTCTTCTTCCTTAGTCTAATGAAAATCATGGGCTATCGTCTTCTTCCTTAGGCTTGTTGTCGCTAATGGCTGGTGTTTTCTCTGCATCCACATAGCGACCTGTCATTGGATCAACAGGGCGAGTGTCTCTCTCTCCACCTTTGCGTCCCATAGCCACCATTGGAGGAGGAGGAAGTAAACCGGATCTGAAAAGGAGACGTTGAACCGGGTCTGAAGCCTGAGCACCAACAGATAACCAGTACCTGTACATAAAAATAAAATAAAAATGTCCAATTAATCAAAAGTTAGATGCATCTTTTGTTGAAATTACCCAATCATAAATAAACAACATATTTGATTTCTACTATTCAGACGTCATAAACTTTAACTGAAATGATGCAAAAGTGCATGACAAGATTGCAAAGCTGCATAGTCTACATCCAGGCTTGGTGGTAACTTGTAAGAGGATGGGTTAAGCCAGGTCGTGACAAAAGTACCTCTTGGAACCATATTACTTATGCAAAAGAGGTTGTAAATAGGAATATAAGTGTGTATCCGAATAGAGAATCAGTAGATTCTTCATCTTACTGCACTAGGAAGCAATGAAGCAGAAGTTCCACAGAAAGACTCAAGACTAGAGGAGGAGTTCCACAAATTTTAATTCGCTTCTTAAACTAGCACTTGATTCGATTTCAGTGAGGAACATCATTGCTCCAACTAACAGTTAAGTAGCATGACAAGAAGAAAAAATGAGCAAAACCAAGAATGTGAAACAAGTAGTTTCACGTTTTGATAACAAAAACCATTCAAGAGTAAACTCATCTCCATTGTATTAGATGGAAAGACAGTTAACCATAATGGAGAAGTCACATAAAACTATGCATTAAGATCTCTAGCGGAAGAGCTACTTGAGAAATCAACCAAAAGGTCTGTTTGAGATGAGTTTGGTCGGCAGAAAGTAAAAGAACTCAAGAGTGGGATGAACAGAGACGTTTTATTAGAGTCGGAATAACGAGGGTACAAGAGTAAGAAAGCCGGCTAGTCGATGCTCGGTAAGCTCCTAGCCGGAAGTACAAGAGAAAGCGGCGAGATACAAAGAGAGTAATGGAAACCCTAATTCTAGCCGCAAGTCTGTATGTCTCAGTGGTGATCCCTTCCTTCCTGTCCTCAACTCCTTATATAGTCTCTTAAGTCGGTCAGTTTTGACCTAATTCATCCTTTTTATTATGGGCCTTTCGGCTTGTAGGCCCAATCGGGACGACTGTTCGGCCCGAGCTACTTGGTCGGCGCCTTCGGCTGCTCGTCTTCTGGTCAGAGGAGGCAAGAGCCGAGCTATGACTCATTTGGAGCCGGCTTGGAGCCGACTATCCTTCAGATGATAGAAATGGGCCTCCTGTTCGCTGGGCCTTGTGGATGTTTACAATTCATCCCCAACAGTAAGTCCCCCCCTAGTTCGTTGTCGGGTCGAACAATCGATCGCAGCGAATTAGTGAGTTAGGGCTCGAAGAATAGGAGGTTTGATCTTTCGATTCCTTGATTCCGTCGAGAAGCCGCTGGCGGAGGGGTTTCTCTTGTTTTCCCTGGACGAGCAATCGGAACGCCGTATGCTCGGTATCCCGGATGAGTCCCTCCAAACCGATAAATTGATTGTGTTTGGTCCATGATGTGAAATCGAACCGCTGTCGGTTTTTGATCGGGAAGCCGAAAAGTCGCGAGAATCCGAAAGGTCGCGTTTGGGGATGACGCGCGAGCCTGCCGACAGGCCCAATTAGGCCCGCTTAGGGTTAATGATGGCACCTCGTATGAGGCGCCTTCCCTCTCTCTATAAATAAGAGACATCCCTCGAGATTTCTCTCATTCTTCTCTCAGTTGTCAGGTACTTTCTCTCTCTATCTTTTATCTCTCTAGCTTTTGCTCTCCGTTTTAGTTCTTTTACTCGGTATGTCGACGAGCAAACGACTTTCTCGAGAACAAAAGGGGAAGATGACCGCGGGTACTGCCGATCCCGTCGGCGATCTAGAGAGGGTCCGCGGATCTGGGGATAGTGCAGAGGCAGCTCATCGCGAGGCGATGATGGATACCGAGAACATGACCCGAGAGCAGCGTATGCTCGTCTCGGAGGCGATGGTTCGGTCTCGTGAGGATGATGACGGAGGCAATGGCTCTCCGGACGACGGGATGACTCCCTATTGCTTCTACCCGGGAAATATTTTCGAGGAGCAGCGCAGGCTTGACCTGTCACGAGCTCGTCCCTCTGTAGTTGAAGGGCAGGATTGGAGGAACATTTTACCGACGAGGTCCACGTTTGGGTCGGTGAGAAGGCTGCTGAAGAGAAGCCAGGCGACTGGGGTTACGTTCATAATCCCGTCGAAGGACCAAAGACCGTGGTCTCCCCCGAAGGGATATCAATGCGTGTACGAGTCGTACTTCGAGAATGATACGAA
Organism: Raphanus raphanistrum x Raphanus sativus; assembly: GCA_019705995.1. Lineage (NCBI taxonomy): Eukaryota > Viridiplantae > Streptophyta > Magnoliopsida > Brassicales > Brassicaceae > Raphanus > Raphanus raphanistrum x Raphanus sativus. The sequence goes on along the minus strand of CM034043.1, from coordinate 45,506,623 downwards.
GTTGTGGTTTCCGATACCTCGACTCGTCACTGCTTACACAATGCGCCGAGGAGTTGCTCTGAGCCAATTCTTAAATGGCGCTTGGCGCTTAGCAGTTGCACTGATGGTGATTGGGGCAGAAGCCGGCACTGCTCTCAATGTCCGGGCATTCGAAGAGCTAGTTTCGGTGAAGATCAATCGGGGCTTGTTGTCGCTAAAGATACGTCCCAACTACAATGTGGTGACGGGCTATCCGTCCAAGACAAACGACTGGCAGCGATCGTACTTTTACGTTAAGTCCGATCGCTCGGCTTTCGAGGAGCCGCTGAAGACCGGTTACCGTGTTCTTTGGAACAATGAATTTGGTATAGAGTGTTTCCTAGTCTTTTACCGTTTCGTGCTCCTGACCGCCTCTTCTTCTTTTGTTTTGGCAGTTCCTCACTCGAATACCGCGGAGTACGAGGAAGATTTTCTGGAGAGTGCTCGGATCGTCGCGTCTCAGAGGCAAAATCTTTGGGAGAACTTCTCGTACGGGAGGATTCGCAGGGCGGCTGGTCGGATTAGACTACGTAAGTCTCTCCTCCTTTCCTTTTGTTCGGTCTCCTGGTGGATTCTAAGTTGTCCCTTTCTTTTGTCCTTGCAGAGGTTTGGCGTTCGGATACTGTTCCGATTATCACCAAGAAATCGAGAAGAATCAACCTGTTCAACAAGGCCGAGCAGAGGGAAATCAATCGGGCCAGAGTTATGAGGGAATTACCGGATCTAAGCTTGGTGGTTGGGAAGCAAATCGGGTTCGTGGAACCGGACCGAAGCTCCAACGCAAATTCCTCTGATCCCCGGGAGTCGAAAGCGACTGAGTCAGATGGGGCTCAGCTCGTAAGGAAGACAGGGAGCAAAAGGAAGGAGAGGGAAGACGTTTCTTCCGAGGAGAAACGAGCCGAGGAGACTTCCACCGGTGAGGGCGCCGGATCGGAGAAGAAGCGGGCGCGAAAGGATCCCGTAGAGGTTCGACCTTCTTCTGTGGAGAGAGGGGAGCTCCAGGCCCTGGTGCCTGGTAGCAATTCTCGAGACGACGTTCTCCCAGATCCATCTCTCGATGGTGGCCAGGCGGATGATCACCAGGGGACTTCTCCTAAGACGAAGAAGAAGTCGAAGAAGAGTAAGAAGAGGGATGCCGGCGGATCCTCGGGGCAGGAGACAGCGCTCAATGCTAAGGAAACCGTGGAGGTTCCGACTACTGCCGTTTCCCTCCCAAAGGCAGCGGCTCGTGAAGATGCCCGGAGATCGAGCAGGTCCTCTCCAAAGGCTCAGGAGAAGGAAGCTGTGCCGAAGAAGCTGCAGGGGTTTTGTCCGGACAAGGTGGACTTCATTTTTAAGCGGGACACTCCTCTCGTTTGTAACGAGAGAGATTGCGCCCGTTTCGTCCGCCAGGTCCGGGGGAGCAGAGAGCATCTCCCACTCGTCAAGGACTTGGTTTTCCAGGACGACTACACCGCTGCTGCCGGTTCCTCGGTTAAGGTAAGTAATTTTTGCGTTGCATCCGTTCCTCGTCTTTCTTCTCACTTGGCTGTCTCCATCCAACTCCTTCTCTGACGTGCTGCAGAGCCAAGGTGACTGGAACGAGGTCGTCCGTAAATACGACAAAGAGCTGAAAAGGACTTATGGCGTGATCGAGAGGCAACGGCACAACACCAAAGAGGCGACCGTCGCCTTAGAAGTTATGCTGAAGAAGAAGGACGAAGCGGTTCTTGCAGAAATGGCCATGAGGGATGAACTCCTCCAGAAAGAGAAGGCTATGAACAAGGAGCTGAAGCGAGCCCGGGAGTTGGTTAAGGCGTTCGAGAAGGAGAAAACCGAGCTGGCGAACGAGAAGAAGATCCTCGAGGAAGAGAAGGCTGCTGCTGCCTTAGAGCATTCCAAGGAGATGGATCGTCTCCGAGAGTCGCGCCGCTACGAGGTCACTCACGAGCGGATCCGAGTAATGGCAGCGATGCACGGGAAAGCCGCTGCTCGCTTCCAGAGGATTCGGGATCGGGAGTCCCGTCGTGATAACTTCGAGGACGCGAGATGCATGCTCGGCCAGGCTCGGGGGATGAGACGCTGCCTTGAGGGGATGAAAGCGGCAGGCAAAAACATCTCTCAAGGAGACATTGATATCTATGCCGGGCAAGAGAAGCATTACGACGCGGAGGTAAAGCGTTTGATCGTAGATGATCTTCTCGAGAAGGACCTCTCCCTGTCTCCTCTCGTGCTCGAGTCGAGGTTCGTTATCCAGGAGATATTGGATAAAGTCGACAAATTTGGGTCGAATATGGACTTGCTCGACTCCGAGGCTGCCAAGGCTCTTCGAACTCCTCTCGGAGCGCCAGGAGATCAATCTGAAGGGCCATCGAAGAGCCTTCTTGAGACCGTCCAGTCGCCATCTCGCTCTGATGCTGTTCTCCCGGATCGAGAAGTCGCCCCTAGGGACTCCGTGGCCGAAGAGACGAACAAGTTAGCTCCTGACGAACCGATCTCCAACGCGCCGATCAAAACGGTCGACATCTCTGACTCGCCGTCATTCGATGATGTGGATTCCGGCGCGAGTGAAGGATATCTTGAGGAGGCGGACCCCGGCGCGTGCGAAGAACATCCCGAAGAGGATCTCCCTGCCTTAGATTAGTATTCGATGTTTGTTGTACTCTTTGTTCGGCCGTTTGGCCTTGTTTGTTTAAGACTATGTTTCTCGGCGTTAAGCCTTTGTATGAATTGTTTTCTTTTGGTTTTTATCAGACGTGTTTCTTTACATATTTCCGTAAGTCGTTCAACTTAGAAATATATAAATCATTTTTCACGTCTATAACCGAGAAACGGAATAGTCCGGTGGTTGCTCGCATTTGCCAGCGAGTTCCCATTTTTTTTTCAGATAGAACAGGAAATTAGAGGCGGTTACTCGTTCGAATCTTCTTTATTCAACGAAACTTTTACAAGTAGTTGTTTAAGCGATTACAAAGAGAATCTCTAATCGTTCTATTGAACTACCGAGGAAAAGGTTCTGGGACGCATTGCAGTAACCGAGAGAACTGTTGGTCGGCCAAACCGTTGTTCTTCGGTTAGACTTGGTCTAGATTTTCCATCGGGTAGCCGGTCAATGCGTGATGCATAGGTGACGCGAGGCTGTTATTCCCTTCGACTGGCGTCTGATCAAGACCCAGTCGATTAACTTGGGCGAGTGCTCGTGCTCCGCTTGAAAAAGGGGCTGGCATCGTTTACTAGAAAGTGACTGTTTGTCATTCTTTTGCGAAAAAGTTTGGACTTTGTTTTGGTTGGGGCTGGACCCTGTGAAGGGATGCCTACGTACCTCGGATGAGGATCAAGCCTTTCGTAGTTCGTTTGACCGAGTGAAAGTGGCTGTAGTAGCGCATTCACTCGGACGAGTAGAAGTGACGGTTAGGTGCATCTACTCGGTTTTTTTTTTTTTTTTTTTTTTTTTTTTTTTTTTTTTTTTTGGCGAACAGTGACCTGCTGGTCATTCGCCCGGAGAAAAGATGAGACGAATCTATTGGTAGAAGAGGCGAAGATGCATCGAGTTCCAGGCTCGTGGGACTGCCTCTCCGCGGGAAGTCTCGAGTCGGTAGACGCCTGGTCGAACGACTCGGGTGATCTTGTAAGGTCCTTCCCAATTGGTCCCTAGCTTGCCAGCGTTGAGCTCCTTTGTGTTGTCGAAGACTTTTCGGAGGACGAGATCGCCGAGCTCGAGAGGGCGTGCTTTTACCTTTTTGTTATAGTAGCTCTCGATTTGATGCTGGTAATTTTGGATCCGAAGGAGCGCCTGGTCGCGTTTTTCCTCGAGTTCGTCGAGGGCATCGAGGAGCATATCTTGATTAAGCTCGACGAACTGCGGCATCTTGGCGCGCCGAAGACTTGTCACGTTAACTTCGGCGGGGGCCATTGCTTCCATCCCGTAAGCAAGAGAGAAAGGGGTGGATTTGGTCGCACCGCGAGGAGTCGTTCGGTGCGACCAGAGGACGCCGTCCAGCTCGTCGGCCCAATGGCCTTTCTTTAGGTCGAGTCGCTTCTTGATTCCATCGATGATAATCTTGTTGGAAGATTCCGCCTGTCCGTTTCCTTGCGGGTAACGGGGAGTTGAAGGGCTTAGACGTATATTCCACTTATTGCAAAACTCTTTGAAGTTTCCGGACATGAACTGAGAGCCATTGTCCGTTACGATCTCGTATGGCAAACCATGACGGCAAATGATGTTCTTCCAGACGAAGGTGCGGACTTCCTTGTCCGTTACTTGAGAGAACGCTTCGGCTTCAATCCATTTAGTGAAGTAATCGGTAAGGACCAGGATGAAACGACGTTGGCGCGAGTTCGGCATGGGACCGATGATGTCCATCCCCCACCTCATGAACGGGTAAGGGGCAGCAGATGTCCGCAACAGCTCGGTGGGACTGTGGATGCTCGGAGCGTGACGCTGGCATTTGTCGCACCGACGAGCGTATGCTTCGCAGTCAGTGTTCATAGACGGCCAAAAGAATCCCAAGCTTCGAACCTTAAGGGCGAGTGCTCGGCCTCCCGAGTGATTTCCTCCTGCTCCGTCATGAGTTTCAGCCATTACTCGGGGTACTTCGTCGCCCTGGATGCACTTTAAGAGAACCTTGTTCGCGGTTACTCGGTGAAGTTCGTCGTTCATGATGACGTAGTGGGCGCTGCGTCTCTTCAGGCGTCTCGCTGCCCACTTATCTTTTGGCAGTTCTTCTCGTACGAGATAATCTAGGAACTCGGTTCGCCAATCGACCGGGGTATCGTCACTATCAGGCATCTCAGTGTCGGTTTGATCGGTGGTGGATCGTCGAGTTGTTGCAAAGATTGGAGCGATGGGGGAGCTTTCGTCGGAGGAGGAGTCGATGCTTGGTCGATCGATCCGATGTATGGGTATCGTCCTTTTGACCTGATCGTGGAGTTTGCTCCCGAGTGCGGCTAAGGCATCGGCGCAGACGTTCTCTCCGCGAGGAACCTTGGTGAGTTCAAAGAAGTCGAATTCCCTAGCAAGCTCTTGAACCACTCGGAGATACGCATCCATCCTATCATTGCGAGCATCGTAGTCGCCGCTAAACTGGCTAGCGACGAGCTGTGAGTCGCAATAAGCACTCAGGCGTTTGGCTTTGACGGCTCGGGCGAGACGAAGACCGGCGATCAACGATTCATACTCCGCCTCGTTGTTAGAAGCCGGGAAGCCGAAACTGAAAGACTGGCGGATGAGTTCTCCTGTTGGCGATTGAAGCTGGACCCCAGCACCGGATCCTTTACTCGTCGACGATCCGTCGACATGAAGAATCCAATTGGGACTCGGGACGTCAAGGTCTTGTGCAAGATCTGGCGTAAGCTCGACAAGGAAGTCAGCGAGGACTTGAGACTTGGCGGCTGTTCGACATTTGTAGGTAATGTCAAGCTCGCTCAGTTCGATTGCCCACTTGGTCAGCCGGCCGGCTCTGTTGGGATTTTGCAGGACGGTGCGGAGCGGTTGGTCGGTCAGAACTTCGATAGAGTGTGACTGGAAGTAGGGTCGTAATTTCCTCGCGGAGTCGACGACGGCCAGAGCCAGCTTCTCAAGGGTTGGGTATCTGGTCTCCGGGCCGGTCATGCGTCTGCTCGTGTAAAAAATCGGACGCTGCTCGCCACGGTCCTCCTTGATCAAGACACTGCTGACGGCTGCCGAGGAGACAGCGATATAGAGAGACAAAACATCTCCTACATCCGGCTTGGCCAAGACGGGAGGAGTTGTTAGGTATTGCTTGAGTTGAACGAACGCATCCTCGCATTTATCATCCCAAACGAACTTCTTGTTCCCTCGGAGGAGATCATAGAAGGGGAGACACTTGTCGGTGGATCGGGAAATAAAGCGATTAAGCGCGGCGATGCGTCCTGTTAATCTCTGCACTTCTCGGCAGTTTCTCGGACTGGGGAGATTCAGGACTGCTGAGATCTGTTTTGGGTTAGCTTCGATTCCTCGTTGCGTGACAATGTAACCAAGGAATTCACCCGAGGAGACGCCAAAGGTGCACTTTGCAGGATTCAACTTCATCCCGTACTTGTTCAGGATGGCGAAGCATTCCTTTAGGTGCTCTAAGTGATCGTCGGCCCGGAGCGATTTGACGAGCATGTCGTCGATATAGACTTCCATTGTCTTCCCAAGCTGCTCGGCGAACATTCGGTTGACGAGCCGTTGGTAAGTTGCTCCGGCATTCTTCAATCCGAATGGCATCACCTTATAACAGTAGGTTCCCCGATCGGTGATAAAAGCAGTTTTCTCCCGGTCGTCCGGGTGCATTAGGATCTGGTTGTAGCCCGAAAAGGCATCCATAAACGTTAACATCTCGTTACCGGCCGTCGATTCGACCAAGCGATCGATGCTGGGCAACGGGTAGCTGTCCTTAGGACATGCTTTGTTGAGGTCGGTAAAATCGACGCAAACGCGCCATTTACCGTTCTTCTTCTTGACGACCACCGGGTTGGCTAGCCATTCCGGGTAACGAACTTCAGTGATTGAACCGGCACCGAGTAGACGCTCGACTTCCTCTGCGACTGCTTTGGATCGCTCCGGTCCCAACTTTCTTCTTTTCTGCCGAATGGGTTTGAAGTTGGGATCAACATTGAGTTCGTGGGTTGTGATAGCTGGATCGATTCCCTTCATGTCAGACATCGTCCAGGCGAACGTGGACAGGTTTTGCTTAAGGAACTCGAGGATCTTCTGCTGCATTTCGTCGGGTAGAAATGCGCCTACTCGGACCGATTTGCTCGGGTCCGACTCGTCAACTGGTACTTCGAGAACCTCTTCCTTTTGCGGGCAGACTTTGCTCGTGGGAGGAGAGATCGAGTTGACAATCGACTGGGAGCGCTGGATTTTAACCGTGGCGATCAGGAGATCTCGCGCAGCCTGCTGGTCGCCCTTCAGAGTCTTGATCGATCCGTCTGATCCTGGGAACTTAACACACTGATGGTACGTTGATGCGATTGCTCGCATCGAATGTAGCCATGGGGTGCCAAGTATAACGTGGTAAGGAGCTTTGGAGCTGACCACAGAAAACTTGACCGTTCGCGTGACTCCGCATGCATGAACCGAGAGGCGGATCGTGCCCGCGATCACCTCTGACGAGCCGTTGAATCCTGTCAGGGTTCGAGTCGAAGGCTTGACGTCGTTGAGGTCGATCCCCATTTTTACGAGAGTTTCGCGAAAGATGATATCAACAGAGCTCCCGGTATCGATAAGAACTTTAGTGACGTCGAACTTGTCGACACCGAGCACGACGAGCAAAGGATCGTTATGAGGAAGGTGCACGCCGAATGTATCGTCAGACGAAAAGGTAATCGGCTGATCGTCCATTTGCTTCTGGGGCCAGCGTTGGGAAGTGGTGGCTTGCCTTCGATGGTCCTTGACCGCTCTAACCGAATCGCCGCAAGGGGGTGATCCACCCATGATAACATTTATTCGGGGACGGGTCTGCGCGCGCCGTGCACGGAGCGTGTCGCGAAGGTCATTACTCGTCTCGGCAGTATCCTTTTTCTTGCGGTTGAGGGTTGTCCGCAGATCGCCGATCTTCGCGTTGAGTTTGTCCCGCAAATCGCAGTTCGGCTTCTCAGCGGATTGCTGGTGAGAGGACTCTTGCGCCGAAGCTCTCGCGGCCCGATTTGAGTTGATCTGAAGGCGGAGATCAGTAGAGACCGGTGTTTCTACGGTGGTGGGTCGGAGCTTTTGCTCGAGAAGGGATCGGAGGTCCGCAGTGCTGTCTAGGCTTTTCGTGTCGTCGTCTTCTTCGGACGAGGATCCGGATTCGTTCTCTCCTTGCGGTTGGGCACGGATCACTTCGATGCGCTGGCGATTGGTCGGCTGATCGTCATCTGCCGAGTCGTCGTCATCATCGGTCTCTCGGGCAGCTTTCTCCGTATCCTTCGACTGTTTGTCGTTTTTACGGTTCTTGCCCTGCGATTTGCGCTGAGCCTTCTTGTCTTTGTTCCTGCTCCAGTTGTTTTCCCCTTTTGGCTTGGGTTTAGGCGGCTGGATCTTGTAATCCCCGCTTTCGATCGAGGAGAGGAACTGAGCGTAGAGAGATTTGCACTCGGTCGTGTCGTGTCCCTTCACGTCGTGATACTTGCAGTGCTTCGTGAGATCGATGGGAGTTCTGGTCGGTCCTGGGGCCGAATCGACTTTAGCCACGACACCAGCACTCGGGGTACTGGGAGATGCATCTGAAGAGTCGGTCTCTCGCTGGTAAACGTTCCACTTTTTATCGTGCATGACCATGGTTGAGACAGGGGCGTTGTTCTCGTCCACGACGTAGAGGAGACCTCCTTTTTTGCCGCCGTTATCAGCTGGCGCGTGCTGGCGTGGCTCTGGCCGAGCACCCGCACTTTTGGCTGCAAACGGCTTGGCAGCGTTCTGTTTCCGAATTATTGCCTTGGTGTCTTCTTCCATCCGGATGAAATTGTGAGACCGGGCAATAGCATCGGGAAGCGAAGTCGTGGGGTTGGAATACAGGTCCTTACGAAACTTCGAGTTGACGAGGAGAGTGTTCATCAAAGCGTCGATAGCGATGTGATCAGGGACGTCAACTCGGGAGACGATCGTCTTGAACTTTTCCATGTAGTCCTTGAGGCTTTGGTCCTTCGTTTGCGCCATATTCCACAGGCTGGAAGCGGTCGCTGCTCGCTTGGTAAACATGATGTAAGTCTTGAGGAATACAGCTGAGAGGTCTCGGAAACTGCGAATCGAGTTCTCGCTGAGCTGCGAGAACCAGGTTAGCGCTTGTTCGTTGAGGGTTTCGACGAAGAGCTGACAGTATCCCGCGTCCTTCTCTTCGTCGGAAAGGCGAGCTCTGGCCATAGCTATATTGAAGGCTGTCAGGTGCTCGACAGGGTCGCCACCGGGCTTGTACTCGGGGAGGCGGAGCTTCTCTATTTTGCGGAGCTGGACCCTGGTTAGCTCGCTAGCGAAGGGCGAGCGCGAAGTGGAGGCGATGACGCTGTCGATCTGAGGGGCAGCGCTCGTCGCTTGGTGGATCTGCGAGCTTATTTGTTGAAGGCTGAGTTTGAGCTCAGCGATCTCGCGAATCGTCGTCGGATCTGCTGTCGTCGGAGTAGGGTAGACTGCAGGGGGTCCGTTTGGGTCAGATTCGTCGACGGCGCGGTTCTCCGCCGGCGTTGGAGGGAAGAGATGCCGGCAGACGGGCTGGGAACGGTCTGTAGGCCCAGCAGGAGCGGTGAGAGCAGCTACAAGGGCAGCGAGCTGCTCGTTCGTCGTCTTCTGAACTTCTTCTTGATGTGCGAGACGAGCCATCACGGAGCTCATGAAGTCCGATGAGAGGAAGGGAGGAGGAGGCGGAGGCGTAAGCTCGGACGCTTCGCCGGAAGTGCCGGGATTCGAGTCACCAATCGTCATATCGGTCTAGGAAACGTTACTCTGATCAGCCCCACGGTGGGCGCCAATTGTTTGAGATGAGTTTGGTCGGCAGAAAGTAAAAGAACTCAAGAGTGGGATGAACAGAGACGTTTTATTAGAGTCGGAATAACGAGGGTACAAGAGTAAGAAAGCCGGCTAGTCGATGCTCGGTAAGCTCCTAGCCGGAAGTACAAGAGAAAGCGGCGAGATACAAAGAGAGTAATGGAAACCCTAATTCTAGCCGCAAGTCTGTATGTCTCAGTGGTGATCCCTTCCTTCCTGTCCTCAACTCCTTATATAGTCTCTTAAGTCGGTCAGTTTTGACCTAATTCATCCTTTTTATTATGGGCCTTTCGGCTTGTAGGCCCAATCGGGACGACTGTTCGGCCCGAGCTACTTGGTCGGCGCCTTCGGCTGCTCGTCTTCTGGTCAGAGGAGGCAAGAGCCGAGCTATGACTCATTTGGAGCCGGCTTGGAGCCGACTATCCTTCAGATGATAGAAATGGGCCTCCTGTTCGCTGGGCCTTGTGGATGTTTACAATTCATCCCCAACAAGGTCTAAAGACATTTGAAACGTAGAAACCCAGGAATTCAGAACAGTGATTCAAGTAAGCAGAATACAAATCTGACGGATTCCTCCTCTAATTTGAAGAAAGAGACGCGATTTTCACAAAATAAAAATTGCAAACCAATACTGTTTCCGTATAAAGTAGCCTAATTTGTTTCCAGCTCAATACAAAACCATAGATTAAGATTTATAGAGGCAGAGGTAGAAACCGAGAACACTGATTCAAGCAAGTAGAAGACAGTCTCAAAGAAAGAAGACTTAGAAAACGCATTACTTTGAACAAAGAGCCGATCTTTAAAACTAAAAAAAATTGCAATTATACTCAAATTCAGACGCCTAATTTTTTCTGCTCATTTCACTGACTAACAAAACTAAGAGAGAGCTTCCATGGTCTAATCATCAATCATCATCAACACGTTATAGAAAGAGAAGGAAGATACTTGATTCGGTCGAACTTGAGACCCATTCTCTTACCACCGTCCTGCCCTGCACAGAGAGAGAGAGAGAGAGAGAGATGGTGTAAGAGAACCAAAGGAAAGGAAGAGAGAGCAATGGAAGGGAACTACAAAACACTGACTGACCTGGGAGAGGATTGAAGTAACCCAAGACCTCGATGTGCTTCCCGTCTCTAGGGGATCTGCTATCAGCTGCCATCACCCGGAAAAATGGTCGATTTTTGCATCCTAGCCTCGATAATCTGAGCCTTACAACCATGTTTCCCCCCAAAGTCCCACAAAAATGATCCGATTTTGGATCAATGCGAGAAAGACAGATAGACTGCGAGAAAGAGAGATAGACTTACGGGGATCTGTTCAGCAGAGAATTTCAGGTGATTTGTATTAAAATGACAAATCCACTGTTATTTAAATATGAATTTTAAAAACTCATTTAAAATCCACTGTTATTGAACTTGACATTTCGTAAAGTACTCTGAAATCTACTGTTATTGAAAATATTTTAAGTTTTGGGATTTTAAAGTTTTGAGGTGATTTTAAGGTGTTTGGGTGGAGTTTCTTAGTTAAAATAAATAAAACTTAAATCCCATTGTTTTAGGTGATATTCTAGAGTAGTTTAACAAAAATCACCTAAATCTCTGCAACTTATTAAAATCATCTAAAACTCCATTAAAAATCAAATCACATCAAATGCTAAATTGAATACATCCCCTTAGATCGATAAGACTTGAGGGTTCAGGGTTTTTCTCTCAGCAGAGTTGGGTTCTCAAAACGCCGTCGTTTTCTTTTACGGAGTTAAATAAGTCAAGAGTGAAAACCGTAGTTTAATTCACGGCGCCGTTAAATAATCATATAACAGGAGGGAGGAGGATTAATAAATGAATGGCGCTCTAAGACATCATTTATATCCCTTGAAATCACTTATATCCCTTACTAATCTGCATATCCTTCATATTCATTAAACCATATACAATTACGAAATTAGCCTCATAGTAAAAAAATAAACAAAACAAAATTAATGAAAATTATTAAAAAAAAACAAACCGAGATGTCTATACCGACCGTACGGTCGACATCGATTGCGTTTGAGGAGATTGCGTTTTGGAAAAGGGAATCTGATCTCGATTGATTGCTACTCCGGCGAACTCCGGCCTCACTCCGATTCGGTCCTCCGTCGTCTTCCGGCGCTGTTTAAGGGTCAAAGAAGTAGGTTTTAGAGGCTCGGTTTTAGGGTTCCAAAGCTCCTCTCTTGAATGAGCTTAGAAACCAGATTGGAATGGATTTAGATGTTGCATCCTGGTATCCGAATCCATTATTAGTTGAATTGAGTAGGAGAATGGTTGTATTGTTCGATTCTAGTGCGCTGAATGTAGATTCAACCTCAAATCAAAACGTGTACGAAAATAGAACTAGAAAAACTAGTATTACCGATGATTATTGTAGAACTAGTAAAACAAGTATAACTTCGAATGTATAATGGGTGGTATTGGCAGGCTACAATGAACCACAACGTCATCATACACTTCAGATGCGAAGGTCGCATGTATTGTTTAGTGTTGAAGCATGCTGCGGAGGAGATAGATCTTTCAATGGTAGAAGAGCGCATATGCAAAAAGGTGGGGCTTGATGAATGTAATGTGAAGTTGAGATTGAGTTACATTCCACTGCTGGTTGGGAGTGACGAGAAATTCGTCATTTGTGATGAGGAGGATCTTTTTGGTTATCTTTTGTCCCTTGATAAAAACAACCGTAGGTGCATTTTGTTGGTGGAGATTATCAAAAGGTTAGAACTCTCAGAGCAACTATCAAGAGCGGGCAAACCAAGTTCAAAACGAAGTTCAAAAGCGGGAAAACAAAATTCTGTAGGTATGAACTATGAGGTGTGCCATTCGAATGATGATGAAATCGGAGATAAAACCATAACTCGATATGGTGGCCACAATCAAGTTGATAAACAACATGAGTAGAGGATTGTGGCGATTGAAGATGGAACCTCCTGTTTTATTGAAAAAATTTACTTTGTTTTATTTGGCTTTGCTTTATTTGTCCTTTAATACCACATAAATTTTTTTGATCAAAAGACTTAAAATAAATACATTGAAAATTTTTACTTTGTTTTATTTGAACTCCTTTGCTTTATTTGTCATTTAGTACCATATAAATACTAGTTTCTAGAATAAAAAATACATAAAATAAATACAAATACTAGTTTCTAAAAAAATTAAAATACTAGTTTCTAGAATAAAAAATAAATACATAAAAATAAATACAAATACTAAATCCATATTTACTTCGGTTCGATTTGGTTTCTAAAATCAAACAAATAAAAAGAAAAAAAAAATAAGTACAAATACTACTATGGATAACTGTTTTCTGTTTTTGTATTACTAGTATGACTTTCTCTAATCGAATTTCGAAATCAAAATTTTTGAAATTGGAAATCAGAATAGGAAATATTATTTTTAGTAGTCGAAAAATGTTATATTCAACAGGAAAAAAATAAAAAATATATTATACTCTGCAATAAAAAAAACAACCCATCACACTACATACACTTTCATAGTCATTTTGTGAAATATGTGATCACTCAATATTAGATTCCATTATAAAATATGTTTTCACACTTTTATTACGTAAAACACCAATATTCATCTTTTCGAATCTTATATTTTATTGTACAACTAAAAAAGTGTTTTATAATTACATGTAATACTAAAATTATTGAAAATCACCGAAAGTACAACTATTTGGTAATTTTGTACAACTACTATCTTGAGTAGAACTACGTGTATATATTAGGCGGGATTTCGAAAAAATTTAGAATTTTTGGCGGACTTTTATGAGTCAAGGCGGGATTTTCGAGGGGAAAATAGATTCCCACTTCCCTTTCTCTTCTCTCTCTCCTCTCTTCTCTCTCTCTTTTCCTCGATTCCTCTCCTTCCTTCTCCTCTCCCAGAGAATCCTCTCCATAGATTCTCCTATCACGAGATCTCCTCCTATCACCTTTCGCAAATGGATCCATGGGTTGAGAATCAGGAAAGGAAGGAGATGAAGAAGATGAAGAAACATTTTGACATGCTTCAGTTTATTTGCGATGCTGAACACGGGATTCCAACTTCGTGCCCATGTGGGGGACGAATCGTCGACGAGGTTTCTACTAATCCAACAGATAAGGATTTTCTACCAGGCCGAAGGTACTTCACTTGCAATGAGTACAAGGTAATTTACATTTTCTCTACTTCCTTAACTTATGCAAAATGTCAAACTGAGTGCAACCATGTGAAACTTGCAGAATGATGAGTTTCACTTCCGTCAACCATGGGTTCTTGGAGTTGAGGAAGAGGTTCGCTCCTTAAGGCAAGATGTGGACAAAATGGCTGAAGAGATGCACAAAATGGCTGAAGAAATTGCTCAGCTTAAGGACCTTCTTACCCGTAAATGAGAAGCCTTATGTTGTTTTGATTGTGTCTTTTGTTTCTGCAATAAGCCTTATGTTAAGATTACTGGTTGTGATGATGTCTCTTTATGTTTTGATTTGTGGAATTGTGTGATGTTGTGTTACAGACTATCTCCTAATTAATGTGATGTTGTGTTAAAGACTATCTCCTAATTAACGTGATGTTGTGTTAAGATTACTGGTTTTCCATAGTAATACCAAAGTTTTCCGTAGTAATACCAAAGGTTTCCGTAGTAATAAGTAATACCAAAGTTTTCCGTAGTAATACCAAAGTTTTCCGTAGTAATACCAATGTATGTTTCATATCATACATAGTTCTCGAACAAAACACTTAAACTTAAAGTACAACACAATAAAGTTTTCCGAAGCATACAACACAATAAAGTAGCTAAACGCATTAATCCAAATTCATCACTTCAAATTCATCCAACTCTTTTCCTTCCCTTCCCCCTGATGCGATCCGGAGGTATGATTTTCACCTTCTTGATCTGATCCGGTACATTCCAAGAAGACATGTCGGGCACAACACAAAGTGTCATGTCATACGCCAAAGCCCACAATTCCGTCCAGTAGTATTTTGAGCACAGCTCATGGATATTAAGGCCGTTGCCATCAACATTCGTAGTGAAATAGATGTAAGCTGCTAGTCCGTACAGGCAAGGAAACTTTTCATAATCCCACACCTTGCAAGTACAAGATTTTTCAACCAAGCTCACCCAAAACATCTTTCCAGCAGTGTCAGTGATCTCGTACTTAAGCTCATAACTATTAAGCTCCCGTACAGATAGCTTTTGTGCAACAGCCCATAGACCGTGCAAGTAGTTCTCAACCAGAGGCACCAGGCTTGTATCGATTGATCTAGAAACAACTTCCTTCCGTTGAGTGAACCAATCAGAGAATTTCCTGACGATACAATCCAGCATTGGTATTAAGGCCCACATCGTTGCCTCTTTAAACACGCTCTTCATTGATTCCACACTGTTGATTGTATCGAAGTTGTACCTGTCACGTGGAAAAAAAACCCTTGCCCATTTGTCCTTTTCAGTATGTTCCTGCACATACTTGTACACAGTAGGATATCTTTTTCAAATGAGTCGTAAGCAGAGTTGAAGTCATCCACCGTGTAATATCTGCCCAACTCCATAAATCTATGCCCGACTATAACCTTGTTGACGTTACCAGGATGCCATTTCACCTTTTCCTTCAAATGCCATAAACAATACCCATGGTGAGCCTCTGGAAACACGCTTCCTATAGCGAAGATCAGGCTCTGATTTCTTTCACTCATGAAAACCAGTTCAGAAGAGTCTGGTATAACACTTTTAAGCATCTCGAAAAACCAAGTCCAACTAGTAAGATTCTCACTATCTAGTACTGCAAACGCAAGTGGATAACTTTGACCATTAGGATCTTGAGCTTCCGCGAAAACTAGAACACCACCATATTTGTTCTTCAGCGATGTCGCATCCACAGCTATCACTTCATAAATGCAAACCCTTCAATGCAAGCTCCCAAAGCTATGAAGAGGTACTTGAATTTACTTGCATCATCCAATTTCACACAAGTTTTTGTTCCTGGATTCACTTGCTTTAACATGTACAAATAGCTATACATCATCTTGTAGCTCTCTTCCGGACTACCAGGTATACCACTTACGTGATTGCTCATTGTATCCTGCCCAAACAAGAACAAACAAAAGAAACTGACAACAATTATCCCAAGTTATCTACAGTTCTATTAGTTGTCCCGAGTTATACAGTTATAATACAATTATATGAACAAGGTCGATATAAGTCAAATGTTAATCTGCCTATACATTCTCCAATTTTACTCCTATACAAATCCAACCATTGAAATGCATATACCAATGCATTTCAATTGCAAATCCATTAGAACCTACTTCCAAAAGAAATCTCAAAGCGGAGACTACAACTTACGGATACGTCAGGTGATTGGTCTAAGCAGACTACAGCGACGGCGATAGAGAAGCGGCGGGAGAGAAGAATGAAGGTCGAGCTGAGCTGGGGGAGAGGCGAAGGAGGAAGAATCGTCTTAGCCTCTTATCATAATTTCGCAAGAGAGATAAGGAAGAAGAAGAAGAGAAGAAAAGAGAGAGAAAGAAGTTGGAAGAGAATTGGAAGTTTCAAGCGATTAGAAATCGCGTTTGATTTTGAGATTTTAGGTTTAGTTGGTTTCTCTGGTTCATCTCGGTTTACCCATTTAAATCGGATGGGTTATTGAATGGGTGGGTTTTACCCAGGTATTATATGTAAATACCGAGACATTGTTCGGTTTCTTCGTAAATCAATCAATTTTTGATTTTAAAATAAATGTTTTATGAAATAAGGTTATAACGGAGAAATCGTCTCCAATGCCCGTGGAAGAAAAATTTAAAGCCATGATATCCTTGTTATAACAAGATTTCATTTTACAATTAAATTTAAATCGAAAAATGAGTGAAATACTAATAAGCCAACAGAAGTGATGATATTTACAAAGGAAACCAGGGTCAAATCCACCCGAGACCCACTCATCCAATGACCCGTCCGATTTATATGGGTAAACCAACTAAACCAACAAAATCCCTAAAAGCAATCGCGATTTCTGATCGAAATCGCTTATCTCACCTCTTTTTTTCTCTTCCTCCTTATCTCTATCGTGAAAGAGAAACTATGACAAGAGGCTAAGACGATTCCTCCTCCTTCGCCTCTCCCCCAGCTCAGCTCGACCTCCACTCTTCTCTCCTGCCGCTTCTCTACCGCCGCCGCCGTTGTCTGCTTAAACCAATCACCTGACCTATCCGTAAGTTGTGGTCTCAGATCTCCGCTTTGAGCTTTCTTTTGGAAGTAGGTTCTAATGGATTTGAAATTGAAATGCATTGGTATATAATGCATTCCAATGGTTGAATGAGAATGTATAGGCAGTAGAATTGGAGAATGTATAGGCATCTCGCTTCTCATTGGACTTAGATCGACCTTGTTCATGATAATTGTAGTATAACTGTATAACTCGGGACAACTAATAGAACTGTGGATAACTTTAACTGTATAACTCGGGACAACTAATAGAACTGTGGATAACTTGGTTTGTTCTGGTTTGGGCAGGATACAATGAGCAATCATGTAAGTGGTATACCTGGTAGTCCGGAAGAGAGCTACAAGATGATGTATAGCTATTTGTACATGTTAAAGCAAGTGAATCCAGGAACAAAAACTTGTGTGAAATTGGAAGATGCAAGTAAATTCAAGTACCTCTTCATAGCTTTGGGAGCTTGCATTGAAGGGTTTGCATTTATGAGGAAAGTGATAGTGGATGCGACATCGCTGAAGAACAAATATGGTGGTGTTCTAGTTTTCGCGGAAGCTCAAGATCCTAATGGTCAAAGTTATCCACTTGCGTTTGCAGTACTAGATAGTGAGAATCTTACTAGTTGGACTTGGTTTTTCGAGATGCTTAAAAGTGTTATACCAGACTCTTCTGAACTGGTTTTCATGAGTGAAAAAAATCAGAGTCTGATCTTCGCTATAGGAAGCGTGTTTCCAGATGCTCACCATGGGCATTGTTTATGGCATTTGAAGGAAAAGGTGAAATGGCATGCTGGTAACGTCAACAAGGTTATAGTCGGGCATAAATTTATGGAGTTGGGCAGATATTACACGGTGGATGACTTCAACTCTGCTTACGACTCATTTGAAAAAAGATATCCTGCTGTGTACAAGTATGTGCAGGAACATACTGAAAAGGACAAATGGGCAAGAGTTTTTTTCCCACGTGACAGGTACAACTTCGATACAATCAACAGTGTGGAATCAATGAAGAGCGTGTTTAAAGAGGCAACGACGTGGGCATTAATACCAATGTTGGATTGTATCATCAGGAAATTCTCTGATTGGTTCACTCAACGGAAGGAAGCTGTTTCTAGATCAATCGATACAAGCCTCGTGCCTTTGGTTGAGAACTACTTGCACGGTCTATGGGGTGTTGCACAAAAGCTATCTGTACGGGAGATTAATAGTTATGAGCTTAAGTACGAGATCACTGACACTGCTGGAAAGATGTTTTGGGCGAGCTTGGTTGAAAAATCTTGTACTTGCAAGGTGTGGGATTATGAAAAGTTTCCTTGCCTGCACGGACTGGCAGCTTACATCTATTTCACTACGAATGTTGATGGCGGCCTTAATATCCATGAGCTGTGCTCAAAATACTACTAGACGGAATTGTGGGCTTTGGCGTATGACAGGACACTTTGTGTTGTGCCCGACATGTCTTCTTGGAATGTACCAGATCAGATTAAGGAGGTGAAGATCATACCTCCGGATCGCATCAGGAGGAAGGGAAGGAAAAGAGTTGGATGAATTTGAAGTGATGAATTTGGAGTGATGAATTTAGCTACTTTATCGTGTTGTATGCTTCGGAAAACTTTATTTTGTTGTATTTTAACTTTAAGTGTTTTGTTCGAGAACTATGGATTACTACGGAAAACTTTGGTATTACTACGGAAAACCTTGGTATGACTACGGAAAACCTTGGACTACGGAAAACCTTGGTATTACTACGGAAAATCTTGGTATTACTACGGAAAACCAGTAATCTTAACACAACATCACATTAATTAGGAGATAGTCTTTAACACAACATCACACAATTCCACAAATCCAAACATAAGGCTTATTGCAGAAACTAAAGGAGATCTCAAACTAAAGACACAAATCCAAACAACATAAGGCTTCTCATTTACGGGTAAGAAGGTCCTTAAGCTGAGCAATTTCTTCAGCCATTTTGTGCATCTCTTCAGCCATTTTGTCCACATCCTGCCTTAAGGAGCGAACCTCTTCCTCAACCCCGAGAACCCATGGTTGACGGAAGTGGAACCCATCATTCTGCAAGTTTCACATGGTTGCACTCAGTTTGACATTTTGCATAAGTTAAGGAAGTAGAGAAAATGTAAATTACCTTGTACTCATTACAAGTGAAGTACCTTCGGCCTGGTAGAAAATCCTTATATGTTGGATTAGTAGAAACCTCGTCGACGATTCGTCCCCCACATGGGCACGAAGTTGGAATCCCGTGTTCAGCATCGCAAATAAACTGAAGCATGTCAAAATGTTTCTTCATCTTCTTCATCTCCTTCCTTTCCTGATTCTCAACCCATGGATCCATTTGTTCACAAAAGGTGATAGAGAGACGAGGGGATTCTCTGGGAGAGGAGAAGGAAGGAGAGGAATCGAGGAAAAGAGAGAGAGAAGAGAGGAGAGAGAGAAGAGAAAGGGAAGTGGGAATCTATTTTCCCCTCGAAAATCCCGCCTTGACTCATAAAAGTCCGCCAAAAATTCTAAATTTTTTTCGAAATCCCGCCTAATATATACACGTAGTTCTACTCAAGATAGTAGTTGTACAAAATTACCAAATAGTTGTACTTTCGGTGATTTTCAATAATTTTAGTATTACATGTAATTATAAAACACTTTTTTAGTTGTACAATAAAATATAAGATCCGAAAAGATGAATATTGGTGTTTTACGTAATAAAAGTGTGAAAACATATTTTATAATGGAATCTAATATTGAGTAATCACATATTTCACAAAATGTCTATGAAAGTGTATGTAGTGTGATGGGTTGTTTTTTTGATTGCAGAGTATAATATATTTTTTTCATGTTGAATATAACATTTTTCGACTACTAAAGATAATATTTCTTATTCTGATTTCCAATTTCAAACATTTTGATTTCGAAATTCGATTAAAGAAAGTCATACTAGTAATACAAAATCAGAAAACAGTTATCCATAGTAGTATTTGTATTTTTATTCTAGAAACTAGTATTTATATTTATTTTTATGTATTTATTTTTTATTCTAGAAATTAGTATTTGTATTTTTCTTAATTTTTTGATTCTAGAAACTAGTATTTATACTAAATGACAAATAAAGCAAAGTCAAATAAAACAAAGTAAAATAAAACAAAGTAAAATTTTTCAATGTATCTATTTTTAAGTCTTTGATAAAAAATATTTATATGGTATTAAAAGACAAATAAAGTAAAGTCAAATAAAACAAAGTAAAACTTTTCAATAAAATAGGAGGTTCCATCTTCAATCGCCACAATCCTCTACTCATATTGTTTATTAACTTGATTGTCGCCACCATATCGAGTTATGGCTTTATCTCCGATTTCATCATCATTCGAATGGCACACCTCATAGTTCATACCTACAGAATTTCGTTTCCCCGCTTTTGAACTTCGTTTTGAACTTGGTTTGCCCGCTCTTGAAAGTTGCTCTGAGAGTTCTAACCTTTCGATGACCTCCACCAACAAAATGCACCTACGGTTGTTTTTATCAAGTGACAAAAGATAACCACAAAGATCCTCCTCATCACAAATGACGAATTTCTCGTCACTCCCAACCAGCAGTGGAATGTAACTCAATTTCAACTTCACATTACATTCATCAAGCCCCACCTTTTTGCATATGTGTGCTTCTACCATTGAAAGATCTATCTCCTCCACAGCATGCTTCAACACTAAACAATACATGCGACCTTCGCATCTGAAGTGTATGATGACGTTGTGGCTCATTGTAGCCTGCCAAAACCATTCAATACCATCCATTATACATTCGAAGTTATACATGTTTTACTAGTTCTACAATAATCATCAGTAATACTAGTTTTTTCTAGTTCTATTGTCGTACCCGTTTTGAATTTGAGGTTGAATCTACATTCAACGCACTAGAATCGAACAATACAACCATTCTCCTACTCAATTCAACTAATAATGGAATCGTATAATAATAGATACCAGGATGCAACATCTAAATCCATTTCAATCTGGTTTCTAAGCTCATTCAAGAGAGGAGCTTTGGAACCCTAAAACCGAGAGCCTCATTCTCCTCTAAAACCTACCTCTTCGACCCTTAAACAGCACCGGAAGACGACGGAGGACCGAATCGGAGTGAGGCCGGAGTTTGCCGGAGTAGCAATCAATCGAGCGATCGGGTTCCCTTTTCCAAAACGCAATCTCCTCAAACCGCAATCGTGCAATCGAGCTGCTGTCCGTACGGTCGGTATAGGAGATCGATATCTCCATCTCATTTCGTCGGTTTGATTTTTTTTTTTTCTAATTTTGATGTTTTCTTTATTCTGAGGCTAATTTCGTAATTTTATATGGTTTAATGAATATGAAGGATATGAAGATTAGTAAGGGATATAAGTGATTTAAATTTCTCTTCCAAGGGTAATGGAGATGATGTCTCGTTATAAAGAGGATATTGTGGTTTTAAAAAGTTGAATCAGGGGCGTTACAGATGATTTCTCTGGCGCTCTCCACCGCAACAAGACTGCCTTTCGCCGGCGACTGTATCGGCACCGGATCAGCTTTCGGTTCGATGGAATCTGCCTTCGCACCAAATTGCTCTTCAGGAGCTTGTTTTTAACAAGAGGTGAGTGAATATCTTCTTCTAGTGTGCTTGATTAAGAATGCTTAATTGAATTGAATAGCTTTATGAACTATTAGGAGTTCTAATCTCTCAATCTAGTATACGTTGAATGCTATGATCCTATTTCTCATGCTATATTTGTGTGTCTCTGGGATGTGAATGACTACGATGATAAATGGTATGGCGAAACAAGCAAATGATCTCGTTAAAAGTGACGCAGTCTGTTGTTGGAACTGAGCTTCAAGTAGATTTAGTGGAAAGGTACTGATATTGAGTTTATTGGGAGTATGGCAGAGGAAGTTCCCAAATTCGTCGAAGCTAATGAAGGTGTAAGTTGTGGAGTCTTGGAGATTAGTAATGAAGATATGGAACTTGTTACTGTCAGCTTTTGACAGATTCTAGTTCTTCAGATGCTTGTAGGAGACCATTTTGCTAGTTGAAAAGCACGAGGACTTCCATGTCTCACAAGAGTTATTGGATAAAAGAGGACAAGGGACTACTGCTAAGAGTACTTATTCTAGTCTGTTTTTCTGGAGTAAAGGAGAATGACCAATCTTCGAAAAAGGTATCCAGAATAAACAAAACTCTGTTGCTCATCATATTATCATCTCCTGTACAAAATCTGACTTGTGTTTTTTTTTCTGCAGATGGCTTCTGGAATTTGCATAAAGAACAGGTCTGTGCCTTCTTAGGAAGCAAATGCTAGAAAGAAGGTAACATATCATCATGGAAATATCTTGCAATCATGGGATAAGATGTTTTGTTTATTGATAAGCTATTTTTCATGCAGGCTAAAAGCTCGGAAGAAAAGAGCGTATATCAGTTGGAGTGAAGAAGTTGAAACTTAGACCGGTAGCTCCGAAACCAAAACCTATAAAATACTACCGATACTATTTCAAGGGACGCTGCCATGAGGTATGCACAAAGGGCTCTGGATTCTACAAGATTCTTTTGGATCTCTTTTTTTTTTTTTTGTTGATGTAAATTTTTTTACCATGTATTGCACAGGGAGACGGATGCAAAATTTCACACGATACAGCTCCGGAAACCAAATCTTTGGTATGGTTTGCTGTTTTAATACATCAATCATTTAGACAAAAGCTGAAATCATATTATGTTTCCTCTCTCTATTCACAATACTCAAGTGTCTCTTTGTTGTTTCAGCCTTGCTGCCACTTTGCAACTCACATGTATGAAAGGAGATGATTGTCCGCACGACCATGAACTCTCCAAATACCCTTGCAACACATTTCATGACCTAAGGTTTCTGCCACAGGGGTGATAGGTGTTAGTTTTTCCCACAAGGTAAAACTAATAACTCTCTGATCTTTCTTCTTTCGAGTCTAATTACATATATATTGATCTTTTAAATCTTAATGTACCAATCTGCACTTAACAACAGGGTACTCTACAAGCTGCTTCAGATATACCGAGTGTAAATGTAATGACCTCATCAACTAACAGTCGCTGCAGCCTCTTCAAATAACAAAACCGTGAGGGAGGCCATACCCAATTACGGCGATTCAAGCAAGAGTTTCAAGCTCACCTCCGTTTTTGAAGCCATCTAGTCAGTCTAATATAAGAAACAAATCTGATACATGCAACACCTCCACAGTTTTTTTTTCTTAGAGAAAACCATCCGTTGCTCCAAAGGGTATGAGTTTTCTCTGTTTAGACAAAACCACACAAGAGGAGGATACCCTAAAAACCGTCTCTTGGTTCCAAGCAAAAGACACATAACTCCGATAAGCAGAGCTTAACGATAGAGGTGGTCTGTTCCTTTGGTGCCTCCAAAAGGAATCAGTTTCTTATCATATGGATTGGAAGAACCAGCAAGTAGTAGAAACGTCAAGACAACTCCTAACTCACTTATTCAGAGTTCTTTAAACTCTGCCATGAAACTTGCTGCAGAATTGGAAATCCGCTAAAGTTGAGAGACTTACATGTGATCATGCAGACGCTGTAAATAAGGGCGACTTTGCAGTTAATACGAGTGTAATCAGAAACTCAGGGAACATATCTTCCATAATTCTTTCATTGTCTAACTTTAGTCATTGCAGAGACTGATTCTTTATTTAAATGTTTCATTTCTTGTGAGAATAGATAAATCAACGGGGTTGTAAATGTGAATGTAAAAAATATACATTGCATTAATCTAATACTCTATAAATTACTCAATGATAAACGGTTTACTGTTAAATGTATTCTCATTTTCTTGTAAGGAAAAAATAAAGATCTTCGATATGAGGATAGTTTTGTTCTTTGACTTAAAAATATGATTGTTGACAAAAAAAAAAGACTTTGAAAATGTGTATCAATTAGAAAAAAAAAAACCTTTTCTATCAACAGTAAAAAAGAACTATAGTCAATAAGTAATAATTTTTACTTGTAGAGTTAATATGACCAAACCAGAAAGTAGGAGCAGAAAGTTTTCTAGCATGTAAATTTCCTTTTTGGTGAATGTTCTGGAAATATAATTTATTTTTACTTTAATAACATAAAAAAGAGACCATACATAATCTGACATGATTGAGTGACCAATTATAACTTCTTATATTTTAAGAGTTTGTAATGATATTAAAATAAATAAAATTTTGAATTTCTTTAAAAAAAATGAATGTCACTGTTTAGAACTTTATAATATCATGCCATGTTTTACAGCATGCCGGTGCACAAAAAAGTCCATACATCATGCCATGTGTTACACTAGTCCGGGAAGACACATGTCCGTGTGGAAACTCGGCTAGTAAAGCATAATGCTATTGCTCGTGTAGATGGATTACTTACGTGATAAAGTTGAATATATATGTGTGTGTGTATATATGTGTGTGTCTGTTATCTTATAATCCAAAATGTCTTTTTTTTTTGTTCAAATAATCCAAAATGTCTTAGCAGTGGAAAAATCATCCTTTTTTAGCAACATAAAAAAAATTATCTAAATTTGGATATGTAGTTAGCATTAGTTTTGACTTTTGAGTAATAATTCAGGAATTTAGGGTATGAAACAAGTAAGCAACTAACAGAGAAACTTTTGATCAAAAAAAAACAACTAACAAGAATCGATACTAGAATGAAAAAACCTGACATTAATAGTCCGAGAACATATCTAAATACAGGGACAAAAATGACAATCTTCTTTTAACATTTACACCCAAAAAAATGACAATCTTTTGAGCTGGTGGGTAGTTTCAACCTGTCTCTTTCTTTCTGAAACATTTTTATAGGGAAAGATATCTCTGTTGTCTGTTGAATTTTACCCCAGAAAAAGATATCTCTATTTTGCCCTAAAAGATCGTATCAAAAATATGACATGTACACGATAGATTAAATGATCAGATGAAACTATTTATAAGTGGATATTACAAGAAACTAGATGGGTTAAGTCGTTTAGTTGCTTAATTTAGGGGGAAAATATGAGGTTTTTTTTCTTATATTGATACTATGACTTAGGGGTATAAAAGAAATATCTTCTCAAGAGTCGTAGCAAAAAAAAAAAATTCTTCTGAAGAGAGCCAATAATATCTTCTGCTCGGTTTTTTAAAATGACATCATTCATTCTTGGAACCGACAAAAAAAGCATATCCTTTAATGCTGATCACATGTTTTTTTAATACGTTAAAACGTTATGATATATTCACAAGAAAACAACAACAACAAAAATCTGGATGAACATCTATATGATTTTTCTTTAACATGCTTAGTAATCTTTTGATAAAACTCTCTGTGTTTATTTTTTTATTTTGTCAAACTCTTTGTGTATATATAAAAAAATATTTATACATCAGTTAACTAGTTTAAATTTCGACAAATCGCATAAGTACTAAGCCCACATAAATCCGACAGATACTCATATTATTATTAAAATACCCCCAAAATATATTAATTCTGGCAAAGTCTACATATATATTCTCATATATATATATATATATATATATATATATATATATATATATATATGTTGATGGGTTTCAGTCAAATCATGACCTTTAACATAACGGTGCATTCTACTTTCTATGAGTTTTCAAATTAGCGTGTTGTGGATAAACTAGTATGTATATAACATACATAAATCAAGTGCGATAAATAAACCATAATATATAATTATATAAATATACTCACCATGCATATAAAACTGATTCAAGATTTTTTTTTTTTTTTATCAACGAAAATTCATTTAATTTTAAAATTGGGTTCAGCCCAGACCCAGATCCATTACAGAAATAAAAGCAGAAGAAGGGTCGCGAAGGACCGCTTTCGTGTATATAAAGATATATATATGTTTCTGAACTTGTTTAGCAGTTAGAGACTTTTAATATATGAAAGACCCGGTTTTATACTGATAAAATTCAAGGGATATACTTTTGTTTGGCTTTTAAAAATATTACGATCAAATTAGAAAGTAGGAACATAAAGTTTCCCAACTGATGAGTTCCTTGTTTGGTAAATGGTTGGCAGTAGTAATATATATATATATATATATGTTGATGGGTTTCAGTAAAATCATGACCTTTAACATAACGGTGCGTTGAGAAGCAAACTCTGATTTTATAATTTATATCGAATTCTCTCTCAGGCACTTTTACCAAGTTCGGTCCTTACCCAGTGGATCCTTAGTGGATCTGTCTAGTTCACTTCCTTTTTGGGCCTCTGTTACCTATTGCAGTCGGAGTTTTTTCGAATTTTCTTCCGTTTCCGGAAATAACCGCTGGATAATAGAAGCTTCTGTTCCTTTATTCAATGGGTTCTTCCCCCGACCCCGTCGGAGGGACAGCCGCCGGCGGCCTTGCTCACCGGAACCAACCTCAGACCCAGCCATGAACCATCTCTTCGACATCCTGCAAACATTATCTCCCTGCCTTATCCAAAGCGAAAGAGAGGGTAGCGGCGCTTGAGTTTTCTTCTCCACCTGCAAAACAACTTTACCACCCCTGTGTGGTTGATTTAGAATTTTTTCACGGTCATAATTTTCAGTCAACGAATAGGAACCGGCGGATACTACGGTGCTGTCTTCACCCAGTTTAAAATCCCCTGCCTTCATCGTGTTTCTTCAAATCTCCTCCAAATGGCTCATAGATTCTCGAGAGCTGAGAAGGGAAAAGGAAGAGAAGAGTTTGGTCCTCCTAGAAAGCCTCTTGTTCGCATCCCTGCATCGGAGGTCCCTGAAGCTGATGTTTCAGACCTTATCGACCGCAACAAGTTTACTCTCATCGGTAGAGTGACAAATCCATCGATCCAGAAAACCAGACCTCTGGTTGACTTCTTCCTTGAACACTGGAATGTGGTTGGGCGTATTACAGGTCGAGACTTGGGTCCCAACCTTTTCCAGTTCGGTTTTGAGACAGAGAAAGATATGCAAACCATTCTATCCAAAGCCCCCTTCCACTTTAAAAGGTGGATGTTGATCCTGCAGAAATGGGAACCTGTTGTGTCGGATAGCTTCCCTTCACGCATATCCTTTTGGGTACAGGTCCATGGTATACCACTACACTACTGGACTGATGGTACTATCAACGCCATTGGTGCTGTACTTGGACCTATTGAGAGCGGGGAAGTGAACAAAGCTAGGCTTCGAGTACAAATAAATGGTTTGAGACCATTAATTATGTGTATGGACCTCGAACTGCCATCGAAGAAGACAGTAGAGATAGTGCTGGAGTATGAGCACTTAGAAAAGCATTGTTTTTTCTGTAAGTCTCTGTCCCATGAAGATGGGGACTGTCCTGCTCGACCTCTAGATAGGACTAACCCGGGAGACAAAAGGCGCCTAGATATCTCTCGTCAAAACACTCTGGAAAGTATTGAGGAAGGAAGGAGAAGGCAAGCTGAAAGGAAATTCACTCGCAACAACGACGGCAATACTCATAACGGAGCTCGCTGGACTAACTACAAGGGACCTGATTCAAGGATCGATGTCTCTGAATCCAGACACCCATCGCGTCAAATGTCTGAAAGAAGCTCAGGATGGGAGGAAAATCGTCGTCGCTATGATGAACGATACAAACCAAGCATGGAAAGATCATTTCCTCGAAGATCCCCGAGCAGAAACTCTCACGACAATGGGCCAACGGGCCATGTCGACAACAACAGTAGAACCTTCTCGAGAGGATCCTCTCAGGCTCAAAAACGGGGAGGAAGAGATACAGATTCTCATGTGAACAAGTCTCCACCGATATCTTCAGACTCAAGGAACCGTAGGGCAATCTTGCCTACTCACCAGGACTCAGAAACAGCTGACAAAGCTACAAGCGAGGACCGCAGACCAGCAAAGGAGAGACTCTCGGTGAATACTCTACGGATTTCCAACTCTAATCAGAGAGATATTACTGAGACGAGTTCCCTCCCGGCTCTGAAGCCTGCTAGATACCCCTCTCAGCTGATAACGACTGTAGCTGCACAACCTGCTCAGATATCGCCTACCTCTGTAATGGTTACAAGACAAAGCAGTCGTTTAGCAGCTCGACTCTCTGATCCTCGTTCGGGAACAGACACAAGTCATGAGCGCCCCTCAGCAAAGGAGAGACTGTCGGTTCAAACTCGCAGAATAAGCAATGAGAGCCAACAAGTTCTCTTCACTAATTTGGAGGAGCCTCAGGATATGGATACCCACATGAATAATGACAAGGTCCTTCCAGAACTCAATCTTGCTACTATTACTCGTCCATCGAGTTCCAATATTTTTGAGATGGGAAGACTAGGCCTCTGTGAACAATCCCCTATTCGTACGCTAAGTGAAGATAGAGTGCATGTGTCCTTACGCCTTGGACCTATTGTCTCAGAGTCGGAGTCTGGGAACTCAGACCTGCATCATCATTCTGATCTCCCTACTCTCTCAAAAGCAGAGGGGAAAAAGAAGATGACAAAAGCTCAAGGGAAGAAGCGCTCAGCTCATACACCACCAAAAGCTGCTAATGCAAAAAAGAGAAGAGTTACGAAGCCTCCTACTCCACCTCGAAGGAAACTTCTTTTGGATGCTATTACGGCTGGAGGACGAGGACTGTCGGGGGTGTCTCGTGGTACACCTAAGCGGCCAAAGATAGTCCCACCTGTGACTAAGAAGGGGAAGGATTTTCAGTCCCCCCAATCTTCTCTTCCTTAGCATGTATTAGCTGGAATTGTCAGGGAGTGGGGTCCCCTTTGACAGTCCAGCGCATCCGGGAGTTCAAAAAACGAATCTCCCCAGCAGTTTTATTCCTGATGGAAACCAAACGACAAGATGAGGATCTCTTCAGACTTTTCAGGAACTCCGAACTCTCGAATCATTTCACAGTGCCGCCAATTGGATTAGCGGGAGGACTATCTCTTTCCTGGAAGGATGATATAGAGGTTGATATTCTTTTCTCTTCTGCTAATATCATTGATACTCGAATAGAGGCTCTTGGCTCTTCTTGTTTTGTCTCGTTTATTTATGGCGCGCCCCAAGCTGCAAACAAACCCGTTTTCTGGAGACAACTAATGGAGTTAGGAGAAGGCAGAGATGACTCTTGGCTTATCACAGGTGACTTCAACGACCTGTTAGATAACTCCGAGAAAGTGGGAGGCCCGGAGAGATGGGAAGGATCTTTTCTCTCGTTTCGAAGCTTTGTAGCACAGATGGGATTATGAGATCTGAAACACTCTGGTAACCACCTATCTTGGAGAGGGACTCGCTATTCGCATTTCATCCAATCGCGTTTGGACCGAGCTATGGCAAACTGTGCTTGGTTTGAACAATTTCCAGCAGGAAAAAGTGAATACCTCCGCTTTGAGGGCTCGGATCACCGTCCGATTGTGGTCCATTTCGATGTCACATGCAGAAGAAATAAAGGCTTGTTCAGATTTGACAGGAGGTTAAAGGACAAGCCTGAAATTCGGCAGTTAGTATCTGAGCACTGGAAGAGCGACCCACTTGAGTCGGTACTCTCAAAAATTGGAAGAATCCGAGTTAACATCATCAAGTGGGTTCGAGACCAGAACGCCAACAGCAACTTGGCCATAAAGAAGACCCAGGAGGAGTTGGAAAAGGCCCTCTCTAGCAACGAACCGGACCAGGAGAAAATAACAACACTCACCGCTACGCTAGAAGCTGCTTACAAGGAGGAAGAACTCTATTGGCGTCAGCGGAGCCGTATCCTCTGGTTACATAGTGGCGACCGTAATACGGGTTTTTTCCATGCAACTACTCGGGGCAGGAGAGCAATCAACAAAATCTCAGTGCTGGAAGATGATGATGGAAAAGCTATTTTTAAGGAAGAAGACATTGTCGGGAACATCAGAAGTTTCTACGAGCAGATCTTTAAGGCTCAAATGAGTGATTCCTCTCCAGTGGTACAGCAAGTTATCTCCCCAACTATTACCACAGAGATGAACCAATCATTAATCGCCCCTCCCTCGGCTTT
This sequence comes from Raphanus raphanistrum x Raphanus sativus, assembly GCA_019705995.1. NCBI lineage: Eukaryota > Viridiplantae > Streptophyta > Magnoliopsida > Brassicales > Brassicaceae > Raphanus > Raphanus raphanistrum x Raphanus sativus. Next base: position 45,476,932 of record CM034043.1, on the reverse strand, counting down.
GGAGATTAAGGACTCTCTCTTCTCGATCCACCCGGATAAAGCTCCGGGACCCGACGGATTCTCAGCCTGCTTTTACCAATCTTTTTGGGATGTTATTGGAGAAGAGGTCACTAAAGATATTCAGGAGTTCTTTGCTACGGGGAGCCTGGATACCCGACAGAATACTACCCATGTCCGTTTAATTCCAAAAGTAACCGGAGCTCGGAAAGTTGCAGAGTATCGTCCCATTGCATTATGCAATACTCACTATAAGATCATCGCGAAGCTCCTTACTCGACGGTTACAGCCTCTACTACCCGAGCTAATCTCCGAACAACAATCATCATTCGTGAAGGGTAGAGCAATCTCGGATAATGTTCTTATTACACATGAAGTCCTCCATTACCTACAGCATTCGGGAGCTACGGTTCGATGCAGTATGGCCATTAAGACGGATATGAGCAAGGCGTATGACCGCATCGAATGGAACTTCCTCAGGAGTGTGCTCAAGCAATTTGGTTTCCATGAAATTTGGATCTCTTGGATTATGGCCTGTGTCACCTCAATGTCTTACTCATACCTGATAAATGGAGCGGCACAAGGCTGTGTCATCCCCTCGAGAGGGATTCGATAAGGAGACCCATTGTCCCTGTATCTCTTCATCATGTGTACGGAGGTTCTATCGGGGCTTTGCAGGAGAGCACAGAGTCGTGGTGACATTATAGGTGTCAAGGTTGCGCGAAACTGTCCAGCCATCACCCATCTCCTCTTTGCGGACGATACAATGTTCTTCTGCAGAACGGACGTAAGGAGTTGTGCAGCTCTGATCGGAATTCTCAAGCAGTACGAGATGATCTCTGGCCAGCGCATAAACCTGGATAAATGATCTATAACCTTTTCAGCTAAAACACCCGGCGAGGCCAAACGAAGGATCAGAGAGCAATTTAACATTCATAATGAGGGGGGGATAGGCAAGTACTTAGGCCTACCTGAACATTTTGGTCGCCGTAAGAGGAATATTTTTGCTGCACTGGTGGATAGATTGCGACAGAGAGCCCATAGCTGGACATCGAGACAGCTCTCCGGGGCGGGGAAAATGGTATTGTTGAAATCTGTTCTGGCAGCCATGCCAACATACTCGATGTCGTGTTTTAAGCTGCCTCAATCTCTAGTCAAGCAACTTCAGTCGGTACTTACGAGATTCTGGTGGGATCTATCCCCTGAGATCCGAAAGATGTGTTGGGTCTCATGGGAAAAACTGTCGATGCCAAAAAACGCTGGAGGACTTGGTTTTCGAGAGATTGCCCAATTCAACGACGCGCTCTTGGCCAAACTCTCTTGGAGGATTCTGAAGAATCCCAACAGTCTGCTAGCGTTGACCCTACTAGGGAAATATTGCCATTCGACCTCCTTCTTGGAAGCCAATACGCCAAACGGTGCTTCACATGGCTGGCGAGGCATTTTGATAGGTCGCGATTTGCTGCTGCAGGGAGTAGGCTGGGCACTGGGTTCAGGTAACTCGGTGAATCTGTGGTGTGAACCATGGCTATCTACAGATTCACCAACAGCTATTATAGGTCCTCCGACTCAGGTATCCCAAAACTGGAAGGTCAGTGAGCTTATGGATCCAGTTTCTGCGGATTGGGACCTGAACAAAATTAGAGATTTAGTACCTCAATATGAGGAGGAGATATGTAAGCTGGTACCTAGCTCCTTTCTACTTGAGGATGAGCGAGTCTGGTTACTCAACACGACGGGTGTCTATACAACAAAGTCAGGATATGCCTTAGCAAAATTGTGCAAAGGCGAGCAGGAAACTCAGAGCTTCAACTGGAAGAAGTGTGTATGGCAAGTGAAGACTTCACCTAAAATCAACCATTTCCTATGGAAGGCAACCTCAAAGGCGATCCCAGTTGGATCTCTGCTTGAGAGTAGAGGTATTGTGGTGTCACCAGTTTGTAAGCGATGTGGTGCTAGAGAGACGGAACTCCATGTTCTTCTCCAATGCCCCTTTGCGGAGCGAGTGTGGGATCTAGTCCCCTGTGTGCATAAACCATCTCTTTTAATCATCACTTCTGTCACGTCCCTACTACAAGAATGTTGCAGAATGATTCCCCTTCCTCCTCTTGGCCTAGGAAATACTCCCTTATATCCCTGGATCCTATGGACCCTGTGGACAAATAGGAATAAGTTGATCTTCGAAGATAAACACTTCTCTGAGGAAAATACGGTGCTTAAAGCAATGCAGGATGCTAGAGCTTGGCATTTGGCGCAACCCGTTGTAGACAAAGTAACATTACCACGTAATGTGGTTCCGGTGTATCATGTTCCCTCTTTAGCTAATTCATATACTTGGTCTGTGTACTCTGATGCAGCTTGGAACGCGTCTACCGGTAACTGTGGGCTTGGGTGGTGTCTTCAAGACGCTAACGCTTGCTGTGCAGAGGAATCTTCATCTCACCGTCGCTCTGTTCCCTCGGCTCTTGTGGCTGAGGCTCTGGCGGTTAAGGCTGCAATCAAGGCAGCTATTGCTTCTCATGTCAGGTGCCTCAACGTGTTCTCTGACTCGAAGGCCCTCATTTTGATCTTGAAAGCTCAGGCGCAAAGTGTGGTCTTGAAAGGGATTTTGCATGATATCAGTATCATGTCTTCCTCTTTCGAATCTATCTCCTTTAATTTCATTCCGCGTTTAGCAAATGTTGTTGCTGATTCTCTAGCTAAATCAGCATTGTACTCTTTTGAACCTGCTTGACTTCCCCTTGTAAGACTGCATTGTGCTCTGTTTCTGGTTTTATTATAAGTAATTTTCGATCAAAAAAAAAACATAACGGTGCGTTCTACTTTCTATGAGTTTTCAAATTAGCGTGTTGTGGATAAACTAGTATGTATATATCTATTCTATTAAAACAGAAGTACAAAATAGAACTTAACCTATTTTCAACAAGTTATTGCATTAATTATCTTTCCATTTTTACTTAATTTAACAATTTCATTAATTGTGTTACCTTAAACATATATCACATCATTAATTATATTACCATAATAATAATACTGTAGATTTTTATTTATCAATTAATCAACATTAACTTTATACCAATTATTAAAATCAAATGTAAAATAACCAGGTTTTGCATATGGTTAAAATTTTGGTTTAGTATGTTTTACTAAAACTTTTTTATTTTAACTTCAATCGGTGAAAACTACACAGTCAATACATAATTTAAAAACATAGTTTATGTGAACAAAATAATAATTTATATCAAAACAATAAAAATGCATTATATTTATTATCACTTATTTTCACTCCATATAAATATTTACTAAATAAAAAAATCTTTCTTTTTACTTAATTTGACAAAAAACATAAAAAGATTTTATAAAAAAAAAATTATTTACAGAATCAGTTAGATATAGACATTCAGATAAGTACATATTTTTTCTTTCGGCATAGTTTATTTTTTTGTTTGAAATTAAGCCCAACTTTGATATTATAAATTTATATGCGGGTTTTGTGTTGAATCCTTTTGAGTCTGAATGAGTTCGATTCTGGTGTATAAAAACATAAAAACAAAATCGAAATAATCAATGTATCTGAAACAGGTTCAGGTATATGTACCAAAAATCCGATATTACCTGATTCAGTCTAGATCTTTTGTATACAATTAATTACATAGCACATCTAAAATATATCACTAATTATAAAAAAAAATATTAATGTATAAAAAGTAATAATGAATACCCGCACGGACGTGCGGGTCAAGCTCTAGTCTATACTATTAAAGCTGAAATACGAAAATCAAATGTTTGGCAACATGGATAAGAAAAAAAAAAATTTGATTAGATACATGGATAACATCTGTAATTATTATTATTACTCATTTTATTAAATAAACATCACATAATTTATTGGGCTGCAATGAAAAAGAAACGATTGCTATGGCCCAAAGTACCATTTTATTTGTTTTGGGGGGTTTTGTATCATTCATTTTTGCTTCTTCTAGGATAATTATTTATACATATATATATTCATGGTTTAAAGGTAATTTGAATAAATCATGTAATATATGTTAATTTTGTTAAAAAATGTTATATCGACTATTGTTAAGAGTTATTAACATTGATGTAGTATCCTCCCAATTAATAATAAAAATATTAACTGAAAAATATATCACTAAATTGTTTAAGGTATATAATTTTATAAAGCTCTTACTAAAATGTTTACTGCTTATAACATTTCACGGACCCCCTGTTACAGAATAAAAATATTAAACAGTATACATCTATATAATTAAAATTCAAATCATTAGATTACAAGTTTAGAAATAGTTATATATATTATAAAAATATAAACCCGCCCAGTCAGGCGGGTCATGATCTAGTATAACTTAAAATCGCATACATAAATCAAGTGCGATAAATAAACCATTATATCTATTTTTTTTTGAGCAACAACAAATAAACCATTATATATAAATATACTCACCATGCATATAAAACTGATCAAGAATTTAAGTAATAAAAGTCGACGATAAAATGAACAGACATCGATAAGATGCTCCTCATGAGTGCATACTTATATAAATGGTGACAGTATACATTATATGGTTGTGCCATATGTGGATAAAAAAAAATTCTTTTCCAAATCGTTTTATTGGACAAACATTTTTTTAGTCATATTTGACTCAGATGACTAAAATGGTTTGAGCCGTTTAGTAGTGTGTTTAGACATAATATGAGCTCCTTTTCGATCAAAAAAAAAAAGACATAATATGAGCTCCTCACTCCTCAGTCCTCAGTTGTTATGAAACATATATATATATATATATATATATAGTTTTATACTGATAAAATTCAAGGGATATACATTTGTTTGGCTTTTAAAAATATTATGATCAAATTAGAAAGTAGGAACATAAAGTTTCCTTACTGATGGAGTTTCTTGTTTGGTGAATGTTTGGAAGTAGTATTATTTATTTTGTAGTTAGCTATGCATAATCTGACGTGATTGATTGACCGATTATAACTTCTCTAAACCGATTTAAAGCTTTTGCAGATAATTGTTTTTTTGAATATATATTACTTTTTGGTCAAACGAATATATATTACTATATCTAACTCATCTAACTTTATATATCAACGTTTTGTTGACAGTCATTGCCATGGTTTAAATACATTTGTCCTTGTGCAGACTCGTGTCAGTAAAGCATTCTTTGCTCTGCTCATGTTAATACATCATATTTACATATTTAAAAGTTAGTGAGTTATTTTATAATCCAGAATGTCTGAGTAGTGAAGAAACTAGATGATGTTAAGTTAAAATTGGAAACGTAACCAGGGGCGGATATACTTGGCTAGAGGGTGGGGCACGTGCCCCATACTAATCTTGTAATTTTTTTGTTTAACATAAGTTTGTGCATGTAAAAAAAAAAAAAAAAAAAAAAAAGTTTGTGCATGTAAACGAGTAAATCTAGCATGTTTGGTTAATTTTGGCTAATGGTGCCACACGCATCCCGTTTGGACATACATTCCTCCCATCTTTTTTGTTTTGTTATTGTCAAATCTAATACATCTAACTACTCATTGTTCTCATATTTTAACTTTATCATTTATTTTTCTATTAAACTTATTAAATTTGTTATATCTGTCTAATTAGTTCAGCTTTGTTGTGTAAATATCAATATTGAATTTCAAAATTCTTATTTTATATCCATTTGTTTCTAAAAATAAATATTTACTATTTGATGCATATTAAAAATATTTTAAAATTTAATAACAAACATATTATTTTGTGATTAACTAATAGTAGTTCAATACATTTTTTCAGATTTTACAATTTATCACTATTTTCTGTCAACATATACCTTTAATAAACATGTAAAATATAATTAGTTAAAATATTGAAAATATAAAATATATATTTTTAAACATTATCTAACGGAAAGATAACTTATTTAGTAAAATATTTATTGTAAACATATTATTATTTGACAATAATATAATAAAATTGAAAAAATATTTTAAATAAATTTTATATACACATTGTGCCCCATATAAAGTATTCTGGGTAACAATTCAGGAATTAAGGTAACAAGAATCGATAATACATAAATAAAGAACAGGCATTGTCGCATTGATAGTTTAATATCCCGGTGAGAGAATATATGTATATGGTCCCATATGGAATAAAGATGATAACTTTTGAGGTGGCAGCTGTAGTTATAATTTGTCTCTTTCTTTCAGTAACATCTTTTATTGGATCACTATATATTGTGCCCTAAACAACATCGTAACGGAACCACGTACTAATAGATTAAATGCTCTTATGAAACTATACATCGATAGTTCATAATAATAATTTATTATATTTAATTAATTGGACATCAATAAGAAAATAAATGGCTGAAGCTGGTATTTAAGCTGAGAATGATAAGAGGTTTTATATTAATATGATTATAAGGGGCATAAAAAGAAAATACATGAATTTTACCAAAAAAGAAAATACCTGAAGATGGCAAGTAAACAAGCATTTTCCTAAATGCAGCTTATAGACTTCTTTTTCTTTAAAAGGTCTGTTTCGAATCAAATTGTTTACTATATTCACAAGTAAATAAGAAGAAACTTGCTGAAAATATTTTGGATTATTTCTTCAATCTAGTTTTTATTGTATTTTTTGGGGAAACTATTTTTGTACGTAAAATTTAAACAAACTCTTTATATATCTTTTGAAAATATTTTAGTTTCTACAAATCTGCGAGTAGCAAATATATCTAAATTTACATATAATGACAGATACCCATTAAATTGTTGAAATACCCAAAAACCTATCATTTGATAGGTTTCAGCAAAATTGTGGACTATCATATAATTCCAATAGTGATTTTATCTTTATTTACGGTAGTACTTTCGTAGATAAGTAATGCTTTTTTTTCTGTTGTCTTTCAAACCAGCATGTTAATTATCGAATGGACGAGCAATAGAGCATGATGTATTTATAAATCAAACGCATAAGTCATGTGCGATAAATGAACCACAATATACAGATAGTCACTACGCATATAAATTGACTCAGGAGTTTATAGTAACAAAAACGAAAATACCAAATGATAAGCATTGATATGGAAAAAAAAAACATTGATATGATACACCCTATGAGAGAATACCTATATTTTATGCATATGGTGACAATACACAGGTCTATGGTTGTACCATATGTAGATAATATGTCCTTTTCTTTTCGAAACAATAATTTCAGAAAAATAATATTTTAACTCATTAATTCTTGTGCCCTATATAACATCGTATCACATGGGACCATCCATGCACATAATAAATTAAAAGATCACATGACAATTTTTTTTTGAGAATTAAGATCACATGACAATTTGTAATGAATTTGTAATGTTATTTTATGATGAAAGGGAATATTAACAACATTAAAGCCATTAAATGAGCTCTTCAGTTGTTATGAAACAAATAAATGTTTCATGAATTTGTTTAGCAATTAGAGACTTTAAATATTTGAAACTCATTCTTATACTGATGGAATTATAGGGATACAAAAGGAAATATCTCATGAAATAGCCATTAATACCTTCCTTTAGGTTTTTGAAAACCCTGAAAAAAACTGACACAGTGCACTGGTTTGGACAGACAGAAAATCATGTTATATATATATTCTTGCTTTTAAATGTGAACCATGCTGTGAATAGGACAAAAAGTTGATGATAGGGTTCTTTCATTAATATTCTACAATTTATCCAGATCTTATTAATTTTGTTCGAAAAACTCCTATGTTAATTTTAAACAAACACTCTCTACATCTTTTTTTTTTTTTGCTAAAATTTGGCAACACTCTCTACATCTTATAAATAATTTTTAACAGATTTTCAAAGTAAACACGAATTATATTAATTAGGGAAGTTGATATTGCGTAATATGTTGATGGGATGGTCATTAAGTGAAATGAATAGTGTTTAAACGGTTAAATTTCGAGTACTAATTAAAATTTAAATGGTGTTGTTAAAAAATATTAAAATTTAAATGGTTAAAATATTCAGCAGAAATTTAAATAGGAAAGTCAGTCTTAAATGACGACCTATAACATGGATGACAAATTTATCATAAATGTATGAATGTTGTACCTATTGATATGTTTGATGCATTCAGATGAAAAAAACGTGAAACAACCTAATCAATAATATTAGTTCTATCATTTTACATTTTTTTGAATTTATAATCTCACCAAATTAAATAGTAGTAGCAGTAAGTATATGCGTCATTAAAATTTTTTGTTACGTATTCTTTAGAGTAATTAAAGATCATACTACATGAATATGTAAAAAAAATACTTGTTGAAGAAAAAAAAACTTTTTTCTTCTTGTATCATGGATGACCCACAGTACAGTGCCACACAGATAAATATATGATACAGTGCAGCGTCACATACTCTCTCTCTCTCGCGTCTATTAACCAGGAGAGAGGATCCCTATTTTCTTTCTCTTCTTTCTCAGAAACCCAGTATTCTCTAGCGAAAATCCTTTTTTCGAACACTCTAGCGAAAAATCCTTGTTTTGATTTCTGATCTTTCTAAGAAAACCATCTCCCACTCTACTTAAGTAAGTATCTTTAGTCCCTTTCTGTTTTTTTCTAAGAACACCAGTGTCATCTCCACTTCAATAAATGTATTTATGTTTTTTCCTTTATTTTCTTGAATTCTCACAAAGTGATTTTCTTCTATTTTATAGAACTCAAAGTCATGTTTATAAGTTTTTGAGAAAACCCACTTATGCTTTGTTTGATTTATGTTCCTCATTTCTTTTCTTGGTTTCTCACAGAGAAAACTGATTTGATTTGGTTTTCTTTTCTTTTTTTTTTTTTAACTCGACGTTAATGTTTAAGGTTTTTTAGAATACCCACTTATGTCTGTTTTCATTTATTTTCTTATATTCTTCTCACCGAAGGAATTGATTTTGTTTTCTTCTCTTTGAACTCAATGTTCATATATAACGGTTCTCAAATTATTATTATTTGTTTGAAGTAGGTCATGGAAGGTGATAATCAACAGTATGGTGGAAGCAAAGACAAAAAATCAAAAGGAGGGAAAAAGAAAACCAAAGTGGAAAGTGTTACTCCAAATACCGTGGTGATTATCTAACACTGTTTTAAACAATCTTTTTCTAGAAATATATATTCTTATTAACATAACAATTTATTTGTATTAAGCGTTTGACTAGCGGTGATCCACACTATCCCCCTGTAAGTGATCATTTTCATTTAATTATATTTTTTTGTTATGTGTTGTAATATTATATTCTTGTACTTTCATTACGCTAATGTTATGCTGTTATTTATCAAAATATATTCGTTCTTAGGATGTTAGAGGTGCTAAACATTACTCAAGAGACTGGAGTAAAACTGAAGGTGCTGTTTATAAGGAGGTCACTAACCAAGGAAATAAGGGTATATATTTTTGATATCATGCTTTAAACATATACGTAATGTCTGTATGTATAAGTATAATAGAGTAAATGAATCATATACATCCCAAATGTTTTAATACTTTTGTTAAACTTTTTTACAGAAACATGTTGGGTTCACAGCACCAACAAATCCCTAGAAGCAAGAGTGAAAATCCAATTTGGCTTGGATATTTCACTGTCCGATAAACACCTTTTCGACGGCATTGAAAAAAAAAAGACCCAAGGAGCTGTCAGGAACTTTGAAGAAATAAGAAGCTTTTTGAAAAATGAAGGTGTAATCCGGAAAGAAGATTGTGAATGTGCAAAGAGGACAAACAAAAAAGATCCATGCGCTAGAAAGATAATGGTAAGATGATTTATATACCTTGAAAATTATGTTTTTTATTTAAATTTCTTTTTGCACATTAAAAGAAATATTTAACCTTTTTTTTTGCTAGAGAAATGAGGTACCTGTTTTAAAGATTGAGGACCTGGTGTTGATTGAAGAGGTCAACGAAGAAGATCTGATCAAATTAGTGGATATTGGTCCTGTAATAGTGAGCATAGAAGCTACAGACGAATTAAGAGGTCATACTGGAGATGTAAGTTATGTATAGTTTAATCAATTGTTCAATCAATATGTTAAACCTTAATAATAATTATGTTTATGTGTATAAAATTTAGGGGATTTACTATGGACCGAAAACGTCTAAGAAGGCTAACGGTGACCACGTGGTTTTACTAGTTGGCTATGACAGCTTGAATGGCAAACACTATTGGATAATACAGAATTCGTGGGGTAGAACTTGGGGAGATGGAGGGTTTGCGAAAATAAGTCGGGCATGTAGCCGTGTTGGCTGCCAAAATCAAAGTCTGTTTTCTGAAGTTGTTTATCCTACGGTAAATATGTTTCTAAAACAAGTGATTCAGTCTTCCATTATTATCCTTGAATATTTTTCTCACTGATCTGAGGTTTGTAACAGGTGTCTACAGTTAAGGGTTTCAAGTGAAGAATCTGGTGTGCAGACACAACAACGACTACTATGGTATTCGTTATTACATCAAAACTCTTTTTTCTGAACGGTATTATCAGTCGGTTTAAAACTATGTTTACTTTTGGTATCTGAGGGACTCTGATCTCCAAATAATGTAAAATACGCAACAACTTTAGTATCATATCAGAAAATTATTTTAACTCTTTTATTCTATTTAAGGATCGTACTATTAGTTCAAAATTGGTTACAACTCTTTGGCTTTTTAGCAAAATTGAATATGTGTTCACTGTAAACGTAAATGGAACATACTAAAAGTTTAATCTGAGTAGTGGAGGTATGATTTTTTGATACATGAAATTCACAAGCGGGAGCAATCCAAAATTTACAAAATTAGAGAGACCAAGAGACTAACGACCCCTTGAACCGAAATAAGAGAGCCCTTCACAACTCTGGTTTAACTTTTGTTATAATGAACGACAAAAGAATTACCTTTTGTCATAATGAAGAAAGAACTAATTTCCAGTTTTCTGTGTATTTGGGCTGCTCCTCAAAAACATTTTAAAATACGTGAATTTAGGTTCGGTTAACTGTTACACATGTCAAACGCACTGGCCACGTCCATCTAGCACACACACCCTGTAGTAAGAATATTTTCTTGATGAAGCCAAATAGAATAATATCAATCTTTTATCTATACTATGTTAATTAAAACTATTTAAAAGTAAATTGGAATGCTTGTTTCAAATTTTATATATAGTGCTCAAAATACAATGTAATTATATATCATTCAACCCTTTGCAGACTTCTTTTCTCTCTCTAAAATTTTCGTTTCGACTTCTCACTAACTCTCCGACGTGAATCGCGCTCTCCGGCCGACGGCGTGGGCTTCCACAGCCACCGTCGGTCCGGTCTCTTTGCTCTATCTTTCTTTTAGCTCTGCGTTTTTTTAATCGGTAAGAGAGGAGCCGTCGGGTTTCTCTTTTTCAATTTTCCGACTCTGGGACGCGGAGGCTTCCAAAGCTTTGTCGTCGCCGGCTTTTGACTCCGGGGAGTGGAGGATTGTTCTACCTCGCGCCGCCGGCTTGTGGAAGGTTTGGTCTTAAACCGTGTGACGGTTTGTAGGATTGTTCTCGTCTTCGTCTTCGTTTCGGTTGTGAAGGATGAGATCTCAATAGATGAGGAAGCTCTCCGATGATCGTGCTAAGGAAGAGAAGGCGGAGAAGGTATGGGTGGAACTTGACAGAGGCGTCGAAGCTTGGGATGAGATCTCGAAACAGATTCGATGAAGCTCTCCGTTCAAACAAGTTCAGATGCAGTTGATGTGTGGCGTTGGCTCCGGTAGGCTCCGGCGAATCGATGATGCCGGTTTGTGGCTTACGGTGGTGCAGCAAAGCGGTGACGGCCGAACGGTGAAGCACGACGCGTGTTTCCTCTTTGTCGAGGTGTTTACACGTGTCTGTGTCGTTTGACGCGTGGGCTGCTTCAATCTCTTGGGTGTCGGTGGATGGGCTTTAGGTCCATTTAGTGTTAAGTGTGTCCACTTTGGTTTATGGGCTTGGTTTGGTTTGTAATGGGCTTCGGCTTTGTTAATTCAGGCTTTGGGCCTTATAATAAATAAATATACTTTAGTGGAAAAAATATATATATATATATATCATTCAACCCTTTGCATTATAACTTAAAACTAGATTTTGATCCGCGCTTCGAAAGCGCGGATATTATTATTCACTTTTGTGAAATATATTATTTGTTTGTATCTATTGAATGTATTTATCTTAGTGAAACTTTCTTTATAATAAATTTGACACACTCTAAAGTGTCTCTGGTAAACTATGTGTTTCTCTGACTTTGTTTTATTCTCTCTACAATCAACATATTTATTTGATTTGTTGTTAAAATAAATGATTTTTAGAACACAACTGTACAATACTTTTATATTAATATTTTGTTTAAATAATGTGACATATTTCTATATTAATTAAATATTTACATTGTAATTTAAAATAAATTTTGACCCGCATGCCCGTGCGGGTGTATATTTCAAAATATATTACTATTCATTTTTCATGTCAATATAAATAATCATATAAGTAATAGTATTTTATATGTACTATCTTATAAATAATCATATATATTATATTCTTAAAGTTTAATGTGAAATATAAAAACGTTAAGTTAACCTCAGTTTAGTTTAGTTTTCGCTTCCGTCTAAGTTAATCAAGTCATATGTAACGATATAACTACCTAATAAAACTATCACACAGACTACTAATAGGTTGGTGATCCTCCAATCAAATTGTAGCTAGAATTCGAACTATGTCCAATCAATCAGTATACTATTTTATACGAAACCTTGAGAAGCAAAGGGATTCCTATAGACCTCGACATATATAAACATAAATCAGAAATTTGAAAGGTAACGAAATTTATAACTGAACCAAAGAAAAAAAAAACTCAAATTAGTCTTTACACATTTTAAAAAACACGACGCAATGTCGCTGATCTCTATAATATTATTTGAGAAGTCAGTTTCCTATGTGTCGCGCTCACGTTAATTCTCACGGTAGTTGATTACATTGATACCCTTAATGAATCAAAAATATAATATTAAATACTATAATTGATTTTTATTCAAATTTCTTTTGTAAAATTTCCAAATAACATATATAATAAAAAGGAAATATTTATAAAGGCTATAAAGTGAATTTAAAAACGAAAATATATGTATAAATAATATGATTTCATTAAAAAGGAAAGCTCACAAAGAGTAATATTGCATTAAAAATATTTTTAAAATAATATAAAATATACTAATAAAATAATTTCTTTATATTTTTCAAAGTAACAGAAATAATTTTTATATTTCTATCTATTTTTTTAGATGATTACATAAAATAATTAAGTAACATAAACTGATATATTGACTAAATCATTTATAATTAGTATTATTGAAATGCTATTTGTATTTCATATATTTTGGTTACTATAATATCTTTCAATTAAAAAAAAATATCTATAAATTATATTTTACTTATATAATATGATTTCTCAGATGCAATCGCAATTTTTCTGCTTATTTTTAAAAGATATAACGAGAAATAAAAGTTAACAATAAACATCTTTTGATCGAATATTTATAAGATATTTTAAAATCACACTATATACTTTAACGAGGTAAATATATTATATTTTATCATTATTAAAATTGTATGTTTATTTAATATTAAATTTGCTTTTAAATTCAATGTTTTTATGTTTGTGTAACTTTTTAATATAGCCATAATCAGAAGACATGAAATTAGTTAGAATTTATAAAAATATTCTTGTTATTATAAATATTGATATGAGTGCATGAGCTTCCAAAAAGGTATGAGAAGTAACTTTCTATATATTATTTTTCTAATATATTTTTAAAAATCAGTATTTAATTTGATATATTTTATGAAAATACATTCACATTTAAACGATAAATAAATTAATTTGACTTGACTTAATTATAATAAAAAAATTATACTTCAGCTTGAATTTGAAAGAATATATGTAAGTTAATACAACATGAGTTACTCGACTAATCCAACTAATTATATCTAAAATCATAGATTAAACTATAATAAGAAAATATAATTTTATACTAATAATAATTTATTTTATAAATATATATTATAGGATACTCAAAACACATTAACAAATGAAAATAAAATATTAACCAACTGTAACAATTTAGTTTTTCGTAAAATTTATATATTCATGCGACTTCAGAATATTATCTTTATATTTATTTACATAATTTTGATTCAAACGCTTTAGTTTATTTTTTATTTCATTCTAAGCACAATATATCTTAAGTTATACATAATCTTCCTAAAATATAATTACATATTTAAGACAACAACCAACCTAAATGTTAATAAGAAAATTAATCAAAATTTTAATATATTTAGAATAAAAGATATTATAGTTGAATTCATAGAAATAGATGCAATCCAATATACCCAAATCATAACTAAATTGACTGTAAAAACAACAAAACCGACTAGATATAATATATCTAAAATCATATGTCTGATTAAAATAATACAATATTATTAATATAAGTTAATTTAAAATTAGAAGTAAATAGCAATCAATTATTATATTATATTTACTTTATAAATATTTATACCCGTGCATGAGCACGGGAAAATCACCTAGTTTTACTACAAGTGCAATGTCGCCATCCTACTTCAACTTTGTTATACTTACATATTATTAGTATATATACGATTTCAATGTATATTTTTAAACAATAAATATATTCCAGTTTTAAAATTGTATACTTGAACCGACCTAAAACCAAGTGGAATTAAACCGAATTTGAACCGGATCTTTACGAGTACTATTTGGATACAATTTTTATACGGGAAAATGTTTATTTTAGCCTCAACTCTACTCGTTGTGTCTATTCCTTTCTTGATTTTATTTTGTAGTAGTGTGTATTTTATACCGAACTTTATAAAAAACTTAAACATGCTACATAAACTTTAAGTGTTGTACATCTTCTTTCTCGAACTTTATATTAGTGCATATTTCATACTAAACTAAGTAAAAATTCAAAAATAATATATGAGTTCTCAAAATCGTACTTATAGAAAAGATAAAAAGCTAGTTCAGGTTATATAACTGATATATCCAAAACTGAGCAATCCTAATACCTGACCTCTCAAGTACACAATCAAAAAAGCTAGTTCCATATGCAATTTAATCTTGAGCCACGTAGGCCAATATTCTCCACTACTATATCATCTGGATATTGCACTACAAGAAAACACAACTATAGCGATGAAATTTAATGAGGAAAAATAATTCTCGTACGTCTACTTTGCGAGTATCTTACGAGGAAAATTAATGTCAACGTTATTTCTTCGTAAGTTAACGAAGAAATCATTTCCTCGTAAAAAGGACGTAAGATAACGTGGTTCTTACAAAGAAAAAGGGTTTCCTCGTAAATTCGACATAACTATAGTGTATACTTTACGAGGAAATATTTTACGTCAATTTAACGACGAATTTCGAGGCCATCGACTTTGTTGTTGTAACATGTTTTCTATTTCGGCTACCTAATTTCATTTAGTAAATTCCTAGTAAAATTACAACTACCAGATTCGAAAATTTTCTATAAATATAAACGTTTGAACATCATTTTAAACACACCAACAAGAAAAAAATAAAAACGTGAAAGAAAAAAAAATGTCGGGCTCTGAGAATATTTTCGAGTAGCAGAGGTGGATGTATATGCACAGAGATGCTAATGGGAGAGTGACGCAATAATACCTTGCAGGGATGGAGACATTTATGTATCAAGCAGATTCCACACCGCTCACCCAAAAAAACGGTAAGATATTTTGTCCTTGCCGGAAATGCAACAATTCGAAATTGGCAAATCGTAAAATGTTTGGAAGCATTTAATAAATAGAGGTTTCACGCTAAATTACTATATCTGGTTTCAACATGGAAAAGGTTATAATTATGATCAAAATAAAGCTAGTAGTAGTAATAGCAATTTTCAGGAAGAACCGGTTGATCATCATTTGCATAATGAACTAGTTACCATCATGAGGAGCAGATGGTAGATTATGATAGGGTTCATGACATGGTAGCTGATGCATTTATAGCTCATGATGAAGATGAAGAACCTAACATAGATGCAAAAAAAGTTTTATGAAATGTTAGATGCTGCGAATCAGCCACTTTACAGTGGTTGTAGAGAAGGTCTCTCTAAATTGTTGTTGCCTGCTAGAATGATGAATATTAAAACTGATCACAATCTACCTGAAAGTTCCATGAATGATTAGGCAGACTTGTTTAAAGAGTATTTGCCAGAAGACAATGTGTCTGCTGATTCTTATTATGAGATTCAGAAATTGGTTCATAGTCTTGGGTTGCCTTCAAATATGATAAATGTTTGCATCGACAATTGCATGAATTACTGGGGAGATGATGAGAAGTTAGAAGAATGTCGATTCTACAAGAAGCGACGATTCAAGCCGCAAGGACAATGACGTAATAGGGTACCGTACCAAATGATGTGGTACCTATCAATTACAGACATATTGAAAAGATTGTACCAATAAGAGCAGACTGTTGGAAAGATGAGATGGTATGCCGAGCATACTCAGACGGATGGTGAGATGAATCATCCATCAGATGCAAGAACCTGGAAACATTTTAACAAAGTACATCCGGAATTCGCTAACAATAGCCGAAATGTGTATCTCGGATTATGCACAAATGGATTTAGTCCATTCGGAATGTTAGAGAGACAACATTCATTATGGCCAGTCTTTCTTACGCCATATAACCTGCCACCGGAGATGTGCATGCAACGGGAATTGCTTTTCTTGACAATATTAATACCTGGTCCAAACCATCCAAAAAGGTCTCTAGATGTTTTCCTACAACCACTAATAAAAGAGTTGAAAGATTTGTGGTCAACAGGGGAGAGGACGTATGACTGCTCAACCAAGACGAATTTTACGATGTGATCGATGCTTTTGTTGACCATAAGTGACTTTTCTGCATATGGAGTGTTGTCTGGATGGACTACACATGGGAAATTAGTTTGTCTATATTGTAATGGAATGACAAATGCGTTTCAACTAAAGAATGGTAGGAATATAAGTTGGTTCGATTGTCACCGTCGATTTCTTCCCATTGGCCATCCATACCGAAAATACAAGAAACTGTTTAGGAAAAAAAGGGTTGTGAGAAACACTGCTCCTCCATATCTAACTGGACATTCTCGCCCAGCCAGGAAGAGAAGGTTTACGAGTCATATACCCCGACCGACCGGACGAAACTTTGTGGTATGTTACATTTTTTTAATTCTTTTAAAATTCTTTTATAGCATTAATAAATAATTTATACTTTAAATATGTTTTTTCGGGTTTGTGGTTGATGGATGTCTTGCTGGGGACGTAACCGAAACGATCAAAAGTTACTTCTCCAAGCCACATCCGAACTGGAAGAAGACGCCGATCTACATCAGAAAGACGTGGTTCAATATGCTGTAAGTTAATATTAATTAATTATATATACTTTATTTTTATTTCATGATTTATACTTTTTTATTTTTTTAAACTAATTTTTAATTTTTTTTTCTACTATAGCAAAAATACCATTGGTCCATGGGGGTCAATGAGAGGGTGAAGAAAGCGTTTTACGCGAAAACACAAGTTCGCTTGTTGGACACGGTCTCCAACTGGAAGGGTGGCTGGATCGTGAAGGGGTATGAATGTGGCAAACCCCCTGAGCTCACCAAGGAGGTGTGGGATGGACTCATCCGTTATTGGCGGGATCCGGACTCCATTAGAGTCGTCAAGGCTTGATCTGCCTCCCGTAACACGGTAGATGAGCAAGGCCACATGCCGATGCTTCACTCTACGTGTCAAAACCCCCCCCCCCCCCCCACACCGGTATCCGTTTTGACGGGACAACTCCCGTCTCTTTTGCAACTTTACGAGAAGACCCACAAGAACAAGGTGGGCCAATTTGTAGATGGCAAGTCCGAAAAAATCTTCAACGACTTGGTTGCTCGAGTTGAAGATCGCCAGACCCAGCTGACCCAGCAGTCCACCAACGGATTACCCGTCACCTCATCCACACTTGAAGTGGATAGGATTTACGAGGAGGTAAATTTTTTAAACTTTTAATTTGTTTTATTATTCATTTCATTTAACTTTAATTTTTTACTAATAACTTTTTTTTTGTTTTTAAGGTTGTCCCTAAGAAAAAGGGACGTACGTTGGGGATCGGTTCCGTCAAAGATGTCCCGAGAGCGACATCGTCTTATGGTCAGAGACGGGATGATGAAGTCACTGAGCTGCGTAACGAGTTGGACTCGACGTGATCTGCGTTCGCAGCTCGTATGGGTGGAGTTGAGGGCTTCTTGGACGTTGTGGCGGCCACAAATCCCGAATGAGAGTCCTTGTTGAGGAACATGCGACGACAACATTCCATTCCAGGCGAGTTATCCGGCACACATGACGAGGCAGATGTAGAGAGGAGGAGTGAGGAATTCTACCTGACGATGAACGATCCTTAGGTTTTTTTCTGTTGGTTGTATTAAAAATTAATATATATATATATATATATATATAAAATATTTTCGTATTGATTGTTATTTTACATTATATTTTTATTAATAAATTATATAATTTTTATTATACTTCTTAATTCTGGAAAATAGAAAATCGAAGTAAATTCGTAGCTATTTTATGTCTACCTTACGTGGAGACTTTACGATGAAATAACGAGGAAACATTTAACGAGGAATTAATATGTGTTTTACGAGGAAATAGTTACGAGGTATTTACGAAGAAAAGGTATACGTGATTTTTACGACGAATTACTTTACTATAACGAATTGCTTTACTTCTTCTTTACGACGAAACGCGTTATTTCATCTTTGCGATGAGATGTTTCCCTCGCATATTTACGACGAATTGGCGAGGAACCATGCCTTATGACGAACGAATAACGACGAAACGTATTTACTCGCTAATTCCTCGTAAAACATGGTGTACGACGAATTCACGACGAATTCCCCATCGTTAATGTTGTGTTTTCTTGTAGTGTTGCCTTGAATTTTGTCTTCTTAGGACCTGAAGCAGCAGTAAATACAAGTGATTACACCTTTTATAAATATGTAATTTAATCTTGTATCCGTACAACATGAATGTAATCTTGTATCAGTTTGTATAATGATATTAATACATGGATAAAAAGTGCAATGAATATGTTTCAAAATGACTCACACATAGGTGTCCACATAACATAAAGATGATAAGATATTTGTAAATTTGACGAGGTGATAAAAATCCAAACACACAAATTTCTCCATGCTCTGCTATCAACACTGGAATATATAAATGATTTATTTTGTTTATGTTTCTTTATCAATATATATATACTGTATACTGTAAGTTTTATGTTTAGGCTTTTGGTTCAGGAAATAGGTTTTATGGTTTAAGATCAGTTCAAATGTGTCGAAAATTATATAAGACAAGAAAAAACTTAGAAGTTTTTGATAATATTTTTGGAAGTTATGGTGTACACATAAACACTGACCTCTATAAATTTCCATGTTTATCAAAATAAAGGATGCCCAAATGTGGACAGTTACCTTTTGTAAATTTTCAAATAACATGAATATAATCTTGATTCTTGTATCAGTTTGTAGAATGATATTTATACATTGATGAAGTGCAATGAATAATGTTTAACCCTAACATGATTCACACCTATGTGTACAAATAGGAGATTTCCAAATTTGACAAGGTAATAAAGAATAATAATTTCTAAAAAGAGTTGAATAAGTGTACATGATAGAATGTGTACATCTGGATTGTAAAGACAGTGTATTTGTGGATAGTAAAATCATGTTTCCCCGTTAAACTTGTGAAATCACATGTTCTCACCAAAATCGCAAAATTAGATTTGTCAAGATCGCACATTATGTTTTTCTGCAAAAAAAATTGTAAAATCAAGTTTTTCTACCAAAAATATAAAATCGTGTTTTCAGTTAAAAACCGCAAAATCATGTTTTCATATACAACCCACAAAATTATGTTTTCTTGTCAAAGCCGCAAAAAAATATTTTCCACCAAAACATTTAAGTTTAGTTTCATGCCACAACAAATAAATTGAGATTTTGAGGGAATATGTGATTGTAATTTTCACGGGTAATTATGATTTTGCGTTTTGGTGGGAAAACATGATTTTTTAGTTGGCGGAAAACATGATCTAGTTTTGGCAGAAAAACTTGATTCTGTGCTTTGAAGAAAAATAGATTTTTTTTGGTTTTGACGAATAATGATTTGTCGTTTTTGATGAGAAAATCCGATTTAGCATTTAGGCGTGAAAACCTAATTTTACGGTTTTGACGAAAAAAGAGATTTGCGATTAATGAGAATTTTGTAGTTTAATTAAACATTAGTTAGATTTTAATTTTGTTGGTTAGGTTGGTCACAGTGGCTAAGAGGAGAGACAATATGTTGAAAGAAGCATAAGTATATTAGTGATACAAAGTTTCTTTGAATGCAACTATTAAGTGTACCTGTAAATATATTCTATCTATATTATTAAAAGAGAAGTACATTTATATATTACCCATTAAATTTCAATTTATTTACATTACAATGTCATTGAAATAATAACCAATCCTAACTTTAACCATTAATTATTTTTCCTAATTTCATACACAATTACCTAAACTGAATTCACAACAATTTCATGATAAATCTTAAACTTAATTAAATATTTCACAATTCAAAATCGATATATTTAGGATCTTCATAATTTGTAAGTCTCAAATAATAAAAACATATCACCTAATAACTTCTAACAGATGTAGAAATAAATCTGGTTTATAATCACTACTTTCACAACATTTAATTTGTTTCAAATTTTCTTAAAAATAATTTCAGTAAATAATAAAAAATATACATGAATTATTATAAACTATTATGAAATATATGATGACATAGTAAAATAAAGAAAATATGATAATATATATATATATATATATATATTTAACAAGCATGATTATATTCTTACACCAAGTAATACCAATTGTTAAATAAATTAATATGAAACAATTAAATAAATTTTAAAATCAATTTAAGCAAGCGTACACAAAAATTAAAAACCATATTTAGGTATCTGTTTTGTAAATTTTAAACACGATACTGTTTTCAAAACTATATAGTTATATTTTTCATTATTTATTAGTAATAAATAAATAATAATAAAAGCCACATAAAATAATTATTTATATAATATGTGAATAAAATATAAATTATTGTGTAAATATATTATTGGTAGTATATTTTCATATAAATAAAATTTCATCAAAATTGAATACAATAAATTTAGGTGACAGTTAAAAACAAAATATAATCACACGATGTAGTAAACATAATTATTATGTATAAAAATGATAAATTAAACAATTATATAATATGTCTAGACTATTAATTTATACAAACAAAATTTTACTTATAAAAGTGAAAATAAATACATGTGCGGTCGCACAAGTTAAAGCTCTAGTTAAATTTTAAAAATGAAATATCTTATATAGAGTAGATAAGCTAATTACTTTGGCTAAAAAAGATAAGAGAGAGCTCTTTAACTTCTATATTGGATGGAGAGTATGGAAAAAGAGAAATAACATTGTTTTCCATCAGAAAAGAGAGCACATAGTCAAAGTAATTCATGATGCAATACGAGATTTGAATCAATGGGACGAAGCGAACAGCTGCTTGAACCAAAGGAGGAACTGGTGCGGATTCAGCAGACTATACCGCCTGGTGCTAAATATTATTGCCAGGTTGATGCTTCTTGGAGAAATGATATGGAAGTGGCAGGTCTTGGTTGGTCCTTACATAGCATGCAAAGCAATCAATTGCTTCAAGGCTCCACCTCCATACAAGCAACAAATACTCCAAGAGAAGCGGAAGCTGAAGCACTACGCATGGCAGTCACTCAAATGCGAGCGCTAGCATTTGATAAAGTACAGTTCATGAGTGACTGTAAGGCTATATTGGATGAGTTGGCTCAGTATATCACATGATCAACTACTCAGAAATTCCATAACACGGAGAGCCTCTCCATGATACAAGACATAGCAAAAGCAGCTAAAGATGCTGACTTTACTTTCTCGTTTATGACTAGGAATAGATTAAGTCTAGTAGATGAACTTGCTAAGAAGGCTAGATGTAATAATCAAAACTATGTAATAACTTGGTTTTAATATAAATACAAATGGGTTGCCAAAAAAGACATAAATATGTTTATATAATATGATTTCATTAAAAATGAAATTTCACAAAATAGAAATATTCCATTTGAAAATATCTCTATAATATTATTTGAGAACTTAGTTTCATATGTGTCGCTTTCACGTTAACGCTCACGATAGTTGATTACGCTGATACCCTTAATGAATTAATATGTTACATTTAAATACTATTGAATTTTTTTAGTTTCCTTTTAAATTCTCCAAATAACATATATAATAAAAAAGAAAAATTTATAAAGCTTAAAAACAAATTTAAAAACGAAAATATATGTTAATATAATATAATTTCATTAAAAAGAAAATTTTACAAAATATAAATATTCCATTTAAAATATTTTTAAATAACATAAAATATACTTTTAAAGTAATAAAAATAATTTTTTCTATCTTTATTTTATTATATTTTTTATATACTGTGATTTCATAAGAAAAAATTCACAATAAACATCTTTTGATCAAGTAACTACAAAATATTTTAAAATAACATAACGCTATATACTTTAATGAGGTAGATATATTATATTTTATCATTATTTTTTTGTTTTTTAATATTAAATGTGCTTTTAAATTTTATGTTTTTATGTTTGAGAAATTTAATATAACCATAATCAAAATACCAAAGGAAAAATGAATTTTTGATTTTTAAAATTGTTTAAAATAAATTTCAGTTTACCATTTAATAAATCTAAGACATAAAATTATAAAGTCAGTTTCCTATGTGTTGCGTTCACGTTAACTCTCACGATGGTTGATTACGATGATACCCTTAGTGAATTAATATGTTACATTTAAATACTATTATTGAATTTTTTTAGTTTCTTTTTAAATTTTCCAAATAACATATATAATAAAAAGAAACATTTATAAAGCTTAAAAACGAAAATATATGTTTATATAATATAATTTCATTAAAAAGGAAATTTCACAAAATAGAAATATTCCATTTAAAAATATTTTTAAATAAAAAAAAATATACTTTTGAAGTAATAAAAATAATTCTTTATATCTATATTTTCTTATATTTTTATATACTGTGATTTAATGAGGTTTAATATTAAAATAACATAACACTATATACTTTATGGTAGATATATTATATTTTATCATTTTTAATATTAAATTTGATTTTATATTTTATGTTTTTATGTTTGAGGAAGTTAATGTAATCATAATCAAAATACCAAAGAAAATCTGAATTTTTATTTTTAAAATTATTAAAATAAATTTCAGTTTACCATTTAATAAATCTAAGACATAAAATTATTTATAATTTATATAATATTTTAATTATTGTAAATATTGATATGTGCTTATGAACTTCCAAAAATGTATTAATTACTTTTGTATGTAACTTCTTATTGATCATTGCTTTATTTTCTAATATTAAAAATAAACATATAATTTGATAAATATTACTAAAATACATGCGCTTTTAAATGATAAAAAATTAATTTGATTTTACTTTATTATAATTAAAATAATTATACTTCAGTTTAAATTTGAAAATATATGTAACTCAATATACTCACAACATGGGTGACTCGGCTAATTCAAATTATATCTACAATCATTCATTTAACTACAATAAGAATACATGATTTATAATTATAATTTATTTTATAAATGAAAATAAAAATATTAACCAACTTTTACGATTTGGTTCTTTTGTAAAAATTATATATATATATGAATGAGACTGTAGAATATTATCATTATATTAATTTATGTAATTTGGAATCAAACACTTTGTTTTTTTAATTCATTTTAAGCACAATATATCTTAAGTTATACATAATCTTCCTCGAATATATTTACATATCTAAGACAACAACAAACATAAAGTCAAATAAGAAAATTAATTATAATTTTAATATATTTTTATTAAAAAATATTAGTTGAATTCAGAGAAATAGATAAAATCTAATATACCCAAATGATAACTAAATCGAATGTAAAACATCCGACTAGAAATAACATATCTAAAAATCATATATCTAATTAAAATAATATAATATTATTAATATAAAGTATGCATACAAATTATAAATTCATTTAAAATTGAAATTAAATAACAATCAATTATTATAGTATATTTAATTTATAAATATGTATACCCGTATATTTAATTTTAATTAACATAAAATATACCTTTAAGTAATAAAATATTTCTTTATATCCATATTTTCTTATATGAAAATATATATTTGTATATAATGTGATTTCATAAAACAAAATTCACGCAGATAATCTTGATATTAGAAAAAGAAATATTATTTCTTTTAAACATTATATTTTAATTGACTAAAATAGTTCATAGTTAGTATTATTAAAATATTTTATTTATTTTTCATTTAATTTACTATAGTATCTTTCAATTACAACAAAAATATATAAATTATATTTTACTTATATAATATGATTTCTAAAATACAATCACAAAATATCTAAACTGCTTAACTTTAAGAGATATTAAAAATAAATTAAAATTAACAATAAGCATCTTTTGATCAAATAACTACAAAATATCTTAAAATAACATAATACTATATACTTTAACAAGGTCGATATTTTATATTTTACCATTATTAAAAAAATTCTTAATATTAAATTCTTTTTAAAATTTTATGTTTTTATGTTTGTGAAAGTTAATATAACTATAATCAAAATACCAAAGAAAATCTGAATTCTCAGTTTTAGGATTATTTAAAATAAATTTCACTTTACCATTTAATAAATATAAGGTATAAAATATTTTAATTATTGTAAATATTGATATGTGTTCATGAGCTTCCAAAAATGTATCTATCTTATTAAAGTAGAAGTACATTTTAGTTTTGTT
This sequence comes from Raphanus raphanistrum x Raphanus sativus, assembly GCA_019705995.1. Lineage (NCBI taxonomy): Eukaryota > Viridiplantae > Streptophyta > Magnoliopsida > Brassicales > Brassicaceae > Raphanus > Raphanus raphanistrum x Raphanus sativus. Next base: position 45,451,825 of record CM034043.1, on the reverse strand, counting down.
TGGCAACATGAATTGCAGAGTTAAAAAATTTAAATGTTAGACAAAGATAACATTTATATTGGGTTGAGCTTATGTTTTTATTTAAATTATTGCTATCGAATTAGGCCACATTATTTAATTTTTTATTATGATATATTTTGATAGCTATATTATTTATTGGATCATTATAATTATTGGTTGTTTATTATAATTATTTTTATTTATAGTTTTTATGTAATACAAAGGTAAATATATTTCTCTCAAACAAGATTTGTTATCCATTAATACGATAGATATGTCATTACTAATTTAAAAAACTATATGGTTACAATATCAAATAAACAATGCAAAAAAAAATATACTAACATTAGTATTTTTTCGTGTTACAAGTACATTAAATACAATAATAATATATGATATCAAAGAACGTGGACCAAGACCATATTTTATAAAATCCAATAATTTCCAATTTGGTATAAGTTGATAATATTTTTACACGTTAAAGTAAATACTCGCCCAGTCGGGCGGGTCAAGATCTAGTTAGTTACTTATATATGTAACTTCTTATTGATCATCGCTTTATTTTCTAATATTTATTTTTTAATCAACATTTAATTTGATAAATATTATGAAAATACATGAACATTTAAAAAATAAACTAATTAATTTGATGTAACTCAATATATACTCACAACATGAGTGATTCGACGAATCCAATTTATATCTAAAATCATACATTTAACTACAATAAGAATATATAATTTATAATAATAATTTATTTTATAAATGTAAATTATAGGATGACTCAAAACATATTAATAAACAAAAATAAAATATTAACCAACTTTACAATTTATTTCTTTCGTAAAGTTACATATATGAATGAGACAATAAAATATTATCATTATATTAATTTATTTAATTTGAAATCGAACATTTTAGTTTATTTTTAATTCATTCTAAGCACGATATATCTTAAATATACATAATATTCTTCAAATATATTTATATATCTAAGACAACAAACAACGTAAATGAAAATAAAAAAAATAATCATATTATATTTAAAATAAAAATATATTAGTTGAAATCAGAGAAATGGATGCAATCTAATATACTTAAATGATAATTAAATTGAATGTAAAATAATAAAACCGACTAGATATAACATATTTAAAATAATGTCTAATTAAAATAATATAAAATTATCAATATAAATTATGCATACAAATTATAAATTAATTTAAAATTAAAATTAAATAACAATCAATTATTATAGTATATTTAATTTGTAAATATTTATATCCGTGAAAGAGTACGGAAAAATCACCTAGTGTTTAGTTATTTTCGGATATCCATTTGGTTTAGATATTATCCGTTCGAGTTTAGATATCCAATCTCTCTAAATTTAATACCGTTCGGGTATTTTACTATTTTTTCTGATTTCGATTTGAATTTTTTGGATACTGAGTTCGGATATAGAGTAAAATGTCACCCCTAATGGCGCCTATAATTCTGCTCTGCGGAGATCCTCTCGGACGTCTCAGTCAGCTCTTCAATCGAGACTCATCTCTCTCACTATATCACCATCTCTCTCGATATTCTGTACCTCTCTTGGGTTTAACTTTTAACCGAAGCCAGCTATTTATTATCAATAAAATAGAAAGTTGGAGCATAAAGTTTTCTTGCTAGTAAATTTCCTTTTTGGTGAATGTTGTGGAAAAACGTGATATTTTACTTCAATAACATTGAAGAATAGACAAGACCATACATACTCTAGCAGTGCTGATTGACCGCTTACAACTTTTGAATCTTTAAAGGATTAAGGATAGCCTCTTGAATCTAATCAAACGGTTTAAACAATTTTCTAATTATATTAAAATTATTTGAATATAAAAGTTATATATTACGAATTATAAATATACGGTTTATTGGCAGTCATGCCATGTATTACATTTGTCCACCTGTCCGTGAAACATATAAAAGTGTTAACACGCAAATGGTTCGGAGAAATAATACAAAAGTGTAACACGTATAAATGGCTCAGATAAACATGTAAGAGTTTAATCCCAGTTGTGGAGATATCATATGATCACAAGAATTTAAAAGCCAACTTCAGTTGATAAAACTAAAAGCCCCCAAAGTATATCAATTTTTACGCGATTGTGCTCCATATCTATTGTTTTCTTATGGTTCCGGTTTTGTGTTAAATTGGTCTGCTCCAATAATTTCTGCAGTTGATATCTTGGCTTTATACGACACTTGAATATGGTTTCACTAGTGTAGAAGGTAAATGGAACATATAAAAGTTTAATCTTAGTCGAATTCTCACCTTACCCAAAAAGGGGATCAATCCACAAATTACATAATTATTCCTCAAACCTCAAACCAAAAGAAATGGTTCTTACACAACATAATTAGAGAGACCAAGAGACCAGCCAACCCTTGAACCGCAATAAAAGACCCCCTTCACCACTCTTGATTAATTTCCAACCCTGGTAGAAAACCAAATACCAAAATCAACAAACTAGTAGAAATATATGTGTAACTTAGACAATCTTTGGTCACTAAGAGGAGGTAACTAGTTAGTTACGGTTATACCATGCTTTCTCTTCTTTGTTCTTTTAATGGACGCTTTCACCGCAATGGAATCTTCATCCTCACATGTTACTGCCAACACAAGTTGAATACGCATCATCACATTCCTCATTACAACAAGAAAAATCAAAGGTCCTTCTGAACTAAAAGAATAACTTGCAAAGTGAACATTTAAACTGATTGTCTTGATTTCTTTTTACTTTAACGCAAGGAAAAAGAAACAAGACAAGCTTCTTCTCCACAGGACAACAACAATAGGGTGTCAGATGATGTCTACTTAACAAAGTGAACATTTTTACTTAAGGCAAGAACAAAGACACAAGTTAACACAAGCTTCTTATTCCTACAAAGTAAAGAACATCCAACTAATTCCAAAGAAAATAATACCTTCTTGGTTGGGTTTAAGCCTGCAGAAGCTGTGAACAATCTCCCTACAGAAAACATGGGTGACCTTAGCTTGAAAGACTTTTGTCTGGTCGCAAGGATCTTTGGCTACAAACGTGATGAAGTAGAACTTTCCGCTGTTCAAGTAAATATTTGTTTTCTCAACCTCAACGAACTCAAAACTAGTCCCCTGATTTCAATCAAAACACAAAAGCAAAACACAAAAGCAAAACCAAATTAAAAAAAATCACAATTCTTGACAAACACTGACTAAAAAAAAAAGACAAACACTGACTAGAAAAAAGTAAACCATCATCACCTCTCTTTTGTTGTAAATCTCAAGGGCTTCTGCAGCCAGTCTACCAAAGTAGACCCTACCGGTATCTGGTTTGCCGAGTGGATAGACTTCATCGAGAAACGCAGGCTGGAAATCGAAAAGGTAACGCAGCTTGGAGAAATCAACATCAAAGCCCTGACTCTTCACGATCTGGTCGTTCATGATACGATACTCCTCCGCTAGTGTGTGATTGTGAATCCGTTCGTCAAGTTTCCCTCGAATCTTCTCCAACAGAAGCTCCGTATCTTCGGGCTCTTTTCCAGGGAAGTACATGGTGCACGCGCTCACACATTTAGGATCCCACGGGTCAGTGATGATCTCGTAATCGATTGTGCTTGATGAAGCCATCACAAACCCTAGTTTCTCAAGTTTGTGTGTGTGTGGGGGGGGGGGGGGGGGATGGTAAAAGACGAATGCTTTTTACTTTTGTCGGGAAGGGAAGCTTTAATACTCCGTCCTCGAAAAGTATTTACATATTTGTTCGCATCTTTCAGTTTATAGCGCTTAAAGCCCACAAATATCAGATCTTTATTCGATTGTGCCCATATGTATTATTATTTTTATTTTAGTCCTCCTCTTTCTTATAGTTTCTCGTTTTTTGTGTGTGTGTACAGTATACTTGTTTATTTTTTGTATTTGGTCAGCTCCTCTTTGGATGATCAGAGAGCGGTGCTTTAACATCTTATTATGCAAAGATTGATGACAAATTTTTTTCAAAAAAAAAAAAAGATTGACGACAAATTGTAATCAAAGGGAATCATCCACATAATTGTTTCTTTTTTTGCAACATGAAAAGGATTCTTCAACTTTAACGTTATATCATTTTTTTTGGTGAAAGTTGGATTATCGTATTTAGATAATCATAAAGATTAAAAAGTATTTAGACAAAACATCAAAGATTATAAAACTGGAAAGTATTTGAAGTTTTAAAGTGTTTTTCTCCAAAATTAAAATTTCAAATTTTACTTCAAAATTATTTGTAATTTATTCTATAATCCTTATATTTGTTATAATTAATAAAGATCCATAATATTTTTATAAATACCTAGAACATACAAAAAACATATTATAACAATACTAATTAAATAAAACCTTACACTACAATATCTTTTATATAATAAAGCGCAAGACACCTGACAAATCAAATATTGACATGTGGAATATGTTTAAAAATAACTAAAATCAACACAAAAAAATATTTTTGATTCTAAATTTTCTCAAGTCCTAATATATAACAAAAATATTTTTCTCCAATCACCAACACCAACATTAAAAATAACCACTATGGATATTTGATATTTTTATCTCTTGTGTTTTTTCATTCTTCATCTCTATGCTTCATTTTCTTCGTTTCTTTATTAAAAAAATTACTGATGCAAAATAAAAATCCATAAATTTGATATTTATTTACTTATATATTCTGACAAAAAAAAAGTCATGATGATAACCTCGCACACTACTTTTTGTGATTTTGTTTGAATGCTATTTGAATACTAAAATTCATTATTTAATATAATAAGTTAATCATTTTCTTTTCCCCTACGTAATAGGGATAGTATACTAATAAAATTATAAATAGAAATACATAACTAAATATTAAAATAAAAGAAAAATATCATATTATTCTCTAAAATTATTTTTGTAATGCTGCATCTTTGGTTACACAAAAATTATTTGGACAATATTTTATAGATTTTGGAGGTTTCTGAGCAAAATTACTAAACCATTAGTGTTGTTGTAATATTTAATTGTATGTAATAATTTTTGTATTCATGTACCTTTTAAAGGTTTTTAATTGAGTTTCTTTTTGTAATATTCTTGTTGTCTAATTCTAGTTTTAGAATAAAATAAACTTATTTTATTTTATTTTAATTTAATTTTATGTGTAAAAATTGAATTTATTAAAAAAATCTGAAATAATTATAAGATATAAAAAATTAAAGATTAAAATGATAAACAAAAAATATTTAGGAATCATAAATATGATGTGTAATTAGTTGTAAGGACTAAAATGCAAATAAAAAGATGAATTTGAAGTTTTGAGTACTGAAACTTCAATTCATAACTCTAAAATTTGAAGTTTTGAAATTTCCTTTTGGAAAGAAAAAAACTCTATACTTAAAATCATAGATTTTCTTTTGGAGATGTTCCTAGTGCACAAATATCAAAAAGTTGCATTTATAAAATTAAAATTTTGAAGATATAACTTTAAAATCATTTAACCAATTATAAAAATATGGTAAAATCTAATTGGTTTCCAATAAAGTTATTGTCAACTTTAAAACCTCAAAACTTTATGTAAATTGAAACAAAATACTTCTTGTAAAACATCATCTATATTGAAAAGTGAGAGTATCAAAATTCAATATCCATCAAAAACAAAACAAATAACAAATACTACACCATGTGTTTCATATTATAAATAGTAATAGAAAAAAAAATTGTTTCAGAATATAAGTTTATTTTTATATTTCAATGCAACTTTGGTAATTATTAAATATTGTATAACCAATAAAATCATACAAGTTTTTAATGATTGGTGTAGTTTTTTAAAGTAGCAAATTTCTTGATATCGATGCTTTTATCTAAAACTACTTATTTTAAAACCAGAGAGAGTATTGCTTTTAAAAACAGATATGGACCTGTTACATTATATATATATATATATATATATATAATTATATAATTTTATATATCTACATAAATTTTATAAAATTTTATTCACTAAATTAGCTATTTTATTATTCAATTTTTGTAAAAGTATGTTACATTTTAAATTTTGTAATGAAATATTTTACATCAATCTTTTTAATTTTTTTAATATTTGTATATTGTTTTGGATCTGATCAGTAAAAATATGGATTTTTGTAGATATCCGGAACATTAGATATCCAAAGAGAATACATATCGAATCGAATAGAAAAATGTAGAGTGGAGAGCATCATGGATTGTTTTTCCTTTTTTGTAGTGGACGAGTTATTTGCAATGGAATCTTCATCATCAAATCTTGATTTCTTTGTAGATTCACTCTTAATCTTCTTGATTTCTTTTAACTCTCTAGAGTTCTTGGAATCGCAATTGATTACATACTGATATGAAAAGCTAAAACCCAAGATGCACTATATAGATGGCATCATCCTGATAAGTCAAATGATGCAAGGGCAGGGAAGCGATTTGCAAGCTCACTCATCGTCCTTTGCTCTCATCTCCTTCTGCTCTATTTTCATAAGTAGCTGTTGATGACCGTTGCTCTATTCTCTTGGGCTGGGCTGCTTACTTGTGGGTTTGAATTAATGCACCCGGATTTAATTTTCAACCTTGGTGGAAAATCAAAGACCAAAATCAACAAACGAGTTCTAGAAGAAATATGTGCAACTTAGTAATTGAAAAGAAATACTCTTTTGTCACAATGAAGAGATACTAGTTAGTTATACCATGTTTTCTTTTCTTTTTTCTTGAAATGGACGCTTTCTTTGCGAAGGACTCTCATCATCACATGTTACAGCCTTACAGGCAACACAAATTGAACGCATTATTATATTACTCGTTACAACTATAAGAACACTTCTAAACTAAAAATTGCAAAGTGAACATAGTGTCTTGATTTAAAATTGTAATACAGACGCATTCAGGCTAAAAGTTTAAACCAAGATGAACTACATAGATGGAACCATCCTTGATAAATCAAATGAAGCAAGGGCAGAGAACCGATTCGTAAGCTCACTAAACGTCCTTTGCTCCTTCTCATCTCCTTGTGCTCTGTTTTCATAAGTAGCTGTTGATGACGGATGTTCTTTGCTCTTGGGCTGGGCTGCTAGCGTATCACCGAGGACCAAATCATCAACTTGTGGGTCTGAATGAATAAACCTTCGTTTAATTTTCAACCCTGGTAGAACTCAAAATACCAAAATCAACAAACTAGTAGAAATAGATATGTAATTTCGAAATTGAAAAGAGATACTCTTTTTGTCATGAAGAAGAGAGTTATACCATGCTTTCTCTTCTTTTTTCTTGTAATGGGCGCCTTCTTTGCAATGGACTTTTCATCATCACATGTTACTGCCAACACAAGTTGAATACACAATTATGTTTCTTTATCACAACAACATGAACAATCAAAAGGTCCTTCTACACTAGAAAAATATATAACTTGCAAAGTGAACATTAAAACTAACTGTCTTAATTTCTACTCAAGGCAAGGACAAAGACATAAGGTGGTACTCAACAAAGTAAAGAAAATCCAACTAATTCCATGAAAAAAAAATACCTGGTTGATTTGGTTTAAGCCTGCAGAAGCTGTGTACAATCTCCCTACAGAACACATGGATGACCTTAGCTTGAAACACTTTTGTCTGGTCAAGCGGATCTTTGGCTACAAACGTGATGAAGTAGACCTCTCCGCTGTTGGAGTAAATATTTGCTTTCTCAACCTCAACGAACTCAAAACCAGTCCCCTGATTTCAAAATCACACACAGATCAAAATTCAAATTTCAAAAAAAAAAATCGAGTAAACAGGAGATCATCATCACCTCTGTTTTGTTGTAGATCTCAACGGCTTCCGCAGAGAGTCTACCGAAAAAGTCCCTGCCGGTGTCGGTATCGATATCATCGAGAAACGCAGGCTGGAAATCGAAAAGGTAACGCAACTTGAGAAAATCAACATCAAAGCCCTGTGACTTGACGATCTGGTCGTTGATGATACGTTGCTCCTCAGCTTGTGTGTGATTGTGGATCCGTCTGTCACGTTTCCCACGAATCTTCTCCAACAGAAGCTTCGTACCCTCGGGCTCTTGTCCAGGGACATACATGCAGCACGCTCTCACACATTTAGGATCCCACGGGTCAGTGATGATCTCGTAATCTGAGGAAGCCATCACAAACCCTAGTTTCTCAAGTTTGTGGGGGTTAAAAGACAACTTGTAAAAAGAAGCTTTTAAACCACTTCGTTTCGCTCCTCCAATTATTTTTCTTTTGCGTTTAATAACACTAAAGCCCACAAAGTATGGTATCTATATGGTCGCATGCATGGTCCAATTAGAGGAGTGGAAGCATGTTGTTGAAGATGATTGTATTCGTCTCCAATATCCTTTAAACCGACTATTATAACCCAAGAAGACATAAGGCAATGATCTTGGAACAAACTTATTTGCTGTATAATCTCGTAGAGAAGGAAAGCACGAGCATCCAAAAGATCTTAGAGCAGTGTATACTAGAGCCTTCTAAAGTAACTTCTGATGTGGACTCATGTTTTGTTTTTCCAGAGATGATGTAGGCAGAAGATTGATGAGGTAGCTTACTATCAAAGAGCATGGGGACAGCGAACATTGTGATGTGCATATGTTTTCTCTCAGCAAGTTCGCTTTATGCTTATCTTGGCTTTTTAGGACACTTGAATATGGTTTCACTAGTGTAAAACGTAAATGAATTATATATAAGTTTAATCTTAGCTGGGGAGATACATCATACATGGAATTCTCAAACTTTAACCCTCCCCAAAAGGGGGAGTAATCCAGAAATTACATAATTATTCCTCAAACCTTATAACAAAAGAAATGGCTATTACACAACACAATTAGAGAGACCAAGAGACCACCCAAACGAGTAGAAATATATGTGTAACTTAGGGATTGAAAAGAAATAATGTATTTGTCATAAAGAAGAGATACTAGTTAGTTATACCATGCTTTCTCTTCGTTTTTCTTGTAATGGACGCTTCCTTCGCAAAGGACTCTTCATCAACACATGTTACTGCCAACACAAGTTGAATACGCATCACTATATTTCTCATTACAACAAGAAGAACAATCAAAAGTTCTTCTACAGTAAAAGTATAACTTGCAAAGTGAACATTTAAACTGATTGTCTTGATTTTCTACTTATAAAGCAAGGACAAAGACATAAGTTACACAAGCGTCTTCGTATTCTCCCCACGAGACCACAACAATATACTATAACAAAGTAAAGAAAATCCAACTAATTCCCAAAAAAAAAAAAACAATACCTTTGTTGATTGGGTTTAAGCCTGCAGAAGCTGTGTACAATCTCTCTACAGAAAACATGAATGATCTTAGCTTGAAACACTTTTGTCTGGTTCCAAGGATCTTTGGCTACAAATGTGATGAAGAAGACCTCTCCGCTATTCGAGTAAATATTTGCTTTCTCAACCTCAACGAACTCAAAACCAGTCCCCTGATTTCAAAACACACACACACAGACACCAAATCAAAATTCACAACTATTTGACAAACACTAAACCAAAGAGTAAAAAAATAATTAAACCGGAGATCACCACCTCTCTTTTGTTGTAGATCTCAATGGCTTCCACAGAGAGTCTACCGAAATAGTCTCTGCCGGTATCGGTATCGCTATCATCGAGAAACGCAGGCTGAAAATTGAAAAGGTAACGCAGCTTGGAGAAATCGACATCAAAGCCCTGTGACTTGACGATCTGTTCGTTGATGATACGATAGTCGTCAGCTAGTGTGTGATTGTGAATCCGTTCGTCAAGTTTCCCTCGAATCTTCTCCAACAGAAGCTCCGTATCTTCGGGCTCTTTTCCAGGGAAATACATGCAGCACGCCCTCACACATTTAGGATCCCACGGGTCAGTGATGATCTCGTAATCTGAGGAAGCCATCACAAACCCTAGTTTCTCAAGTTTGTGTGGGGGTTAAAAGACATACTTGTAAAAGAAGCTTTAGTAACACTTGGCTCCTCCAATACTTTTTATTTTCCGTTTAAGAGCATGATTATTGCAAAGGTTCTTAACAAAAGTCCTTAATACACATATATGTATATATATGTATATGTATATATTATATATGCGTATGTAATTGTTTGGTAAGGACTTTACGGAAACCGAAACCGAAAGTTCCTTAATTAAGAAACTTTTGGTTTCGGTTTCCGTAAAGTCCTTACCAAACAATTACATACGCATATATAATATATACATATACATATATATACATATATGTGTGTTAAGGACTTTTGTTAAGAACCTTTGCAATAATCATGCTTTAACACTAAAGCCCCCAAAGTATGATATCTTTATGACATTGTGCCCCATATGATTTAGGTCCGGGCATCTGGGTCCTCGGGTCGGGTTCGAGTCGGGTCTTTTCGGGTCCAAATTTTTCGAGTCCTGGAAATTTAAACCCATATAGTTACCTGTAATTTTCCGGCTCGGTTCCGGGTTAAGTCTTGTCGGGTCCGGATCTATAATTTCAATACCTGTAAAATACCCGTAAATTTTTGGGTCTTTATCGGATCTGATCGGATTTGAATATTTAGAATCTGAAAATTACATGACATACCTAAACAGCTAAACTCACTCAAATTTAATTAATATGTGTCATGTATATCTAGATATTGACAAAATAACTTAAATTAAATTATTAATAATTAACATAAAACATTTTTAAACTCTAAATTTTATATTTTAAAGTTTTATATTATTTTAAAATATTACAAAATAATAATAAATATTGTTAACAAAAGATGTTTCAATTAAACAAAAAATAATATATATATATATATATATATATATAACAAAACACAAAAAGTCATAGTTTTGAATATACATGTTTTTAATATATATATATATAACAGAACACAAAAAGTCATAGTTTTGAATATACATGTTTTTAAGTTGGGTATAAATCGGTTCTTGTCAGATCAGGTCTATTCATGTCGGGTTTTTTTAGGTCTGGATCTATTCGAATCCAGGTCTATTAGAGTAAAAGAAATTTAGATCGAAAAGGTACTTGTAAACTTTCGGTTCGGGTTCGGGTCGGATATTTTCGAACCGGTTCTGGGTCGGATTTTCGGATCCAGGTTAAAATGCCCAGGACTATTATGATTATTGTTTTCTTATTTTAGTATGCTCCTCAAAAACGTTTTGACCAAGTCCTAAAGAATTACACATTTTAGATGGGTTTAACAAAAGCCCATTAAAGTTATGAGAGAAGGCCCAAAACATCCAAACCTCCTCTCGTCTCCGTCTCCGTCGTCGTTGCCTCCTTTTCCTCCGTCAAATCATCCCCCTCTCTCTCGGTAACACGAGACACTACTACTACTACTAATGGCGCCCAGAATCCTACTCTCCGGAGATCCTCTCGGACGTCTCAATCAGCTCTTCAAGAGAGTCCAATCGGTCTCTCTCATACTCTCTCCCTCTCTATCTATCTCCCTAGGGTTTTAATCGAAATCCAAAATTTATTTCGCAGGTTAGCAAATCCGCAGGTCCATTCGATGCACTAATCTGCGTCGGCCAGTTCTTCCCCGATTCACCGGAGCTTCTAGAAGAGTTTCTCGACTACGTCGAAGGCCGAGCTCAAGTCCCGATTCCCACTTACTTCACCGGAGACTACGGCGTCTCCGCTCCCAAAATCCTCTCCGCGGCCTCGAAGAAAGCTGAGAATCAAGGGTTTAAGATGGACGGGCTCGTGGTGTCACACAACTTGTTTTGGTTAAGAGGAAGTGGGAAGTTCACTCTTCATGGTAAAACAGTGTTTTTTTTTGATATTTTGATAAAAAAGAATCAAATCTTGTTTGCTGATGTGGATTTTGGTTATGTGTGTTTAGGTTTGTCTGTTGCTTACTTATCTGGTAGGGAGTCGTTATCTGATGGTGGTCAGTTTGGGAAGTACAGTGAAGATGATGTTGATGCTCTTCGTGCACTTGCTGATGATTCTGGAGTTGTTGATTTGTTTTTGACATATCCTTTTTTGAACTGTGGATTGATTGGATTGGTGTCTTTTATGTTCATGTTTTTTTATTAATTGTTGTTCCTTAATTTAGTTTATTTACTAATGAATGGCCTGCGGGGGTTACGAACAGAGCTGCGGAGTCTGATATTCCAGCAGATGTTTCTGATTCGTCTTGTTGTGATTCCAATGTTTCTGAATTGGTAAAGGAAGTTAAACCTCGGTAAGTGTTCTTTTCGAACTTTTTTGTTATTGATATGTTTTGGAACTTATTTATTGTTTATGTTTGTGTGTTTGTGGTAGTTATCACATTGCAGGTTCGATGGGGGTGTTTTATGCTCGTGAACCTTACCTAAATGTTGATTCTAGCCATGTAACTCGCTTTCTTGGCCTTGCTCAAGTTGGTAACAAAAACAAACAGGTATGTTCTTCCATAGCTAAACGTCACACGAGCTTAGTATGTCATTATTTTTTGTCTCTAGATTTTGGTTTGGTCACTTGCCTCCGGAGTTTTCCTGACAATGCTATCATTTCAATTGGTATTCTATTATTGTATGCATGGTTCCTCCTAGATACATACGTTCTGAACGAAGAGTCTTTATGATGATTTCTTTTATGTGTTTTCTGCGGGGGTTTCGTTAGCATTGATACTCCTTTTTTTCCTCTTATGTAGAAATTTCTTCATGCACTTTCTCCCACACCAACATCTACCATGTCACCATCAGAGCTTAGTGCAAAGCCTCCAAACACTACACTATGCCCCTATACGTTACGAGAGGGAGCTGCTGAATCGAAGAAGAGATCAAACGACGATGCCTCTGATTCACAGTATTGGAGGTACGATGTCTCGAAGCGGCAAAAGAATGGATCTGACGGGGAAAAGCTATGTTTCAAATTTGTATGCTCAGGGTCCTGTCCTCGTGGAGAAAGTTGCCATTTCCAACACAACGCTGAGGCAAGAGAACAGTGTCGTAGAGGTGTTTGTCTTGATCTTATTATCAAAGGTAAGTGTGAAAAGGGCCCAGAGTGCAGCTACAAGCACGAGTTTCAAGATTTGAGTGTACAAAGGAAGCCCAAATCTGAAAATGCTAACAGGTATAATACTGATTTAGCTTCTGACCTCTTTTCTTGCCAAAATAAATGTCATTTTGATTATAGGCTGAGAAAGTAATTGTTTTTTTTTCAAAATTTGTTTCTCTCAGGTCTAAAGAATGCTGGTTTTGTCTATCAAGCCCGAGTGTGGAGTCACATTTGATCGTCAGTGTTGGGGAAAGTTTTTATTGTGCTCTACCCAAAGGTTCACTAGTCGACGACCACGTATTGATAATCCCAATAGAACATTTGCCCAATACTCTGGCTTTGTCCCCTGAGGCTGAATCAGAGCTCAGTAGGTACCAAAATGGTCTGAGAAATTGTTATAAGAGCCAAGGAAACGATGCAGTTTTCTTTGAACTGGTCTCTAAACGAGTTTCTCATGCTAACCTTCAGGTAAGAAAAGTTTCAATTGCAAATTAGGTAGATCTTTAGGGTTGTAAAGTTGCTAACATTAGTTCGATTTATTATATTTTCTGTAGGTTGTTCCTGTACCATCATCCAGAGCTCGTCTTCTTCCTAATATATTTAGCCTAGCTGCTGAAAAACTGGGTTTTAAGCTTGTGACAGAAAAGTGTAAGCTACATCTCCTGTTGTTTCTCTTCTCTATCTTATCGAATCATTGGACCTTATTTTTCATAACTCAAATTATACCTACGTTCTTCTTTTCCATTTTGAGTTCTTGTACTAAATTATGTTGTCTTTACCGCAGTTACTGATAGTTCGGAGGGCAGAAAGTATCTGCAGAAGGAATACGATGCAGCGTTGGGTCTCTTCTATGTGGAACTTCCTGATGGAACTGTGTTATCACACACCCTGGAAGAGAACGAAGTATTCCCCGCACAATTTGGACGTGAGGTAAACTATTTTATGCAGTACCAGGCAACTGTGATTATGATACTTAATTAATTTCTCGATTTCCTTAGATTAAATCTTCCACTTGCTGTCAACTTATGTTAATGATCGATCATCCACAAGAGACATTGCATGACTAGGCCATATTATTTTAGTTTTGTATTCAGTTAGATAGATAATATTCATGGTGCAGACAGGATTATCCGGTATATTTTGTTGTCTGGATAATGAATTTGGGTTTTACAGGTCCTAGCAGGGTTGCTAAAGATACCAGATAGAGCAGACTGGAGAAACTGTAAGATTAGCCAAGAAGAGGAGGCAAAGCTGGTTGAAGAATTCAAGAAACAATTTCAAGAATTTGACCCTTGTCAGTAACCTTACTGAATTATATGTTATTATCTTATGAGCATCAATCAAGCTTAACTCAGTGTCCAGTGCACTCAGGTATTCTGCTGCTGCTCCGGCATAGTACCAAAATTCTAAGATCTTCCATCATGTTTCAATAAATATGTTTCCTGCTAACCGCCTTTGCTTCACTTTTTCAGTAGGTCGGGAGCTGAATCATGAGATGCCATCGTCATTGAAAGGGCTCCATGTATGTTTAGAAACAGGTTCCTAAACAGTGTAGTTTTTTCTTGTATACATTTTCGTTGATATATTACTTTTTTTAGAAGAGAATGATCACCGCAGAAGCATGTGCTTGACCTTTTTTTCACCTAAACTAGTCATTGTCCTTGGTCCCCTTTTATTTTTCTTGTTGGTTGGTTAAAACAAAGTACCTTTTTTTTTTCTACTTTACTGTAATCTCTATCATTATTATCCAAGATGGTGTTAAAAATGAAGCTCTTTAATAGAGAGTATAAACAAATAACCAGTTAGTATCTGATTAATTCTGGTTTCATCTGTAAATCAATAATAACTTGGTGAAACCACAGAAAAAACTTTGTGAAACCGGGTTTAGTAATTAGAACAGTGAAAGTGAAGCTGGTTTTAGTGAATCGGATTCAAGCTCTGCATATGAAGTATGGTACCTTGACATGAGATTGGCCAACACATGGCAAAAGAAGAGAGAAACATCATCTTTAAGGTGTGGCTCAAGTAGTGTTGCAGCTTTAGCAAAAGAGTAAAGGAAACAAAGGAAAAGCTTCACCAACTGGTAGTAACCAAACCCTCCTATAAAGGGTTCATAGATTCTGTCTAGTACGCACATGGCTCTTACCTTCTCATTCCTTTAAATGTGAAAGTGAAATTTTGATGGTCCCATCCCATGTAATTGCATATCAACTACTATATAACTTTCTGGTAATGTATCTTAATTGCATCTTTTTATATTAGATTAGCTTACGCAGATTTGAGTCTCTGTCTCTTTAAATGCATCAACTACCTTTTGTGAGAGGGAACAAAATGCATCAACCACCATTTAATTTTTCATTAATTTAGGTTAACTGCATCTTCTTAGATTAATTAATATTTTTTGTTTTTAAGTTTTTTTTTGGAAATTCTGAATATTAAATAAAATGGCATTGGCACCTAGGCACCAGCACTACTACCTGTACTGTACCGACTCCTTAGTCGGGTCCAGTTCAGAGTAGAATATTTATTTAAATCGGTGGGTTTATAGTAATTAAATTGTCACGAGTCTCGACAAGTTTTTTTCGGACCATCTGACGACCATTCGGAAAGATCGCACTGTGCCTAATCCCTAGACTATATTTGAGAAGTGATTTTGCCACATGTCCTCTCTACAATCAGTTTCACACAAAAAACTATGACATGTCTACTAAAATTGATGACATGGCTTCCAAAAAATATGACATGGATTATTTCATTTAATGTTGATTTATATTTTTGGTAAACTTTTTAGAATATGGTAATAACTCATACCTTACATTTAATATTGATATTTATTTTTGGTAAACTTCTTTAAATATGATAATATCACATACATCATCTATAAAATAAATATATTCATATATAACATTAAAATTTCGAAATTATATTTTATTTTATTTTCTATAATTATATAATTTATATTACTAAATCTTTAAAAAATTGCTACAATTTTGTTTAAAAATTTTGATTTCTAATCGTAAAATCATTAGATTCTTATAAATCTACAGATTCTATAAATATTGTTAGTTCAAATTTTTAATAACTATACAATATATTTTTAAATAAAAAATATTTTATCTTAATTTAATATTTAAATAAATAAAATCTATATTTAAATATCGGTAAAAATAATAAAATCTATAATATTTAATAAACCTTCTACAATCAGTTTCACAAAAAAAATATGACATGGCTACTAAAATTTATGACATGGTTTCCGAAAAATATGACATGGATTATTTCATTTAATGTTGATTTATATTTTTGATAAACTTTTTAGAATATGGTAATAACTCATACCTTACATTTAATATTGATATTTATTTCTGGTAAACTTCTTTAAATATGGTAATATCACAAACATCATCTATAAAATAAATATATTCATATATAACATTAAAATTTCGAAATTATATTATATTTTATTTTCTATAATTACACAATTTGTATTACTAAATCTTTAAAAATTGCTACAATTTTAAAAAGAATTGATTTCTAATCGTAAAATCATTATATTCTTATATATCTACAGATTCTATAAATATTGTTAGTTCAAATTTTTGATAATTATACAATATATTTTTAAACAAAAAAAATCATTTTATCTTAATTTAATATTTAAATAAATAAAATCCATATTTAAATATCGGTAAAAATAATAAAATCTATAATATTTAATAAACCTTATTTTAAATATAAATTAAATTTTGAAAACAATTTTACTGCACATGGTGCAGGAAAACACCTAGTATTATTTTATATAGAGAGGCTATAATTATTAGATATATTAGATTTCTACATTAATCTATACATTTGACCATTCTATTACACTCTTTTATAAACTTCATTTTTTGTTAAGCGTGGGGATTTTGATATTGACTTCGATTTTTGTTCGGCTCAAAATCTTCTTCGACTTAAATATGTTTGACTCTTTTATATGTATGATTCGAATAATATGTATGTTTGAACAGTAGAGAAACAAAGACTTGACGTCATTGTCTGCGATCACTTGCTTAAAAATAAACGACAAATCCCCAACTCAAATCAGATCGTATGGATTGCATTTGTCCCCACACAAGACACCAAAACTACGATCTGCATTTCTCGCCACTCCTTGCAATACTACTATTATTCTTATGGTTTTATTGTTAGTTGGGTGAATGATGAACCGCTGGATTTTTTGTCGGTGCGTTGAAATATAGTATTGTTATGAAAGATTATTTTTATTGTTATGAAAATAATGGGTTAATCCAGATTGCAGTTTTGTTTTATTACGTTTTAATAGTCTTTAACTAGTGACAACGGAACTGATTCTTTCACAACGTGTTTTGCGATGTTTTTTTGGGTTGTTGATTAATTCGCTTGGTTTACTCGTCTGCCTTATGAATGCAATCTCTTGATTAACATATTCAGCCCCGTTCTTGTGTATTGATTATATAATAGACCACGACTTATACAGTATATGCTTTTACGATATGCAATTTTTTCCTTATCTTTTGTATTATTAACCCCATTGTTTCTTTCGAGTCTGAACTTAATTTTGTACCCAAAAAAGTTTGAACTCAATTTTAATTTTTGAGCTTCATACTGTTATATATCTAAGTAAATGTGTGCAGTAATTTATATAAACCAGTGCAATTGTTTACATGAACAATTGCAACTATATAATGAAACTTTACAACCTTTGGTGATTAACCATATTGATAATTGCAGTTTTTGGTGATTAACCCTTGCAATTTTTTACTAATCATTGTAACTCTTCGTTAATTTTTGTATTTTTTTATTTAACCGTTGCAACTACTAGTTGCAACGTTAATTCTTTGCTCTCTCTATAAAAGGAAGTGTAGACATTTGCAATAAAGATAGAAAAATAAAATCTAAATCGTAGAAAGTAATTGTAGTTTTAGAGAGAGAAAAATAAAGAAAAAAGATTCATTGTTAGAGATTAACAAAGATCTTTTAAGAAATACATATAAGCATTAAAGCTCTTTTTGTTTATCTTATATATTAGTCTAAAACAAGAGTGAGACTTTGATTGTCTTATCCTACAAAGGGATTCCGTGTAAACCCAATACTTAGAATAGAGTCGAAATACTCTTTAAGGATCAGAGTATATAATTCACAACTTTTCGAGTTACAACCTAATATAACCAACAATCTTAAAGAATATTTTCTTGTGAATTATGGCTGGTGTATCGGTGCGAGAGATCACATCAAAGTTTGAAAAGTTAGATAAGTTTGAGAGAGTATATTTCAGGAGATGGAAAAAGAAAATACATTTTGTCCTCACAAATTTGAACGTTAGTCTATGTTCTAAGCATGCCTATGTCTACTGCACTGGAGAATGCTGAGAATGAATCTTTGGATGAGACAATGAAACAACTTAAAAAAGGTGCTCAAGTATTTGAAAGGAACCATTATTTATAGTTTGTCATATGTTAGATTTCTTTCGGTGCTAGAAAGATATTGATATGCAAGTTGGATTACCAACATAGAAGATCATTCTTCTACAAGTGGTTGGGTGTTTTTGCTTGAGAGAGGTGCCATTATGTGGGTTTCTAAGAAGCAAACTTGCATTACAAGTTTGACTATAGAGTTAAAATTTGTAGCATTAGTAGTTGCTGATAAAGAAGCAAAGTGGCTAAGAAATTTAGTGTATGAGATTCCATTATGGTCGAAACCAATATCAAAAATTTCTATCCATTGTGATAGTCAAGCTACATTGGCTAAAGCCTATATCCAAGTGTATAATGGTAAGTCTAGACACCTTGGCGTTAAACATAGCACAATATGGATCTGATCACTCACGGGGTGATAGCAATAGAGTTTGTTCGGTTTCAACAAAATTTAGCTAATCATTGACAAAATATTAGTTAGAGACTTAGTGATTAAGTTGGTGGGATGTGTTTAAAGTTCATTTGAACTCTTTAATTGTGGAATACCCGATTCCTTTCTAATATGACGTTAGAAGATGAGTTCAATGTGGAAAACCTACGCTTAAAAATTGAAGCACATTTTTATCATCATAAGATATGTGCTTAGACATGCATGAAAAGGTTAGGGAAATATTATTCTTAGTAAATACTTTGAAAAGTATATTTGCAAGTTCATGACTGAAAGTATTTACCTATATGAATGTGAAGTGATGCCACTTCAATAAGTTGAGACTTGGCTTTGTATGCGCTAGTAAATGGATAGGGACACATGGCTTATAATAGTGTTAAGTATAAACACTTAGAGTAGTGTAGAAATACATGTGTGTATTATCTTCATGTATCCAAAATAGATTGAAGGATTTCATCTGTAAGACATTTTTTGGAATGTATAGTACTAAGATAAAAATTCAATTCTTCGAATTTTTTCATTTATGCATGAGTTTGATATATATTATTTATTTAATGAATCTCTGATTACACTTATATAAAGGAGAATTGTTATATATTTAAATGAATGAGTACAATATTTCATATGAACTATTGCAATTGTTTTTATGAACAATTGCAACTATATAATGAAACTTTGCAACCATTGATGATTATAATCTTTGGTGATTAACCATATTGATAATTACAATTTTTGGTGATTAGCCATTGCAATTTTTACTAACCACTGAAACTCTTCGTTTAACTTTTGCAGTTTTTGGTTTAATCATTGTAATTATTGGTTGCAACTTTTCATTTTCTATCAAATGAAATGTAGGGATTAGTAAATGAAGATAGAAAATCAGAAACTAATAATATAAAGTAACAGTAATTAGAGAAAGAGAAAAATATTTATTGTTTAAAAATCATCAAATATCTTTGAAGAAAGATACACTAAAAACTATTTTTACCTTTGTATTTTATCTTAGAACAACAGTATGATTTTGATTGTTTTATTCTATAAAAAGATTTTGTGTAATCCAAAATCTGAAATAAGATTAAATAATTTTTTAAAAAGTGTGGTGATTCACTCATTATTAAGTATATAATTCACAAATTTTTGGGCTACAACCCAGTATAACCAACACACAGCATATAATTCTATAAAACTCCGTCTCTTTTATGTATTTCATTTTATATATTAGTATCTCAAGGTGCTTTCAGTCTTGAAGACTTAATTAATAGTTTAGTACTATGCATTCTCAATTATTTTTTTCCCAAGACGCCATCAACCTGACCAGTGTGTACATACACTTTTGTTATTGGTCAACATTTGATCAATTTAGTTTTGGACCTAATTTTTGACATGTTTGCATTTTAGTTCTGGACTGCACAGCGTAATCGAATGACATCAGCTTCTATATGTTTTGCGTCGGTGCTTTTGCGGTGTCTATCAGTTAAAGTGAATTGTTGCTATCGGTTTCCATATGTTTTTTTTATCTTTCTTTCTTTCCTCTTTTTTTTAAATGTCCCAAAGCAAACATAGTAAGATATGAAAACAACGCTGTGGAAGGAATGAAAAACAAACAAAACAAGAATATACGAAACTGATGATACCCTGAAATCAAGATGGATTGTCTATATGTTACTTGAAATTGGAATAAACATACATATATATGAAGTTACGTTACGGTTGTAGACTATTATAGTATGCCACACCTAAATGTGATAAACGTCAAATCGGTTTTAAAAGGTAATCCAAACCTAACTTTTCTTTCTTTTAGTGATGGTTGGATTAACAAGAAAGGATCGATCGGATTAATTTGTCTCCTTATTGGATTCCTTTTTATCTAGATCCAACAAATTCACAATAAAAACAAATTTCAATCGATTCTACCACTTGGTTTTTTCGACCACGGGAATTGGTTATTATGAAAACCTAGACTTCATATGCATAATCACATAATACCTGTACATTTTGAGGGTGATGACTTATGACATCAAGAGATAATGGAATATAAAATTAGCTATGGAATTTACCCTATTTTTATAACAGTTTAATAACTACTATTGAATTTAATACTTTCCTAATAAATGCAATACTTTATTTATTGATTTACTTAACCTCATTCTTATTGCATCTGTTATAAAAATTGGAACTTGAAATTTTCTTCCAATTGGATATGTCTACCGTTTGGTTTATAATTTAAAACGGAGACAACTTCTACTGTTTTATAAAAAAAGAAACATGATTTACACGATACAAAAATGATAAATATATGAAATATGCATTTATTGTATGTAGTTAAAATGTCTCAAAAGTGACAAATAAGTATACTAAAAGGTGTTGGTTAGCTGTGTAAATCTAATTGACAACCTTTCCCTTTTTATTAATAAACAAAAATGGTGGTTGGTTAAGCAATCTTGAAGATTAAAATACGTAAAACAAAAAGAATTTGCAAGTTTTCAACTAATAATTTTACTTTTTTTTGTCTCACTACCACTATAGATTTTAAACATAAAACATTAAAAACACTATGTAGTCACAAATTTATAAACGCTTCTACACACTTTCTCAAACAAATGAATTTTACCAAAACAAAACTAGATATCTTATATGTGTAGGGAATCTATTGAGTATTGAGTCGATTGGCACTGACTAGAAAAAAAAAAACAGAACTATAATATTAAATACACATTCTTCAACTTAAACGGAGAAAAAGGGAAAATATACAAATGGTTCAAAAACCCCACTAGGCTCTCTCAGACACGGAGGCTGGTTTCCTCCATTGACACTATCCCACTACCTTCAAGATCCCACCTTCTATGTTAAATCTAAACTCTCTCTCTCTCTCTCTCTCTCTCTCTCGACCAATTAGGAGCAGAAACAAATTAACAAAAAGAAACGTTTCTGTTCAAAGATTAATTGCATCCCTTTTGATTTCTACCGTTGTTCTTAAACCAAACTCGTTTCTGTTTTATTAATTCCTTTCCTTTGTGAGCATTAAAAGAAGAAAAAAAAAATATCATTACTTTGCTTCTTTCTCACTGTTACTTTCTCTTCTCTCTCTCTCTGTATCCCTCTTCTTGCGTTTGAAGCCATTTCTGTCCTTCTGCCACTTCGGTTTCTCTCTCTCTCAGGTTTAAAACTTGGAGCTTAAGATTACCCACAACAAAACAAAAGACCTTCCTCGTGATCATCGGAGGAAGCTGATCTCTTCTATGGAATGGAGACTTTGGTGTTCCTCCTAAAGATCTGTCTAGTTTCGTCGGTTTTAGTTGCTGCTTCTTCCTCAGGTATGTTTAATTTTTATTTACCCCTAAGTTAGAAAAAAACAATCATTTTTTCCATTGGTTGATCAATTGGCATCAGACCCATATATGGATCAATTTACTATGTTTGGTTTTTGTATATATTAAAAATGAGCGTGCAATAACTCCACTAGTGTTAAATGTTGTTTTAGATTCAAAGGAAGAACGAAATTAAAAAATAATTTGTTTTTTTTTTGTGAGTTTCCGTCGATGAATATTAATTTCTGGAGATTTTCTTTTTTTTTAAAAAAAAATATCGTGAAATACTTCTTTTTGGATGTAAAGTACTCGAGTCAAAATCCAAGTTGTTGACGCAATCCTTTTTTTTTTAACTTTTCTCTATTCAGAAAATAGAATTGATTTTTTATTACAAAAGATGTTTGATTTTGTTTTGTGATCTGTTGAATTGTTAGCTTCAGGGTTGGATTTGTTACCTCCGTTATCATCACCACCTTCCCCCTTACCTGAATCTTATTCAAAAGGGTTTGGTCAAGCACCGATCAGTCCGCCTGAGTCACACACATCCAGCAGCAATGCGCTACCGTCTAGTCCTCCTATAGCTGACGTGGCAGCTCCTCCGCCTTCTCTTCCTCCTATAGCTGACGTGGTAGATCCTCCACCGTCGGGTGGGCCTGTTGCCTCTGTTCCTAATGCTCCAGGTAATGGAATTCTCTCACAGACAATTATTCGAACACTTGGCGGGCACTCTTGGGAAATAGAGTAGAATTGTGTATTGAAAAAAAATATATTCAATTTTGTGGTGGGTATTCCTCCTCAGCTCCTGCTAAGATACCCGTGAAGGATTTGCCGGGGAAATCTCCTCCGGTCCAACTTGTTATCACACCGGTTGCTTCACCACCAAGAGATGCACCAAAAGAGCCTCCTTTCCCTAGAAGAGTATCTCCAGGTATGTCAATCTTTTAGCTTGCACTGTTCTTTAGTTTGCATCAATCCTTAGATCTTTAACTTGTAATACGTTGTAATTTGTATAATTTTGAATATTTGTCTTTCACTATTCCGTTGTTTGCATCAGTTAACATGTAATGCTCTGTAATCTGTAGGCCCGGTTTCATCCCCTGTTTCGGACATTACACCAATTCCATCAGTGCCTCTGCCTCCGCCTATACCAAGCCTTGCACCTCCTAAAAATGCTTCCAACACTCACAAGCCTATTTCTCCTGGTATAGTAGTACTTACCATGTTTTGCTCACTCCTTGCTCGATATATGTTTGGCTTCTTTTTCTTTTTGCTTAGACATAAACTCATTTGTGGTCTCTGAATCTGAATCCAGTTGCATCTCCCCCAACAATATCCACTGACATTTCACCACCAGTCCATCCTGTCATACCAAAGTTACCCTCTACTTCACCTGGTATGAAATTACTTACTCTGTATTTATTCTTCTCCTTTTGTGTTGTTGTCTGTGTTTATTCTCTGATATATCTCTCGAACTGTGCAGTACCCACCTCGAGTCCAACAAGAAAACCGCCAATTACACACCCGGTTTTCCCAATCGAGTCTCCTGCCGACTCACCAGGTTAGCTCAGCTTTCTGATTGTTTTTTATACATAAGTAACCAAAATTATCAATATTTCCTCTTCTTCTCCAGATCATCCACCGCCCAGCGATAATGGAGATGGCATCAAAAGTCCGGTTGCTGCACCGTCAAATGAAGCTTCTAAACCCTTACCTGTCTTTCCACATAAAGGTTTATTTTCTTAGGGTATCATTCATATAAGTTACTACTGTTATTTCCGGTATCAAGAAGATTAGAAGACTAAATTCATTTTTAATTACTTTGCAGCTTCTCCTCCTCCTTCCATAGCTCCCTCATCCCCGAAATTTAACGGGAACTCTCATCATGTATCTCCATTTATTACAACCCCACCGCCAGATTCTACTCCCAGTAACGTACACCGCTCATCATCTCCTCCTCCACCTTCATATCATAGACATCATCAAGAGAGAAAGAAGATCACAAATAGTCCAGCTCCTTCACCACCACCACCACCACCAACACATCTCTTATCTCCAAAGAAGCCAAAGCGTAACGGTTTCAACTTTACGATAACACTTGATATACTTTGATTGGTCAGTCATCACTCTTATCATGATCTTTATTCTCTCTTCTTTTTATGTTTTGTTGTTATAGGTTCAGTGTCTCCTCTTCCATCACCACACAATCCTCGTTCTCCTCCAGTTCGTTCTTCTTTGATTTCTCCTGCTCACCCTCCAATCTCTTCCTCAATGGATCATATCTCCATAGCTCCAGCACCTTCTCCTACCCAAGGTTTGAGTCCTTCACTCATACAATAGGAAAAATCTGCTTTTACCCCTTTGCCTGATGTGAAAAATCCTAAAACTCTGTTTATTTCTCCTAAAGTTCTCCCTCTCAGGTCCACTTCAAGACCTTCAAAGTCTCGCAAGTTCCCACTCCCTCCGCCTCTTCAAGCATTTCCTCCTCCTCCCCCTAACTCAGGTCAGACATTCTTTTCAGTTATTTTGAGATGAACAAGTTCTTGTTCTGGTCTAAAACCACTTTTTATCTGCAGCAGATTGTTCATCAACCGTTTGCTTGGAACCGTACACGAACACACCTCCTGGATCTCCATGTGGCTGCGTCTGGCCTATCCAAGTTGAGCTTCGGCTAAGCATGGCCCTCTACGACTTCTTCCCCATGGTTTCAGAATTCGCTCGGGAAGTAAGCGCTGGAGTGTTCATGAAACAGAGCCAAGTCCGTATAATGGGAGCTAACGCAGCAAGCGAACAGCCAGATAAATCTATTGTTCTTGTCGACTTAGTCCCACTCGGAGATAAGTTCGATAACATGACAGCAATGCTTACTTACCAGAGATTCTGGAGTAAAAAAGTACAAATCTTTTGCCAGTACGACGTGATTTACGTCCGTTATCCCGGTTTACCTGCTTCTCCGCCGGTTTCCGGTATGACCGTTATAGATCAAGGACCTTACCCCGGTGATAACAACGGTAGAGCTATGAAGCCACTCGGAGTTGATGTTCCTAAGAAGACGCGCAAGAAAGAGCTCACCGGTGAAACTATTGCTGTGATTGTTTTGTCAGCTGCTGCTTTTATTGGTTTATGCTTCGTCATTGTTTGGTTCTTGCTTTTCCGGCGAAGAAGAGATCAGAGGCTGTCTAAAAGAGCAACACATGCTCAACCTTCACTGCCTTCCCTGGCGAAACCATCAGGTTCTGCAAGATCTTTAACCGGAAGCAGGCTTAGCTCAACTTCACTGTCCTTTGCGTCAAGCATTGCTCCGTTCACACTCTCTGCCAAGACGTTCACCGCAAGCGAAATAGTGAAAGCAACAAAAAACTTTGCGGAGTCTAGGGTTCTTGGTGAAGGCGGGTTTGGACGGGTCTACGAAGGTCTTTTCGATGATGGGACTAAAGTAGCAGTTAAAGTGTTGAAGAGAGATGACCAGCAAGGTGGGAGAGAGTTCTTGGCTGAAGTTGAAATGCTCAGCCGTCTTCATCACAGAAACTTAGTGAATCTGATTGGTATCTGTATCGAAGATCGTAACCGTTCCTTGGTTTATGAACTTATACCAAACGGCAGCGTTGAATCTCACCTCCACGGTGTTGATAAAGAGGCTTCGCCTTTAGATTGGGATGCTCGGTTGAAGATAGCTCTTGGTGCAGCCCGTGGATTAGCGTATTTACACGAAGACTCGAGCCCTAGAGTCATACACAGAGACTTCAAGTCTAGTAACATCTTGCTTGAGCACGACTTCACTCCTAAAGTCTCTGACTTTGGACTGGCTCGAAACGCACTTGATGATGAAGATAACAGACATATCTCTACACGTGTAATGGGAACGTTCGGGTATGTGGCGCCAGAGTACGCAATGACAGGTCATCTTTTGGTGAAGAGTGATGTGTACAGCTACGGAGTTGTGCTTCTGGAGCTACTCACGGGGAGGAAACCAGTGGATATGACGCAGCCACCAGGTCAAGAGAACTTAGTTTCGTGGACTAGGTCTCTTCTCACGAGCAGAGAAGGGCTTGAAGCTATTATAGACCAGTCTTTAGGACAACCCGAGATTCCTTTCGATAGCATAGCTAAAGTCGCTGCGATAGCTTCGATGTGCGTTCAACCTGAAGTATCGCACCGTCCTTTCATGGGAGAGGTAGTGCAAGCTTTGAAACTTGTGTGCAACGAATGCGACGAAGCTAAGGAGCTCAACTCTGTAGCTTCGCTTACGCAAGATGAGAATCGAGCTGAGAGCTCTTGTGGCGGCGAAGGCTCGGGGAGGATGGCTAGGTATCCGTTGCTACCGAGTTACGACTCTGAGCCTGACACGGAGAGAGGGATTTCTGTGTCGGAGATGTTCACTGGTTCAGGGAGGTTAGAGAGACAGTCTAACTCGGGTCCCTTGGCTTCAGGTCGAGGCAAGAGGTTCTGGCAGAAGATGAGGAGGTTATCGACGGGAAGCTTGAGCGAGCACGGGTCAGCATCGCTCATGTTACGATCTGGTTCGCGTTGAAAGATCGTTTCCGGTTACAGAACATTGGGGGTTTCTGATTTGCCCTAAGTTAAGAAAAGGAAAAGGAAAGAGAGTGTCTTGTGATACAAGCAAGCAACTCTTTACCTTTTGGATACCGGTTAAGGAACAGATTGGAAGAGATCATTCCCGGTTAATTAGTCATATTTGTATCTTTAGACGAAACAAGAGATTCTGTTTGATCTAATTTCAATGTACATATCACGTTAAAGGCACAAAGGCATCACTGGCTTTGGTTTTTTTTTTGGGTAAATCAAGATGGCTCGTAACGTTAAATGGGCCGTAGGCTCATAAAGAAGTTGGCACGTCTCTGTGTATTTCAGTAACTCGACAACTCTGTTAACTTTCTCCTATTTCTTTTTCATTTTTCTCTAGAGTTTTAAAGTACTCACCGACCACATTCCTCTATTTGGTAACTCCTCGTAAAATTTTCAACACTTTTTCCTGGATTTTATTTTCTTCTTATATAGTAATGTATAAAAAAAAAATCAACGCTTGAATTATGAAACAGTTACATCGTTTAGCAGTACAAAAGCCGACATAAAAAAAGTCAAATGATCTCTTCATGAGTTGTTTTATCCAAAGAAAAGTTGACACGTGTTTTTTGACTTTCAATTGCTTGGTGAACTAACAAAACAACATAATCATATATCATCAAAACGTCAAACGTGTAACATATTTCAACAAAAGAAGCGTTTATACTTTATACAGACAGCTCTGATAATTGATTTTGATTTAGACATAATTTCATACTCATTTTGGACCCACTTACAAACCAGATCTATACTATTATTTGCGAAATGATTTTTCGCAATGCAGCCCCCATGTTAAAAGTTAGAGTAGTTAATATCGATACTAGATTAGATGCTAGGTAATTATAAAACATTGATACTAGATTAGATCGCGACACATGACAGTTATATATTTAACATTGTGACATGTGTTAATCTATTTCATAATTAAAAGTATATATATTTAGATTATAACAAAAATGAATTTTGTTAACAAGTAATTATAAATATTATTTAATAGTAATTTTCCATTTTAAAATCCTAACCAAAAAATAATTGCAAAAGATTATTTGATAATAATTTTCCTTTTAATTGTGACATGTGTTTAAATATATAATGACTAAAAATATATGTACTAAGAAAATAAAAAAAAAGTTTGAGAAAACTAAATTTAAAAATTAATTAATAGTAAAAACAATTTTAAAATTATTTAATAGTAATTTCTAGAATTTTTACCTTTTCAAATCCTAAACAAAAAAACAGATTTGAAAAATAATTTATTTAATACTAATTTTCTTTTTCTAAAATATTAATGAACGTATAATTATAAAATATTATATTAATTTTAGTTCCTCAAAGTTCATAGTTAACATGATTGTGATACATGATAATTATATATTTAAAAATATAATATGCGTTAAACTATTTCATAAATAAAAATAAATATACTAAGATAATAAAAACAATTTTTGTTAATAATTAATTGTAAATATTATATAATAGTAATTTTCCATTTTTAAAATCTTAAACAAAATATAATTGCAAAATATAATTTGCCAATAATTTTATTTTTAATATTGTGATATGTGTTAGAATAATTCATGACTAAAAATATGATATGCGTTAAACTATCTCATAAATAAAAATATATATACTAAGATAATAAAAATGATTTTTGTTAATAATTAATTATAATATTATATAATAGTAGTTTTCCATTTTTTAAATCTTAAACAAAATATAATTGCAAAATATAATTTGATAATAATTTTCTTTTTAATATTGTGACATGTTTTAGGATACTTCATGACTAAACATATATACTACGAAACAAAAAATGAATTTTTTAAAAAAATCGTTCTTCAAAATTGATAATTAACATGATTGTAACACATGAAAATTATATATCTAAAAATGTGATATGCGTTAAACTATCTCATAAATCAAAATATATATACAAAGATAATAAAAAGAATTTTTTTAATAATTAATTATAAATATTATTTAATAGTTATTTCCATTTTTAAAATAAAAAAAATATAATTTCAAAATCATATTTGATAATAATTTCTTTTTAATATTGTGACATGTGTTAGAATATTTCATGACTAAAAATATATATACTACGAAACTAAAAAAATAATTTCTAAAAACAATATGAAAAAAAAACCATTAAATATTAAATTTAAATATTACTTAATAGTAATTTTAAGATAAATTAATTTTAAAATCCTAAAGAAAAAATATTTTTAAAATAATTTATTTAATAATAATTTAAATTTTCAAAAATCATAAAGAAAATATTATTGTAAAAGATTATTTTATAGTAATTTCCTTATAAATATTTTACATGTGTTAAAATATCTCATTTTTAAGAATAAATAAAATTTAAAATTATTTAATACTAATTTTCTCTTCTTTTTTCTCTTTAAATTTTAAACAAAAAATATTTGTCAAATAATTTACTTAGTAAAATCTTAAACATAAGAAAACTATATATAGTAGTTTTCCTTTCTTCAAACCCTAATAAAAAAATTTGTAGAATAATTATTTCAAATATTTTTTTTATAGATTATCAACTTTCCTATTTAAATAGTTATTTTTTTAAAAAAAATCATAAACTAAAAGAAACTACAACTATTCACATTTATATATGTATGATTAAGCTCTCTCATATTTTGTCACTTCTCATATTTTGATACCAAACATAATAAGAGATACAAGAAAATTATTATGCGAGTATTTTTGCATGTTATTTTTCATCTTCACGTGTTCTTCTTTTTATTTTTTTGGGTGTCATATGTTAAAAAAACAACTAGATATGTATCTTGGTCTTCACATGAAACTAATGTTGGTTTCTTAAAAAATAATATAATTGTCATGCTGCCGTACGTTAATTATTTCCACGTTTATACTTAGGCGTTTGTACATATAGATGTTTTGTTGTTGTACACATAAGTTAATGGGATAAGTTTTTTTATAGAGGAAGTTAATATGACTGTTATGCTAATGCATGATTATGTTTATGTGTGTTTGTTTTTGTCGACATATAAAATTGGTTATATTTTTTTAGGTTATGCTACTAAGGACGTACATATAGATGTTATGTTGTTGTACACATAAGTTAATGTGAAAAGTTTTTTTTTGGGGGGAAGTTATTGTGATTGTTATACATATGCATGCTAATGTTTATGTCTGTTTATTTTTATCGACATATAAAATTGGTTATACTGTTTCAGGTCATGATACTAAGGAATTTAAATCAAAGAAAAATATTTCAATGGAACAACGTTACTAATAACTCACTTAGACAACGTGATTATTGAAGTAGAAATCCTAATCCAAAGTTATGTGGGAAAACTGATTTTTATTCTTAAAATAAGTTTCATACCAACAAATGCAAGATGGTCTTTCAACTCAAAAGACCTCAATTCCTTATACGAGATTGCTATGCAATGACTTAATAAATTTGGGCTATACTTGCCAAGTCCAGGCGTACAATTATACGTTCACACTACTATCTAGAGTTATTTCAACTGAAGAGCTTCAGATTTTTAAAAAATAACTAATAGTTCTACAAAATATTATATATCAAGAAATTTACAATAATATATGATATATAGAAAAAGAAGTTAAAGTCACATCATGGGTGCTAAAATAAACAAATTTAATGTTTTATTTAGCAATGTATTTGATATTCAGCTGACTATCAATAATACATATCGATTGGTGTTGTGTAACATTAATATTTTGTAATGTGTTATTTTTTGTCTAAACGATATAAACAATATAGAGAGTTCATATTTGGGAAATTCTCTCAAATAGTCTTTTTTAAGTTTTTGTCACAAAAATAGCTTTCAAAAAATAAATGACAAAATGACCTCTTTTTATTTTAAAATTTTTAATTTTATTTTTTTATTTTTTGAAATTTGAAACCCCACCCCCAAACCCACCCCTTAACTCTAAGCCCTTAGTCTTATATTAGTTAACCCAATGGTTATAAATGCATACTAGATTCTGACCCGCCCTTAAAAGGGCGGGTATTTTTTTGTTGTTTTTTCAATATAAAGATTGATAATTCTTGTTTTAATTATATAAACTGTGACATGATCAAGTTTCAATTATGCGGGTTTGTTATAGTGTGTACAGTATGACGAAATTTAAAATGCGTCACAACCGTTTTATGTTTGTAAATAAGTTAAACAATGGTTTTATCCAGTGTTTTGAAATCCGACCCGGACCCGCGGTTGAACCGGAAAACCCGCTGATCCAAAATAAATTCGGGTTGGGTTTTGTAAAAAAACCAAAATTTAAAAACCCGCAAAAACCGCTCAAACCCACTAAAACTCAAAACCCGGTACCGGTTGAACCAGTAGATAATTTTTTTTAGTTGTATATCAAATGAAATAAAAATATAAAAAGTTAAGTTAAGTATTCTAAATGTTTATTAAACATAAAATATATACATATCCAAACTATTATTTTATGTTTTAAAGATATTTAGAAAGTAGTAACTTTAGTTTTATATATTTTTATTCTTTTAATTTTATCAGCTAATATATTATTATATAATAAAATTAATTCATTTATTAATATGCGGTTCACCCGCGGTTTACCTGCGGTCTACTCAATGACCCAGTAACCCGGTAAATCGTCCGGTTCAGTGTCCGGTTCGGTTTTCAAAACATTGTTATCCGAAATTCTTACTTGGGCTATTATATAATTTTAAAGATTTATAATTTATATAAAATATTACTAAACATATAAACTGGCCAATAATATTTTTGATTAAGTCTTATCCTCGTGTAGTTACAAAATTTCAATCTCTAATATCAACTTGTTAAAACTATTGCAGACTTTAATTTGTGGTATTGATATTAAAAAGTTTATGGAATTTGATTTTGATTATATAAAAACATAACTAATTTAATTAGTTAGTAAGTCCATCTAAATGTTGAAATAGGCCCACAAAACCAAATGACACTAATGCCATTAATGAATTTTTAAGTTTGTTCATATCATTAAGAATAATTTTGGAAAACTTTAAAACATTCATTAAAGGTATAATTCAGGAATGATCCTGTTTTAATGGTATTGATTTACCTTAACTAAAATCTTTTTTGGTCATTTTCTTTTTTGGGAGACTATTTTTTTTTGAAAAATAGACTAAAAAGGCTATCTAAGAGAATTTCTCTTCACATTTCTATATATTTTAATTAACTAAAATTAATACTATTTTGAAAAATAATCAAAAGTGAAGTATCTACTAAAGTAAAATAAAAAACAACATTTTATTTAAAACACCATGATTATTGAAATAGAAATACTTATCAAATTTTATGTAAAGAACATATTATTATTATTAAAATAAACCATCAATATATACTAAAAATCCAAGAATTAAAGTGAAATTTTCTTTTTATTTCTTTTATGTGTTTATGAAATTTTTCTTTTTTTTTGTCAAATAAAACATAAATATGAAATTAAAATATCAAATAAAAAACCCGTACATAACACGAATCCATATCTCTCGTATCATATATATAATGCCTGAGTTTTCTCTCTTCTAAGAGCAGCCACGTCAGCATTTTTTAATGATTGTGGGTCCCACAATTTCTGAGCATTAAAATATAAAATTGAAAATATATTACCAAAGCTAGAAAACTCATACACACGTTCTCTCTCCATTTTTTTTCTCGAGACCAAACTTCATTTTTCTCCTGTCTCTTCACCGTCGGTGTGTGCGTCATGTATTGAGAGGGCTTTACTACCTTTGCTTTGTTTTCGTAAAAGGGATTCATCGTTGTGCTTGGATTCAAGATAGGTGTCGGAAGTTCACTCTTTTGACTGTAGAGATGTGGAATAACTGAAACGGCGTGGCGAGAAACAGACGGCCTCGGCAACACTGGATCTCATATCTCGACTTCTCTGGCTAAGATCCCGTTCGAGGACGACGGGGGAGATGAGATGTTGACGGTTTCTAGGGTTTATGCGGAATGAGGCTTGATGGCGCTCCGGTTTGTGTCGGGATGGGTTTCGAGGGTACACGGTGGTTTCAAGCGGACCAGCTGTAGACGTTTGTCCTAGCGTCTTAGGAGCTCTGGTGATGTCGTCGGATGACTTCTTCGGGTCGCGCCCCCGACGTTCTAAGGAGTTACCGCCGGAGTGGTGTTGATTGAACGGAGATGTCGATTTAAATGCCGTTGATGGCGAGAGGTAAATTTTAAGGTCAAGGCGGTGGGACTCTTAGAGGACGGCTGTCTGTCGTTTAGTTCTAGGGTTTTCTGCCTAACCGGTTTAATCTGGTTTAGTTCTAGATTTTTTTTTGTAACAGGTTTAGTTCTAGATTATATCTGTTTTTCTCATCCAAATCTGAAATTGTAAACCAAAGAATTTTTACCCGGTTTTGGGCAGGATCTATATATAATTTAAAAAAAAATCAAACGTAAAATCCCTAACTTTTTGTATTTCTCTGCTTCCTCTCAAGTCTATTGTAGCTGGTTTAAGAAAACAATATAGAGAGTTCCTTCAGCCAAACAAATAATAAAGGGTGGGTCACAAGCAGGAGATGGATCAGACGCAGATGCACAAAAAGAACCCACTAAGAATAGTTACAGTTACAGTTATATAAACTATACGAGTCATCAACAACCATAGCTATAGGAACCTCAGATGAGGAAAATATTGAAACTTGACTTGAAGTCTTGAACCATGTCACTTAACCTCCACAAGAATCATTCATTCTTTTTCTGAAAAAAATGACCGATTGCTCATGGAAAGTTGTCAGTAACTAAGTATTAGTAAATCCAAATTGCATAACAAGTTTTATATAGATGTGGTTTTTTTTTGTTGAAGCCACATATTATATGATCCTACATAATTTATAAGAGATAAGTAAATTGTGATGATAACAATAAAGTAGTATATCTCAAACCAACTGAGAGCCCGAGACTAGATAAACTAGACCACTATGTATAATGAGTTAGTTTAGATCACAAACAGTCTATAATTGAAAACAACTTTAGCATTCCACTTTACTGCAAAAAAAACGTAAAGTTATTCGTGACCTTTCGAAATTTCATAATTAATGGCCAATGAAAAATTATACATAACATCCAACTTTACTAGCAAAAAAAAAAGTAAAATTAAATCAAAAGTCCAAACATGCAGGAGGCCTATGAGCTAAGTCACATAAAAAGAAATGTCTCAATCTTAGCATTAAGAAGGTCCAGTGTTATGAGAGTTGATAAGTTATGCCACTAGGATCAACATAAGCACCTCAGTAACATTAGTCAACTTTTGAGTTTAAAAACCTTAAAGCTGAGACACATCCTCTTTCTGAGCTTGGTCTCTATGTATGTACCAAAAATTACAAATAAAAACATGTAATTTATTAAGCAAAAATTTAAATTTTAAAATCACATGACATAGATAATAGTAAAAATTATACTACATTATAAACCAAATTAAAATATTAGAAAACATACGATATATTATTA
Organism: Raphanus raphanistrum x Raphanus sativus; assembly: GCA_019705995.1. Classification (NCBI taxonomy): domain Eukaryota; kingdom Viridiplantae; phylum Streptophyta; class Magnoliopsida; order Brassicales; family Brassicaceae; genus Raphanus; species Raphanus raphanistrum x Raphanus sativus. The sequence goes on along the minus strand of CM034043.1, from coordinate 45,417,554 downwards.
AAATAAATTAGTATAACTATCCCGCGCGAAGCGCGGGTTTAACCCCTAGTATAAATAAATTGTGCTTCTAGATTTTGTTAGTAAAACGAATTGGTTGGGCTCTGAACAACTAGGCTCAAAATTCTCTTATAGCCGACTGGGCCTGAAAGAGTTATCTTTTATTAAGCACAACGAGTTTTATGAAACTCGTAAACTTCTCAAAATGTTGGACTTGAAAGAACACAGTCTAAATTATGTATGTAAACATCATTAGTTCTAAACCAACCAGTAAGCTAGGGCGGCAAACCAGTCCCAGCAGAATCGATATTCTTAACATTCGATTTATACAATTCAAATATCATACAATTAATGATGTGATCAAACTAAAATTGTTAAAATATCAACTTTTAGCAATTCAAATATGATACAAATTTCTAAAATTTTGAAATAAAAATTAATACATATGTGTATATATATTTATATTTTTAATGGTCATTAGTTTAATTCAATCGATATTAAATAAATACATATTTTAATATGAATATATATTAAATCAAATTTTTCATACTCCTATGGTTTTATGATCTTTGGTATTTTGCTATAACAATTTTTAAAAACTCATTTATCACAAACTTTTAATGTGATATTTTAATAGTTTTAATAATTATAATTGTTTTAAAAATAAAAAAGTATTACGTATATAAAAATCTAAATTTTATAATTTGTAAATGTGTTTGTTTAAATTATTTTAATAATATAATAGTAAACACAAATAATAGAGAATATACAAATTATTATCAAAAATAACAAATTGTTATCAAATTTTTATTATTTAAAATTATTAATTTTCATATATATATATATATATATATATTCACATTAGGTAATTCCAGATTTTTATTTATAGAAATAATTATATGTTTTTGTAGATTATTAATTAATTTTATGGTTTAGTGAAAATATATTATATTTTTTTATATACCAATTTATTTCTTTAAGGATTCTAAAATTATTATAATAATAACACATGACATAGCTTACAAAGTTGTAATGATTTCAAATAATCTATAAGGGATTAATAGTCAACAATATTTTAACAGTGAAATTAGTCATATAATATAGTGTTACAACAAATTAAACAATCTATACTATTAAAACATGATTCTATTTTATTTAACCCCTAATATATCATGTTATTTGCCCCTTTTGCCACTAATTTTCCAAAGCAATCAACTCTTTCATTAAAGGTGCTTCGGTAAAATTCAACCTCTAAGGCTTTAATTCTATTGTTTTCCATTTAAATTGGATTTTGGCTCGCTAAGATTGTGCTTTAATAGACCCACGATTGAACATGGTATTTGTGTATCAATCAATCGTAATTAACGTTGTGATATATTAGGCGCACGTTTCCCTATCCGCATCTCTGTGCTTCATGATTATAGATTTGGTCTAACGAGCACGATAACCATTATAAACCGAGTATGATTTCACTGGTATTATACCAAACATACATATGTCACTACTTTCATAAAATATTTGAATATTAATGTAATCTGAAAAACTAATCAGATATAGACTAATAAGTGTCACGCTTTAAATTCAGTTTATTAACATGTTAACATTGTATATAACATAAATGTAGAAAGAAATTCACTACATAATTTATTGATTAGATAAATACCATTTAAATCCTTTCAAAAATCAATTACAATTTTGTAAACAGAAATTGTCATCTATAAAATAATAATAAAAGATGATAATTTGAAATTTGTTATAAGAGAAAATGAAAATATTCAATTGTTTTTCAATTTTAAAAAAAAATTAAGAGGAAAACAAATCCGCATTTGAAATCGCGGATCAATCTAGTTGTACTTAATTGTAAATAAGTGTTACCGCTTCATTAGATTAGCATTTTAACAACTGTTTTCAAATAATTATTTTTGTTTGTTACCAATAATTATTACATTCTCCGGTCGTCTCCACATCATATGCTTACTTTACACCTCTAACATTTTACTGGTTCAGTAATTACTGTCACCATTTATCATAACATATGTCGATATTTTTCTCTAAGCAAGAGGCATATGATATGATGGGAATTGAATGAAGTACGTACTAATAATCAATATGTGATAATAAACGAATCATTCGATCAAGAGAGAAACAGAGAGTTTCACATCACACAAATCAATCTGTCACGAGACAGAGGATACGGTGATGAAGATCAGAGAGAGAGGCTCAATGGTCCCTTTGGGGAAATTTTATTGGGAAGAAACAAAAAAGACAAGTCATGAAAAGTACCAAAATGTTGGACATAACTCCATTTGTCTGACACTTCAAATTGACATAATTTATTATACACATATACCATACATACGTATCTCTGTCTTATTGCTTCCAAAAGTGTTTACTTCCTTGGAGATTGTGATCCATATGCCGCATACGTAGCCCATCTCTCTATCGTTTATTTTTCTTGGATCTCTACTTTTGTTAGATATGTAATTATAGATTTATTGTGATAATCTCTATAAATAGACTATTTTCCCAAAATAAGGTTTTGTGGGTGTAATTAAATAGGGTTTATTTGACGTGCACCAGTGAAACCGACCCTAAATATTAACTCAGCTTATCCGGTTAGGATAAACCCTGTGACAACTATAGAACTTTGATATGAGTATTTTTTTTTTTTGTAAACTGATATGAGTATTGCTAGGAACAAAAACCTGAAATACCATACGTTTTAGGTTAAGAAGGATTCCAAGAAGATTAGTAAGACTTTATAAAGCAAACAGCACTTATTCGTTAACTTTGAAATACCTTTCAAATATAACGCTTGTGATACTGATGAAAAAGTATTGGATTTGGGTAACAATTTTGAAAACTTAACACACGGATTTTGGTAGTAATTTTGTTATCTCAGCACTGGTGGTAGAGGCATTGGCATCGAGTGTATTGCAAATCTAACTCTCTCCAACTCATTAAAACTATCAACTCAGGGTCTCCAAACCCTGAAGTTCATGGCGTGGTGACTATTATTATCAGCTTTTCCTTTGCTTTTGATTCTATTTCTTTCTCTTGGATTTAGCATATCAACAACAAGGACGCAAATGTTTTGGCTAAAAGTAAGCCTTGCTGGATGAATCTTTTGTATTCGCTTCTTTGAACAATGGAGTTTAAATCTAGTATGAATGAAAGTTTGTGTTACAAAAAAGAACACACGAAATTTGATATTTCAAGAGTTCTCCTTCGAGTTTATAATCAAATCATTTGATTTGACATCATATATATTCTTCATTTTCAAACGATTTTTAAAATACAGTAAAATTTTATTTTATGAAACCATATGTAAAAGTTTGTTTCTGATAGTTTACTTCAAAATAAGCAAAAAACAAGCATGGTTATAAGTTAGATATGCTATCTAGTTAATAGTTACTTAGGTTTTAATTTCGAGCTAGCCGATCGGGTTGATCACGAGTAGCGTGTGATCACTTTCTAAATATACGACCATGTTTATTAATTTGGGGAAAGAGACAAAAGAAAATTTGCTAGAAGAGTTAGATTCGTATGCTCCAAATTGCCCATCTTTTATACTATAAATCAGAAGTCATTCAACAATTTTCTAAGTGACACGTGTCCTTTCAGTTTTCTTTCAAAAATATATTTTTTGTTTTAAAAGATTAATTGAAATGTTTGGAATTTTCAGTAATTACATAATTCTAAAAACAAAAAGAAAACTCTCTAACCGTAGATTTTGTAAAACTGTAAAATCTCAAATCCCTAAATTATCTCAATCACCACTTTCAAAAGTGAACATATCCATCTACAACTCCTAAATCGTGGTTTACAGAGAAAAAAAACCTAAATCATGACACGTTTCAAACTGTTTCTTTTTTATATATAACTATTAGTCAACTAATTTTCTTTTACTCTTTTTCCACGGTTTTATCTTCTTCATCGAGTTGTTTTTTCTTTTGGATATTGAATATAGCAAAAGAAAACAGGTACATGATTATATTTACTTTTATCCAGATTCATTGTTCTCTTCTTCTGAACTTAATACTCTGATTTTTTTTTGCATGATTCAAATTAAAGATATCAGTTGAGTTTTCTCCTGATTCAGAAGCTTGGTTCTTCCAAAAGATGGGAACTCAAAAGCATTGTCTTTTTTTTTTTCAAAAGCATTGTCAATGTAATAGTAAGCATACATGACTATATTACATAATTCTCTTTTCTCTTTCTTTGACAATAAGACTAACTAACTATTTACAAACTTGTGTTTCTTTCAATGGATTATTCTTAAGAAGACCTCACTGGACAACAAATTTGGGTGTGTGCATATAGAGATTCCAAGCACCAGAAAGTCATTTTGAATACGAACGTGAGTATTTGGCACTTTTCTTTCAATTAAATATATATTTATTTTTTTTGGTGTTTTGAATTTTGTCTGCAAAAAAATTCAGGTTTACTATGGTTATAGAGAAAAGGAAAAGTTAGGCCATGCTACCAACGAGTAACGTGAGGATGTCATATAGGTGTTTGCTGTGGGAATTACTACCGAACGAGGTTAAGGTCAGAAGTTCAAAGATGTAAATTTAGTTAATTATGACTGCAAGTTTTATTTGGTGTAAAATTATGACTGCAAGTTGTTATAATTTAGTAAATCTATAATTTTTGGCTTTTAATAGAAGAAGTAATAAGTTTATAAAAGTGTGGATGATAATTAGTTCAATCTGAACATGTACACTATAATTATTTCAGTAAGTTAATAAAAGTGTGGATGATAATTATTTCAATATAACGCTAATTTGTTACATAGAAAAAGTATTAAAATCAAGTATGTTATTTGATTTTGTTTCGTTCTATAGACAATGAAAACCATAAAAAAAAAAGAGGAACAAATGTCATACGATTTTTTTTTGTTTTTGTCAACATGTCATGTGATTAATATTGGCCAATCACCATTATGAATTTAATCCTTTATATTCTGCTTTGACAACAAATTTTATTATATCATATAGAAATACAGAGAAAGTGCATATTTTATGTTTTTAAGCAAAATCGTTTTTCACTGTCTAAATTAATATTTCACAAGTTTTATGGATTTTAGATTTATTATTATTATTATTATTATTATTATTATTATTATTATTATTATTATTATTATTATTATTATTATTATTATTATATCTTCTTAAGAAGTTGAGTTTCTTTTTGATAGCCTAGGAAAGTTAAAATGTACATATATTTAAATTTCATTTTTTTTTCTTTTTTTGAAAATGAAATAAATCAATAAGGTTAATATTTTATTTTATTCACAACTATATATATTTTATTTTCAGATTGTACTCTAATTAAAATTTGATTCACAGTAGTGTTTACGGGTTTAAAATGGAACAATGTTGAACATTATTATACCCATGCATAGCATGGGCACAGTCCTAGTTGCTTATAGTTCAGATAAAAAATACAGCCCAAATCTCGTTATTTACAATTTTTCATGTGTGTGATCTTCTTGGTCACTTCATGTGGATATTTTCAAATAAACTTCAACTTACCAAGGAAGGAACAAAACTTATTCGGCAATTCATCATTGTCTGTTAACCTTATATGTATGGCGGCCGTCCCCTCTTTGTATTTCAGTCCTTGTGTTTGTAATCTTAAATTGTAAATATTTATAAAATTGTCTAGCTTGTAAATTACCGTGGTCCCGTTTGATATCTAACGTCTTCTTTTTTATTTCAAGATATATTTTAAAAATATATAGTTTTATAAAAATATGAGAAGAATTAAGATGTAGATTACGGTTTAGAGATTTCCTTAAATTGAAATTACGTTGGAATTGGGGTCTAGTTAAGGCAAACAAAATCTTATATTAAGTTTATATTTAATTACATTTTTAATTATGGAATGAATCTGATTTAATATCTGAATCTTAACGGATATAATTCAACACCAGATCGTTAGTTCTGAAGTGGATACGGTTTAAATAAAATGATGTGGGATGAATCAAAATAGATTACATATATATATACACTAGAATACATAATATGTCAGTTACAAAAAAATACATAATATGTTCAGCGCCTTCCGCTAATTGATATATCGCAGGATGTCCTTTTTAGTATATGAACAAAATCGTTTAAGGCCATTTCTAACCCAACACTGAAACTCTAATCTAGTGTAATTTTGACACCATTTTTTACAATTCAACAGTAAAAATTATATTTTTTTAGTGTAACACTATAATTTTATACTAAATCTGACGATATTATTTACTATACTAAAATATTATTTATCGTACAAAAATAATATTCACTTATTTTGTTGATAAAACATACAATTAAATAAATAATAAACAAAAATATAAATACATATAATCTTATAATAATTTTTTAGTATTAGATCTGGTGTTATGGTCGAATATTTTTTTTTTAAATTGAAGATCTGAAACTATATTGAAATAGAGTTATTTTGACACTATTTTAGTGCTACAGGTTCTCCAACCTCAACTAGATACCTGTTTTGGTCTATAAATTTCTGTCTTTGCTCTGTGGCTCTATTTCTTCTCGCATCGATCTCCGTATATCAGTACGTCATCCAACGGCTCTGATTAACTCGCTTTTCAAGAACCCAATGCAAAAGAGAAAAGAACTAGTCAAACAATATAATATTACAGAGGAAAGAGAGAGTTACCTTCGGTCTGTTTGGTTTAAATTTAATGAAACCCTTTGATACTATCCGTTATATGTGTGGGTTTTTTTTGAACTTAATAAATTTGTACTTTTAAATTATAACTACTTATTTTTAACCAAAAAAAAACTATAACTACTTATTTATATATAGTAATTTTTATTTATTTAAATATATTTTATGAATATGTGTGTGTTTTTGTGTGTGTTAAACAACAACTTTAGGGTTTGTATAGTTTGGGTTGCAGTTTTAGTTTTTTTTATTAGAATTTAGGCTGTATATATTTTAATTGTTCTTTATTTTTTGGCTTTGATTTATTTTTAACGATATTTAAAGTAGTAAATTAAAGCTTTAGAAAATTTAATTTTCAGAACTAACGTATTTTCTTTTATATTTTTGGCTTTATATCAAATTTTAAAGTAAAAATAGGACTTTATAAAGAATGTTTAAATAGAAAAGAAAACGTTTTTACATCAAGCATATTTACTGAAAAAAACTTAATATTTTGTGAGATTAAAATTTTATAAGAAAAATCGTGTGACCATTATATGGTCATTGATTAGGAACCAACCTAAATTTTTTACTAGGAAATGGTAAATTTCTTACTTTTGTAGACGTAATAATAAGCTGGTTTTCAAAAGAATAATTTGTGCTTCTGCTTTTGAACCTTTCTACTATATATTTTGGTTAATGGTCTGACCCAATTTGGCAAGAAATGAAAAATTGGCCGAGAAGCTATCACAAAACTGAAAAGTATAATTTTTTTTTTGTCAACACCGTTTATTACAATCCAATAGTAATCTACGCAAAGAATACAAAACGATTTTCTTTTGGCAAGCGAATGGTGGTATGTGGAAAACTCTCCAACGCGGAAAATATAACTGTAAAAGTTCAATTAAAAAATCAGCTGATAATAAGTTATTAGCTATATTTAATATAATATTTTATGTCGTATATTACTTCATATATATTATTTATTGATAGTACTTGAATTAGAGATGATAACTATTCTAACACTTGTTTGGACAAAATCTTATAAGATAGTTGGATCAACATGATGAATTCAAATCAAGCGATATGGATCAGACTATAATTAGGACAGTCTTAGATCGGATCAAATTTTGGATCACTGTGTGTTTATACAACGACATCATATGAAATTTTATGTTTTAACTCAAACCTAATTGAAATGAATACATAAATCTATGTAATTTATATTATTTAAAATTGTATCTGATTTTAAACGTGAGATTTCAAAATTTTCTTACATTTTATTCCATTTTCTTAAATATTTTTTTACCCATACTAATGTGAATGAGATCTATTTATGATTTTTTTTTCGCTAAAAGATATATCAGATTTATGTTCAGACTTCAGACCCATATGATTTTAATTATTTTTCTCTTGAAAGCACGTTAATATATATTTGTTTTGTTTAGGGTTGTTGTAAGCGAGGTAAAAGCGAATGTAAACATATATTTGATTTGATCACTAACCAACTTCTTGTTTAAAATAAAGCGTCGATCTTCTTTACCCATTATCTTAAATAGATGATCCAATCTTTTATATCGTTTGACTAATTCAGACTTTTATCAGATCTTTAAAATTTGAAAGTAGACAATGGTAATGTTCGTAAACGGTTAAAGCATAAATCATTTTTCCTTATATAAATTCCACTTGAACTTGTATACGAGTATATATTGAACATATCTTTTCGATAGAACATCTAATTACTAGATACACTGCATATGACTTCAGATCTATTGAATGTATTGCTAAAGGGAGTGACTGAATATATCATATTCACATTTCATAAAGAAAACTAAGTAGCAGATCATTGCTTTCTCTTTGATCATTTAGCCTAGGTAGTTCATATACATATACATAAACTGATGGCTGATTTTAAATTTTGAAATAGAAATGAATTTGTCTCTTTGTGTGTGGGGGTCCTCAATGATCTGTAAAATCTAATGAGAAGGAACTGAATAATTTTGGCAATACTAAGGTGGGGATCTTTTCTTCCTTTACCATTCTAAACCTATCTCTTCTCTGCCTCTGCTCGCTTCCCATCTCTCAAATCATGTTTCTCTCTCCTCTGGGACGGATAATTATTATTGATGAATCACATGCAGCTGAAAGGATCACGAGCGCTACATTCAGTATACTAGGGTTTCAAGAGATCTTGAATTTGTTTTGTTCACTGAGCCAACTTTGATTATTATTTTATAGTAGATAAACAAAGCAAGCATTGTAACATTTATTGGTATTTAGTAAGTTATGCTCGGATTGATGGGCTTTGCAACAAAATCATCAATCTTAGGGACTAACTTGTACCACTACTATGGGGATAATCACTGATTCTCTTGAAGGATTAGACAAAATAATTCGCTCTGTCGTATCAATAGGAAAATACTCGTTTTGTCTCTGCCATCTTTGTAATTGCTAATTGACCCTTTAACTGTATATTGTCATTTGTCAATAGTCAAATATATGAACCGCTAGTTGGTTATTTAGGTTAAATAAGAAAATGCTGAGCAGATTTTCTGAATTGTATTTTTACCGAATTTATCTAAACTCATTTAACTGATGCTAGTACTTGATACAGTTATTTTATATAAATTTTTACCAAGATAAAATTATCTAACATTTTTTGCTCTCTTTGATATAATATGTTTTTAGTTTAACGGCCATGAAAAGTACATGAGAAATCGTTTTGACTTTTTTCCTGTAATAGAACCCTGATATCTAAGAAAACCCTAGATTTGAAAAGACTAGAAGTAAAAGGATATCATTTGTTTCAATTATTATCAGGATCTATGTGGCTCACACCCTCCTTAAATATTATATATAACTTTTTAGCAAAAAAAAAAATATTATATATAACTTCAAAAAAAATTCTGTCTCTCTAGTGGGGTAAATAAATTACAGATAGGGTTCGTTCTGGATGGGGTCGGCCAGTACCATTCCACATACAAACAGTTTGTCTCATGTGTTTGGTTTCGTATGGGCGCCATGGACTCACGTGAACCTCTAAATTATCGACATTTTACTAATGATATCACACTATTAACCGGCTCAAAATTTCAGTTTTTATAAGGTGTGTACACTAACAGTTTTGGATTGGACATATACGAAAACATTGGATCGACTAGTTTACATACTGTTGTCTGCATATAATCGAAATAAAATTCTATAAAAGTAAAATATATTTTTCTTATAATTATTTTTTAGTTTTATAATTGAATATTTTCTTGTAATAGTTTATTACATATACTTTGCAACATATATAAAATATAACCCCAACTAACATTTGTTGTGGGGTTTACGATCGTACTGGTAAGTAGAAATCAAAAACAGTAATTTTTTAGTTTTATATCCATGTCTTCGAAAATTCACTATACAAGTTGATGTATACATGGAGATAACTCTAGAATCACATAAACTTAAACTTGTATATATCTATTATAGAAACCATGTGTGTTCGGCTCGTGGCGCATCTTATGGCCTTTAAAAGGGATCATAGTATAGCTTGGACTCTTTCTGCCGTCTATGATCTCTTTCAATCTCTCATCTAAGATCAACCTATCATCTAAGTTCCCTCTCTGATCTGTATTTTCATCTCTCTTTCTCTTCAATGGGTTCGAATTTTCATTACTCTATTGATCTAAACGAAGATCAAAACCATCATGAAGAGCCCTTTTTCTATCCTCTTGGATCATCTTCGTCTCTTCTTCATAATTATCAAGTTCCTTCTAATTCTTCATCTTCTTCGTCGTCCGTTTCTTCTCTTTCATCTTACCTCCCTTTCTTGATAAACTCTCAAGAAGATCAACATGTTGCCTACAACAACACTTATCAATACGAGCATCTCCATCTTTCCCAACCCCTCAAGGTACACACACATATACACACAGGTTTTATAATAATAAATCAACCTTAACTGGGTGTACAAATGTTAGTGATCTTTACTTTTTCATTTTGTTGTTGAAAATATGTCTGATCATGTAAAGTTCATACAAAAAATATTATTTTTTGAATTTGTAATGAAAAAGTACATAAAAGAAATTTAAATTTTCAGGGGGAATCTGAAGAAACCATATAAATCATTATTTTTCTTTGTTAATTAAACCTCGATTGTTGCTATATATCAGGCCAACATGTTTAACGGTGGATCATCATCATCTTCATACGATCATATGGTGCCAAAGAAGGAGACAAGACTGAAACTAACGATAAGGAAAAAAGATCATCATGACGACCAAACCGATTTTCTTCATCAAAACCCGACAAAACCCAATTCAGACTCCGACAAGTGGATGATGTCCCCAAAGATGCGGTTGATTAAGAAAACAATCACCAACAATAAACAGCCCACTGATCAGGCTAATAACAACCATAATCGTAATCATAAAGAAGATCAATACCCTTTAAATGAGAAGACTAGTTTCGAAAAAGATCACGATGAAGATCTCAAGAAAGTCACGACCACGGCCGTCACCACGGAAAATCGCTACAGTACAATCAAGGATAATGGTTATGGTAATACCAATGGCGTGATTAGGGTTTGTTCCGATTGTAACACTACCAAGACTCCTCTTTGGCGAAGTGGGCCTCGAGGTCCCAAGGTAAATTAATTGATTTTCTTGAAATGATCTCTTGTTACATAGATCTTAATTCAATTTTTAATACACATAATCATGTGTCTATAACGCATATATATTTGATTTATTCAAGTCTAACGCATCTTTTAGACGTAATGACTCTCTTATCCTTAATGGTAGACATACGAGTCCAATATTATGTGAATAATTTTGACGCACACTAACTTTCACTTTTTTTTTATTACAGTCTCTTTGTAACGCATGTGGCATAAGACAAAGAAAGGCGAGGAGGGCCGCAATGGCTGCAGCCGTCGCTGCAGGTGACCAAGAGGTGGTGGCGCTACAGCCGAAACAGTTACCTGCGAAAAAGAAGTTGCAAAGCAAGAAAAAGCGATCAAATGGAGGAGATAAATTCAATATCTCTCCTCCGGTAATGGCCAAAACAAAAAAGTCCAAGATCAAAGAACAAGAACATGAGGACACTACCACGGTTGCGGGAGATTCAGAAATCAGCAAATCAACAACCTCTTCTGATTCTTCAATCTCGTCGAACAAGCTGTGCTTCGATGACTTGACGATAATGTTGAGCAAAAACGCAGCTTATCAACAAGTGTTCCCACAAGATGAGAAGGAAGCTGCTATTTTGCTCATGGCTCTGTCGCATGGAATGGTTCATGGCTGATCATATCATTACACGATATCTTCTGGTTACGGAAAAGAGGTTTACTTCATAATTATATATACCATAGTAAGCAAAATCATGATTGATTGTTAAATCTTGGAGTGATTAATGTAGTTTCTGCAGTTGGTCTAATATGAGAAGTCAAAACATTATATAATAAGAGTGTGCGAGAGTTCAATATAATAATTAATATATCTATAGATGTTTTGGGAGATTTTGGTTTAGGGTTTAAGTTGTGTTTTTCCCAGATGGAGCATTAATCACTCGATAATGTGCGAGTGTTCTTGCTCATTTACATCTTTATATTTTTGTGTTACGTGATTTGAGAAATAATATAATCAACAAGAGTATTTCTCTTATCTTTTTAATTATCTTTTTACATGTTACAACAATTATATGATCAATTAGATGGCCGTTTTTGAATTTTGATAACTACTAAACCATTCAATTTTCTTAAACAAGCTTAGAGTCGGATATTACTTGGATTTAATCATTTGTGAAAATATTCCGAACACAAGATTTCTTAATGGATGAGGGAAAAGATGGTTGATATGAGAGCATATGAATGTGTATGCGCGCAGGATAAGAGATCATGTGTGGAGATAATGCGTTTGTCTTGCATTTAATGGCGACGACAAATATTAAGTTAAAAGAGATATTCATAAATTTGCAATCCCACATAGTATTTTTTTCTTCTACTTCTCATGAAATCATCTTTACTAATTTATTTCCTTGCTTCTTGAAAACATATATGGGGTTGACCTAGTTGAAAAAAGTAGTTATTTTCTCTCTCTCTCGTTTACTTTTTTCCTGCTACATTATTGTATATAGGGTCACTGACTCACTGGTATGGTATTTTGCAAGACTGATCATGAATGGGTTGACTACTATCAGTGTATGCCAAATATGTAAGCTGTGAAATCAAATATAGTTTTTATTATTATTTTATCATTTAGCCATTGAATAAAAATTTTAAATTTTTTTTTTTAACATTGAATTATCATTGAGTCAAAATAGACAACCAAGATCGGAGAAAAAACAAGGTTCAAAAACAAAGTAAATGACATAAAAGATGACAAAAGTAAAAAAAAAACCCAAAAGGAAAAAAAAGCCTAAAGCGGCTTATGTGGAAACCCACGATGAGGACTGGCATATTGGATGTGAGTATCCTACTAGATAGAAGGAGTAGAGATTGCTGAAGCTTCACGGGAGATCTCCTCATGGAGCCAGTGAGGACCGTCCCTTACTATAGAGTTTGTTGCAGGTAAGACGTAGTCAAGGCTCCATGTTCCCATTTGTTGTAGCTTCGAGATGATGTCGAGTAAGATTTGAGAAGCCCGGCGTTGTAAACTTGCTCTAGCCATGGGAAATGATGATTCGAAGATGATATTGTCAAGTTTCAATGAGGGCACTGTCAACCGCCCACAACAAAGCGTGAAATTCAGCCTCTTCTCTGCTTTGAATAGCAGAAAGGAAGGCATGCTGTGTAGAGTGACTTTTAACTGATCCATTGATCAAGGATGCTCCTATGTTACACTTTAGCCTTCCAGAAGGAAGTGTATTCCAGGAAGAGATCATAAGGTTGACTCGGCTAAAATCTGTGGATTTCGAAACTGTCCTTTTCTGTTTTAGCTAAGATCGATTTTGGAGGAAGTCTGAGTTTTTCAAATACTAGAGAGTTCATGGCCTTCCAAATATGCCATAGTAACCAAGGGTTGGTCCGTTTAAGAGAGACCAAGAGCTCCTTCCTTCTGGTACACACAACCAAATAGTGAATGTTCAAGAAAACATAATTTGGTGAGAAACCCGCAGGAGGAAGAGGAAGAAGAGCAGCCCTCCAGACTTCATGTGCCAGATGGCACGAGAACAGAGTGTGGAAAATAGTTTCCCTGGTAGTGCCACACATTTTACAAGTCGTTTATACTGGAATCTCTCTCATTCTCAATTGATCAGAGACTGCTACGGCTCCTGCTAAAGCACGCCAGCTGAGATGATATATTTTTGGAGAAGTATGCAACTTCCATATGTTTCTCCAGAGCTTCTTTTCCACACGTGGAAAACTCCTAGAAATATCGTCTCTACTTTTACGAGCACATAGTAGTTGCCATGAGATTTCTACTTTTGAATCTGGATTCTCAAATCTTCTCACTGATTCCAATTTCCAGACTTCGGTAATCACAATACTTTTCATTAGCATTCTGTGGCACTTCTCAGACTCTTCGATCATAGAAGCTCACTGTGTTTTTCGAAAATAAATACAAGTGAGGCCAATTCAATCCACTGAGTCCTTTGTTACACGTTACACTCCATGACAAGCCAATTTTGTTTCAGTTAGAAACCAAAACCATGAGCAGAACACCTGTGAAGAGAAAAAAAGAACACCTTTCATACTTCAATCTCTTGATCTTCTGTTCTCTTTCACAGCTTTGTTGAACATCGATTGTGAGTTCTTCATTCTGTTGATCAGAGATTTTGTTGATGACTAGCTTTTTACCAAATCGAATGCAACTAGAGATAAACGAACCATCAACAAATCGAACGCATTGGAGCTCACTTCTTCAGATGATCCTTAACAGACAGTAGTCCATCTCTTCTTGACACCAGTGCAACAGATATGGTGACCTGCTATTTACACTAAGAAGAGGATTGCCTATGTAGCTTTTCTCGTTGAATGTGCTAACACCACTTAATCCTTTACTAGAATCCAAAACCTGGTCCTGCGTTTAGCCGAAGCAATCAAAATTAAACTTTTCATCCCTGCAACACACGACACCGGTGAAACACCTTTCTCGTTGAGGATTAAAAGGTGATATGTCGAACATCTTCTTCTCGTTGAAACCGTCACTCTTAGCTCATCAAAGGGACCATCTTTCAGATCAATGATGGTGAAAAAAGTTTGAGTTGATTTTCTTCCAATTTTTGATATGTTTTCTTGTCGTAAATATAAAATAATTGGTTTTTCTTAAATTTCATCTCTTTAGATGATATTCTTTTCTATTGAATTTAAAGGGTAAATAATAGTTTTTAGTGTTGACAAAAAAATAGTTTTTAATAATCCAAAATAACTTGGTGATTTGATTGGGTTTTTATAAATGCTACATCCAACAAGAGAGGATTTGTAAAACTTTTTATAAATAAGAGAGGATTTGGCTAAACCCTAAAATTTCATGAAATCCATAATTCAATAAGACTCATCTATATTATTAAAACTGAATTACAAACTAGGTTTGTCTTGAAACCTGGATAGTAATATTAAAAAAGAAATTTGTTTGAAAATATAGATAGTAGATTAAAAAAAAGTTTATTGAAAACATGAATAACAGTTTTAAAAAGAAAAAAAGTTTGTTAGGAAATATAGATAGTAGTTTAAAAAAAAGTTTGTTTGAAAACATTGATATCAAATTAAAAAAATAGAGGTTTGTTTGGAAACATGAATAAAAGTTTTTTTAAAAAGATTTGTTTGGAAATTTGAGTAAAAATATCAAAAAATATTATGTTGTTTGGAAATATGGATAACAATATATTAAAAAATTGATTTATGTTATTAAAAAAAAAAATCCATTATATTATAAGAAACTATCTATTTGGACAAACTTTAAAATATACGAAAATGAGCTAATCTAATTATTTAAAAACATCTTTTATCTAAAATAATCATAAACTAAAATTTAAACTTTATATACATATTTCAAATCAAAACAATAATCTTAAGTTGATTTATATCAAAAATTGATTCAAAATATACATATATTCAAAATTTTATTTTTACTAAAATATTATCCAATAACCATTATTAATTTTTTAATATATATAAGAAAAACACAATACAAAGTCCAATTTCATAAACCAAATTAAATTATGGTTATTAGATTTTACTTTAATTTAAAAATATAATATATGTAATATTTATATGATAGTACATATAAAATATCATTAGTTATATAATTACTTATATGATGGTACGTATAAAATATAATTAATTACTTGTGAATGTTTATGTTACTAAAGTTTTGAGTATGGGTGGACGTTCACATACTCATTCTAGTTCAGTTCAGGTCTATTTGAGTTTGAGGTTTTCAGAGTCAAAGATTTCAGTCTCATTCGGATATTTCTAAATTTTGTTTCAGATTCAACTCGGATCTTTGTGGGTTTGGTTAGGGTTGGGATAACCCATTTAAATTATTTTTAAAATTTTAAAATTCATTATATTCTTTAAATTTCTCAAAATCTATAAACAAAATAATATGTTACATATAAATTTGAATAACATATATTAAAATACCTAAACTTAACATATAAATTGTTTTGATTTAAATATTTGGATGGATAATCAATAATTATTTTAAGTATTTTTGGTCTTTTGGTATACTTTAACTATTTTATATATTTACTTTTGATTATATATATATATACAAGTATTTAAACCAACTTAAAAGTACCATACATATATTTTGGATTTTTATATACATTAAATGTAAAAATAATTAATATATATCAGTATAAAAGTCTATTACGGATACATTCGGGTATTCAAAATACTTTTTTCTGATCGGATTCGGTTTCAGTTTTCTATACAAAAAATGAATAATTTGAATATTTAATCAATTTCGGTTCGGATTTGATACTACTTTTTGGATCGGGATCGGTTAATTTTTTGGATTCAGGTTTTTTTCTCAGCCTTAATATTAATATGAAAAACAAATAGAAATATATCTTATAAAAAATACATCCGCGCAGGCATACGGATTCAAAGTCTAATTAAGTTTTAAGGAAGATACTAAAGGAGTACTTACTCCTAGGACTAGTACCTAATAAAAACTAAAATCTAACTTGATTCCGATAAAAATAAATTTTAATAGACTGATCTGAACCTGATATAAATACCGGATGAATCATGTTTTACGGTATTTAAGATTATGAGTCTTACCTGACTGATTCTAAACCCAAAAAGATATTCAAAAAAAAAACTAGAAAATGAAATAAAAATTCCATAAGAATTTGTACCAAACTTAATTTCAATCCTTAATATATATCTAAAATACACTAATATATTATTGAGTACCAAAAAATAATTATCTATTGCATGAATAATTAACTCAAATATTAATTTAAAATATATTTTTGGTATTTGGTCATTATTGATGTTTTCATGTTTTGACAATCTATCTATTACTATAAAGAAAAATGAACTCTCTTCTCGTCAAGACAGCACAACAAATAGGTAAAGGAGTTCGCGACACGTGTCCTTTTAACTGAGACGGTGCATTTTGTTTGCGTGAGTGTGCTTTAGAATCTGTGGGCTACTGCTTTGTGGTCTTTTTGTTTTACTCAAGCATTTGAGCCCAATATCCATAAATGCTTATTGTCTTATCAGCTTCACGAAAAATTTAGGGTGCATCCTTCTCTTCAACTCTGACAACGACGATATATACTTATATGTTATCTGACATCAGCAATGGAGTTTCTAGAGATTGAATGGCTCAAATCGACATGAAGAGTATCTTGGGATTACTAAAAAAAGAGTATCTTTGTGGGTCTGTCAATAGCGTTGTTTAGTCTTCTGTTCTAATCAACTGACGAGTTACTAATTCATCTCCTTTATCGCCTTCTTAACTCCATAGACATGCACTAATCACGACCTGACATTGAATGTGAGTTTCCCCTATAAAAGGTTAGCTTTCTTCCCTTGAACATCATCCTCTCAAACCATGAAAACAAACAAAGTTAATTCATTTTCAGTGAAATGTCTGGAGCTCATCAATCCTCTCTTATCTGAATTCCGACCCCTGCTACTCAACGGTTGAAGTGCGATTGCACTGATCAAGATTCGGTTAAAAGGAAACATCCATGATTTTGTCAATAGGTAAGAACTCATAATCTATGGATTCTTTATCAAATACAAGATCAAATTCATTCGAGTGGCGATGTATAAAATTAGAATACAGGAGAGTTTTTGCGTGGCGTTAATCAAAATGCGTCTACTAGAGCTTGAAAACCCATGTAAGATTCTCTTCAAGTTTGTTTCTTTCGTTGGTTTTACATCAGAGACTTATTTAATTTTTGTATTTGAATGTTATTTGCTCAGCTATCTGAAGTATTACGAACCTTAGCAAGAATGTGAAACACTTGCTGTCCCGGGTTTAATTGACTACGAGAACAAGGTAAACGTCAGTGCACCATTTACATTTTAAAGAAAATCTCATACCTCTATTGCAGTGCAATGTGTTGGACATACTCTTTGCTTGAAT
Source organism: Raphanus raphanistrum x Raphanus sativus (assembly GCA_019705995.1). Taxonomy (NCBI): domain Eukaryota; kingdom Viridiplantae; phylum Streptophyta; class Magnoliopsida; order Brassicales; family Brassicaceae; genus Raphanus; species Raphanus raphanistrum x Raphanus sativus. The sequence continues at coordinate 45,399,354 of CM034043.1, read as the reverse complement.
CTCAGATGTGTCTTTTACTTATTTTATTCCTTAGACCATGTAATTCCCTATGGAATGTCTTTGATTTATGCAGACCTGACCTTGAACAAGGAGAGAAACTATAGGTAGCTGCAAAATATAATGGATCTTGCTTGCGTAGCATAAACATGACTTATCCTTTCAGAATACTTGATGGTGTGTTTTCAATCTTGCTTTCATACTTTCATGTGACCTATGTTGTTTTTCCTTGCAGGAAGAGCATGACTGCTGCCATTCATGTGAGGATGTTCATGACACATTTAGAAACAGAGGTTGGGGTGTTACAAATCCATTTGATTGACAAGGTGAGGTGTTGATAAAAAAGGTTTCTCACCTTATTGCTTTAAATTTCAAAATATATGTTTATAATTCAGTAAACCAATCAGTTTCTAAAATATTTTTTTTTTGACAACAATAAACTACTCTATCGTGATTCCACCGGTTCAGAAAGCCAAACCGGAAGTATCGAGTCGACATATAACATAGTTTCTAAAATATATATTGTCTTTAACTTATATAAAGCAGTGCTGCTAAGATCTTCGGTAGTTCCAATTTATTTTAGGAGTATCCCCTAGATGGTCACTGAGATAATGGTTACCATCCTCACTGGATTGCTTCGATCCTGAGCAAGGTTACTATCGTCCATTGAGTATTCTATTGTGTCCATCCAAAAACATGTGTCCTTTTTTCCTTTGTGTGGTTAAATATTTCTAGACTCATGCGATCTTCTTGAAGGATTGGATTCACAAGTCTGTGATTGATACGGTGGTGCGCTCTCTGTCTCTGTTAGCAATATATACTATCTCCAACAACTAATTTACTTTGGTCCATTGTTATAGACAGACTGATGTGACAAACGCGGCCATAGTGTCGTTGGTGAAAAGAATGGGAGCGAAGATAGCCACATTGTAGCTGGTGAACATGGAGAAGTACAATTACCTTACTGTTGATTTCTTCAAGAAGCTTCTCCAGTTCTGAGAATTCCCACTGTTTCTCTCGGTTGTGGTCTGTGGTTCAGACACGGAAGAGACTTCTAGATTTTTTTTTTTGGAGATGATCTGCCTGGAAGTGGGATGGCATCATGCCGTATCGTTTATTACAGCTACACAGTTTGTTCTGCTGTCTCTTTGTTTGTATTCGTTTTGACTATTACCTTATACGCATGCTCTCCAACACATCAACGATATTTTGAGTTATGTACAGATCTGGTTTACAAAAAAAGAAAAAGAAAGAGTAATGTAGCATCTTTACTCTTTTGGTGTTATCAGATTCTTTTGTTAGTTGCCAAACACCTCTTCTTTTTTATTTGAACTGAAACTGACTGGAAAGTTAATCTACTCAGTTCCTAATGGAAGACATTTGTAAACATCAAAACATTTAATATACAGAGGACAGTAACAACTCGAACGGCTTTGGATAAGTGTTCGATAAACACCAATTGTTTTTAATAAACACCAACTTCATATACTAAAGAGATTTAAGCAAAAAAATTTAATATACTAAGAAGATAAAATAAAAGAAATTTATTAAATATCAAATTGACTGAATGCTTTGTCGAATCTAATCAAGAAGGAACATTTCCATTTTTTTTAAATGATGAAGCTTAGAGAGCTACTGTTTTTCATATTTATTTGACCCTTTTAATTTGACTATTTTCATATTTTTAAAATCAGTCGAAGTGACATATCATTAGAAGTTATATTAATTATTAAAATAAACTATTAAAATAGTAATAACTATATTTAATGATTTTTGTAGTTAATTAAGTTTATAATTTATCAAATAAATAGACAAGTTCGTCTTGATAAAAATATGAAAATTAATTTTAGTTGATAATGAATATAAAATTTATATTTTAAATTATTTGTACATTAATTTACCCGTCCGTTGGGCATGTTTTATCCTTATTATCAATAAATTATACTCTAATAAATCAGAAAAAATTATATAATAAAAATATAACAAATTTCTCAAAACATATAATAAATTATTTATATATAAGGAAGCTTTAAAAATATTCTACAATTTAACGGGTGAATTTTATTTTATAAAACCTAATAAGTTATTGGGATAATATTTTTATTTGGTCTTAAAATATAATAACATAGAAAATATTCACTCATATATTTGTTTAGATATTGATAGTTAATATTATGTTTTGATTCTTTTTTAAACAAATAATTTCCTATCATAGTGAATCATATATTCATGTTCAATTATTTAATTATTAATTTAAAATAAAATATGTAAAATAAATAAAACTACAAGTACTTTTAAAATATACAAAATATAAAATAATTACTGTTTTGAGTATTAAATCTAACCACAACAATAAAATAATAAAATCTACTTACTATAAATAAAAAATTGAGCAAACATATTTGACACAAACTTATAATCTCTAACAAGACTTATAAAAATAATAAATAAATAATTTTAATTAGACATATGCGAAGATGATATAAAAATGTGTTCTCATTATAAAAAAACATAGCAAAACCAAAGATAATAACTAAAATAGTATAACGTCATAAAATATATTTGACACCAAATAAAAAACAAGTTAGAAAAATAAATGAACATCAAACGCCAAGTAAAATGAATATAATATCTCTCATCACTTAAAATTTTTTAAACTACAAAAATTATTATTATACATATCTCTTGCAAATGCAAACCTAAAAAAAATCACAAAATCATATAAAATATAAAAACGTAGATCACAAGTAAAATATATCTCGTCCATAGGGCGGACCTATCCTAGTTATATTTAAAATTCAATTACGAAATATGTTAAGTTTAATCAAGTACAAATCAATATTAGAACCTATAACTCAATTAATATTTCTACACCAAAACTATTTTGAGTTTAACCATATTTTAGATATGTAACTAAACCTGAATTGAATCCGATTAAGTCCAAACCAAATCCGATCCAAACTTTTATAATATTCGAATGTAGTTAAATTTCATGAACTTAATTCGAATCAAAATCCGATTGGGATCCATTACCTGACCCTACTTCCTTTGTATAATGATTGATGTTTTTACTTGTTATTTGTATATAAAAGATTGATGTTGTAGTTTTAGTTAATGTCTTTTACTTTAACCGTAAAATATAAATTAAAATATAAAACTATGAGTGATGATGAAACTTTATTATGAAACAAATAAAACTAGTAAATCAAAGTATATATTTCGTTTTTATTAATATGTGTATAAAAATATCAATCTCTTAAACTCAGAAGTAGTAATGATTTTAAAAATTAACTCATTAATTTACTTGTCCGATAGGGTAGCTAAATACATTCTCCTAGGAGACAGGAACCATAATTAACTCTCTCTCTCTCTCTCTCTCTCTCTCTCTCTCTCTCTCTCTCTCTCTCTCTCTCTCTCTCTCTCTCTCTCTCTCTCTCTCTCTCTCTCTCTCTCTCTCTCTCTCTCTCTCTCTCTCTCTCTCTCTCTCTCTCTCTATCGTTCTACGTCACAGGTTAGAATCTCATTATCAGAAGAAGAATAAGTAGCAGTCGGCATTCCTACCAATTTTTTATTTTATATATATACAGTTGTAGATCTAAGAGAATTTATAGTTGGGGCACTATCATAGAATTTGAATTAGTTGGAGGCACTATCATAGGTTTTTAGACAATTAGAAATAATTTTCATAAGATTAGTTAAAGAAGCCTAGCATGCATAAAAAATAACGTTCTAATTTAACTACAAATCAACCTTTTATCTTCTTTTTTACATAAAAAAAAAATAAATTTTGTCACTTTTTTATATTTTTTTATTTTGCTTAAGAATATCCGTGACATTTGGCATTTAGAAATCCTTCCGTTGAGCGTATGGGTTTACTATCTCTTTCCTTGCTGGATAACTCTACTTGCCAAGTAGCAACGAAAGCAGTCAAAAATGAAAAGTAGAAAGAAGCCTAGCATGCATAAAAATAACGTTCTAAATTTAACTAAAAATCAATCTTTTATCTTCTTTTTTAAATAAAAATTAATTTTTTCACTTTTTTTTAATTTCAAAAAAATGATTAGTTAAAGAAAACAGAAAAGTTGAACCGGCGACACGTGACCTTGTTCCATATGAACGTATGTCCGCCAATATACATATATAACAATAATCTCCGTATCTATAAAATTCTAGCTCGGTAAGTTACAATTTTCACATATTTTCGAAACATTTTTTTTTTTTTTTTTTTTTGTTTAACCTGGGGGTATCCCAGGCCCAGAAGGCTCAGACTAATCCCCAAGGGGAAGGAATGCCCACGGATAGACGCCCCTCCCAGTTTTTCAAATGGGCCGAAAGCATGGCCCATATCCGTGTGGGTGACAAGAGCGTTGCAAGGTAGTTCCCTCCGGCGTGGATCGAACCCCCTACCTGGGTGCAGGCGGGGACCCGTCCTAACCATTGGGCTACAACGTCTTGTCAGATATTTTCGAAACATAGTATGCTTAGAATTTCTTTTCCCTGCAATAGTATATGAGACATATATAATATACATAAAAATGTAGATATATTAGTTAGTTTGCATAAAAACATCTTCCAAAAGACATTGTATAACTTTAAATATAAAGTTTTTTATTCTCAAAAAAAAAACTTTAAAACTTTTTATTTGCATTTTAGTCCTACAATTACATATTTTATTTATGATTCTTAAATATTTTCTCATTTCTCATTTTAATATTTAAAAATTTCTATATATATATCTCAAAAATCTCAGATTAACTTGTATAAATTTAAGTTTTACACATAATATTAAAAGATTTAAAACAAGCTTCATATTATTTTAAAAGTAAAACTAAACAACAAGAATATTACAAAACAAACCAGTGGTGGTGGTCTGGTGGCGTTTGAGAGAATTAAAAACCCAATACGATGAATCCGGATTCAAACTCCACTGGCCACACGGATATAGACTATTGCTTTTGGCTCATTTGAATGCTCAGGAGAGTGTCTATCCGTGGACTGTACCTCCACCCGGAGATTAGGTATGTGTCTTTAATAGATCCGGTTTAATCCTTTTAGTTTACAAAAAAAAAAGAATATTACAAAATAAACTTAATTAAAAACTTTTTTGTACATAAAGATGGAATTATTATTAAAAATTAAATATTACAACAACACTTATAATCAACAATTTTTACCTTGTATTTACAAATTAAAAATAAAAAGAGTCATTTTTTTACTTCGTAATGCACTAATTGATCACATATGAGAGCATTACGGAAATAATTTTATGGAATAATGGTGATATTTTGCTTGTAGTTTAACATTTAACTAGGTGATTTTTCCGTGCTCATGCACAGATATAAATATTAACAAAACAAATATATTATTAGAGTTAGTTAATATGTATATTGATTTTTAATTATTATGTAATTTGTATGTATGATTATTTATAACTAATAATATGTTATTTTAATTAGGCATGTGATTTTGGATATATAATATTTAATCAGGTTGATAACTATTTAGGTATATTAGATTAGATATAATTTTCTAAATTCAACAATAAACTTTTTAATTTTTAACAGATTAAAATTTTGATTAATTTTTGCATCTAGTTGATTGTTTTTTAGATTTCTAAATATAGTTTAATAAGTTTATGTAGATTCATATAAGAAAATAGCTTAATATACAAAGAAAATATTTTTATTAGTTTTAAAATATATATAATATGTCTCCTATTTCTTCTTATGTAATAAATTGTATTTTCTTTTGTTGTATACGATTGTTCAAACAATACATATAATATTTTAAAGTAAATATATAATTTTAATATCAACATTAGTTTTTGGGAACTTTTTATTTTAAATTATAATATGTATATTGTATATTTTTGTTTATAAAATTTATCATTGTTCAATCAATTAATATTTCATTTTCATCGTATATGTTATTTTGAAATAATATAGAAAGGAAACAAAAATTATAAAAACTAAAAAAAATTGATAGTAAGAGTTAGATATAATATTTTAATTTATTAAGTTACCTATGTAATTAATCATCAAAAAAATTAAAATAAGGGATACACGTAGAAAAATGACTTCTCTAATTATACACTTTGAATATGTTAGTTTCTTATAGATAGTTTTATCTATGTGATTTAAAAAATATATAAAAAAGTCTAAATCAAGTTTAAAATTAACAAAAAAACTATTTTAAAAATATAAATTAAACATCTATGTACTATTAATTCTGATATTTTTAGCTCATTAGAAATATTTTGGTAATGTTATTGAAGTAGTTTTTAATCATATGAGAAAATATATTGATAAAGAAAATAATTATATAACTTAATATACATATTATGTTATTTAAGATTATATTTTAAAAGAAATAAATTATTTTTTAATCCAACATTATTTTTTTGGGAAATTTCCTTTTCATGAATACATAATATTAATTTTCGTTTTTAAAATAATAAATGTTTCTTTGATAAATGTTTTCTTTTATTATATATGTTATTTGGAAATAATATAAAAAGGAAAAAAATATAAAAGTTGATAATAGAAATTAGTTTTTTTAATTCATTAATGGTAGCTATGTAATTAACCATCATAAAAGTTAACATGAACGCGACACATAGGAAACTAACTTATCAAATAATATTATACAGATTTTAAAACAAAAATTTATTAGTACTGTAGATTTTATTTTTAACCATTATTTCAAAATAAATTTGATTTAATTAATATAAAATTAAGATATTTTTTAAAACATATTTAAAATATATGTATATATTTAAAATTATAATATTAGATATATTTTAATCTGTTTATTTTGGTTAAATATATTAAATCAATTATATATAATTAATAAAACTGATATAAAATTAATAATTATCAAAAATTAAAACTAAACAATATTTATAAAATTTGTAGATATATAAGAAACTAATGATTTTAAGTTTAAGTTTTTTATAATTTTTTAAAAATTGTAGAAAATTATGAAAATTTAAAATAATAAAAAATTATAGTTATAAAATATAATTAAATAAGATTTCGAAATTAGTATTTTTCATGTTTGTATATATTCATTTTAATGAGGATCTATGCGTTATTACCATATTCTAAAAAGTTTACCAAAAATATAAATCAACATAAATGTAATGTATGAGTTATTGTCATATTTTAAAAAGTTTACCAAAAATAAAAATGAACATTAAATATAATTGTCCATGTCATATTAATCTATAAGACATGTCATCAATTTTAGTAGTCATGTCATATTATTTTTGTGAGAATGATTATAGAGAAGACATGTGGCAAAATCACTTCTCAAATATAGTCTAGGGGATTGTTTATTTCTATTTCTAGTTTTATTAATTAATATTTTTGTAATTTTTTTAATATTTGTTAGTTATTTATAAATTTATATTAGTTATGACAAATATAAAGATCATAATGTAAAATATAAATAGTTTTAAAGTTAGTTTTGAAATTTTATTTTTGGAAAAAAACAACTTAAAACTTTAAATATAGAGTTTAGAAAATTTCAACATAGAGAATGCTTTTCGAGATGTTCTAATATAAATTGAGCATTAAGAATAAAACGGTAATAATTCGAATCTTTGACAGGGTATCATAAATGTACAGACTTTTGGATTTATTTGTGACTAAACGGATTGAGGCCTTGTATATCGTCATTGATAAGGGGGTGGGTGAAACGTCTTTGTAACTTAAAAGTATTGGTGGCGATTTGGTGTATTGACATGATAACAAGGGACCCTCACGCGCACCAATGTTAATTCACTTTTTTTTCAATATCAACCAATTGTTTCCCATGAAGAAACAAATTTTATACCTGATCTAATCTATTAAAAGAATAGTACAAAATTATATTACTCTCCTTAATTTTCTAATATATATTTATATTTGTATACCACTGATATATTAGCTGAATCTATATTTATGGATTCTTTATCTTTAATGGATTATTAATTAATTTATCTGAAACTAAATTTATGTTTTGCCAAACAAAAACAATCCATATTTTTTATACTTTTTCCGTTTTTAAAAGATTTACATTCTAGAAAAAAATTTACATTTCAAAAAGATACATTTTTGTATTTTTAATGTATTGATTAATGATAAATTGTACATTTCAAAATATAATTATATTTATTAAAAATTTATTGGTTAAAATTATGGGGAATAGTTTATTAAAAAAAACAATGTACTGCTAACTATAATTTTATGTTTTTCTTAATAAGTGTGAAAAACTTAAAACATATATCTTTTAAAAACGGGAGGAGTATATATTTTCTCTTTTACAGTTACTCCATTGCTTAATAATAAATTATCTCTGTTATTTCTATACAAAAAAATCACGGTATATATCAAAAAGGTCAATGTTCATATTTATATATTATGTTTTCGTTAATTTCATACAAACGAGACATATTCATGTTTCAAATTTAAGGATAAACAACTTAACAATTGCTATATAAAATAGTTCCTTCATATTTTGACTATCACTATACCCCTTAATCATCATGATAAACAACGATTTTCACTAATCATCCAGTTTCGTACCTTGCCGATCAATCAACAAAATATTTGAAATTATGATTTATATAATCCTTCAAAATTTACATCTTTTTAGACCCTTATCTTCACGTTTAGTCCACACAAAAGTTTAACAAGACAACTCCTTGCCAGCAATATTAGTATGATTTAATGAATATCAATAATATACATCTTTTTTAGATGCACAACTTTTAATAACATAAATTTCGAAATATAATCAAAAATATCTTTCAAAATAAACAACTACTATTTAAAAGGCTCTTTTAAACCCATATCTTTTTCCACATCAATACATACGATGGCGGACAAACTTCCACGTGGTACAAAGAGTTTTCCTTCAGCTATGTTATATACTGACTTATTACCTCATGTTTGATTGCCTGATCCAGTGATTTCTTAGTAGAGTAGTTTATATTATTGTAAAAAAAATACCTATCGTGTAACTAGGCCTGAGCATTTCGGGTATCGGTTCGTTTCGATTCCGGTATTTCGGGTTTCAGATAGTTCGGATATAGAGTTAGAGGATCCACTGAGTATTTAACTTCTTTTTGGTTCGGTTTGGTTCAGATAATTTCGGGTTCGGTTCGGATAGTAAAATTAGGAGCCGAAAAATACCCGAAATAATTTCGGTTCTCATTTGGTACCGGTTCGGATTCAGATAAAATATTAGTTATTTAGGATAAACTATCAAATAATTATGATGATTTAGATAAAAAGTTTTTATATTTTGGATTATTTTGGATATTTCGGATAAAATTATCCGAATACTTTTGGATAATTCGGGTAATTCAGATATTTTATAATAATGTAGTTATCTTCAAATATTTTTGGATTTTTTAAGAAATTTTTTAGTTATAAATATATATTTAGTTATGTTATATGTATATATAATTAATATTTTTATATATTCAGGTACCCATTCGGTTCCGGTTCATTTCCGGTTTGGTTCGGTTATTTCAAATATAGAAATATAGGAACCATGCGGGTATTTGAAGGTCCCTGGTTCGGTTCGGGTTCGGATATTTCGGTTCGGTTCCGATTCGGTTCTTCGGTTCCGGGTTTTTTGCCCACGCCTACGTGTAACCAACAGATTTGGAAACCAAAATATACGTAAACCAAATCCTTTAAATCCAAAAATATTTATATTACTTATTATTTTTGGTAACAATATTTATCCATATTATTAAAATTGAAGTAGAAATAGAACTAAATTTATTTTAAACCTATTTATTACATCTTTTATTTTCTTATTTTCACTCATCCTAAATACTTTATTAATTACATATTTTAATTACTTTTTTTTTGTCATCAAAATACAGACTCATACTGACTATGTATACCAAACCGGTAGCTCGGCATCCATGTGAATGACAAAAGACGATTGTTGTCTGGCACTGCGTGCTAAACGATCCGCCCTTAAATTTGCCGTCCTTGGTACATGAATGATCTGTGAGCTGTGGAAGCCACTTTGTAAACTTTTGATATCCTCCAGATAACTTGCAAAAGCCGGCCACTCTTCTGGTTCCGAAACCATCTTCACCAACTGAGAACAATCTGTTGCAAACGTAACTTGAAACTGACGTAGATTCCTCATACATTCCATCGCCCAAATCAATGCTTCCACCTCCGAGTGGAGGGGAGACAAACTTGCCCGCACATTTCGGGCCCCCATTAATCCTTCATAACCTTCCAGAGTACTGAACCAGCCTTGTCCCGAAAAAGAGTCCTTATCCTTCCACGAACCATCTGTGAAGCACCATCTCCCTGGAATTGAGGGAGGCTGATGTACCTGCGGTGATATGGAATGTCGGATAGGCAACTCTTGGGCCGCAGCCCACATAGTAGATTCCGTCTCAGCCAATTTTAGCGTATCACTGGCATCAACATCCAGGTTGCTAAAAGCTTTGCTATTCCTTGCTTTCCAAATATACCATAGGATCCACACAAACTGATGATCAGTCATTTTGGGTAAGACTCTCCAGAATAAATGATCCATATTAGTAAACAATGATTCCGAGGGGAAAACATTTGGATTTGTTGGTATAGCTGATAATGCCCATATTTGCCGTGCTGGAGGACATTCAAAAAATACATGATTTAAAGATTCTTCAGCACTTCCACATCTGTCACAATTAATTTCCCCTTGCATTCCTCGTGATTTTAAATTCTTTTTGACCGCAACACATCCTGAGACAATCTGCCATAGAAAATGCTTCATCTTTGGTGGGCACTTGACCTGCCAACAAAAAGCTTTCAAAGTATCTACCGTCGGTCTATAAAAAGGTAGTTGCTTTTCTTTATCTGGGTAAACCCTTTCCACCTCGTAACCTGATTTAACCGTATATTGTCCATTTTTGGTAAAATGCCAGCCATCCTTATCTGCTATACTAAACCTACTGAGAGGTATACTCTCAATAATCTTTGCATCCAAAGGATCCACCAAAGCCCGAATCGCTTGTAAGTTCCAAGTTCGAGAACCTGGAATAATAAGCGAATCCACCGTAAGATCCGGAAATAAATTGTGGTTATTTTTAACATATTTTAATTACTTTATTATATATTTTACATTCTTTGTTATATATTTTACATTCTTTTCACACCTTTTAATTACTTCATTAATATTTTATCATAATAATTCATATTATTTTATATTTTACAATAATATTTCCAAATGTTTGAATGAAGAATTTTTTATTTATTTACATAATCAGTTATGTATAGGTATTCAGGTATGAATTGATTCTTTAGAGTATCAATTTTTTTTGGATTTTGAAATTAGACTCCGCTTGGATATTATAAATTTTAGGGTAGAGTTGGAGTCGGCTTTTTAGGTTTCAGTGGGTTCGGTTCTGATGTATAGGAACTTGAAAAATGAATAAAAGTATCATTAAACAATTAATATAAAATAATATTGAGACCAGCACCCGTACAGACGTGAAGATCAAACTCTAGTTTAAATTAATCTGAAATGCATGACCATATTAACCTAAGTAATTAACATGATTCGAGTTCATATTGGACCATCAAATTTGGTGGTTCATAGGTGATGATTTTATGATTTCCATATTATTCCCAAACAACACCATCCATAGCTTGATGATTTTAATTATCATTTGATTTAGATGATAGGGAAATTGCATTGTATAGCAATCAAACAAAAGATTATTCATTGTATAACCAAAAAACCTAAATCATCCACATGTATTGTGTCTTTTATATAATATTGCCATTATACCCATATCTACAACCGGTGAAACCTGCACAAAGAAAACAAAATTTTTGTTAACGTGGTCTGTGTTCATTCACACATCTTTTTGCACACAATTTCTTCTCACGAAATGAACAAAAATGAAGACGTACACGGTGAACAGACACAACACATCTTCCATTGCTTTTCCTTCTTCTCTTAAATCATTCATTCTCACAATCATACTTTTGTTTTCTTACTCTGTTTTGCTTTTGTTTTACAGTTCCAACGATGACGACTGATCGGTAAAAGCGTCGCCGTCTCAGAAAAAAAGAGAGGAGATGCCCATCTGCAACGGCTTACTTGGCTACTGACGTAAAGCTTTGCGCATCTGAAATCTACGGAGTCGCCAACGACGTAAACGCCACCACGAGGTGCATCAACTCTTCCTTCAATCGCCTTGATCTCTTCGGTTTACTAGGCGATTACATGTATTAATCACACGGATGTCGTCTGTTACACTTATTTTTGTCTCTGTAAATGACCCAAAATTGATTAGAGAAGATGAACAGATTTGTAACATTGTGTTCTATTCTATTATATGTGTATGGAATAGAAATGAAAACAATATGTATAATGGATGTTTTATTCATGTTATGTAATGTGAAACAGTTTGTTATTATACTTTTTATCATGTATCGTTTTGTTTAATGATTAATAAAGAATGTATTATTTGTTCTCCAATATGCACTATACTAGATATTTTGTTTCATTCTATTTGAGTTTAGGGTTTATACTTGAGTTTAGGGTTTTAGTGATTAAGATATAGGGTTTAGTATTTGGAAGGTTGAGGTTTGAGTTTAGTGACCCTATCATGTATTGTTTCATTTGACGGTTAATAAAGAGTGTCATGTTTTATTCACTAATATATACTATACTACGTATTTTGTTCCATTCTATTTGGGTTTAGGGTGTATAACTAGGATTTAGGGTTTAGTGATTAGGATTTAGGGTTTAATATTTGGAAGGTAGGGGTTGAGGTTTGGGTTTACTCACCCTATCATGTATCGTTCCATTTGATGCTTAATAAATAGTGTTCTATTTTATTCATCAATATGTGTACTATACTATGTATTTTGTTCAATTTTATCTGGGACTAAGGTATATAACTAGGGTTTAGTGATTAAAATTTACGGTTTAGTATTTGGAAGATAGGGGTTGAGGTTTAGTTATTAGTATTTAGGGTTTAGTATTTGGAAGGTGAGGGTTGGAATTTGGGTTTAGTGATCCGATCATGTGTCGTTCCATTTGACGATTAATAAAAGGTGTTCTATTTTATTCTCCAATATGTACTATACTATGTATTTCGTTATATTTTATTTGGGTTTAAAGTTTATATTTGGGTTTAAGGTTTAATAATTAGAATTTAAGGTATAATATTTTGAAGTTGGGATTTGATGTTAGGGTTTAGTGATAACAACTTAGGGTTTAGTATTCAAAATTTAAGTATGGGTTTAGCATTTAAGAGATATGTGTGATGTATTATGGCACATAGATAAAATAGTATATGCACAACCGAAATAGAATAGTATACGTGCAATCTGAGAAGTATTAACTTCTTCATACATTATCATCTTAAAATTAGAGTGAATGAGGTTGGTAAATGGAATATAAGATATACTAGAAGAATTCTATTTTAATTCATACTTTTACTGTCAATAAAAGCACCGTATGTTAATGGGTATTCAAGATATATTACAGTGACGTCGTTTTCTTTTCTTACGTTACATATGAACAGTTCACACAAATTGTGGGCCAAGTAAATTGGTATCGACGTCATCCCTTAACATTTTGTCACCGGTGACTTGAAACATCAAAGGGTAAAACCGGAGAAAATCAGTGCTAAATGTTACCAGCTCAATTACGTCAAAATCATAGCTATTCTCTTAATTATGCTTCAGATTTTGGCTATCTCACCAATTCTCCCATGATGATAATAATTGTAACCCCAATTGAAAACAATTCAACGCACCGTTTCAAGTTATTTAAAATACTAAAGTAAATAAACTAAAATTTAATATTTATTAATGTTAGTAAATAAACTAAAATTATTTCAACGACTCATGTTCGTATATATTAAAGTGCTTTTATTCAGAACATGTTGGGAGGGGAAGATCAGAATGCTGTGAGCACACTTTAATCTTAGAAAACAGAATTAAAACCAATAAAGTTTCAGATGTACCTTTTTATTGAAAAAAATATATTATGAAATAAAATTGTTTAACAATATATTATGAAATAAAAAATTTTAAGCTCAATATCTACGATAATAAATATTTTTAACCTGATAACCTTTAAGACAGAGCAAAACCTCTAATTTAATGGTCTCGTTAATATCTAGTCGTAATATGATCTTGTTTCAAATTTGATGCTCATTTCCCTAATCTCCAAACCAAAATCTCAACCAAGAAAAGAAAAGTAGTGTATTTTCCCTTGATGACATCAAAAGGTGGACATTTTGTCCTCCAATCACTTTTTCTCTTTTCCAATAGTAGTGTCACTATTAACACACCTTGCACTATATGTAGAAATGATTAAAATGTGTATTATTTTGTTTTCCCCAACAACTGAATTATTTTTCGGTTTTGTTTAGAAGTGGATTCTGAATTCTGAATTATTCAATGTAAAAGATTGAGCTTTAGTGGAATTTCCATCGATTATTATTGTTTTCTTAAACAAAAGGCCTACAACATTAATTTCTTTTTGGACCAAACAATATTAAATTCTTCCGAGAAAGTTATAGTTAACACAGATGATCAAATCCTAAAATTAAAAGTAGTGTCGCATGTTCTTTTCTAGTCCTGTTTTCTGTTGAATATAGTAACTTTTATCCCAAAAAAATAACTTAGCATTTAAAAAAAAGTAAGCTTAACGGTCATTACGTTTATAAAAAAAAGTGTTGATCCAAGGCAAATATCTCACAATATTCAAATAATATTAACCAAATTTTCAGAGTAACTAAGATGGATCAACACCGAACTAGACAGGATCGAAGATTAATATAGTATATGTGAACATTATAATTATACTAATTAAACCATTTTAAACGTGTTATATGTTTTTTTTCACGTAACGCTGATGGGTCTAATATTTGATTCGGAAGTCTGAAGAGACGCAAGCTTCAGATCAAGATCAAGTCCACCTGAGTTACCCGACTTGGATACTTCCGGATCTTGATATCCAAGACAAGGATTGTCTGATCCTGGTTTCCAAACAACATCTGTGGTCGACCCAATATAATCATTACATGGAATGGTACTATTTTCTTCAACGTTGCTGGCGAAAACCTGTTGAACATATACAAATTGACAAACAATTTTATAACTCAGTTACAAAAAAAAAAAAAAATTTATAACTCAAACAATTTTATAACTCATCAAGAAGCTATATGTTCATGTGTACTTATTATTGTTTACACAAAGCTTAAGAATTCTTATCGACTTTTTGTTTGAAAATGTTGACATTTAATATTTAAAATAAATAGGAATTCTTTTTTTTTTTTGAGAAAAGAAAATAAATAGGAATTTCTTTTACTAAAACAGTATAAATTTTCTTTTAAATCTTTTAAGATGTGACTTTTTTCCGCTAAGGAATTTGCTTAAAGAATTTTGTTTTCTGAAGTTTTGTTTTCAGAGTTTCGTGCGTAGAGTTAATTTTTTTTGGAGAAATGAGTTAAATTCTTTTTTTTGTCATGTATAAAAGATTAAAGCTTGCCATATCAAAGAGGCTGGTGCGGCGTCTCTTGTGATGGAGTGTGGTGGCTTGACGGAGAAAGTATTTTTGAGCATGACTTGCCACTTGTGTCGGAGATTTTGTGACGACAAAGTTTCTAGAGATTCCTCTCCAATCTCCTTTTCCAAGCTTTTCTAATCCAATTAAAAATGTATGGTGCTCTTCCTCCGTCCATGGAACCCCTACTCATTAAAAAAATATTCATAATTTCTATCTAAAAGAAGCCGAGTCTAAAGATCGGGTTGTAGATGCATCATTTTTTTGCTTCACAATGAAATTTACACATATATTTCATGCTCTCGGCAAAGTTTGAAATATAGTCTAATCGATTAATTGACATAGGGGAATAGTTGATTATAATACGGTCACTTGTCATATATTTGTGAGAAGCGTTTAATTTTATATAATGATGTATTCTAAAATTTTAAAATATGTCAAAACCAATCATAATCTAATGGAAAACCCCAAACAAATATGTAAAAAACATGTCAAAGTTGTAACCCTTTTTGCGGTCGGGTGCTCTGTGGGTGAGACCGTCAGAGAGATAACCGGCGAAGGAAGAGGAAGAGGTAGAACATGCTGGCAGGCAATCCATGCTAAAGCTTTTCTTCATTGCGGCGGCTAAAAGTGACGACGGTGAAAGGGGAGGTGGTGGTGGAGAAGAGCCTCTAGTGTCTACATGAACACCAAAGAGCCTAATGACTCTTGTTTTGTAAGAACATGTCCTAGAGTTATGTCCTACGTTTCCACAGTGTGAGCATCTTCTGCCCATTGCAATGAAGGAGAGAGAGAAATAGAGATGATGTCGATGAAGAACGATTTGGGGGTTTATGTAAAATGGTGGAGAGCATAGAGAGATAATATGATTGGATAGACCAAGTTTATTTATTGGAGGATTTTATAATTTAGATTATGTAGTCCAAGTTGGTGTTTTATAATTTTTAGCCAATAAGAAGGCGAGCTTACACTAAAAATCAGAAGGGGAAACATGTCTTTATCAGTGGGGTATTATTAACTATCGTTAATATGAACTAAGAGGTAGATTCTTGTATAATTGATCTGTGCCCACCAAATAAATCTTAATTTATCCTTCACAGTAATTTTTAATATATATATAACTTTCGTATTTATGTTTATAGAATCTGTAATTTGAAGAACAATGTATAGCTATAAGTTATCAGTAACGGAGTGAACAAAATAAGCTATTGTGAGAATGGAATCTATATGTAATATACTATCATAAAGGTCCATATCTTTCTGCAAAAGAAATGTAGCTTTGTGGTTGAGAGGGAGAAGACTTGGATCCTCCAATAGTTTTGGGGAGGTGGGTAGTTGGATAATAACCTAATAAAATGAGGAAAATAAAATACATAAAACTATAATAATTTCCTCTCTTTTTTTTTGTTTTTTGTAAATTAGAAACGACAAAAGGGCTTTAATTATTTTAAAAAGACACGTAATATATATTTATAGGTTATGTTTCTCCAATATATTAGTTGCACGGAATAGTCATCAATATATATAATTTTATTTTACCAAATTGCTTGATATTATCAAATACTATAATCGATAATGGTTAGTCGACAAAGCACTACTACCCAACATGCATTTACTATTATATTATGGTTAGAACTTAGAATTGGTCCGCAGTATGGAGATTCTATATATTGTTAAGTTAGGAATGCCGAGTTTGTAGTTAGTATGGAGGACAATGATTCATATTTGATCATATTATCATCTTTTAATGTTGATTCCATATTTCAAATATATAGTATGAATACTTTAACGGGGATTCATATTCATCCTTAAATATTCTATTAATCATGAAAAAATATATACATTAACTGATCAACTATAGCGCTATATCCTACATCGATTCTATGTGGTTTATATACTTGATGTGGATTCATATATTGATCCTATACGAATCTATTGATGTTGATTTTATCCAACGGACATATAATATGATTATATGATATGATGGGGGTTCATGTTGATAATATAATAATCTATGAACGCTGATTCATTTTCTTTTGTCAAATATTAATGTTGATTCATATGGGGACAATAGTGGGGATTCATTATTTATCATATGCCATTTATGTTGATTTATTCTGCCAGCATATAATACGGTTACTTAAATTCTAGTCCAATGAAATTGATCTTAGTAAGAAGTTGTCTTCATAGGTTACAAAAATTCAGAACGGATCTGATTTAGTTTTCAGTTTGGATTTGCGTGTCATATATTAATATTGGAGGATATAGAAACAAGGTTGTGGATTCATGATTTATCATATACTCCCTCCATTTCTAAAAGATCTATGTTTTAGAGAAAATTTTTGTTTCAAAAAAACATATTTTTCATATTTTCAATGTAATATTTGTCAACTAATAACGAAAAATTGTGAAGTTCATAAACAGTAATTGCATTTTGTGAAGTCTTATTTGTTTAAAAATATAGAAAATATAAAATTACAGAAAACTATCTATTTATAGCTAAATTTTAATATATTTTATTAAAATGTGTGAAAATTCTATAACACAGATCTTTTAGAAACAAAAGAAATACTATTCATGTTGATCAGATAAGAAGAGGTCTGATTTAAACGAGACCAGAAGAGATGGAGACTCAAAACTCAAAATCATCGTTTTTGTTTTCTGCCCAGCAAATAACTAGATGACTTTACCGAGATTAAAGAATTCATGATATTAAATTAGATGATTTTTTAACTTAAAATCAATTGACGATAAACAGATTAATTTATATATCTTATTTTTTTGAGCAAGCATATATCTATCTATATTATTATTTATGAAAGTGAATTTGCTAATTTGTTATGCTCTCCATAATTTAGGTTAGTTATATTTTATGCTCAATTATTAATTTTAATAAATATTTTTAGTGATTTAACTGATAATTTATCATTATCCTAAAATAATTTACTGATTTAGCTAATAATATCTAACGATGATATCATAGTTAAATTTATATTATATTTACTTTAGTAATATTATATATATGTTTATATTGTATTTGGTTTACTAATATTAAGCTGACTCTATCTTATAATATATATATATATTAAACTAATATTAAATATTATATATATATATATAGTTTAAGTTGTATTTGGTTTAGTAATATTAAACCAACACTGTTTTAATATGATGATATTAGTAATATTATATATATATATTATGTTATACGTTATTATGATGATGATAGTTTTATCATAAGTTAGAATAAATCATTGTGATAATTTCTGAAAAGGTTGGATAAGAATTCAAAAATATTTATAATATCACTGGAAAAATATTTGTTTACTCTCATGTTAGAAATTAGAGCGTTCAAAGTTTTTACTACAGTTAATAAATAACTATATTGTATTTGTTAACAAGATATGAGTCCGTTGTGCTGCAACATGTTTTGTTTGGTGTTTTAGTTTAATATGAAAACATAAAACAATAAATATTATTAATAGCTTTATGATTTTTTTTGCTTACATTGTGTGAGATTTATTTTATAATTAAAAATCCGTTTTCACACATAATCAAGTTAATATTTATATTTTATAATCATGGTGCATAAATAAAAGTTATAAAATTTGTATTTAGGATTAAATAATATACTATCCTAAATGTTTTAACTCAACATAACTCAAAATAATAAATTGAATGAAAAGTAAAAAAATGAAAGTTAAATACACCAATCAAGTCTATGAAAACATTATACACGTTCTTATGTACTAACTTAATTTATTAAATAAGTTTTTAAAAGTTTATTATGCTAGAATATTTTAAAAAGGAAACATTTTATGTTATATATGTCTTTTTTATTTACAATTAAAAAATTTAAAAATATAGTAAATACTCTTTTACATTTTTTTTAAAAAAAATTGAAAACGAAAATCTGTTATATATAACCTATTATAGTTATCTTCTCTTTAGAATTTCAGAAAAAAAGAATTGTTATCAATATATATATTTATCATAAATTTTCATCAATTTTATAATTCTCACTATATATATTTAATCATATTAATTAGCAACTTTGAAAAACCAAACTCAATATAATATTTTACAATTATATCTTCATTAGGATTTTAGAAAAGGATATTAATATTAAATAAACTATATTCCGATATTTTTTGTTTACTATATTTTAAAAGGGAAAATTTCTACAAAATTTACTACGAAATATTTTTTAAATTTTCCCTTTTACTATTAAATAAATCTTAAAGTATTTTTTTTATAAAAATCGTTTTTATATCTTATATATTAGTATATTTATTTTTTTATCATTATATTTTTAACACATGTCACAATATTAAAAGGAATTTTGCAATTGTCTTTTGTTTAGGATTTAAAAATGTAAAATTACTATAAATAATATTTATAATTATATTTTTTTAAACATCCTTTTGTTATTTATTATATATTTTAAATTATAGGATATTAACACATGTCATAATCTTAAATATAAAACTTCCAAATATCATGATCATGTTAATTAGTAATTTTGAAGAACCAAGTTTTATATAATAAGATATATAATCATCCATAAATTAAAATGGATTTTATTAGTTTGATAAATATTATTGTCTACAAAGTATCTATATTATGTTATCCAAAATATTTTACATCATAATATTTTTAAAATAAATAAATAAAAAAAATAATATATATATATATATGAATGTTTTCAAGTTTATTTTATGTAATTAAAAATATGTTATCAAATAAACAAATTTATCGTATATAAAAATAATATTTAATTGAAAATAATTTGTTCTAAAGTTTTTGAGTTGATGATATATTTATTTATAAGTTTTTTTGTAAGATTAGTAATCCCGTAAGTGCGAACAAAATACTAAGTCTTATATTATTTATGAAGACTTTGTCCCTAATATACGAAAGAAGAACTTAGTTTGTCTCTAATACATGAAAGTAGTAAGACTTAGTTTTTATAAGAATTATTTTGACTTGATTGGCATAATTGGACTCAGTTATATATATTCACAGTTCACTGTATTGGAGCACATCTATAAATACTGTAGATCTGTTCTGTGTTTAAAAAATACAATAGATCTGTTCTATTGCATACGTTTTCTCATGTAATCTTTCCACACTTAGATTTTAGGACACTAATTTGTTTATAAACAAGCGTAAGTAATCTAGGAAACCACATAAATATGGACTACCCACATATTGATGTAGTTTCATTTATGGCTTACGCTATCATACAAGGGGATGTATTTCTATGACCTATCACTACGTTAAGAAAAACACCTGTTGAGTTGCGGTAAAAATATTCTGCGGTTACGAGACGGATTCTGTGGCTATTTTATGTTTAGAGAAGAAGGTCACAGATTTTGTTCGTAAGCAGAATATTTATATTAAAAAGCAACCTCTAAAAACAGATAAAGCAATATCCAACTTTTTTTTTTGGTCAAAAAACAATATCCAACTTAATAAGAATAAAACCCACATCAATTCGGATAGTCACATGTCATAGTTATTATTTTCAGAAAAAGAAAAAGAAAAAAGCCAACATAATAAAAAAAGGAAAAAAAAAACAAAACCAAAACCAAACCAATCAAAGTGTATGTTGCATTAAGGCTACCATTTGTTTTTGCAGCTGCATAAGCATTTTTTGATTCTGCTGCACCACCGACAACACTTCTCCTTGTCTCTCCATGGATGCCACTTGGCATTGAGTGATCTCATTCAAAGAATATAATATTTCAGCTTCTTCTTGAAAACTTTCTTCCACATCAACACTTTCAGCAACTGATTCTTCCAAAGAATACTCTTGAACCTGTCTCATAATATTGTTTTCGTGAACAAGCAAACAATCGATAAGGATACTAATCAAAAGTGTTTCCGCAATATCCACCAAGACTTTGTCAAATTTTGAAGGTAAAGAGGATATAATATTTTTCACCAATTCTTTATCTTCAACCTTCCACCCACACGACTTCATACGAAACACAAGCTCCATTAGTTTTCCAGTGAATTCATGAATCGTTTCTGAATCCATCATTTTGATATCCATGTACTCCTTTTTGAGATCAGATAGCTTTCTAGCTTGAAATATAGGACCACCTAATGATTTCACTAACAAAATTTCCCATGCTTCCTTTGATGAAGTAGCAAAAGCTATCCATGGAAGAATCTCATGGCTTAATGCAGTTTGGATTAAATAAAGTGCGTTCACGTCTTTTGCTTCTATATATTGTTTCTAATATGCTGAATAGTAACCATCAGCTGATGATGCATAATATTCTCCATTGAATTCATTAGATGACCATGAACTCTCACGCAGCGGTTCTTGCTGAGTTCCTGTCTCCACGACGTCCCATAGATCCATAGTCTTCAAAAACGTTTTCATTTTTAAACTCCAACATTCGTAATGACTCCCATCAAACAGTGGAACAAAAGCTGTCGTCATAATTAAAGCCCTGATAAATTTTAAACTAAAAACATGCAATTAGTAAGCCTGAATCAAAAATCATACTCCTATATATTTTCATCAGTCAAACTAAGGAACAAACAAGATTTCAGCAAATAAATATCCAATTATTTCCCAAATAAAAAGAAAAGGGATTATTCAAGGAACAATTTTGTCTAAGAAACTTATAACCTAAATTTCTCCACATCGTAAATCGAGCACTGACAAATCTGAACTCAAAAGGTAAGAAGAACCAAATACGAATATTAAACAGGAGAGACCTACATCTCTTAATTCTTCATATAACTTCACACACATGCATGTATACTAGATCAAAAGATAGGTTTTTTTTGAGCAAGATCAAAAGTTAGTTCTATCTTTCTTTACAAAAAACTAATTTCAAATCAAGTCAATAGATACATATACATATATCAAATAAAGACGATTTGAGAACAAGACAACAAAGGAGAAATCGATGGCATACCTTGTATCAATTTTTGGGACCTAAAAAAACATACGGCAGATTATTACGAGGAGCGAGCTGCTTTGTTTAATATTTTTTTCTTTTGCACAACGTGATGAAAAGGAAAAAATATCTTAAATAGAAGTAGATAAATATCAAGGGATTTTAAAAGGTTGTATAAGTTAAGATTTTGTTGTTTGGGATTTGTTGAGATTTAAGTAATTGTTTTAAAACAGGATCGGTGACTAAACCAAAAACGTTTTCGGATAATATGGTTTGACCAAGTTTGATTAAGTTAAACTCGATGCATATTAAAAAAAAAAATCATACAATAAAGTTTTCATAGAAATAATTATGAAATAAATTTTAATTATATAGACCAAAACCAAGTAGAAATCAAATATGAGATCAAAGCTTTTATTTTAGAAATCTATAGTTGTGAGTTACAGAGATTCTTTTTGCATAATAACATGGTTCGACCCTCAATCCGGTTCAGGTTTAAAATTACTGGTTCGACCCTCGATAACGTGTAAAGTAATTACTTGTAATTGTCCTGCTTCTTTGAAATCCTATTATAATCTTTTTCTTAAAGGAAAATATTGACAAAATTGATTTTTGGTAAACACAACCCGGTTTTTTACAACTCAACATGAATTCTAGTTCACCATTTTAACATGGTTCGACCCTCAATCCGGTTCAGGTTTAAAATTACTGGTTCTAAGTTTTGTACAATACTTAAATTGTTTATTTTCCTCTGACGATATGTCTTGCTATTTGTTGATCTAAAATGTAAGAGAAATGGCTATATGTAGCCATATTGTACTAATTTTTCTTTCCATTCTAGACTTCAAAGCCCAAATCATAAAAATATTTCATCTAATATACCATTAGATCTGGACCTGCACAACCGTGCGAGTATTTATTTTAAATAATTAATATATATTTTTAAGGTTATTTATATATTTAATTGTGTATATCTTTTAATGCAATAATTTTATATTTTCATATTGTAAATTAATTAATTATTTCAAATCATCACATATATTGCTTTTAGAATATATTTGTCCTATTGAATTTGCGTTTGATAATAAAACCAATATTTTATTCCTTATCTTATATATTAAAATAGAAATCATGATTTATTTAATGTGTGATATTAAAAAACAAATATGAAAATATTAAAAGATCCGGTTTTGTAGGAGTTGATGATTAATTTAGGCGTGATATATTATTAAACACATTTTTAGTGATAAATAAATGATAATTGATTTATGATCCATTTAAAAAAAACACACACATGAATCAAGATTGTGACTTATATTTTAATATATAAGACTAGATATTGACCCGCCCTTAAAAAGGGCAGGTATATTTTTTGTTGGAAAAAATATTTTACATAATAAAATCTATGATTTTTGATAAATTATATATTTTAACTTATTATGAAATTTATCTTAAATTTACTTATATGACTTATTTTTGTTATTTTAAATATGACTAAATTTTTGAAGACTCTAAATAATTCTAACCCGTAATATGATTTTATTTATTTAACATGAAGTTAAACTTATTTTACACTGAATTTATTTTTAATTTAAATAAAATAATTTATATCTTCAATACTCTTTGTATTGAAAATTCATTTGTGCGTTTCAAAACAATTTCTATAATTTTACTAAATTTAGTTTATGTGATTTAGTTTTTATTTTAAACGAAACTACTTTTTAAGGAGTTTAGATAATTCAGACTCGTATTATGATTTTGTTGATTTAATCATTAGTTATTTCAACTTGATTTTATTTTGATGTTTCATTTAATAAATGCTTTCAAATAATTAATAACGTGAAAGATTTTTTGGAAAGATATGGTGCAAACATTTAGGAATCAAAATTTTCAAAAAAACTAAGAACTGGATTATATTAAATATTGTTTAATGTAATTGCAAAATAATAACTTTTGATTTGTTGCAATAATGCTGGCAAAAAGGTAAATGCAATTTTGTAATTAATTGGAAAAGTCAGGGGAATAATCACAAGAATTATTCTTCTTTAATAGTATAGACTAGATCTTGGTCTGCCCTTTAAAAGGTATGGATTATATTAAGTCAGGGGCATAATCACAAGGATATGTTTACTTTGACAAATTTATTTTTGTGACAAATGTGTGGCAAGATAAAATGTATATCAAGTGTTTTAATGATTTTATTTAGGAGTTGTTTTTTTTAGGTTTATGTTCGTTTTCATCTATACAAAATTTTAGTATTATGAAATAATAATTTTTTTATTGGAAACTGCATTAAGAAATTAAACTTAAAATTATTTTCAGTAAAATTAATTTGTACATTTGCTTGTAAAATTATACAAAGGTCTAAATGAATTGTAATATTATTTAGATTAATAATGGCTATTGATATGATCCACTATATTCATAATCAGGTTTATAAATGGATACTCGAAAATATAATATATTCAAAATGTCTAATATCCATTGTGAGAATTCCTGCAAATCTAGATTTTGATCCGCGCTTAAAAAAAAGGCGGGTATATTTTTTGTTGGAAAATTTATTTTACGTAATAAAATTATGATTTTTGATATATTATATATTTTAACTTTTTATGAACTTTATCTTAAATTTATTTACATGACTTATTTTTATTTTAAATATGATTAAATTTTTTAAGACTATAAATAATTCTAACCCGTAATATGATTTTATTCATTTAACCCAAAGCTAAACTTATTTTACACTGATTTTTTTTCTAATTTAAATAAAATATTTTAAATCTTCAACATTCTCTATATTGAAAAATTCATTTGTGCGTTTCAAATAAATTTCTATAATTTTATTAAATTCAGTTTATGTGATTTAGTTTTTATTTTAAATGGAACTGTTTTTTAAAGAAGTGAGATAATTTTAAATTCATTTGTTATTTCAATTTTTTTTGAGTTTTCATTTAATAAATATTTTCAAATAATTAATAATGTGAAATATTTTTTGGAAATATATGGTGCAAATATTTAGGAAAACCGGGAGATCTTACTTCTGTTTCTATATTATGTTGGTTAAAATTAGAGAGAATATTCAATTACAGAGAATATTCAATGATCTGTTTTGAGTAAATATTCCGATAATATATAAGTTGAAAAACGATTTTGGTTATTGATATTTTTTGGTTTATGCGTATTTAAAAATTACAGGATTTCGGTTATTGAATATTGAAGGCCATTGATTCAAAATAATAAAGCCTATTTCATTGATTCAAAAATTTAAAGTCCATTTTATTTTATTGATAGAAAGAACAAAAGGTTGGGCTGTCAATTTATATGAAAACTTTGTTGGACTTTTAATTAGAGAATTTGATTTTAAAAAAAAATGAAGTGGGATGTTTTGTAATTACTTAGAATAGTCAGGGGTTTTCATAAACTGCTTTCTGTTTCATAAACTGTTACTACTTTCTGTAGTTACATTTTTAAAAAAAAATTGAAATCACTAAATCGACGACGCCAACTTGCCTCCGGCGTCGATCATCTCGGTCGTCATCATTTCCGGCGTCGATCATCTCTCCTTCACTCCATAATCTAGCTAAGCGTGTTTGCTATTTGTGTGAAAAGTCAATTCTGAAAATGCCTCTCGAACTATTAGACTACGAGTCCCTAAACGGAGACGTGAAGAAATGTCAGTATGCAATCAGAGGCTCTCTCTTGATCAGAAAGCTTCTTCTTTTTCTGGGTTTTCCGAAGTCAAAAGGTGTTGTTATCTTCACAGTTCCAAGTCTGTTCTCTGTGATTTTCGTCACTTTCCCTCATTGTTTATATCACTGCATTTCTCGTGAACACCTGTAAGCAAATTGCTTTGGTTTGCTAGAAGGATCTTAAACTGGTGCTGTTAAAGTGCTAATTTTTCAATACTATTAATTAAAAAGATATACATGATCCTTTAGTAATTGTTTCAAGTCTCATGAATCTTATTACTGGTCATGATAAGATCATTGATAAAAAGTGTTTCTGCAACTTCGACTAACACTTCATCAAACCGTAGAGGCAAAGATAAAATAATCTGATTCACCACTTCTCTATCTTCAACCTCTCATCCACAAGACTTCATCAATACTATTAAAGTTGAAGTGTGTCTTATTGATTTAAAGTTATGTCCAACCAAATAATTCCACAAAATAATCAATATTATGTAATTTTAACTGTTTTGTACGTTGAATACTTATGGTTTGGTTTGATGAATATAATATCTCAGCGATAAAACAAAAATAACCTCCTCATTCTATTTCCACAATAATAGGACCCCACTAACAATAGCTAAAAACCGTCGATTAAGAACATTTTCATAATATATTTTTTCTACAGGCCACACACCTTTATAACATATAATAATACTATATCATATATTATTCATGTTTGATGAAACAATATATTTAACTATCGCTAAAAACAGAGGTTTTTTTAGCCTAACAATAAAAATAAAACTTTCAATTTTATTCCTAACATCTACACGTTTAATAAATAAATATGAATAAACATACATGTTTTGCATAAGCTTAAGGTCTGTTCTGAAATAACTTTGCTTGGGTTTTTTTTATGCAGGTTACCATTTTATTTTTATAAATACCAGAACAATACAAGTCTTTTATATATAAAATTACATTACTCATTTTTGATACAACAATATAGGATATGGTAGATTACAGTTAATACTATGAATACAACATAATTATAATGTTATTTTACAACAAAAAAACATAATTATAATGTTCAGTTTTTTTAACCCATTCTGTATACCTAATATCATTTATTCTATTAAAACATGATCATGATCTATTGATAGGTTAGTATCTATTCGAGTTTCGGGTTTTCAAGGTTACAATACTTCAGTTTCACTCGGAGATTTTTAAAATTTGTCTCAAATTAGAATAATAGTCTAAATTAATTTAAAAATCTTAAAATTCATATATAATTTAGATTTCAAAAATCTAATAGCAAAATAGTATATATATTCTATTAATTTGTCAAAATAATTAAATTATGATTTTGTTTTCGTCAAAAATCAAAATATAATCCGCGGATAATCGTAAAATTAAACGAATCAGATATAAAATTATTTTTTTACGGGTTATGTGGTTCAGATTTTTTTGACCAAAACAAAATTGAAATCAGCGGGTTGGTGGGTCAGTGTGGCAGAATCGACCCGTAACCCAGTCGAATATATAACAGATCGATTTTTAAATTGCTATTATTTAATAAAATATATTTTGATTAAGATTTATATAAAAATATAATTACAAAGAAAAATACAAATACGATCACAAAGAAAACACAAATATAAAAATTAAATATAAAACAAAAAATATACCCGCCCTTTTAACGGCGGGTCAAAATCTAGTTACTAATTAAACTCTGTCTTATTGTTGTCAACGAAGAAGAGAAACTCCAACAGTACTTAAGTAAAAATTCTGTTTTACATAATAAAAACATTCCATCAAAATGTAGTATCGAGTGAGAGTCGAAACAATTTTTTTAAGGAAACGTTAATAAAACCCATGTCGAGTTACAAGCTGACAAAAAGTTGAAGCCTTAGGCATACATTTCAACTCCTCGATCAACAGTAGCTCGCTCTCCAGGCCGTCAGGTGAAGATACAGCGACCACAGCGGTTTTTAAACAAGGAGCGTTCTGCAGGATGTAAAGAACGATTTCTTTCTCTTCTTCTCTTCCTTCGTAGAGACTCCATTGAAAATTATCAAGATGGAAGGCGACACATTCAGGAACCGAGCTCGGTTTACATACTAAAGGTGGAGGATCATTGAAATACTGGACATGAGGCAACCTATCAGTAGGCCATGATATAGTCATATCTGTTTCCTGAAGCTTGAGAAATTGTAGTTTAGGGGCATGTTTGAGCAAATGCAAAAGCAGATTACGTGAAATTTTCCCGTAAATATGTAGTTCCAGATGAAGAAGCCGCTGAGAAATTTCACGTGCAAGACGCAGAACCTGCACGTTACAACATTTACAAGGGTTACCAAAATAGATTTCCAAATAAAACAGGACCGAGATGGCTGACTTGTAGTACTGCAAAAATCCTTATTAAAAAATAACTAAACAATTTATCCAGCCCATTAGGCTTGCGAAATGTGGTTCCATCTGAAGTTACCTTCGTAGCGCATATATGTATCGAAAGAAATTCGACTGGGGTAAGAAATCTGAGAAACTTTCTTGTATGAATATGATCAACACCGAGACGAGCCTCCACCAAATTAGGCATATCTTCATAAAGCTTGAAACGGCCAGTGATATCTTTCATCGATAAGTTTAAGTACTTCAAAGAAGGAGTGTTTATCTTGAAACTAGATTTATAGCTAGAATAGCTGTAGCGAGCCCAAGAGGTATTATCTTTTATCTCGAGTCTATGTAGAGAAGGGACCGATATAGTGAAAAGCGAAGGCGAGTCGAAGTGTAAGCCATTGGTAACACCATCAAAGAAAAGATCTTCAAGAACAGGACAAGCCGATGTTAGCCTACAGAAAGCTTCTTCCCCACGGAACCTAACATGTGTTAGGTGCAAACTTTTCAAGGACTGGAAACAAAAAGTTGATGGTGGTGAATCAGCAAAGTAAGGAGAAACCGTGTGGAGTTTCATCAGGACTAGGTTGGGGAAACTACTTGGGAATTTCAGATCCCTCGAGTTTTGTCCAAGTTTGACAGTTAGGGTTTTTAGAAACAGAGCTTCGTGTAACCGCAAAGACCTCTTACAAAAACTATTAAATCCACGCGAAGCAATGTTGTCACAAGAACTTTGGTCGTACTCAAGCGTTTGCAGCATCTTCCATAGAGATTTCCACCGTTTAGAGAGTAAGCTTGATTTCATGGCGTCGCTTATTGGGACTAAAGAGAGGATTATGAAGAGCAAATCGTCAGGTAAGTGGCTGATCCTATCCGAGAATGTAACATCGTTGGTTCTTAGTTTTGCAGTTTTCATTGCCTCCAAACAAAACTATGAAGCTAGACTAGAGATCGGAAAGAGCAAGATCGTTAGTTATGAAGGAGAGATAAAACCCTAGTTACTTTCTCTTAGGGTTGGACATTCTATCAGTTAAATTTGATTTGATTCCTTATTCGTTTTGATTCAATCCGAAAATTTCGTATATCCATAAACTTTCGAAGTAAAATAAATACTAGAAATTAATATCCGTTAAAATTGAAACAAATCACAAATATTGAAATTTTGGGAAGCGGATATCCGATCCGATCCTGAAATATATAGAGTCATGTATATCTTGATAATATTTAATATTTAAAATTTTAAATGTATAAAATTATATAATTATTATTATAACATATGATTTGACAAATTCTATTCACATTATTATTACTTAGATAAAAATATTACATAAAAATAAGAGAAACAATTATGAAAACTAGATCTTGACCCGCCCGATCGGGCGGGTATTTATTTTCTGTTTTTAGTTTATATTAAATGATGAATTTGTACTATTTACACATGAATCCAGATTAAAAATTAATTTTTACAGTTATAATAAATATTAAAATCTTAATATAATATTCTGATATAAAATTTAAAATTTTTAATTAAAATAATATAGAGATAGGTCATATTTTTTTTTCAATTCCAAAATCTTAGCATCCTAAATAAAATAAATTTATAAATACATAAAATATACAAATATATTTGGGACTATAATTTCTATCAAAATAAATTTGTTAAAGGAAAATAATTTAGCGTTGTTGTTGTTTATTTGTAGAGCTTGATCAGTGACTGTATAAATATTTGTTTTCATTTAATTTTTTTATTTTTACTAATGGTATAATATACATACACATATATATATATATATATATATATATATAACAATTTTATTTATTACGTTGAATAATTATATTTTGTGATTTTGATCGTCCATTATATCACAGTGTACCATATAAACAAATCCAACATGTATAACTAATTAGACTTATATTATGAAACCATTATACTAATATTATATGAATAAATTATTTTATATTTTATTTATATGTTATATAAATTGATTATGATTTGTGATTTTTTATTTTATTATTTATACCAATAAATATTAAAAATATTTAATATGAAACGAAGTATATTGAGAAATCTATTTTTCGTAAAGATTTTATTAAGAAAATATATTATTTAAATTAAGAAAATACATTAAATGCTTAAATTTATTATTTAAATTGAGAAAAGACAAACATACTTAAATATAAGTTCAATAAAGACAACTATAACTAAGGAAAATGCATTTATAAATCAAAAAGACAACTATAATTAAGGGAAGTTAATTTATTACTTCAGTGACATTCTAATGTAAATAACTTCAAAAACTTAGGGGCATTTTCAAAGTGTACTTCTATTTTAATAATATAGATTATAACTTCTTTTTATGTTTTGTGATATTATAATTGTTAACTAAGTTTAAAAAAATTACAAAATATGTAGATTCACTACTTTTAATTTTTACTTATAGATCATGTAAAGGAATATTTTACAAAACAAATTTGTATCGAGTTTTTAAAATTATTTGTATTAACCAAAATATATGAGATATCGTAAGTATTTGTAAATATCCACGAATATCTATTTATTTTTCAGGATATCCATTTTCTCCGAATATCCGTATTTTTTGAAGCAAAACAAATCGAAAAATTATATATCGGTGACCTACGAAGAAATCACAAATATAATACTTTTAAAAACCCGAATATCCGATCCGTGCCCAGACCTATTATCTCTTTAGTGTTTATTTGCTAAGTGGGCTTTAAAGGCTTGAATGTATTTTTACGGCAAAAAGGAATATTCAACTTTTCATTCACTCTACTCATTGAGAATTTAAAGTTTACCAAAGTCTTTGAAATAGTTTTCACTAACCCCACATTAAAGGTGTTAGAAACCTGTGAGTTTTTCTTGGGTTGATTCACCAATGAATAGGATTTCACTATTTAATATTTAATATCTTTTAAATAAAAAAATAAAATATTATCAAATTATATTATATTTTTACAATAAAAAGAGTAAAAATAAATAAAAATAATAGTTGTTCCAAATTTTTTTTTTTTAATATCATCAGTAAAACACTAAACTTAAACCCTAAATTTTTAGGTAAACTCTACACCTTTGAATAAATCCTAAATTTTTGAAATTTTCTTTAAAACATTTTTAATATTGTCAACAAAACACTAAAAGTCTAAAACCTAAATCAAGAACCATATACCCTTGGATAAATCATGAACCCTTGAATAAATCATAACCCTTAGAATTTATGATTTATCCAAGGGTTCAGAATTTACCCAATGATTTAAGATTTAGGGTTTAGGGTATTAGTATTTTGTTGACAGTATTAAAAATATTTTAAACAAAATTTCAAGAATTTAGGATTTATCCAAATGTTTAGAGTTTACCTAAAGATTTAGGGTTTCAGATTTGAGGTTTAGGTTTAGTGTTTTACTGATAGTATTAAAAATATATTAATTTTTTCTTTTTTACAACTACTATTATTTTTACTTTTCTTATTATAAAACATATTATAATTTAATAATATTTTGTTTTCTTATTTAAAAAAATACTAAATATGAAATAGTAAAATCCTATTGGTTGATGAATCTAAATTTTCATAAAAATAAATCTCAAAATAATGAAATTAATTGTGGCCAAGTGGTCAAGGTTTTGATCTGAATGTTACCGAAAGAGTTTAATCCTGAAATCATTGTCCGTTAATTTCTTTTTATCGATATTGCATATGTTGATCTCTATATATCTATTAAAATTAGAGATTAAATGATTATGTAATTGACACTTTTAATAGTATTAAGAAAAGATTAATCTTCACTGAACAATAAAGTAAATCACTGGATCAAACCCAGCAGATTGTGAGCCATGAGTAGATAAAAGATTGTGGACAAGGGTAAAAGATTCATGAACCTTGGCATGGTCGGAAGTTTACCAATCACATTAAGTTTGGTAAAGGTAAAAGATTCCTGAACCTCGACAAGTTTGGGAAGATTACCAATCACATTAAGTTCACCAAAGTGGTCCACAATGCTGTTCTAACCCATAAACCAATCTACACCATGAAATACGTTATTTTCTTCGTCTTTTTTTTTTGTTTGTTGGTCAGACAAAATTATAAGTCTCTCTTTTTCTAAGTAGAGGTATGGACCATGAACAAGACAAAACTCTAGATTATCTTAGAACCAAAGAAACTCCTATGTTTTATTTCTGTAACGAAGTTAACTCAGAATTGAGTAAAAATTCAGTTTCACATAATAAGAACACTGCTTCTTTAGATTCACATGGAATTGTAGTTTTGATGTGAGAAATAGAACAAATTTTCAAAGACACGTTAACAAATTACGTCTGTCGAACTACAAGCTGACAAGAAGTTGAAGCCTTAGGCATAGATTCCAACTCCTTGATCATCAGTAGCTCTTCCCCGTGTCGCGGACCATAGGAAGATAAAGAGATCGTAACTGTTTTTAAACAAGGAGCTTTCTGCAGGATGTAAAGAACGAGTTCTTTCTCTTCCTCTCTTCCTTCGTAGCCAGTCAATTGAAAAGTTTCAAGATGGAAGGACACACATTCAGGAACCAAGCTGGGGTTACAGACTGAAGGTGGTGGATCCTTGAACTTTCTGACACGAGCAGTAGGCCGTGTCATCGTTTGTGTATCTTGAAGCTTGAGAAATTGTAGTTTAGGGGCATGTTTAAGCAAAAGCAGAAGCAGATTACGTGTACATTTGCCATAAATATATAGTTCAAGATGAAGAAGCCGATGAGAAATTTTCTCAGCAAGAAGCAGAACCTGCACGTTACAACATAACAAGGGTTACCACGACAAATATATTAACCAGCCCATTAGGCTTGTAAAAATGGTTTCAGCTTGACTTACCTCTTCAGCATATATATGTATGGAAAGAAACTGGACTGAGGTAAGAAATCTGAGTAATTCGTCAGTTTTATAAGGATCAACATCGAGACGAGCCTCCACCAAATTAGGCATATCTTCATCAAGCTCGAAACGGCCAGTGAAATCTTTCATCGATAAGTTTAAGTACTTCAAAGAAGGAGTGTTTATCTTGAATCGAGATTTGTAGTTGTAGCTAGAAAGGCCGTAGCGAGCCCGAGAAGTATTATCTTTTATCTCGAATCTATGTAGAGAAACTACCGATATGGTGAAAAGAGAAGTTGAGTCATTGGTGGTAACACCATCAAAGAATAGATCTTCAAGAACAGGACAAGCCGATGTTAGCTTGGAGAAAGCTTCTTCCTCACGGAACCTAACATGTGTTAGGTGCAAACTTTTCAAGGACTGGAAACAAAAAGTTGATGGTGGTGAATCAGCAAAGTAAAGAGAAACCGTGTGGAGTTTCAGGACGACTAGGTTCGGGAAACTACTTGGGAGTTTCAGATCCCTCGAGTTTTGTCCAAGTTTGACAGTTAGGGTTTTTAGAAACAGAGCTTCGTGTAACCGCAAAGACCTCTGACAAAAACTGTTAAATCCACGCCAAGCAATGTTGTCACAAGAACTTTCGTCGTACTCAAGCGTTGGCATCATCTTCCATAGAGATTTCCACCGTTTGGAGAGTAAGCATGTATACATGGCATCGCTTATTGGGATTAATGAGAGGATTATGAAGAGCAAATCGTCAGGTAAGTGACTGATCCTATCCGAGAATGTAACATCTTTGGTTC
Organism: Raphanus raphanistrum x Raphanus sativus; assembly: GCA_019705995.1. NCBI lineage: Eukaryota > Viridiplantae > Streptophyta > Magnoliopsida > Brassicales > Brassicaceae > Raphanus > Raphanus raphanistrum x Raphanus sativus. The sequence continues at coordinate 45,365,171 of CM034043.1, read as the reverse complement.
TTAGTTTTGCAGTTTTCATGGCCTCCAAACAAAACTCTGAAGCTAGACTATAGATTGGAAAGAGCAAAGATAAAACCCTATTTATGAAGAAGATATTAAACCCTAATTACACTCAGGCTTATTTATAAAGTGGGCTGAAAAGCCTGGAACCTAAGAATTCTAATTTTTACAGCTATAAATAATGAAAAAAGAATTATTCAGTTTTCCATTTACTCTACTTAAATTTAGAATTTAAATTTTACCAAAGTTTTAGAAATAGTTTTCATAAACCCACATTAATGGTATTAGAAACCTGTCCTAAACGAGATTAACCTTAATTCTTGCATTGTTGTTAAACACCAAAGTGGATCACTAGATCAAACCCAGCAGCTTGTGAGCCATAAAAAAAATGAAAAGAAAATCCAACAAAGCTCTAGGCTTTTGCAACATGATCCAAACAAAACTCAGAAACCACAAAATCACATTATCTACTATTACAAAGTTGTTGTCTTCCTACTTCAGTCACAAGACACAAGAACAATGATAACTTAAGCTACAAGCTATCACAAGATTCACAACTTCTGGTACAAATCCTGAGATCCACATTCAAACTTAGTTAATAGCACAGTTTTAAGCGCTTTAGGAAGATTAATCTTCAGCCCATTGTAAGCTCACTTGCTTCTTGAACTCATGGTTGGAATCTCCAATTCCTCAAACATCTTCTGACGTTCGCTCACTTACTTGACTGAGCCAGGATAGATACTTGCAGTCACTAACAGCTTCGCGTTCCTCAGAATACAAATAGCTACGATCTTTCTCTCCACTCAAAAGTTTGAGATGTAACAACAAACATTCAGGAATACACCTCGGCTGTATCCAACGATCCAAAGCCAACCCAATGGTTCTGCGATCAATATATTTCACCTTGGAACCAGAAACAAAACATGATTGAGAAGTTTGCACAATTTTGGTGTAGGGAAGAAAGTACCAGCACATTCATAAGATGCCAATTAAATTTCTTCTAGAGGGACATAAAGGTTAGAAGAGAATCTGATAGGAGTGTAATGAAAAGAATTGGAAGAAGATGTGATTATGATCTCGAGTAGAGTGGAACGAATACTTAGAACATAACCAAGAATCTACGGGATCAGAATGTCTACGAAAATTAATAAAATCAACCATTAAAAATTATAAAATAAACCAAAAACCAAGTTCAACACGAAAGTGGAATTAATCCTCCGCCGTCACCACATTCTCCCCCGCGACAACCACCACCACGACCACTAACCCACCGACACCACCATCAGATTCTCGACGACTACCGTTGTCGCTACCACCATTACATCCTCCTCCATCTTTGCCGTTGCCGTTGCCGTCATCACCGCCACCAATGACTTTCGTATTTGTCAATATGAAATCATCCGAATACATCTCCCCACAACAGCTCACTAGCTTTACTATAAGAATCACCAAGACGAAAGCAAAATAGGATACAATAATTGCAGTATCCATGATCTCTATCTGCAATAATAAGATTAGTAAGTTTATCCAAGATAAAACTAAATAACAATCATATAAGCTAGATAGATTTATTGATTTACAAATAACAAGTACAGAACAAAAAAAAGAAGTACAGAACAAAAAAATTTGGTATCTAATGTGACGTTGTCTATCAAATCAACATCAAGTAGAAGGCAACATACCTCAGTAACGGATCTAGGTTCAAGGGATGAATAATTCCTTTATAAGTTCGAGTTCATCGGTACCCGTAAGAAGAAGAAGAGAGTGGCAAGAGAAAAAAGAAAAAGTGTACCGAAGCCTAGTGATTGCGAAGCAGCTCTTTGTTTAAATTAACCGTTCACGAGAAAATAAAACCAAAACATCAAAACGCACAATTGTTCTAATTATATACCTGTCTGTGTCTCTAAATGTGTCAATATGTTGATTATTGCCTTGATTTTTTCTCCGACATTGCCCTGATTATTATCTTTTTCTTTTGAGAAATCTGATTATTATCTTATTGAATCAATAGAGAAAAAATTATTTACAATAATAAATAATCGTGTAAATAAATAAGACGTCTATCCTTTTCCAGTTTATATTTCAGATTTGAAAAAATTATATTTTAGAATTATCTTTGATTTAAAGGTTATAATAATATTTGATAAGAATTTTTAATTCAGATAAAAAATATTTATCTATCAGTTAAATATTTTTATAATAATATATTAGATTTGGTAAGCAATGTGACGTTGTCTTATCAAAAACAACAAGTAGGAAGCAACGTACCTCAGTAACAGAGCTAGCTAGGATCATGAGTAATTCCTTTATAGGTTCGAGTTCGTCGTTACCCGTAAAGATTGTAGAAAGAGTGAAGAAAAGATGTAGCCAAGCCTAAAGATTGTGAAGCGACTTTTGTGTAGAATTAGGCATGATCACGAGTAAATAAAACCAAAACAACAAAAAAACAAAACGCCCAATTTGTTCTAATTATATGCCTGTATACACTTGACAAACTGTAAATTTGTAATTAATATGATTGTTTTTTTTTTTTTGGTAACTGTTTTAATATGATTGTTACATGTACCAATTAATCGATTATTGCCTTGATTATTATATGATTGAATCATTAAAGCAAACTTTGTTTATAATAAAGATCGTTCTTATAAAAAATAATAAGAAAACGTCTTTTTCTTTTTCCAATTAATATTTCAAATTTAACAGTAATTTATATTAAATAATTTATTGTACTTGTAGGATTTTACAATTCATTTTTGTTTAACATTTTTTTCTTAAAAGTTAATATTTATCTTTAGTAATTCTCTTTCTTTAGTATCTTTGAAAACAAACATTATATATTTTTAAAACTAATTACTTTCTAATAGTTTTTTACAATTATATTTTATTTAGACTTTAGAAAAAAATAAATTTCTCTCAAATATTTTAACAATATATAATTGTAAAAGACTATATAACAGTAATTTTTATTTTCTAAAAATTTTAAAAGTACTATAAAAGACTATTTTTATGATGAGTTTTTTGCTTTTCTAAATCTCTTTAAAATCAACAAAGAGAATTGTATCGTATTTTTACACATGTGACAATTTTCTTTAAAAACAAATAACAAAGAAAAAGTTATTTTAAAATAGCCATTTTTACAATTATTTTTTGCTTATATTTTAAAAATGAAAATTACTATCAAATATACTTAAGCAATAGATAATGTAAAAGACTATGTAATAGTAATCTTCCTTTCCTAAAATCTTAGAAAGAACCTTAAAATATTTTTTTTTGTAATGAAAATTTTCTTTTTTCTAAATACTTTTAAAATTCTAAAAAGTGAATTATATTATATTTTTGACACATGTCACAATTTTAAAAAGTTATTGATACATGTCGCAATCATGTTAATTACTAACTTTCAAGAACCAAAGTTGTAGTATATAAAATTGTATAATTATCAAAATTTAAACTAAACAATATTTATAAAATTTGTAGATATATAACAGATTAATGATTTTACGATTAAAATTTTATTTTTTTAAAAAATTCTTGCAATTTTTGAAAGCTTTAGTAATACAAACTAGCTTTTGACCCGCGCGCCCGCGCGGGTGTTTGTTCATGTTTTTAACTTCTAAGAATTTCATAAACATAATTGTTTATGTTCTTGTTATATATTCATAATTTTTCACCACGCTGTATCTTATTCAATGAATTTTGCATCTATTTCAGTTTCTATGAAATTGTGTTCTTACTGTATTGTATTTTAATTCATTTTACTTGGTAAACTAAAATTAAAATGTAAAATGTAAAAATTTGAGTATGTTTGTTGATTTTATGAATATTTAAAGTTGAATATTCTCAATAAATTTTAGATTGATAATTTTTAAAACAAATACATTCTTTAGAGAGAAACATTAAAAATGGTGCATAAGAGATCTAAAATAATATATAAAATAATAAGGCATATTAAAAATTTATTCAAATACAAAGTTGTATATAAAATAATATAAGATTAAAGTCACTATATAGCTACATGTATTTATATATTTGGAAACAACGATATTTACTTGGCCACTATGAATATAAGGAAATAAAGATCTATTTGTTGGACGAAACAAATAAATAATCACATTTTTTTACCAAACGATTTCTTGCATTACATGCTTCACAATTATTTTTGAAAAAAAAAATTGACCTATGCCCATCGTTTATAACTCTCAAATTCTCAGCCATATTGGCCCAAACCCATTTTCTGGTTTCATCGACATAGGCCACGTTTTTTTTATATTTTCAAAAATTCTAGATCTAGAAAAAAATATTAGGTTTCTCTCTCAAGGGAAATCATATGTACGATATCGTTTTGTTCGTTTGTATTTGATGATTGATTGATCTCTAAGTTGTTAAGATTCCTTCTTTGAGTAGTGTATCTAAGTCAAATGAATAGGTTTCTGATTATAGGTTTTTTATTCGAAAATATTTAAAAAGTGTGATTTGGGCCATCAAGATATAATAAGCCCAAAACAATATAATCAGTTGAAACCAAACCAGCTAACTTTGTAGTGTAGGAACGGAATGTTAAATTTATAAAACGACAGTGCAAAACTCAGTGGCAGTTAATTGTAATTATTAGGGAAAAGTCTGGTTTAACTACTAATTGTACTTCAGTTTTAATAGAATAGATTGTATAATTATAAAAAGAAAGAACATAAAATAATATTTCGAAATTTAAATGTTATATATGAATGTATTTATTTTATAGATGATATATGAGTTATCACCATATTCTAAAAAAATTCAAAAATATAAATTGACATTAAATGTAATATATGATCTATTACCATATTTTAAAAAGTTTACCAAAAATAAAAAAAATTAACATTAAATGTAATTGTTCATGTCATATTTTTTCGGAAGCCTTGTCATCAATATTAGTAGTCAATGTCATATTATTTTTGTGAAATTGATTGTAGAGAGAACATGTGGCAAAATCACTTCGCAAATAATATTTAGGGAATTTCGGGTTATGTTCAGTATACACTTTTAGGTATAGTACTTTCTTTAATCCTAAGTATAAATTTATAACAGTTCATCTATGCATCATGATTATTAAATACAAATATTAACTTAAACTTATATGTGAAAACGATATTTTAGTTATAAAATAAATTTCATACAACATATGCAAAAATATCATAAAACTATAATAAAATGATTTATTATTTTATGTTTTTATTAAAATAAAACATTAAACAAAATTCATTGCAACGAAACAGGCTCATATCTTGTATATACAGTATAACCTCTTTAAATTAATACTTTATAAATTAATATACACTAAAAATTCTATAAAATAATATAATTTTATAATCTCAAACTGATTTTTTGATTCAGTTAGTATATCGATAAATTAATAATCTCTATAAATTAATAAAAATATAGTATTGGTGTAGTTCCAACGTTATTAATCTATAGAAGTTTCACTGTATATATGTGAGTTTACGGTTGAGAGGATTATAAAAGCATGCATCGATTTTATTTGGACAAACTTTCTAGTATTATTAGTAAATTGAGATCAAAGTTGTAATCATATCCAATTAAATCAATACAAATAATATTAATGGAGACTAAGCAGCAACATACATTAAAGAAGCATAATGCTAATGGCTCAAAATAACTTCTGCGTTTATTATTCAGCATTGTTGGACTCAATTTCGGCCAGGTCCTTTAACGGGCCGCAATCAAGGACTTGGCCTGCAAAAAGAGAAGCCCACGGCGAACCCGCGAGCTCGAAGGAGAGGTTGCGAAGGCTAAGGGGCGAGGACGCTATAAAAGAAAAAGGAGAGAGATCAAGTATAAGGACACGTGGAAAACCCTAAAGAGAGCACACAATACACGTCGGCCTCGTTTGATATCGCAATAGATCCATTCTTTCATCGATCTCTTTTGTAGTTTCTGGTCTCTTTCAGTTTATTGTAATCGATTTCCTTAACCAATAAAAATCTGTTTTTTTCAACCGAATTCCGATTACATCGTTGTGTTCTAAGGATATCGTTGCCCACATCCTTTTCATTTCCCGGTTTACCTCATATACACTATCAAATACTCTAGTGTAAATTTTAGGATCTACAAGCATCTTCAGGGCATTCAAGCAGCAATTCCACAACCCTCCTATTAAACTTTTCATGGAAAGCTAGTGTTTCCATCTTCCAGAAGCACGCATCGCAGATTGGCTTCGGTTTGTATCACGGTTTTCCCCTTCCCTGGGTCATGTTACATGGGTACCTAAAGATTTCCACATAATAGTCATTGAGTTTGGAGACCCTTTCAATATAGAGTACTGTAGGAAATCTGTTGTACCAACCCCCCCCCTTGAAGATGCTTGGACCTTCTGCTTTGCTGATCGAACAAATTCCCTAGAGATATTAACCAAAGCACCATTGAAAACCAGGCCGGGGAACATGATCCTTGTGAGGAAATTATATGTGTAGAACGCCAAATCATATACCCCCTCTCAGCAGCGATTTGAATGTTGAGGAATCCTTCTTCCGTGTTATCAGTCCAGAAGAAATCCCAAGTCCCAAGAATGAAGAGAGCGGAAGGGTTTTCATAGTCGACACAAGCTCAACCGAAAGTTACTTCGCTATGGATGTTCGGCCAAGGCGTATCCAAGGTGAAAAGATCGATGCTTCTATAGATGTCTCTGTTTGAACCACATCCCACATAGCCACACAAACCTTCTTGCAGCGGACAAGATTGGTGTATGAGCGATGGCGACCTTAAGAAATATGATCTTAAGGTCCTTGAAACCATATTTTTAAGGTCGCCAATCGCTCATACACCAATCTTGTCTGCTGCAAGAAGGTTTGTGTGGCTATATGGGATGTGGTTCAATTAGAGACATTTTACAGGAGCGTCGATCTTTTCACCATGGATACGCCTTGGCCAAACATCTGTAGAGAAGTAACTTTCAATCGGATTTGTGTCGACTATGAAAACCTTTCTGCTCTCTTCATTCTCGGGACTTAGGATTTCTTCCGGACTGATAACATGGAAGAAAGACTCGTCAGCATTCAACTCGCTGCTGAGAGGGGATATAATTTGACGCTCTACACCTATACTTTCTCATAAGGATCATGTTCCCCGGCGTGGTTTTCAATGGTGCTTTGGTTAATATCTCTAAGGAATTTGTTCGATCTATGAAGCGGAAGGTCCAAGCATATTCAAGAGGGGGGGGTGGTACAACAGATTGCCTCTAGTACTCTATGTTGAATGGTCTCTAAACTCGATGACTATTATGTGGAAATCTTTAGGTGTCCATGTAACGTGATCCATGGAAGGGGAGAACCGTGGTACAAACCGAAACCAATCTGCGATGCGTGCTTCTGGAAGATGGAAACACTAGCTTTCCATGAAGAGTTTTTTAGGAGGGTTGCGGAATTACTGCTTGAATACCCTGAAGATGCTGAAGATGGAAACACTAGCTTTCCATGAAGATTTTTCTAGGAGGATTGCGGAATTTCTGCTTGAATACCATGAAGATGCTGAATAATATACGCAGAAGTTATTTTGAGCCATTAGCATTATGCTTCTTTAATGTATGTTGCTGCTTTTAGTATCCATTAATATTGTTTGTGTTGGTTTAATTGGGTAATGATGTTTTACTACTTCATGTGGTGTTGGCGTTATGTTTGGTCTCAGTTTGACCTTGTCAAAAAGAACAAAAAAAGCTAAAACAAAAGCATAAACAAATACAAATCGCAAGTAATATATTAAAGTGGCAATCAAATGCGAGATAAATAGATATCTGAAGCAAAATAAGTTTTGCATCAGTAACTACATGCAAACCTTCAGTCAGAAAAAAAAACTACATGCAACGATTAACAACAATAATTGTTCCAATTTTTGTTATATAGGTAGGAAGTTTATGAACCATGTATCACTATCACCACCTGCTCTAATAAAGAAAAACTTCAAAATAATCAGTTTTTTGTTGTTCGTGTAATAACGGAACTAAGAGAATTAAGATTGTAAGACCATAACTTTTAAAATATGGTAAAACTGATCAAATGAAACATATATTGATATAAAACAAAATACTGAACAACAATCGAAACCGAAAATACGATGAGCAGAAAAATGTTGTGGAACTGAGACATTCTTTCCTTAATCTTTTTATTGTCTGCAGTGCGACGTTTGATACAATTAGAAACCCCAACACACGATCACACATCAATTATTCCGAATCATTCAGAATTGAAGCTAACAAAATTATCTATGTGTTGTGCTCTTAGAGAATGAAGAAAAAAGGAGAGAAAATGAAGAACTAGATGATGAGAACACTGTTGGAATGAATGGAAAATCAAGACTTGTCTCTGAATTTATGGAGAGCCATAATGCTCAATTAATAAATTTGAGCCAGCGTAAAAATAATATGGAGGTTACAAAATTTCAATTGAATATACAGTTATAGAATTAAAAGTATACTAAATGTCTTGACCAATTCAACTATGTAGTGATCAGATACATAGCCAATTCAACGGAGCAGATTTCAAGATAACAATTTCTCATCAGATGAACCGTTTGTGTAGGTTTTGCTACTGAAATTCTTTGATTGTAATCAGTAATCAGCAATCAAACGTGGTGAACCCTAACCCCTTTATCGAAATCCCGATGGCAAGAGAAAGAGAGAGTTTTATGTTTTTCTTTTTATTACCGGTTTGATAGAATGGAGTAATTAGATGTGAATAGATCAATAGATTCCAGTCCATTAGCATATGTGATTTAGATAAGTCCATCAATATAAGAATCAAAATGTCTTAAAATATGGCTAAACAAGCCAATGAACAATAGAGTAATACTATCCAGTCCAAATATTTATGATTCTATCAGACACTTTTTCTCTGCATCTATACTATTAAAGAAGTAGATGACTGTTTATGAATTTGTCCCTGAATTTTCAAGAAAATTACAAAATTGCCTGTATTTTTTTGCCAGCATTATTTGCAACCAATCAAAAGTCATTATTTTGCAATTATATTAAAAATTATTTGATATAATTCAGTTCTTAGTTTTTTTTGAAAATTTTGTTTCTTAAATGTTTGCAACATATCTTTCCAAAAAATAAATCAAGTTGAAATAACAAATGATTAAATCAACAAAATCATAATACGTGTCTGAATTATCTCAACTCTTTAAAAAATAGTTTTATTTAAAATAAAACTAAATCACATAAACTAAATTTAATAAAATTATAGAAATTGTTTTGAAACGAAATAATGATTTTTTCAATACAGAGAGCACTGAAGATATAAAATATTTTATTTAAATTAAAATAAATCAGTGTAAAATAAGTTTAACTTTGAGTTAAATAAATAAAATCATATTACGGGTTAAAATAATTTAGAGTCTTCTAAAATTTAGTCATATTTAAAACAAAAAAAATAAGTCATATAAGTAAATTTAAGATAAATTTTATAACAATTTAAAATATATAATTTATCAAAAATCATAATTTTTATTACGTAACTAGTTGTAAGTTTAAAATCATTAATACAGCACCCTGACTTTTTTGTACTATATGTTTTGTTCTGGCGTATATGTTATGCATTAAAAAAAATCATAAAATATTAAAACCATCTATATAAAAAGATCAATATGATTAATATTGAAAATTTTTAAAATTAAACCCACCCGCGTTATGCGCGGGTCTCATCCCAGTATGTTATTAGTCCGAAGACCCATTGTCCCAAATCAGGCAAGAAGAAATAAGCAGACCCTAAAACATAAGAGACATTAAACCATATATCTTTGAATACATATTATCCCAAGTTCTATGTTTTTGTATAAGAAACTTGAGTTGCAAGGCAGACAAATGGATATACATGAACATATACAATATTGTAAGCATATATAAACGTATTAATTAAACTATCCCCACAAGTAAAAGATTATGCCTAAACATAGATTCCAATTCCTTCATGCACGTAAAAAGCAAAGCTATAAAGCACTCTTTTAAACGACTAGGTTTTTTTCAAAATGTAAATGGAAGCTTCTTCTCTTCTCCTGATTTCATATCCGACATAGCGTATCCACTGAAGAGTATCGAGATGGAAGCTCAAGCACTCAGGAACAGAGCTCGGTTCAGAGACAAAACACGGGTGTTCCTTAGTATATCCAAACAAAACCCAATGTCTTTGAGAAAGGTAGAAAAAGGCATTAATTTATTTAGAAGTCGAAAACAGCTTACAGATAAGGGGAAATGATGGTGAAGTGTAGTTGCAGTTTAGAGGAAACTTGGAGTACACGCAAAAGCAGATTTGACCGAAAATTCTGGTGAATGTGTAGTGCCAGATGAGGAATGGACTGATATGATTAAAGAGGTTTCATCATACTTAAGCGATCTGCATCATCTTCTACACAGATCAAGTTGACAATACACCATGAAATACTTACAATTCTTCCTCTCTTTTTTTGTTTGTTGTTCTGAAAAAATCATAAGTCTCTATTTTAAAGGTTTGAACTATGAACAAGACAAAACACAAGATTATCTTAGAACCAAAGAAACTCCTCTATTTTATTTCTGTCAACGAAGAAAATAAACTCCAACAAAAGAATTAAGTAAAAATTCTGGTTAAGAACAATAATTGCATCCTTAGATTCGCATCAAATTGTATTTTTGAGTGAAACTTGAAACAAATTTTCTAGGAAACGTTAACAAAATTACCTAGGTCGAACTACAAGCTTGCAAGAAGTTGAAGCCTTAGGCATAGATTCTAACTCCTTGATCATCAGTAGCTCTTCCCCACGCCGCGGACCATCTGAAGATAAAGAGATGGCAGCGGTTTCTAAACAAAGAGCGTTCTGCAGGATGTAGAGAACAATTTGTTTCTCTTCCGCTCTTCCGCTGTAGCGAAGCCATTGAAAAGTTTTAAGATGGAAGGACACACATTCAGGAACCGAGCAGATTGAAGGTAGTGGATCCTTGAACTTTCTGACACGAGCAGTAGGCCGTGTCATCCTTTGTGTCTCTTGAAGCTTGAGAAATTGTAGTTTAGGGGCATGTTTAAGCAAAAGCAGAAGCAGATTACGTGTACATTTGCCGAGAATATGTAGCTCTAGATGAAGAAGCCGATGAGAAATTTTCTCCGCAAGAAGCAGGACCTGCAAGTTATAATTAGTGTTACCAAATTAAACAGTGTTCCAAATAAAATAGGGCCTAGATGAATGGAGGAGTTGTAGTACTGCGAAAACCTTTATTGAAAATCACGAAAAGAAAAACAAAACATTTTATGCATGCAGCCTATTTGGCTTGCGAAATGTGGGAGTTACCTTTTTAGCACATATATGTATCGTAAGTAACTCGACTGAGGTAAGAAATCTGAGAAACACACCAGCTTGATAACGATCAACACCGAGACGAGCCTCCACCAGGTTAGGCATATCTTCATAGAAAATGAAACTGCCCGTGAAAGCTTCGATCCATAAGTACTTCAAAGAAGGAGTATTTATCTTGAACAGAGAGTGATATTTACTGTGATTGCGAACCATAGAAGTGTTTCGTTTGATCTCGAGTCTCTGTAGAGAAGGGACCGATATGGTGAAAAGAGCAGGCGGGTAAAAGTTGAAGCCATTGGAAACACTATCCAGGAAAAGATCTTCAAGAACAGGACAAGCCGATATTAGTCTGCAGAGAGATTTTCCCCCAAGGAACCTCACACGTGTGAGGTGCAAACTTTTCAAGGACTGGAGACAAACCGTTGATGGTGGTGAATCAGCAACGTAATGAGTAATTTCCTGGAGTTTCAGGACGACTAGTTTTTGGAAGAATGTATTTGGGAAACTAAATAGGAATTCTAGATTGCTCGAGTGTTGACTCAGTTTGAGCGTTAGGGTTTTGAGAACAGGAGCTTCATGTAATTGTAACGACCTCTCACAAAATTTGTTAAATCCATGGGAACCAACGTTGGCACAAGAACTTTGATCGTACTCAAGCGTTGGCATCATCTTCCATAGAGATTTCCAACGTTTAGAGAGTAAGCTTGTATTCATGGCATCACTTATTGGGATTAATGAGAGGATTACGAAGAGCAAATCGTCTGGTAAATGGCTGATAATATCTGAGGATGTAACATCTTCGGTTCTTAGTTTTGCAGTTTTCATGGCCTCCAAAAAAACTATGAAACTTGACTTTAGAGATTGGAAAGAGCAAGGTCGTGAGTTATAAAGGCAAGATAAAACCCTAACTAAACTTTGTGAATCATAGCATCAACCTTTTTATAAAAAAGGCTTTAAGTTTAGAGAATTCTTTAAGATAGCTTTTTTTAAGTTATCAGATATTTTTTATAGTTTTTTTTCACAAAATAACCCTAAAGAAAAAGTACCCAAATCTTTTAATTAAAGGGTAAACTAATATCTAAAAGTTGAAAGTTAACGCGCGAGAACTTTAAAAAAATATTAAAAATAAAGTTAAAATAAATAAATAAAATTTAAAATAGTATTCAAAAAAATATTTCAAAAGAAAATTTTAAAATAGAAATCCAACAAATAATAAAAGGTCGAATTTGAAAATATATAATTCAAAATTATAAGTTTTTTATTTATTTATTTATATTTATAACTATTAGTAATAGCGCACCCAAACCATGTTGAAAAGTTGTGTGTTTTATATGAATTTTATTTCTTGTTAAAATTTGTGTATTTTCATTATATATTAAGATATGTTTTTTTATTATTTGTTTCAAGAATTGTGTATTAATTAGTATTTAAATTAAACAGATTTTATTATTTAAATGAAAATTTGTGACTATTCATATATGTATCATCAAAATAACTAATTAAATTGAAAATTATGACTATTTAAATTGAAAAGTTGTGACTATTCATAAGTATCATTTCAAAATAATTATCTTTAAATTGAAAATATGTGTCTATTCATTATAATATCAAAGGTTGTATCTTTTCATTTTCTTTAAATGTATTAGTTTTAAGAAATGTGTCTTTCTTTTTGGTCAAACGTGTCTATTCATAGCAATAGATGCAACTTTTCATTTTAAAAACTAAAAATGCAACTTTTCATATAAAAAACTTAGGAGACTCCATTTTTAAAAATAACACACTTATTTTTAGATATTAAAAACTATAAATATTTATGTAAAATATTAAAAAATAGACATGAGAAAAATAAAAGTGAAAGACACAACTTTTATTACTCCCTTCGCTACCGGAAGCCAGCTTTCTATAGTGACATGATGCAGCGATGGCTCACGAGGCCATCTGCTCCTCCTTAAGCCTTTCTATTTGGTTCTTAAAATTTGTGTTCAAATTCTAAAAACATAAACTTCAGTGGTCTGCATTTTTTTTTGTTGATAATCAATTTAAAATTTCAGCAAAAAAAAAGACACAACTTTTCATCACAAAAACTAATAAATAAAAATTTCATGTAAATAAATTTAAGTGATGAAACTTTCATGTATAAGCTTAAGAGATTCAAATTTCATATTAACACACTAAAGTTTAGATATAAATTCAAATATTTATGAAATATTAGTATATAGATATGAGTTAAATAAAAACAAAAAACATAAATTTTCATCTCAATACTAATAAAAAAAACTTTTCATATAAGAAGTTAAGAGACACAATTCTATATAATACTGATTAAAAAATATAAATATTTGTGTGGTGTCATCAACGAAGAGGTACAAAGTCTTGTGATCTAAGAGATATGAACACATTATAATCTAAAAGGTACGAACGTATTATGATCCCAGAGGTACAAATATGTCATGATTCAAGGGGGACGAACATGGTGTGACTTAAAGGATGTGAATATATTATGACTGAAAATGTGCAAAAGGGCCGTGACCGAAAGTATGTGAATAGTCATAAATGAAATGGTACAAATGGATCTTAACCGAAATGATATGAAACGTATCTTGACTGAAAGGGTGCAAGCAGATCAAGATCGTGACCGAAAGGGTAAAAAAGGTTATGACTGAGAGGGTGCATATGATCATGATCGAAAGATTGCAAATGGTTGTGACCAAAAGGTTGCGAATAGTTTTCTGACCGAAAAATTGCAAACGGGTCGTGGATAAAAAGTGCAAAATGATCATGACCAAAATGTTGCGAATGGGTTGTGACCGAAAAAGTGCAAACGGGGCGTGACCAAAAAGGTGTGAACAAATTGTAATCGAAAGGGTGTAAAAGGAGTGTAACTGAAAGGATGTAAGAGGATCGTAACCAAAAGAGTGTGAATGGATCGGGACTGAAAGGACGCGAACGAGTCGTAACCAAAAGGTGCCAACTAATCATGATCGAAAAGGTAAGAATAGACCGTGACTGGAAATGTGCGAATGAGAGACAACATCGAGAGAATGTTAAAATCCACCAAGGTGTTGGTGATATACGAGTATGACTATTCCTAGCCAACACAAAACTCTATTCAAACAATTGCAAAATATTTATGAAGTACTAATATATATATATATATATATATATATATATATAAAATAAAAATAGAAAGACATAAATTTCCATCAGAGTACAAATAAATACAATTTTTTCATATAAAAACTTAAGAGACGCGACTTTTCATATTAAAACTGATTAAAAAGTTATAAATATTTATGGAACAAATGTGTTGTGATTTAAGAGATATCAACCCGTCATGATATAAGAGGTACGAATATGCTGTGATACAAGAAGTACAAATGTGTCGATCCATGGGGTAGAAAGTGTTGTGACTAAAAGTGTGTGAGTATATTATGAACAAAAATGTATAACGGGTCGTGACTGAAAAACTGCGAGTTACGACGTGTTCGTACCTCTTAGATTATGATGCGTTCATACTTCTTCGCGATATAATTGTCTCACGATGTAAACAGTATATTTTTTATTTAAAATATTTTTATGTTTAAAAAATATTTTTATTTATAAATTGATATAATTTAAAATTTTAGAGTAACATACATAAATTAATTATATATTTTTTTATTGGTATTGATGTGTTTGTATTTTAGTTATAATTTAAAACTATAAAATAAACATTTATAATATTATCTATAAATAAATGTAAATACATATTTTCTACGCTGTAACATGAAAAATTTCCGAAAATAAAATAATATTTTTATGTAAAATATAAATTACAACATAATATAATTACTCATTTTAATTATATCGCGTAGGTTCCTTACCTGGTACCTTATAAAACAAGGGTATAAGAATTATTTGTTTTTTTTTTTATAAATCATCAATAGATTTATAAAGAAAACCTCAAAATGATTCAAGATGGCTGTTCCATATATTCGTTTTTTCTTGGGTCTTTCAATACCGAATTATATGACATCTAGCCTGGATATTTAAGAGGTTCAAGACTATCTATCACCTAAAGAGAGTTATTGAAGAACAAATGTTTAATCTCTATCCTCAATCCAAGAAATAAAACCTGGAAACTAACTCTTAAAACGCCGATGAGTAAGCTTTGTTTCCTGCCTGCTCTATTCCTCCTGCAGCTCATATATCTGCATGTATGCTTCGGATAGTTCTACCATCTGTGGAAGCGTCTCTGCAACATGCAGATCCTGCATCTCGTACCATAGTTCTTGCGACTTCCGCTGCACAAACACTCTGAAATACCCATCATCCTCTGGCTTCCAATCATGTACAATGTTGGCGATTAAATTATACTTTGTAGTAGGCAATGATGGTATGCAATCCCTCAGATCCATGTCTTTCAGTGGGAAGTTAACCAAGGTAGGGTTCTTCTCCTTGAAGAAGTTGTTCTTCTTGAACCGTAACATATGGAACATCAAGTAGGGAGGAGATTTCGTTACTCGATATCTCATTCTGGCTAGCCTTTCCTCTGTCACCGTTTCTCCATCAAACTTCTTCAACAGATCGAATAGAGCAACCTGCGGAATTATGTTTTTTTCCATGACATCTTTGAAAAGAGGAGGCGGTGGGAGATCTAGCCCAAGCATCAGGAAAGGCATCCTCCTGGAGATTTCTTTCTTTTCAATACCTTCTTGATACTCTCTCACCACTTCTAACTCACCCTGGAAGCACTGGTGGATAATACTGCTGGCGTCCTTTGACTTGCGGAGATCCATGTGCAAAGTGTCGAGGAGCCAAGACATAAACTCTACTGGATCTGACTGTTGGCCTATCCTGAATCGTTTCGTGGCTTTCATGACAGCTTGCAAGAACTCATGTGGACTGACGTGTCCTTTGAAGTTGCGAGCATGCCAAATCTTTCGAGTGAGTTCCCCAAAGCGGTGAACAAGAGGAGACTTGCAATGCTGATAGTTGTCGGGAATAAGGAAAAAGTTACGTAGAGGAGTAACTCTCATCAACGATAGGATTGTAACGTTCACAAACTCTGTACTCTTTTGTATGTCGTTCAACCCCACCATCCCCGGAAGATAATGAGAGCCGTCAAGAGCCCTAGACCACTCCTTATTCCTATCAAACTCTTCTACTTGTGCTCTACTAAACCTTGGGTTTAAAACATGACGAATGTCATCCAAACAAGGGTCGTTGATCTCGTAACCATCGGGAAGACAATACGCCTTCTCCGTGACAAGGTTAATATAAACGTGGTGCCCTGCTTCCAAGCTGTGTGTATAAGCAGGTGACTTACGGCTTCTTCCTTGGAAGTACTTCCCGCATACAAGACACGCATACACGTTCAAATTCAACATGGTGACCGAGCAACACCTCTCGAAATCAAAATCCAAGACCTGACGATTAACAGTATCAAGATACGGGCAATCTCGACCAACTTCAACATGGCGTGAATGTTTCCCCCCAACCTTAGAGGAGGCATCAACATCGTCGTCATCGAGCTCCCCTTGAGCTTCTCCGATTCTCTTCTCCTCCTCTACTTTCGCAGCTCCGTTATTATCCGCTTGCTCGCCATCGTACTGCTTTATCACTCTCTTCCGCTTCGCAGCTCTCTCTTCCTCATCAACACCACCGTTCTTAACTTCTCTCCCACTCTTCATGTTAGGTTTTTAACCTACCTTTTGATATAGATTTCGAATAAATTTGGTACCAAAACTTATCTCTTATTCACTCTTAAAGAAATAATGTTTCACAAAAACAAAATAAATATCACAAGATAATAACCAATCCAAATTTTAGCAAAAAAAAAAAAAAAAAAAGATAATAACCAAACCTAAACCTCTCTCTTTATCTCTCGTATTGCTCGCGTCTCTCTTTTTTTTTCGGATGATTCAAAACCTTAAGCATACCTCCTTATTTATAACAGACCACATATTCCTTTCCCCTAATGACTTACGTCATATGGGCAATGCAGATCAAAAAATGCAGATCAAATAGAAATGCAGATCAAGCAGAACAAATGCAGATCATGCAGATCAAGCAGAACAAATGCAGATCAAACTATTTCAATAAAATAGTGAGCGTTCAGATCTTCGGGTCGGATTCGGAGCGGTTTTTCGGGTCACATAATAACAAAGATTGTTAATAAAAATATATTTTAACTAAATCATATAATAAAATAGAGCAAAAAAATATACATGTTTTTAAGTTAGGTATGATATACATGTTTTTAAGTTAGGTATGAATATTTGTTCAAAAAAAAAAAGTTAGGTATGAATCAGTTTTTATCGGGTCAGGTCTATTCGGATCGATTCTTTTCGGATAAGGGTCTATTCAAGTCTGTTTTTTCCGGTTCGGTTTCGGATCAGTTTTTTGAGTTGGTTCCAGATCGGGTTTTCGCGTCCATGTTAAAATTCTCAGACCTAATTAAATACTATCATTTTAATAAGTATAGTAAATTTTAAAATTATATAAAAATTCATCAGAGCTACAAAAATTATAAAGAGTATTCTTGTTTTGTTCTTTTTTTTTTTGTATTTTTATTTGATTTTTGGTTCTTTCTTACCATTTAATTCAACTATAGAACTAATATTGTCAATTTTATATAAGTTACTGTATCAACAAAATCTTTATTTATATTTTCAAAATATAAAATACATAAATGCATATGCAAGAACAAAAAATACGTTTGATATTTCATTGATATTAAGTAACTATAAAATTACATGCAGTTAAATTATGAATTTTAAAATATGAAAGGATATGCATAAATTGATTTAATTAATTTATATGAAAATTTTATTACTTTTTTGAATAAATAATACATGATTTTTATTGATCATATATTTTAAAAGGATACAAAATATTAGAATATAGCAGTTTATAAGACAAATATTAGTTATTAAAATTATATTACTTATACAAAGTATATCCGTGTCATAATATATTTCAAAAGAATAAGTGAAGATTAACTAAGTACTAGTGAATATAATATCTAACTTATTTTTAATCAAAGAAATAAAATATTATATTATTTATAGTTGATAGATTAAAAAACTACAAAAATTGTTTATTGGTCACCTGCATCATCACGAGCTCCCTCCTTCCCCCATTTGCTTGCAGTCCAAAATATCAACATAACAATAATCTGCATGCAGAACATTATTAATTTATTAATTATTTTTTGTTCTGCATTTAATTCATGAATGGAGATAAATTGCAGTTTGTCCTGTATTATAATTTTTACTGCATTTCTCCAGCTTTTCTCCTGTCCAACATTCAAAGCCATAGTTTCCTAATTTTAAATAGTGACCGACACTTGACAAAAGGAAATAACCGAATTTCATGTTTGCATGCAGGATACTTGGAGTTGGGCCAGGACTTCATCAATTTAGGCCCACTAATCCTTCACTTCATCCTCGAGTTTTACTTGCGCAAGTCGATTCAAAGCCCTAGAACACGTACAGAAGATCAGCGATAAACGAGATCCTTCAACAGTTAAACAGCAATGATTTCTTCAATAGAAACATGTTTTTGGGAAACTACTTGGGAGGTTCAGAGATCTCTGTTGGTTTAGTTTGGGAGTTAGGGTTCTGAGAACAGGAGCTTCATGTAATTTTTTTGCTAAACCGTAAATATCATATAATGAACAAAAATTTACATGGTACAACTTAGGCTTGAGCCATCTTGGCAAAAAGAAAATAAAAACAAGATGGATCAAAGGTTAAAAACAGAAAGGAGCCTATCGCAACCACATTGACATGAGCTTATCGAAAGGTTTCCTTGGTCTTCTAGCTGAGATGATATTTCTTAGCTGTCTATCCACACTTAGGAACACCACAGTAGGAGGAATGGACACATGATTATGGATGAGGTTGTTCCTTTGCTTCCAAATGTGGAAGATAGCTGATTGCACAGCCAGCTTCCTCAAGAGAGTTAGCCTCTTTGAAGGCGATGATCGAATCCATGATAGTAATTCTGACCAAGAAGTGAACATAGCAGGCGGGGGTTGGCATCTGATAAGGATCGCCTGCCACACAATCATACTATAATCACACGACAGCATCAAGTGGTCTCTTGTTTCATCGTACCGCGAGCAGAATGGACAAGTTGGTGAGATTTGAAGTCCCCAGGACGCTAGTCGGGCTCTGGTTCGGAGTCTGTCATAATTTGCTATCCACATAGTGAAAGCAAGCTTCGGGATTCCCCCTTTGAACCAGACAACATCAACCCAATCCTTCTCTTCCTCTCTAGGCCTCAATATCTCCCATGTAGTGGACGACCTGAAAATAGAAGAAGAGAGATCACCAGCATGCCATTCAATCACATCATTATCATGTAAAGGAAGAGGCAAAGTAATAGTGGTAAGGTAAATATGAAGCTCGACTTCCTTTTGGGATCTTGGGTGTGGGAGCAACCAATTTGGGCCCGTAGTCGCGTCAGCCACCACTGCGTTTTCTCTAATCCTCAAAGCTCTCGGTCCCGAAGATCCTATAAAATCCATTAACTGCCCAAGAGGGGTCCAAACATCAAACCAGAAACTGGTGGTCCTTCCATTTCCAAGTCTTGTCCTGCAGAATTGTAATGCAAGAGGCCTTAGATCGAGCAATTTCCGCCAGACCCAAGAGTCAGTTGCTCGCGGTTCAATCGACCAGAAGGACTCTTCACTCAAGTGCGTGCTCCAATGCCATTCAGCCCACAACGAAGAAGAGTTAGACAATAATAGCCAGATGAACTTGAGACAGAGCACCTTGTTCCAAACCGCTAAACTTCTCAGACCTAAACCGCCTTCATTCTTAGGGAGACAGACAGTTTTCCAGGCAATCTTTGCAATACCTCTCTTCTCTATATTTCCAGACCAAAGGAAGCGGGAGCAAAGAGATTCTATAGTGGTGATGCAGCCTTTTGGTAAAATAAAGGAAGAGAGCCAGAAAGAGACAGTTCCGAAAATAACAGTTTTCAGAAGTTGTAAACGCCCTGCGAAGGAGAGTAGCTTTGCTGACCAGGATTGAAACCTCGCCGTGATCTTTGTTATTAAGGGCGCATACTCTGAGATTTTAATCTTCCTGCTCATGAGAGGTAGACCCAAATACCTGATAGGTAGCCGACCAGAAGTGAATCCGTAGCTAGTTATTGCAGCTGATTCAGATTGGTCAATACCCGAGGTGAAGAGCTCAGTCTTGGATGTATTCATTTGAAGACCGGACCAAGAAGCGAAGTCATCAAGGCATTCAGAGATTCCATGCAAGCTGTTGCTTGTGCCATCAAAGAATACCATTACATCATCCGCAAACATGAGGTGCGAGATTTTCAGCTCCTCTGTCCTTGGATGATACCCTATGAGGCCTGCTTCGTAACGGGATAAGAGTAGGCGAGAAAGACCCTCCATAGCTAAGACGAACAAGTACGGTGACAAGGGGTCTCCCTGCCGTATGCCTTTGGTACTCTGAAAGAAGCCACCAGTGTTACCATTCACAGAGACTGAAAAAGACGCTGTGGATAAGCATTCCGATATTAGCCCAATGTAACTCTCCGGGATTGCTAGAGCTCGTAGAGTAGCTATTATAAAGTCCCAACGAACACAATCGAAAGCCTTCCGCAAATCTACCTTCAACATCCCTCTCGGTGTGAGAGACTGAGTGTTGTAACCATTAACGAGGTCCGTGGCGAGTAGCACATTCTCCGCTAACAAGCGCCCTGGAAGGAAAGCAGACTGCGACTTTGATATCATTAGAGGCAGTATTTCTTTGAGCCGGGAGGCCAGCAGCTTAGAAATGACCTTATACAGCGTGTTTAGGCAAGAGATGGGCCTAAAATCTGTCGTCAGAGATGCGTTTAGCTTCTTAGGGATGAGGACAAGGTTTGCCGCGTTCCACTGTTTCAGAAGTTTGCCTGACCTGAAGAATTCCAATACTGCTTCTGTAACCTCCGCACCAACTATAGGCCAAGTAGTCGTGAAGAACTCTGCTGAGTATCCGTCCGGTCCACCAGATTTATTTTTGGGAAGGGAGAAGAAAGCATTCTTAATATCCTCGTTTGTGAACTCCTTGTCAAAAGAAGCAGCCTGAGACTCTGAGCATCTGAAGTTAAATAGCATATCCAAGTCGCTTTGTATGAACATAGGAGGCGTTACAGTGCTTCCGAACAGGTCAGAGAAGTAGTTGATGCACAGATCTTGGATACCCGCCTGAGATTGGATCCGCTCTCCATTACCAGCAAACAGAAAGTGGATGTGGTTTGAAGCTTGCCTTGCAGCTGCATATCTGTGAAATAGAGTAGAGTTGCCATCCCCGCAAGCTAGCCATTGGATACTCGATCTCTGGAAGAAGAATGAGGTTTCAGCAGCTGACAGCTCATCCCATTCATCTTGAGCATGCGCCTCAGTAATAGCATTAGTCGTTGAAGGGAGGGAGAGCATGTTTGCCTGCGCTTTCAACAGCTTCTCATGGGCCTGTGCTGTTTTTTTCTCCAAGTCTGAGTAGTTTTGTTTGCTAAAATCCCTGATAACCTTTTTTAGAAGCTTCAATTTCCTCGAAACCCTGTACATCGCAGAGCCAGTAATGTTGAAAGTGTACCAGCTAGCACAGATCGTTGGAAGAAACTCCTTGCTCTGAGTGAGGAAGTTATAGAACCGGAAAGGCTTCTTTGATCGCATCCTGTTAGGCTCAAGCGTGATCGAAATGACAGCATGATCGGAAAAGTCCGGAGCACCAACAAACGCCACTGATGATGGAAAAACAGAGTACCACTCATCATTCACCAGGCTCCTGTCCAGTTTCTTGGCTAATGGAGATTTCTTCTGCTTATTCCACCATGTAAAAGTAGTGCCCCTGAAATTAAGATCATTTAAATTTGCATCAGAGAGGCATTGGTTAAAATCTCTTATTCTTTTATCCATGTTTAAAGTAGGAATCAAGGAGTGTTCAGATGGGTCCCTGATTTGGTTGAAATCTCCCATGATCAGCCATGGTTTTGAATCCAATCCCTGAGTAGTTGCGAGGTCCGTAATTTCAGTCCAGAGAAGAGATCTCTCTGCAGGATCGTTTGATGCGTATACAATCGAAATCACCACTGTCGCTTGAGATGAAAACGGCCAAGTGACCTCCGCAGTTATCATTTGAGCTTCATGTAATTGCAACGACCTCTTACAAAGTTCTTCAAATCCAAGGGAACCAATCTTGGGACAAGATTCTTTGTGGTACTCAAGCGTTGGCATCATCTTCCATAGAGATTTCCACCGTTTAGAGAGTAAGCTTGTATTCATTGCATCATTTATTGGGATTAAAGAGAGGATTCTGAAGACACATCGTCAGGTAAACGGCTGATAATATCTGAGGATGTAACATCTTTGGTTCTTAGTTTTGCAGCTTTCGTGTCCTCCAAAACAGAGTAGAGTGGAAAGAGCAAGATCGTTAGTTATGAAGTAGAGATCAAACCCTAATTACACTCTGTTCCAACTTTTACAGCATAAATAATGGAAAAAGAATATTCAATTTTTCGTTTACTATACTTATCGAAAATTTAAAAATATACCAAAGTTTTTGAAATATTTTTCATTATTTTTCAGATTTCGTTTCCATGGAATCTCTGCATCTCATTGCGTGCTGCCAGGGGCCGTCTTAGAAAGTCGGGCGGGGAGGCCCTGCGTGCTGCTGTATTGTGAGTCTGTGACTATCGAACATCTGTATTGATTGCGAGATTCGCATCTCTTTGCTTTGCTTACGAGAAGCTGAGAGATGGCAAACATAATAAACAATTCGCTTGTACTAAGCTTTTTTTGAACAACCGCTTGTACTAAGCTATTTCTACGTTATACCCTCTTCTGGTGTCATTCTCTACAACAAGGTGATTTCATAGGCTACTTTACTTTTATATCGTTTTTTTAATTTCTCATGGATTTTGAATCATGGAACTAGAATTTGAGATTTGAATCCATAGGTCCCTGAGAGTTTTATTTCACAATCTTTGTATTAGTGATTATAGGCTTATAGCCACATCTTTTCCCTTTTTAGGATTTCATTTTGAAGTGGGTTCTATCTCCCAAATACTTCAATTTTCTGTTGGAACTATTTCTCAGTAAGTTTCTGGACAAAAACGTTCATCGGAATAATTATTTGGCACTATAAATTAGTGAAATCACATGTCAAAACAAGAGTAAATTCTAAATGAGAAATGGAGGTTTAAAATGAGTGTGTTATAAAGCTCGTAATACTTTAAGGGTAAGTATAAAAAATTAGCAAATGTCTCGTTTAGAATATTTGAGTTTGAATTTAGATTTAAATTTGTTAATTGGTTATTATGTCAATGATATTATTTTTTATAGGTCTTATTCATAATATTGTTTTATGTTTGTTTAAATATAAAATATAAACCCACAACGAATATATTGTTCAGTTTGATTTATAGTTCGAAAGAAAAATAAATGTCTTTGTAAAGTGACTTTAATTTGGTCATGGATAAGTTACTCTCCTTAATCCTAATTAATTTATCAAGTAATGTTCCATCAATACACATTATACGTTTACACTTTGTGGAGGTATAAACAAGTTGTGTGTGTTCTCATTTTGTATATACGATCAATTATAGCAAAAATAATTCTCCCACTTGAATATTTGATTCTTTTTTGTGTTTTTTTTTAGTCTGAACAAACCTAGTGTTGTTCGCTTTTAATGGAATGACACATATTAGAAGATTTATGCAGTTGTATTCTAAGAATCTAAGCGCTATGAAACCGTCGCATTACAGAACGTTTAAAGTTTAAGCAAAGAGATTAACCATCTCGACTCTGCAATTCTTCTTTATTCGTCTGTTTCGATATTGTAATATTAATTCTTATTCTTATTATTTTTACAAATATCAGTTGTCCTATTGTAATAAAATAAAGTTGTTACACTCTTAAATTTTTAAACTAGATTTTGACCCGCACAACCGTGCGGGTATTTATTTTCATGTTTATATACATATTTGGTTTATTTAATTAGTATATATTTTACGATTATTCATATATTTAAATGTTTAAATCACTATTTCAACTACAATAATTTAATAGTTTTCATGCTGTTAATTAACTAACAATTTCAAATGATCACATATATATATATATATATTGCTTCTTATTATGTATGTATTTTATATTTAATTTATTATGATCCCGATCCGTAATTCAAAGTGCTAGATTTCCTTGAAAATTTTGTTTTTGTTTATCCAGTTTAAAATAATTTTATCATATTACTTTCCAACAAAATCTTTTTAATTTTCTTGTAAAATGTATTTTTGAAAAGTAATAATTCTAAGTGGCTATTATTATCATTACAATATTTTGTATAATTTTATTTTTTATAAATCAAAACTAAATTAAATTTAAATTTCTGATTATATTTTATGACAACTAAAATTTAAATTAATCAAATTTCGAAATAAATTTTAAAAGGATTCTGAAAAGATTCTTCAAAGATTTTGTTAGAATTTTTTAAATTAATATTTATATATTAAATAAAAGTGAAGATATTAAATGATATTATTTAATATTGAAGATCAATAATAGATAAAAATGCAGTGTGACTAAGTCTAGTATGTAGTCCATTTTTTAAAAAATCACATATGAATTAAAAGTCATGACTTCTGTTTTAATATAATAGATTCTACAATCACAAGCAAACCCCTTTTCTATGGTGCATCATTTTGGAAACATGTTCAGGTTTTTAGTATTTCCCAAGACCAAACCTTATGCTTAGCAACATGTTCAAGGGAACATGAATGACTATTAAGGATGTGGTTGTGAGAGGAAGGATAAGATCAAGAACATGTTCTAGTGACTGAGTTCCAAGTAAGAGGCATGAAACTAGTAGTTAACTACAACCGGAAGAGCAATCAAATATCTAAACTTATGTGTTGACAATGCATGCGTTTTCCAGTCTTACTTTTTTTTTATTAAAAGCGTGAACAATTTTTCTTTCTCATTTTGTCAATCTATTTTCTCATATTTTTGTTGTTAGTAACAAGATCTTGATGTTGTTTTAATTTGTTTCGGACACAAAACATTGTTTTAAGTTGTTTCAGGCATAAAACAGTTTTTGATGCTCTTCATGCTTTATTGGTGAATTCCCTTCTCATCTTATTGGTGTTCACCTCGATTGCAGTTTCAAAGGACAATTTGACACATCCAACAAACCATGTGATAGGCCCACTATAAGATTCTTCTGTGTTCGGAGTGCTGTTTGTCCTATACTTAAGCTTCAAATTGTATGAGCTTTCTATTCCATATATCTGGTTTTGGTTCAAGAAGTGTTTGGATATACTATCCTTAGCACTGGGTATTTTCTCTTTGGTCAGCCTCCTCGCAGTCAACAACAAATGTTCATGCCAGCTAATTCATTATTTAACTTTATTCCAATATAAGTTAAAGTAATAAATGAAGAGAAAGACATGTTTTTAACAAAAATAAATTATGAATCTGGAAAAGGTATTTATTCAAGATGAATATCTTCGTTTGAAAAGATCAGCACAAAAATTGTACTGTCTTTTAGCATTTAAATGATGAATACTAAATGGTAAGCTTGGCTATTTAGCAACATGAATAAAGAAAATAAAATTAAAAAACATTGATGTTTTCATAGAACATCATTATATGCCAATTTTATAAAGATCAACAAAAGCATATATTGATGTCTTAAAGTATTTTAGTGGCGTTTAATAACATGATAAGCGATGACCATTTAGCAACATGAATGAAAACGATAAAAATAAAAAGTATATTGTTGTCTTCAAAACATCAATATACATCAACTTTATAAATATCAACAAAAATATATATTGCTAAGTATTTCAATGGTGTTACATACATAGTAAGCATAGCTATTTATCAACATGAATGCAGAAAATAAAAGTAAAATGTATGATGATAGCTGCATAAACATCATTATATGTCAATTTTATAAAGATCTAGAAAAAACAGTAGCATTATAAACATATCATTCTATCTTTTAATAAATTGGAGGCATAATATTTTTTGGGATAGAATGATACACATATTTAATAAATTGTATTAAAAGGAATAGTTAATATTAAATAGTGATTCAACATTCCTACACAAGTGCATAATATCAAAAAATAAGTATATTTTATATATTTTGACTAATCTACACAAATTGGCTAACCGAATATGGTTGCATAATTTTTAAAATAAATTTTAATATTCATTTAAATATTCACCAAAACTGAAAATATCAATATAACTATTTATTATTTATGATTTAGTATTTTAAATATTTATATTTAGATATGTCAATCAAAAATCTGTTGTAATCAAATAATGAGTATCTTTTTTTTATTATCTACTAGTGGTATTCCGATGATACGCGTTAGGTTCATATGTTTTGTTCTCTAATGAGTTCAGAATAGTCTTTTTGATCCATTTGATGTTAGTTAGTGATATTAGTGTATTACTTTATTTTGTAGTTGTTTAGGTTAAATAGAAATATCATAAGTGGTTTTCATAGATTAGTGTAATATAAATAGAATAAATAGCTGATAGTTGCATCAAAATAAATATAGTTGCATTTAAACATAAAATAAAGTCATGAAAAAATGTTGAGTGACGCATGAGATATGTTGATTAATAATGTAAATCCTCTATTGTTTTAATAAGTTGCTCCTACTAGTAAATAACTAATGGATAGTCAGTTGATTGGTAACGATATGGTTTGACTATTGGCGTCTGTTCCACTTTATGTTTTTCTTTTCTTGGAAACAGTTATTTGTTCTAATTGTTCTCACTGGTTCAAATAAATCAGGTTCTGCAATTGTTTTGAGTTTAATTTGTTCCATTTGTGTCTACTGGTTTCATCATATTTTCAGGTGGACTTTTGTTTAAGCTTCGGTCCGAAGTTTTATAGTTTGGGGGTGTTTTAAGGGCTTTTTTTAATGGGGCAAGCTATGTGTTAGATCACCCGTTTGGACGTTTGGTTGCATGGTTTGAGATACTTTGATTTGGGCTTTGTTTTCCAAGAGAAGTCGAGTTCTTGAAACAAACCGTGAGAAGAAGAGGTTTTTTCAAGATCTTTCTAATGGTTTGTCTGTTTTGTTTTAAATTATTTGTTATACATTTGTTTGTTTTATTATATGTGTTTGTGTAGTTGAGAGAGTGAGTTATGCTTTTTGAGTTATCGTGTTGTATGTTTTATTTAATTATTATGGATTACGTTTGTACATGTGTAGCGCATCTTGCAACATATACGCTTCATGCAACATAACTTCGTAGGGATAAATTGACAAACATGTTTTTGATTACGATCTTGAGAATTTGTAGACCTATAAGATCATCAGAAGGATCGCTTTAAATTCTAGTTTAGACTCTTAGTTGCTTTAAAAATGGAAGCAAGAAACGTTACTCTCATATATCGGATTGATTTAAATATGGAAGCAAGAAACGTTACTCTCAATTTTGAAAATCATATATGAATTATTGAAGGCTTGGTGTAGTATACGAGAGATCAAGAAACGTTACTCTCAATGCCCACATGATTAGCAGCTGCTATGAACTTGTACTGCAGCTCTCGCGTCTGAATAACACGAGGTTTCTTTGCCGTTTTCATTTCCTCTTCAAGCTGATCTTTACGTTTTCTGTTTGCTTTCACGCCGTTATGATCAGAGTTTCCTTGGGATTCCCCGTTAGTCAAAATGCTCTTCATCTTCTTAAACATGCTTTTCCCCACCACATGTTGCCATATGTTCTTGAGCTCCTCAATTCGAGCTGATTTAAGTAGATAGTCGCAGGCACCGTGCTTGACTCCTTCCATCACATACTTTGGATGGCTATGCGCAGATTATCTGCGGTAGATAGATAGCACTGCAAGAAACAATTAAAAGATCAAAACTTTATTTGAAAAGATCAAAACATTCTCTCTAAGAAACATGAAAAGAATTAAATAGAATTCAGTTGGTAAATGGTTCACAGCTGTGAATTCCGCCACCTGGGTTCGAATCCCGGCCACTGGGGAATTAACATTTCGGCATCGCCAGGGACAGAGAACCGACATGTGGCAACACGTGACTAGTCTGGACCACTTCGGTGGGGCCAGGATACCTCTGTATAATTCAAAAAAAGAAAAGAATTAAATAGAAACATATGAAAGATAGGTAAGTCCATTTCAAGACCAAGAAGCTCAAGCAGCTTGAAACCATCCATGTATGGCTGATAGGTAAGTCCATTTCAACATCGCTGATCACGAGATTAAACTTGTTCTTGTTATCCCTCAACAACTCCTGAATTGTTCTCAAGAGGATGTTTAATATTCCCTCTTCGCTTTGTAATCTCTGAATTTTGAATTAACGAAAGTTTGTGTTTCAAAAAAAAAACATAACAAATATCCCTATCAATCAAGAATCCAAGCAAAAATCTTATAAAACAGATGCATATTACATTACAAACTTCACCTACACAAAATTCTCAACAAACAGACCTGGCTTGAATCTTTGACTTTTACATTTTACAAATACAGAACTCTTAAACAAGAAAGCTATAAGTAGTCTACAAACTCCATGAGAAAACCCTTTCCCCTGGGAAGCTTTTACATTGGGTTCATCACAACGTCTCCTTCTAACATCCGTAACACCTGAGACATAAGTAAGCACATAGCACAGAAATTGACAAAATGTTATCAACTTTAAAGTATTTTTCAGATGAGCTACGGCAACAAACCTGAGACATTCGTGGCCTAGAGTTAGGGTCACGTCGAATGCATAGGTAAGCACATAGAGCCATACAGTAAATTTCTTGTTCAGAGTAACAATTCATTAGACGTGGATCAAGAAGCTCTTTAATAGCTTGTTTCTGCAACAGCGGTCTTGCCTGAAAAAAAAAATGTTTCTTCTTTGTAAGCATCGCATAGCCTTAAAGACTGAAACCTTAATATTCATAGTTTATTGTTTGGTTTTACCCATTCGGTGAGACATTGTTGACCTTTAGGACGTTTAATGTCCATAGCTTTTCTTCCTGTGATAAGCTCAACTAAAACAACCCCAAAAGAGTAAACATCTGCTTTCTCTGTGATCTGTCCACTTTGTGCATATTCAGGTGCTAAGTACCTGGAAAAAAAAAAATAATACTTCAAGCTTCATTAACGTGTTCAACAAGTAAATCAAGAAGAAGACTATAGTACCCGAAAGTTCCAATCACTCTAGTTTCAACTCCTTTATCTCCTTCTGGTTGCCATCTCGCTAGCCCAAAATCTCCAACCTAGAAAACATTATAAAGCTTCAAGGTTTGCACACACTCAAA
Source organism: Raphanus raphanistrum x Raphanus sativus (assembly GCA_019705995.1). NCBI lineage: Eukaryota > Viridiplantae > Streptophyta > Magnoliopsida > Brassicales > Brassicaceae > Raphanus > Raphanus raphanistrum x Raphanus sativus. The sequence continues at coordinate 45,335,566 of CM034043.1, read as the reverse complement.
AGAGCAGAGAGAGAGAGATCTTGAGAGAAAAGTAAAGTACCAAAGGCTCAAAATCATGAGTGAGGAGAATATTGTTAGGACGCATGTCCCTATGAACAATGCAACCAACTCTGCATTCTTCATGAAGGTATCTCAACCCACGAGCTGCTCCAACCGCAACCTTTTGCCGCGCTGACCATCCCAACGGCTCTTTCCCCAAACCTATAAAACTTTCCTTTATTAGCCATTTTTAAAAAACAAGTTCTTTGTTATACCAAAAATAGAAAGTTTTTACCATAGAGATGAGAATGCAATGACCCATTGCAGATATACTCATACACAAGCAGCCTCTTCCCATCTTCCACGCATAGTCCAATAAGCATCACTACGTTGCGATGCTGAGCACAGCTCAAAACCTCAACTTCAGAGCAGAACTCTCTGTCACCTTGCGTACTAGCAATCTTATATTGTTTCACAGCAATGATCTGACCATCTGGTAAAGTTCCTCTGTGAACCGAACCAAACCCACCTTCAGCCAAGAAACTCCCTTTAGAAAAACCTTTAGTTGCTGTCTCCAACTCTCCATAAGTGAACCATCTTGGAGGGTTTCCGAACTTAGGTGCCTTGTGGTTACATATTGAACAGAGCGGAGGAGGTCCAGGAGCTGGCTTTCTTGATAAAGAAACCACTTCTCTCACGCTTTTGTTTAAACAAGTATCAGTCTTGCGGATCTCCTTTCCCGCTTCAGGCTCTTTCTTCGATGAACCGAGTCTTAGAACCGAAGCAAATCTTGATTTTCTTGGAGTTTCCGTATGAGGTTTAGACAAATCCCCACTAGGACTCACGACAACAGATGCTACTGATAAAGGACTCCACTTATCACCATCAGAGTCAGAATCAGATTCAAAGAAGCTCTTGTTTCCATCGCTGACCCATGGATTGAGGCTCTCAAAGACTTGAGAGGCAAGAAACGGTGAAGCTCCTGCATCGGAGCTAGATATTGATGAAGTAGTTCCCACATCGGTTGTGGTCTGTGAAGAACCTTCTTGGTCTGGACTGCTGGATGGAGTCACAAACGGTTCCCTCAGCTTTTTTCCATGTCTTGAGCTTCTCGCAGGCTTTGAAGTTAAGCTAGAGATAGTTTGTGGATGCTCTGTATCTGCATTTTTCACCAAGTTGAGACGAATAACCTTTGGCTGTGACTTCTTGATCACCACAAGGTTGCACTCTAGCTGCTCCATACAGCATTTTTTCTCATACTTCAGTCCCCTGTTTTAAGATCTTTGCAAGGTCAAGAATCACTCTAACACACACATGACACATGTATGCATTTTAGGTATGTGTGTGTATATAGTTGTTTACCTGTCAAGAATGACCCAGTTTGAGTTAGATTTCTTGGCTTCAGTAGCAATGATTCCATCAGCTGAAGCTAAAACAATTTTGATTCTGACATTTATCTGCATTAATTATATAAAAAAAAAGCAAATGAAACTCTTTAATGGATCTGATTAACCAAAAAGCTATTATTATCTTTTTAGAAAGTGAGTCCTTTTACCTTTTCTGCATCATAAACATTGTGTAACTGGAACATCATCTGAGAGCAAGACTCATGAATATCATCTTTCCGATCTGTATCAGTTCCAGCTAGAAATCTACCATAACCTGAAGCACAGTCGCTGGTGAATCTAGAAAACCCCCAAATCTTTTTACCTGAAAAAGACCAAGACCAAAAAAAAAAAGATGAAATCTTTACATTAAGAATCCAATATAACCAGACAATGAGACAAACAAGTTGCAAAACGACAAGATTGTGAATTAAGGAGAAAGAATGAAAGAGAGAAAAAGAGAGATGATTTTACTTGTGTAATTGGAAGGAACAACAACAAGAAGCCTAACACGATCTCCAGGTTGAACAACATGAGTTAAAGTCCATAGAAGAGCTGCTTTTGGGATCTCCTTTGAAGCTCTAACAGCAACCATTACTTTCTTCCCCACTACTACTACACCTCTCTCCCTAAGACCCTTCTGCTTCATTCTCTAGATTAGATTGATAAATCCAAATAGACCCCAAACTTCCTCTTCTTCAACCTCTGCTTACACACGCTTTTAGCACTTCCCACTTAAATCTATTCCCCTGAAATGAGAAAGTGGAAGTATCACGCAATCCAAGATGCTTTCCCCCAAAAGCTCAAGAAACTAAAATAAAGTTTAGAAATTTACGCGTGTGTGAGTGTGTAGAAGTGTGTGAGATTCAATGTCTCTAAAAACTATTTTTTATTTTATTTGAGAAACCCAAGACCAACAGATGCACAAAACACAACAGCACAAGAACCAACAGTACTTTCTCTCTCTCTAAACAGAGCCAATCCCTATACTCTAAAAGTGTAGATCTCTCTCACTCACTCTTTCACTCTCTCTCTCTCAGGAATTTCAAAGCTTTGGTTGAGTTTTGAAGACTTTTAAGCTCCGTGAAAACGGTGTGAGCATTGCTTTGCTGTAGAGAACAAGAAGACTTTGCTCATCCTTTGTTGCTTGATTGGTGGGTGGGTCAAAAGCTGGATTGATGTAAGTCAGATTTTGTATTTTCAACAACTAATTTCTTAGACAAAAACAGAGGAACTTGGTAAGAAAGAACAGGAAAGCTCCAAAAGGAAGATTTGAAGAAGAAAAATTCTGAGTAAAAGACAAATAAGAAGTATTTAGGATTTGTAATAAGGATGTGTTTGAAGGAAGAGACAATGGCTAATTATTATTATATGATTGGAGTTTCTTTCTTTCTCTCTTCTTCTATTTCCTCTGCAGTTTTATTTTTTTATTCTAATAAAAAGGACAAATAAAAAAAATAAAGAAATGTTCACAAAGTACTCTGCTTTATTCTAAAGAAGAGCTAAAAAGAATCCAATAGAGCTGTGTCAAAGGATAATACTTATTCTCTTAATTTTTAAAAATAAGACCGTTTCTTTCTTCATTGTCAAGTTATGGCCCCAAGTTTTCATTCTTTACGACAAAGAATAACATTATCGAATCGATTCTCATAATTCATCCAAAACATATAGTACTACTTATTTGAACGTTGCACTTGCATGCTTTTTTCATCATCTTGCTTTATTTATTTCAGTGGAGAAAGTGACAAAAGAAAGTTGGGTAAAGATGATTTGCACTTTATTAAAGCATGAAAGGTGCTCCGATAAATCAACTCTAGTGATGTAATCGAACATATCATGTGTCATATTAGAATTGAGTTAGTTTTATTATCTTATGGTTTATTTATATAAACATATACTGTTGTGTTACCCAGGTGAAAAAGAAAACAAGTTTTGGGATTTATTGGCAGCATGAAAAAGTACACTAATAACTAACTAACTGCTTTTAGATGTAAGTTGTTAATTTTTGGGCATTCTAGTTCTAATATTATGAGAAACATGTTGGCTAATGGATATGCAAAGATGTGGCCTATTGTTATTGACTAAGCCAACCTAAGATGAAAAGCCTTACCCTTACCTCCATTTTATTCGTTTTTTTTTTCTTTTTCGAATTTTTGCATTAATTTAAATGTAGCGAGATAGCTCACTGTTGACCAAAAGCAAGACAGCCCATAAACAAAGCCCAAAAGAAGAAACCAAACTGAAGCAAGTATATAGAGAAAAGGCCCAATGAGTTTCATACTCGCTTAGAGAGAGGAAACCATATAAAAGTGATCTCGACCGATTCAGTATTTTCACTTGAGAAAACTGGAGTTGGTAGAGAGGAGATTCGAAAACTTGATGAGCCCCTTGGAGGATCCTGGAGACGAGACGAGTATTATTCCTTTGATGGGAAGAAATATCACAATTCACAAACATAGAAGACAATTTAACCAATAACTTTTTTAATTGTTCATAATAAGATAGTAATGCTACGCTACATTTATGCTAATTACGTTCTCAGCATTGACTGGGAGATAACGATAAACCGAATCCTTGAAAACGTACAGAGAAAGCTTCACCGTTCCAACGGTAACATGACACAGAAAAAAAGAAAGAGTATAAAATCAAACCATTCTCTTTTTGGAGGGAAGACTTTCTTATCTTTCTTTATCAGTTGGTGACTTAGGAACTATAAAAATAAAATAAAGGTTTGAGAAAAAGAACAAAAGAAAAAAAACCTTAACTTATTGTTATATTATCATCGGAATGAATTTCGGCGACGGCCATTCCTTCGCCGTCGTCCCCACTGTATACAAAAGAGAAGACTACAAACGAACCAAACACGACGCCGTTTTCTCCAAGTGGAAGGTCCTCTCTCTCTCTCTCTCAATTTTGAAATTATCGAAGTTTCCGAGTTTTGGGGCTTTTGCTCAATCTTGTGTTGTGTACTCTGCTTTTAAGTCGAATTGAAATAAAATCATCTTCGGTTTTTGTTTAAGTTTCTCACTTTATTTATTACACCTAACTAGTTCGATCTTAGTCTTGTCTGTTTATCAAATAAGCTTTAGAATTGAATACACAGGTTCTGATAGGATCCAACGATTGGGAGGATTTCAAAAACGGGAAAGACGGTGTAGCTAGATACAGAGTCCAGAACTTACCTCGTAGATCTTGCCCTGGTCTCTATGAGCTCGGTGTAGCAGTCATCGGTCACCACGACCAAGCCCGGAAGCTTGACTCCGATGATGTCCTCGCTGCTTATCTAGGACAAGCTGAAAGCGTTAGATCTAGACTTCAGAGTTACGGAAGATCCGGTGCTCATTTGCGCAATGTTAACAACAACCTCACCATCGAGTCTCCTGATGATAAGAAGGCTGTGACCACGGGTTTGTTTGAGGACATATTCTTCAAAGATGGCTCTGTTCTCTATAGATGGGCCCCGGTATTTATCTTATCTCTTTCACTTCTGTGTAATAACTTTGAGGCTAACTCGTGTGTGTGACGTGTATCAGATGGGGTCTAAGAGGGAAGCTGAGGCAACAGAAGGGATGCTTTTGAGCACGTTTGATTATGCGTGGAACAAAGGAAGCAACGGGGAGAGACGCCAGCTTGATCTGCTTATGAAGCTCGGTGATCGCGAGTTTATGAGGAGCAGAAAGTCAGGGATAATATCGCGTGTACTGTTTCCTTTCCTCCGGAACCAAGTTGGTATCAGAATCAAAGGGGAGAAGCATGTCCTTGAAGAAGAGAGAAAGTTTAGCTCTGATGTTGTTGAGGAGAAGAAGAAGAGTATCAGTTTCCTCGCTTCCATAATCAAACTCTCTCGATCTAGACCTCAGCCGGTTTCAGACAAACTTGATGAGATTAATAGTTCTGGTTCTGTCTGTGGAGTTATACTTGAAAGTGGTGGTTGTTGCAGTAGAAGTCCGGTTAAAGGAAGAAAGAGATGCGAAGAGCATAAAGGGCAGAGAGTTTGCCGTGTTTCACCGGTAAAACCACAGCCCGAGAGTTTCGTCGGACAAGATTACAAACAAGAAGACTCTGGTGTCACGTGTGGAGTGATCTTACCAAACATGGAACCTTGCACTAAGAGACCTGTACCAGGAAGAAAACGATGTGGGGATCATAAAGGCATGAGGATCAACGCTTTCCTCTTCCTTCTTAACCGGACAGATCTTGAGAAAACCGTCAAAGACGAGAAACCTGATCCTGAATCGCCTACTAGCAACATAACTGAAGAAGAAGGTTTGTCTCGCTTCTGTGAAGCTACAACAAGGAGTGGTGTACCTTGCACAAGAAGTTCTCCTAAAGGAAGCAAAAGATGTTGGCAACATAAGGAGAAAACCTCCGGTGATAGCTTGGTTCCTCCGGTGTCCGGAACACATGTACGATGCGGTGTTCAGTTGTGTAATGGATTGATCTGTGAGAGGTCCCCGGTGAAAGGACGTAAAAGATGTGAAGAGCATAAGGGAATGAGAGTCATCATCATCCCTGAATGACTTGGTTAAGCTCGCTGTCTCCTAACCAGAATTGTTTGTACCAAACCGGTTTTGTTTGTTTATTGTATTTGTACCGGAATCAATCATTATTTTTTTTATTTAAGTAATAAATCAAGAGTACTCATAAATCAATGGGGTGTGCTGTCCTACAGTGAATCACCACCGTCAAACTTTTGGATAATAATCAACGGCTCAGATTTGTTTACGTTAACCATGCGCCACGTGGACGTTCATCATATTTAATCGATCCCGCACGATGAGAATCAAATCGTTATTTTATATCGCCGTCGTTAAAATGCCACCGGCCGGAGAACTCCAACATTCACCTGGGAAACAATCACCAAACACTCAACCTTCCGAAGAAGAAGCTGCGGCAGCAATTCTCGCAGCCGCGGCGGATGCGGAGGCAGCGGGATTATGGACACAGATCAAAGCGGAGGCTCGCCACGACGCCGAGGAGGAGCCGGCGTTAGCCAGCTACCTCTACTCCACGATTCTCTCACATTCCTCTCTCGAGCGATCCATCTCGTTCCATTTAGGAAACAAGCTCTGCTCCTCGACGCTCCTATCCACGCTTCTGTACGATCTCTTCCTGAACACCTTCACCTCCGATCCTTCTCTCCGCAACGCCACCGTCGCGGATCTACGCGCCGCTCGCGTCCGTGATCCGGCTTGTATCTCCTTCTCTCAGTGCCTTCTCAATTACAAAGGCTTCCTAGCAATTCAGGTGAATCTTGATCGTCCGATTGGTTTTAATTCAATCTGGTGAATGAATCTGCACCGTACGATTTAAATGGGTTTTGATTTGTTTTAATTTTAGGCGCAATTCAGGTGAACCTAGATCGTCCGGTTAACCGGTTTTACTTAATTCAATCTAGTGAATGAATCTGCACCGTACGATTTAAATGAGTTTTGATTTGTTTTATTTTTAGGCGCATCGTGTCTCGCACAAGCTATGGACTCAGTCGCGTAAGCCGTTAGCGTTAGCTCTCCACTCACGAGTCTCCGACGTGTTCGCCGTCGATATCCATCCAGCTGCGAGGATCGGGAAAGGGATACTTCTCGACCACGCGACCGGAGTCGTGATCGGAGAAACAGCTGTGATAGGGAACAACGTCTCGATCCTCCACCACGTGACGCTCGGTGGGACGGGGAAAGCTTGTGGGGACAGGCACCCCAAGATTGGTGACGGATGCTTGATCGGAGCTGGAGCGACTATTCTCGGGAACGTCAAGATCGGGGCAGGAGCTAAAGTAGGTGCTGGCTCTGTTGTTCTGATTGATATTCCTCCGCGAGCGACGGCGGTCGGGAACCCAGCGAGGCTTGTCGGAGGAAAAGAGAAACCGACGATTCATGATGAGGAGTGTCCTGGAGAATCGATGGATCACACTTCATTCATCTCGGAATGGTCAGATTACATCATTTGAAGTAATATTATAATTGTTAAATGTGTTTTTCTTAGAGAGACAACCTCGTTGATTGTTCGGTTTTGTGTGATCGAGCTTTGTTAAGGACTGAGTTTTGTTGGATTTATAAACTATCAAGATGTTCAATGCAATAATAAGAGGCCTAAGGGGTTGAGTTTGATCTTGGTATTTGATCATTAGTCATCTAAGGGCTTACTATATGCAATATATTTGTCAACTACCAATCCGAGTAACTCCACAACTCTGAGTTCCACCTCAAGAAGGGGCTATGGTAGCTGCTGATTCTTCTACTGGTACACGGACAAGTGGACATATAGGCTTACAAGTCGTTATAAAGAACCAAATCTTTTGTTTATGGGACCGCAAATATCAATTGAAATTTGAGCCTTGTATGTATGCAATTTGGAAAAGCACAACAACTGAAAAAAGTAGCCTGCATAGGACCATAGGTATTGAATCCATTCCCATGTTCCGGTGTTTCCATTTTTTTTTTGTTAGAACTGATGAGCAAACAAGGAGTTATCAACCTTCTCACATACATTTCTAGCTGTTTTACTCTAATAAGAAACCAATGAATTAATTGATGAAGGTGTGTTTCAAAAAAAAAACGAAATAACAATAATTCATTGACGAGGGTGAAGAAACTTTCAGAGAAGCTTTAGTGATGTGATAAAATCAAATTCTTGTAGAGGTGGAAAGATTCATATGCAACATGAATTTATTATTATTGAAATAGATTACAGAATCTGCAGTGTCCCATCACAAAAAAACAATTGTTACAATGTCACAACAACAGAACATTTTACATATATGCATAAAAAATGAAATAATAAAACAACATTTTGTGGCTTTTTAACAAAAGAACTGTCGTCTCTTTATCATGGCTGACTACAAAAGAATTTGTGTTATAAGGATGGCTGGCTTGAATGATCCGTCTTCGTCTTCATCTTCTCCTCAGATCTCCCCTAGTGTTTTGTTCTATATCTACAAACAGCCCTACGAAGATTTGACCTGTCAGCAAGTCGAAACTCGGGTTTTGATAGGCTTAAGCTTTAATCCCATGCTTTCAGGAGAGAGAAGCTCAGGTGAAATGCAACAAGGGCTAAGAGGACTCCTAGGGCTCTCTGTGAAATAAGATGGTCGATACAATCCATAACCCATCAAGAAATATTCCATTGGAACCAACATTGCATGTGGTTGCTCCTCCGTTACCATTGAACCACAAGCCTGAACCTCAACCAAAGCACAGTATCCTCTATCCAAATTTGCTGCCATGTGAACAGCTTCTGAATAGAAGGGAGATTGATCTCCGATGAAGATAAGTGTCCTGCATTTTAGTTTCTTCAATCCACTTGAGATGTCAGGTCTCCTGCAACAACAAGCAAATGTTTGGTTCTCTAGTCAAATGCTGCTTAGACAAAAAGGATTCAAAAGGTGTTTGTTATTTTACCTATCAATGGCATCAAGAAACCGCATGACATTTACACTTTTCCTCTCATCAAGCAGCTAAGGACATTAACAAAAGAGTAAGGATGTCAACTACTTGATATACAGAGAGATATATAAAATGAAAAAAAAAGAAAGAAAGGTTAATGAGAAGACTGACTCTTCTGCAAGCTTGTGCGATATCTGACTCTGGAATCTCGATGTTACCACGAACTTCCTGTTGCAAGTAGAATCAATTTTTTTTTCACAGTCAGTTTTTAATTAGATCAGAACTAGTAAGTGGGTAACTGCTGTAAACGCACCTTACTGAAATATCTCTGAAGTAAAAACTCTTTTACCATTCCACACATTCCGTAGAAGTACAGCAAGTTTGAGACAACTCTGTTGTAAAACCATTCAGACCAAGACGGCGCCTTGCATAGCGGTGAGATAAGAATCAAACCCAGAACCCTTTCTCTATGTTTCATCTGAAAAGTTTTTAAGAGACAGAAAAGATTAAATTTCTGTCTGAGGAAAAAAGATTGTGAGGAAACTAAAGATAAAATAGGAACATACTGCGAATAATGTGAGGATGTAAGCACCTGCAGTCACTCCCATACACATCACAGCTCCAAGGCTGAACAGGAAAAAAGAGAAGCTTATATGTCAATAGTTACATGTCTGTTAACTTCAATAAGGGCTGCTTCATTCAATCATTACCCGAAAAAGTTGAGCACTTCAAGGATCTGATCTGCTAAATCATCAGCAGAAGGGATTGAATCAGTAGGAAAGATGGGAGCAGCTCCTAACTGCAAGAACTCTTCGTGGAAAGAGAGGGAATCATGTGATGTGAGTAATCACGCCAAGAACAGCATATGGCAAACTTAGCTAAAAAGGGAGAAACTGAAATATGGACCTCATGACCGGGTGGACTGATATGATAAATGCAGAAGTTATGAAGTAGCAACGAAGCTGCTTCCGGGCAGAAGAATAATCCTTGGAAGCATGACATATCTGAAGAAAAAAGACATTCAGCAAAAACAGACAAGAGGATCCTGTAAAGACACTCTTTCAAGACTTACGGTTAAGGGCCAGATCAGGATAAGTAATCAATGGTGGCTTTTCTCGATCTCCATAGACAATGACAGACACAACACCACACGCAGTTTTAACACGATGCTCCTGAACACAAGAAAAACCAGCAAGTTTTAACAAAAAGCAACAACCAAACACCAACAACTTTTAACCATTATCTTCAGTAAAACAATTTATCAAACTTCTCATTTGTATTTGTATACTAAAGTTGAGAATATTGACAACTTACTTTAGGTGGTAAATAATATATATATGAAGAAAAAAAAGAAAACAAATGAAAAATCTCGGTTAGAACTATTCCATGTGCAGATTTCTACTTTAAGGGGCAATAAACAGAATCAAAACTTCATCATCATCATCCAAAGAATGGCCTAATTCTAATCATTGTGAATTTTTCTTTTTAATAAAAAAAAGGGAATGACAGTGTAAAAAGAGGAGCAAAAATACGGGTGTTGCAAGATAATAAAGAAGCATTAGGCTTAATCATTAAATAAACAAAGGTTTAAAGGTAGACAAAAACAGCTGGAGCTTTCTTCTTTTGAACCCAAAAAAATGAAAAGAAAATAAGACAAAGAATAAGGAATACAAAAGAAGAAGGAAGAAGAAGAAGAAAAGATCCCAAGAATAATCAACAAGCAAAGAATTTTCCAAGAAAACATAACATTCTTCAAAAAAAAGAAAATGAGATTTTATTATTTACAAATCAATTACATGCCTTGCAAATGAATAACAAAACCATAACATTTTTTCCCACAAAATCTGAATCAGAAGATATCAATTAGATTCAAAGCAATACACCCAGAAACAAAAGACTGCAGCTTTATAATTTCAAGAAACTAGAATTGCAATTTTAAAAAAAAACGAGAGGTAAAAAGAAAGGACCTTGCCACCAAGATAGATCGTTCCAAGGTCGACGGAAACGGAGTCGTTTGACTCAGCCATTGGCAATAAAAGCTCCTCCGTTTCCGCCGTCGTTTGCCTTATTTGTTATGCCGCGAGATAACAAGAGAAAGGCTCTCTCCTCGTCCTCTTCCTCTCGCTACCTCTAGAATGTTTTTGGCTTTTCTTAGCTTATATACAAAGCGATTCCTCCCTTCTCTCTCTCTCTCTCTCTCTCTCTCTCTCTCCTCTCTCCTATTAAGACCTCTCTGGAAAAAGAAACGATTTTTAGTTTTTTTTTTTCTTTATTTTGTCTTCCTTCACTCACTCTCTCTCTTCTTTAAATTTTGTGCGGTGATTTCTCCATAGACGCCGGTACTTGTAACATGACACACTCGAACTGTCAAAAAAAAAAAAAAGGAAAAACATTTTTTTTATTCTGTTTTGGCGAATATTTTTAAGTCTTTTAAAAATGAAATCAATATGAATGTGTATATAAATTCTTTTGAAAAAATTATGAGAACAGTTGAGTATAGAAACAGAATCGAATAAAAGCAAAATTATAATTTGAACAAGTTGACCTTTCGTATAGAATGGACTTAACATTAGGCACATTTTGAAATAAGCCTAGTAGTGTGCAAAATGGTGGGAGAAGGGGGCAATTATTTGACAACAGTAGTGTGAATAGGGAAGATAATATAAGAAGGGGCGTTCCGAGAATCGAACTCGGGACCTCTCGCACCCAAAGCGAGAATCATACCACTAGACCAAACGCCCTTGTTGTTTAAAACGAGCAAGACATATATTTATCGGGGTTTACTGAATCTGTAACTGGGCTGTTAACGGGCCTTGCTATAGTCATGACTACAGAAGAAGTCACCGTGCGGTGTCTATTCTTCTCGAGAAGAGAATACTGTACATAAAAAGATCCATCCATCCATCCCTAAAGCTTACTCTCAGACTATCGCATCTCATTTCCATAAACCCTCCAATTTTCCCGCCTTTGCCTCACTCTCTCTTCCCGCCTTGACTCTCTCCATGGTTCAGAAGCAGCTATCCGCCGCCGGTCCAGGCCCCGAGCCCAAGAAGCGCCGCCGTGTCGGATTCTCTCCCGCCGGTAACTCATCTCTTCTCCTACTCCACCCTCGCAATTGCCCCCTTCTTCTAATCTGGTATTTTTATTCGTAACAGATACTGGTGTGGAGGCTAACGAGTGCATCAGAATTCATCTCGGTACGTCTCTGATTTCGATGTTTCTTTATTTGTTTTTTTTGTATTATTTATCTTTCGAATGAGTCTCGTAGGAGTGTGACGAGTGTCTTCTGTATTGGTTTTTTTGGGTTGTTGTTGTTGTTGTTGTTGTTGTTGTTGTGAGGTAATGTTGACTTTCTCTTCTCGTGGTGGGTTGATTTTCTAGTTTCCAGCAAAGAGGAAGTGGGTTCTCCTGAAGTTCCCTGTGTTACTCCAGTTGATTTGAATGATTTTTTTGATGGTGATGGAAAAATATATGGCTACCATGGTTTGGAGGTATAGTTTTTGTTCTTTTGCATTTACATGTTAAAGTTTCTGGTTTTGTCATTTGAATGTTTGCTGTCAATTTCAGATAAGTGTATGGATTAATAGCATCTCATTGCATTCATATGCTGATATTACATACAAGAGCACAACCAATGTAAGTTTTTTCGCTTACTTTTTTTATTCCATTGGATTTATTTATCTTGGAGCATCATTTTGTATTGCTTTTTTTTGGTTTATTCTTTCAAGGGAGACAAAGGCATCACGGACCTCAAATCTGCTTTACAGGTAATATAGTATCTAATGACCCAGCATTTTTTTTTTCTTATTCTTACGATTGACTCTTTTCATTCCACTCAGAACATATTTGCTGAGACTATTGTTGATAACAAGGATGAATTCCTGAAAACTTTTTCAACAGAGAAAGATTTTATCAGGTACACTCACACCTACTCATACTTACCCCCGAACTTGTTCCTGTGTTTTCTTATACGTGCTTTCTCATTATAGTCTTTTGTGTATGTATAATTGTTTTAACTTTATCGTTTGAGTGTTTTAGAAATATGGTCTCAAACGGAGAGGTAGTGCATTCTGGAGTGATAGATGGAAGCAGCAGCATTAATGCTCCTTCAGATCTCCAGGTAACTTATAATCTTAATGAAGCAAGGGATGCTTTTATCAGCAGTAGAGCTGCAGATCTGTAGAAGAGAAAAAAAAAAAACATAATGGTCTATTTTCATCAGGTTCTACGCATGGAAATTGGCTCTCCAAATGCTGGTCTCCTCTATAGCCGATTGGTTCCGCTTGTTCTTCTTTTTGTCGATGGTAAGCAGTGCTTATACTAATCACTCACTCACCCTTGCTCCTGAATTTTTTATGTTCTCTTGTTAGTATTAACCAGACGTTGGTCCATTATAACAGGCAGCAACCCTATTGATGTCACTGATCCTGACTGGCATTTATATCTCTTAATTCAAAAGAAGGAGCATAAAGGGAAGCCTTTGTTTCAAATCATGGGCTTTACTGCAGTTTACAAATTCTATCGTTACCCTGACAGGTTAAGGATGCGACTCAGCCAGGTACACATAAATATATACCTCAGATATTCTTGCATTCTTTTTTGATTGGACTGTTTATGCTGTTTCTCTTCATTTTTTATTTCAGATCTTGGTCCTGCCATCCTTCCAAGGAAAAGGATTTGGAAGCTACCTCGTGGAGGTTGTAAACAAAGTGGCCGTAGCAGAAAACGTTTACGATCTGACAGTAGAAGAGCCATCCGAGAAGTTCCAACACATTCGCACTTGCATAGACATAAACCGCTTGCGAGCTTTCGACCCTATCAAGCCAGACATTGATTCAGCTGTTCAAACTCTCACAAAAGGTAAGCTATCGAAGAAAGCTCAGATACCTCGGTTCACCCCGCCTTCGAGTGCCATTGAGAAAGTCCGTGAAACTCTCAAAATCAACAAGAAACAGTTCCTCAAGTGCTGGGAGATCTTGATATACCTCGCGCTTGATCCAATCGACAAGTACATGGAGGATTACACGTGTGTCATCACGAACCACGTGAGAGCTGACATTCTTGGGAAAGATATAGAAGCTCCAAAGAAACAGGTAGTGGACGTTCCAACCTCGTATGCAGCTGAAGCATCGTTTGTGGTTTTCAAGTCTAGTCTCAGTGGAGAAGAAGTTAATAGTGGTGGCAATAATGTTCAAGTTGATGAAAACAAACCGGACCAAGAGCAGCAGCTGAAGCAATTGGTTGAAGAAAGGATTCGTGAGATTAAGTCGGTTGCTGAGAAAGTCTCAAAGTTAGGGATCTGATTCGAATAAAAACTTTGTGAAAGATTTTTGTCAGAAGCTTTTTTTTTTTTTTAATTGAGTGATGTGATCTTAAAAAAGACAAATCCGTTTGTATCCGCTTCGTACCCCTCTCTCTGTTACGGAGGTTTGAGTAAAACTAATGTAGTTCCGGTTTAGCGGTTTCTTCCGGTAATGACAATATTAGCACATTCGATATTACGAATTTAGATTATTTTTAAGTAAACCGATACCGGTCGAACCACGGACCGGGAAAATTAATTATCAAGGCAAAGAAGAAAAAGAAACATAAGGAGAACAAATCTAGAAGGTGGGGACTCTTGTGCGTCACCAGAGGGAGAAAGAATTTGTAATCCGTCTTCTGTTGAGAATCGATTTTGATTTGAGAGAGTGAGAGCGAGAGAGAAAGAGAGATGGATTTGATAGCGGGAGAGAGCTCGAAGGTACTGAGGAAACAAGGATTCAGATCCCTGAAACTGATGAGTGTGGATATGGAACAAGAACTCGGAAACGAGCCTGAGCCTTTCGGTGCCGACTACGGAAGACTCGACAATGGCCTCGTCTACTACGTTCGCCGAAACTCAAAACCTAGAATGAGAGCCGCTCTTGCTCTCGCCGTCAAAGTCGGGTAATGATCGTTTCTGGAGTCGAATCGGTGATGGTTAATCTGTTCTCTATGATGTATTGATCGATCCTACTTTGATTTGATCCGGTAAAAAAAATGCTATGGATAGATTTGAATTTACACAATCTATTGCTGACGACACACCATTTTGATTTCATTGGCAGTTCAGTTTTGGAAGACGAGGATCAACGTGGGGTTGCTCATATCGTGGAGCATCTTGCGTTTAGTGCGACAACGAGATACACGAATCATGATATCGTCAAGTTCTTAGAGAGCATCGGAGCTGAGTTTGGGCCCTGTCAAAACGCAATGACTACCGCGGATGAGACTATATACGAATTGTTTGTTCCTGTTGATAAGCCTGAGTTGCTATCTCAGGCTATCTCCATTTTAGCAGAGTTCAGCTCCGAGGTAGTAATGTCTCTGTCACTCTGTTTCATCCCCTTTTTTTTTTCTTTTGCGTTTAGTTCGTAAGAGATGTGTTTGTTTTAGATTCGAGTTTCCAAGGAAGATTTGGAAAAAGAAAGAGGTGCTGTTATGGAAGAGTACCGAGGGAACCGTAATGCTACTGGAAGGATGCAGGATTCGCATTGGCAGCTGATGATGGAAGGTTCTAAGGTATTTGTGAGGGGCTTTTTTTTTCTCTTGATCATTTTTTGCAGTTTAAAAGAGACTCCAGTGTGGTCTTATGAGACTTTCATTTGACTGCAGTATGCTGAACGTTTACCTATTGGGTTGGAGAAAGTGATTCGGTCTGTTCCTGCTGCAACTGTGAAGAAATTCTACCAGAAGTGGTATCATTTATGCAATATGGCAGTTGTGGCTGTTGGTGATTTTCCAGACACAAAAGTACACTTACTATTTTATTTTTTAATGATTAGCTACTCAGAACATTTATGAGTTTCGGTCAGACTCTGTTTGTAACCCTTCTTGATTTCTTTCTAGACTGTAGTTGATTTGATTAAGACACACTTCGAGGATAAAAGATCAAGTAGTAATCCTCCAGTGATACCATTCTTTCCTGTTCCTTCTCATGAAGATACACGGTTCTCTTGCTTTGTTGAATCTGAAGCAGCTGGGGTTAGTCAATTTTAAAGATTCAAAACTTCTTCAGACATTATCCTGATATCTATTTCCATACTCCTAAGCTTCTTTCGTGGTCTTGACTTGTAGTCTGCAGTCATGATTAGCTATAAGATGCCCGTAAGTGATCTGAAGACGGTGAAAGATTATAGGGATATGCTTGCAGAGTCAATGTTTCTACATGCTCTTAACCAGAGACTCTTCAAAATATCTCGTAGAAAGGACCCTCCATTTTTTGCGTGCTCTGTTGCTGCTGATGTCCTGGTCAGCCCATTGAAGGCCTATATAATGAGTTCTTCTTGTAAAGAGAAAGGAACTCTGGCATCCCTAGAGTCTATGCTTCTCGAGGTCTCTTCTGCTTTCATCACTCGCTCAAGTTTTTTTCCATTGTCTCCTCCCTCCCCATTCATTGGTTCCCTTGTGTTTTAGGTTGCTAGGGTACGCCTTCACGGGTTCTCAGAGCGTGAAATATCTGTCGTTCGAGCTCTCATGATGTCTGAGATTGAATCTGCTTATCTGGAACGTGATCAAATCCAATCAACTAGTTTGCGGGATGAATATATACAGGTAGATTCTGTGATGAACGTTCTTGTCCTGCCATCTGTCTTTACCCTCGACAAAAATCTTGTTTATATTTGTGTTTTATCTTGCAGCATTTCCTTCACAAGGAACCTGTTATTGGGATTGAATACGAGGCGCAACTTCAGAAGAGTCTTCTACCCCGTGAGAACATGCATACTCTGCTTATAGTTTAGTCCATTTCAATTTTTTGTTATTAAACTCATCTAAATTATATTGGTTCCGCTCGTACAGAAATATCAGCTTTAGATGTATCCAGATACTCTGATAAGTTAAGAACATCATGCGGTTGTGTGATCAAGACAATGGAACCTAGATCTGCTGCGACAATTGATGACATGAGAAATGTTGTCTTAAAGGTTAATAGTCTTGAGGAAGAAATGAAGATTGCTCCGTGGGATGAGGAAAAAATTCCAGAAGAAGTTGTCAATGAGAAGCCAACTCCTGGGTAAGCTCTGAATTAACTATATGTCAACCGCTCTTAATAGCCTTCTCAATTTTGGATGTATGGCTTAAGTTTTCAGACTGATCCTATCTTGTAGTCTTTTACTAAACTAAACGGCTCAGGCGACGTGCCTATATATATTCTATTTTCTATTTCTCATCCATGACTAATGTTCAATGAAGGGATGTTACCCACCAGCTTGAATATCCAGAAGTTGGGGTTACAGAATTGACATTGTCAAATGGAATGCAAGTTTGCTACAAGTCCACAGACTTCTTGGACGATCAGGTGCCATATTAACTGAAAGCTACGATACTTTGAAAATCTACATGTGTGTGTTGCCAATGTATCAAGCTTTAAGCTTATTTGTATACTGTGTTCGGTAACTTTACGATTGTCCTTGGTTTGTTTTCCGTACAGGTTCTTTTTACAGGGTTCGCATATGGAGGACTTTCCGAACTCCCTGAGAGTGATTACATTTCATGTTCGATGGGATCAACGATTGCTGGTGAAATTGGTATGTTTGGTTATAAACCATCAATGCTTATGGATATGCTTGCTGGTAAGAGAGTTGAAGTTAGCGCAAGACTCGGGCCATACATGAGAACGTTTTCTTGTGATTGTTCACCCACAGACCTTGAAACTGCTTTGCAGGTTCGCCTTTTTCCTCCTGAATATAAGCACTTGGGTGTCTCTTGATTGTTTATAGCTTTGCTAACATCTGAATGATGGAAATTTAACATCTCTTCGCCTGTCTCTCCTCTTTTCATTCCGTAGTTTTTTACTCGCTTGAACTTATCAATACTTCTTTCTAGCTTGTATATCAACTATTTACTACGAACGTGATGCCACAAGAAGAAGAGGTTGGAATAGTGATGCAAATGGCAGAAGAAGCAGTCCGTGCTCGAGAGAGAGACCCTTACACTGTCTTCGCCAACAGGGTGAAGGAACTCAACTATGGAAACTCTTATTTCTTTAGGGTAATATTCTGTTTGCTAAACGACTGATTATTTATCGGTGAATACCCAGTCACCTTTCTAATTTAGTCTCTAATGTGCAGCCTATTCGGATAAATGAACTTCGAAAAGTTGACCCCGTGAAGGCCTGCGAATACTTTAACAGTTGCTTTAGGGATCCATCAACTTTCACAGTTGTGATTGTAGGGAACCTTGATCCTAGTATCGCCCTTCCTCTAATTCTCCAGTATTTGGTAAGTTGGATCACATCACTAATGATACAAAAAATAAGTTAGCTCGGACTTGACTGCATTCTTGCATTCGCTCCATGCAGGGTGGAATACCTAAGCCTCCTCAACCAATTCTCAACTTCAACCGTGATGACCTCAAGGGCTTACCATTCACTTTCCCTACGAAGATAACAAGGTAAGCTGTATATTAATCTTGTCATTATGGAAGTTCAACAACGTAATGTCGCCACTGTATAAATTAGATGCTATTCCAATATCATAATCCAAATATACAAGTTAAACTCTGTTTAGATTTCTGATAAAATTGTTCCACCATTGACTAAACAGAGACGATGATACTGTGTTTTTCTTGATAGTTATATATTGACCTTATATGTGTGAATATTACAGAGAATTTGTACGAAGTCCAATGGTTGAGGCCCAGTGTTCAGTCCAGTTGTGCTTTCCTGTGCAGTTAACAAATGGAACAATGGTAAGTGACTCTGCTTTGTCATCTGAACCATACCCAAGCTAATTACGTTGATGATATATTCCTTTTGCCTTTACTAAGAAACTGTCTAATACTATTACTTCATACCTCTGTTTTTTTGTTGATAGATCGAAGAAATCCACTGTATTGGCTTTTTAGGAAAACTTCTAGAGACCAAGATAATCCAGTTTCTCAGATTCACGCATGGGCAGGTATTTTCTGCCATTTGTGTCATTACCAACCTTTAGTGACCTAACTTTCCTATTTAAGCAGATATATTCCGCTGAGGTCTCAGTGTTTCTTGGCGGAAATAAACCTTCTAGAACTGCGGATTTGCGTGGTGACATCAGTGTGAATTTTTCATGTGATCCAGAAATCTCATCTAAACTGGTACGTTCATTGTTCTCACATGATCCGACAACGATTTCTCTATCTGTTATCGCTGCCATTTGGTTCTACCAAAGTCACCTCTTTGTCTTTCAGGTTGACCTAGCTTTGGAAGAAATTGTACGGCTTCAAGAGGAAGGCCCTTCGCAAGAAGACATTTCAGCCATCCTTGAAATCGAACAAAGAGCTCATGAAAATGGCCTGCAGGTTTGGTTTTTTTTTTGTGCCCTATAATTCACTGTTACAAATACATCACAGCCAATAAAATATATTTTATTGAGGAAACAAAACGTTTTTCTTTTTTTCTGTCTTGTTCAGGAAAACTATTACTGGTTAGACAGGATTCTACGTGGATACCAGTCAAGAGTCTACGCTGGCGATTTGGGCGCTTCATGCCAGGTCAGTTGAAAAAATAACTTTTTACTAGTCAGGTTTCGATTGTACTAGAGAAACAGAGTTGTATGTAAAGGAAGAAAATGTACTGTGGTTGATTAGATTCTAGAAGAAGGGCGTTTGCGAATGAGAGAGTCACTTGCACCACAAACAGCACAAGCTGCATTACAGCGAATCCTTCCTCACCCTTGCAAAAAACAGTACACTGCTGTCATTCTCATGCCTCAGAAATCACGCTTTGGTTTTCTTTCCTCTATATTTGCTTCTCGCCCCGAGACCTCCTACATCCGTGACACCAAGGTCAGTCTTCGTTTTGGTTCTTTGTGTTGTTGTCTACGTAAATATAACAAGTTAACAACAAACCAATCATTAATATATGACATTTCTGTTTCCAGATTTTGGCGGGCATTGCTGGTCTAGCTGTTCTTGTTTTTAGCATCTGGAGATACTCTCGCAAGTAAAGTAAAGTCTAGTCTCTCTCTCTCTCTTTTTAGTGAACCTCAGCGTTTATTATTCAAGTTCTTATATATTTTTACAAGAGATTTCGAACCACAAACTTATTTGTTGCTACATTTTTTTATGTGCCATGGCTCTAGATTTTTTTTTAATTTCGTCTATACATTGAGACATGAATAAGCTAAAGCCTTCTCTTCAGCTAGCTCTCTTGCAGAGTCATCCATTTTCTCTCTGGAGAACTCGTTAATACTGAGTCCTTGTACGATCTTCCAACTTCCTTTCTCACAGATAACCGGAAACGAGTAAACCAGACCAGACGGTATACCGTAAGAGCCATCCGAACAAACACCCATAGAAACCCAACTTCCTTTAGGTGTTCCAAGAAACCAGTCATGAATATGGTCACAAGCTGCGCTAGCAGCGGACAAAGCACTCGACTGTTTCCGTGCTCTTATAATCTCTGCACCACGTTGCTGAACTTCTGTAATAAACTCATTCTTCAGCCACTTCTGATCAGCGACAAGTAGTTCTTTCGCCGGTTGATCTCCGGTCTTTGTAGAGACCGTTGCATGACTGGTGTCTGGATACTGAGTTGAAGAATGGTTTCCCCAGACGATCACATTCTTCACGCTGCTAACGGGAACACTTAGCTTCTCCGCAAGGCGAGCTTGAGCCCGGTTATGATCGAGCCGTGTCAGGCAAGTGATGTTTTCTTCCGGGATCGACGGTGCAAACTCTTTCAGAATCAGAGCATTTGTGTTCGCAGGGTTGGCTACAACGAGAACCTTGCAATCATCTGATGCATATCGCTCTAACGCCGAAGCTTGAGCTTTATATATCACTGCATTTTTCAACATCACGTCTTTTCTTTCCATGCCTTCTTTTCTTGCGAATCCGCCGATCAGTATGGCGATGTTCACACCGTTACAGGCGTCGTCAATGTTTGTTGTCGCGATAACGCCTTGGAGAAGAGGGAAGGCTGAATCTTGAAGCTCCATCTTCACAGCTTCTAGTGATTTTGAAGCTGGTTCTATATCAAGTAAATGCAGAATCATGGGTTGGTCTGGACCTAGCATAATACCTCTTGCAATCATTGGAGCAATTGCATATCCTATGTTCCCTGTTCAATAATAATTCAAGATAGAGTTTACTATGTTCGAGAGCATAAAAGAAACATAAGCTTAGTTGAGTTTACCTGCTGCACCAGTGACCAGAACCCTTATAGGTTCTTTCTCAATCTTTAACAAATTGCACATGTATACAATCATTTTCCATGCCAACCCAACACATAACAATAGAACCAAAGTTTTCTGAATCACAAAAGTATAATCAACTTCTCCTCCGACGACCTCCATTTTTTAAAACAAGTAAAAAATGTAATCAAGCAACGAATGGGTGTTCATGTGTCTCCAAAGTTTAATTTATAAAGGCTAAAGAAACCAAGAAAGAGAAAGAAGAATCTATGAAAGCTTAGAAAGAGGACATATCCAACCTGATGATACAAAACTTCGCCTTAACAACAAAACCTAAGTCATACATCAAAGGCAATGAATCTATAGAAAGAAACGTTGCCGAGTAAAGATCCTCAAACTTTTTATTTCTTCATAGTAAAATTATTTCTTGGTTCATACTGAGACGTTTAATAGGTGAAATGTGTTGTGTACCCCTTTTTAAAAGATGTCGAAAATGATAAGTTTACTAGTCGTCAGAAGTGGACTATCCCATTTGTGTATTGGTTTGGCTCGGTTTTCTATATTAATTTTTTGGTTTAATTCGTTTTGGTTTAGTTTAGATCATGGATTACTATAAATTAACTTAGAGCACCATTAACCCTAGTGCTTAGAGGGGTGCTTAGCATATTTTAATCAAAAAAAAAGAAGAAACCAAAAAGATAGAACGCTTGATTAAGCGCTAGAAACAGGGTTGTTTGTTCTCTTACGCGGGCCCCACTGATATGTGGCGGCACGCAATTGGTTATTTTTTAATTTTTTTTTTTTAACAGAAAAGAAAATGTTAAAAAATTATTAAACACTTTTGCTAAGCACTTATGGGTTAATGGTGCTCTTATATGATAAACTAGTAAATACTAAGTTGATAAGATAAATGTGAATAACAGTCTGGTTCAATATGGTTTGGGTACACTGTAATCAGTTTCGTTTCTGGTTTCCAGTTTTCCACTGATGTAACCAATCGGTTTGGTTTCAGCTTAAACCATTTTGGTTTCTTTTTCCTCTATACAGCATTTCCAATTATAGGGTAATATTAGGCCATTAAAGGGCTAGTAAATCCCGAAGGAGTAAGAGGTTAATGGCACAAGCTATCAGCCCAATAAAGCCCAAATAAAAGATCTAGGGTTAATTCAGTGTCACATATATAAGCTAACTTATCCTCTCTCGTCGCCTTCCTGTCTCTCGACGTTCTTCGAACTAAAGGTACTCTCTCTTCTCGTACAATTCTCTGTTCTTTGGTCGTAAATGATCTAGCGTTGACAAGATCTGTTTAGTTCCTGTGTTCTAAGTTGTTTCTTGGTTATGGATAAGCGCAGGTAAGAGTTTGAAGAAGTGCATCACAGACCAAAGACAAGATGTCTGAGAAAAAGGGAAGGAAAGAGGAAGTGGTGACTAGAGAGTACACCATCAACCTCCACAGACGCCTTCACAGCTGGTTAGCTTTTCTAAATCATTAGTTTCTTCTCTCAAGTGTTCAGTTTCATAGTGTTGTAAATGAAAATGTAGTCTCTTCCTCCCATAGTATTGTACCAATCTTCGTATACTCTCGTGGGGTTATATAATTAGTGTCTCTCAATTTATATATTTTTAAAATGAAATTACACGTCCAGCCTTAAAATGACATCTTCTTATTTACCGTTGTTAAATGTTGTTTTGATTCGGATCTGTTTAGGTTTGGTTTTGTGAGATTTTTAAGGTCTAGTGCTAATAACAGAATCGACTTTTGTAACAGTACCTTTAAGAAGAAGGCACCAAAGGCCATAAAAGAGATAAGGAAGTTTGCAGAGAAAGCCATGGGAACAAAGGACGTAAGGGTAGACGTGAAGTTGAACAAGCAGATATGGAGCAAAGGAATCAGAGGTCCTCCAAGGAGGATTAGGGTGCGTGTTGCGCGTAAGAGAAACGACGATGAGGACGCAAAGGAAGAGTTTTTCTCACTTGTCACCGTTGCTGAAATCCCTGCCGAAGGTCTCAGTGGACTTGGCACTAAGGTCATTGACGAGGAGGATTGAAGATCCTTGTAGTCACTGAGACTAGTTTTGTGGGTTTTTATTTTTGTATTTCTTGTTGTTTTCATTTCAAAAGGAGTTTTTGTCTTTCTTGGTAGTGTTGACGATGCAGTTTATTGGAAAGACTCATTTTCTTCTGCAAGACCTAAAGATGAATCTGCTTTATGTTCTTATCTTCTATAGTTTGTTTGAATCTTCTGCTTTCTAAGATGGTTCTTAGTTATTAATGATAACCAAGATCGAATCCCACTTGTAATGAAAAACTATGGTTTGCAATGAAAATCGTATGGGATTTATTATCTGAGAAAAATACTTAGAAACTTGTAAATATGTGCAATGAGTTTTCTGTTACTCAACATCCATTAATAGTTTTGGAACGAGGACATCTTGGCAGTCACTGTCTTCCATCATCGTATTATAAAAGGTTTTGATTCCTTTTTGGTAGCTAAAGCTTTTGTAACAGTACTCCTTTGAAGTACAGTATAATGTTATGGGAAGATGAGAGACAACGTAAGCACTTATTGCGGATCATTATCCTCAGTCTTTTATGTTAGTTATATAGTAAACGTTATTTCAAGGAGATGTCAATCCTGGTAAGTTCAGTTTTATCTGCATTTTTCAGTAAGAACAAAAAGTCAAAAGAGAATCAATCAAATCGGTGGGGAAAAAAAAAAGAGTAACACCCAAACCATATTGGTGTGCAATGACGGCTTCTTACAAACAATAATGACATGTAAATGCTAGAGGATATCATAGGTTATTATACGAATGTTACCGCATGGACATCGCCTAAAACGATTTCAGTTTGTTATTATTCGTTCTAAGAAAATAACAGAACAAAATAAAAAACGTCGACAGCAGGATTCGAACCTGCGCGGGCAAAGCCCAATTGATTTCGAGTCAATCTCCTTAACCACTCGGACATATCGACATCTTGTTTCATAAGCTACTTTTACAGGAATTATCACATAGGCAGTTGTTTGAACTGTGCTTACATGCTGCCAACGATTGTCTAAAAGCTATAACTAACAATACAACCAACAGTCCGGTCTGTGGTATGATTACGTAACCAACATTTTGGATTAGCTGAAAATTGATTTCTCTAGATAACCAAACAAAACCAGTTCCATATGTAGATCTATAAAGTAACATTTCAATCATTACAAGGTAAAAACTTTAAAAAAGTATAGCAAACCGAAACCGGTAATATAAACCGGACCCAGCAACATAAAGCAATAAAAGTATGTTTGCAATTTTGGTGCAGAGGTGATCTCAAAGATCAGCTCTTCCAGGATAACGAGGGAAGGGAATAACGTCTCTGATGTTGTCCATCCCTGTAGCAAACAGAACCATACGCTCGAACCCAAGTCCAAATCCTGAATGCTTCGCTGTTCCGTAACGTCTCAAGTCCAAGTACCACTCGTATGGCTCCACTGGTAGACCAATCTCCTCGAGCCTGTTAACACAAAAACAAACACATGAGAGAGATGGAAAGAACCAAAAATTAGCCAAATAAACAGACTTGGTTTCACTTTCACGAACCTTTCCATGATGACGTCAATACGTTCTTCTCTTTGGCTTCCACCAATCAGTTCTCCCACCTAAAAACGACGGCAAAAGATGCAATTCACGTGTATTCTTCCATTGGGTATCAAACAAAAAGGATGATGATGATCTTTATTACCTTCGGAACGAGGACATCCATGGCAGCAACAGTCTTTCCATCATCGTTAAGTCTCATGTAGAAAGCTTTGATTCCTTTCGGGTAGTTGTAGACAATAAGTGGCTTCTGAAACACAACCTCCGTCAAGTATCTGTCAAAATTGCAAGATAGGAGACACAACATTAGTAACCCTTTTTCTTGCAAGTGTTTTGAAGAAATAGTTGTTAAGGGTTATAGAAAAAAACACAAAACCTTTCGTGCTCAGATGCTAAGTCGATACCCCATTCCACGTCGTTATCAAATTTCTTTCCTTTAGCCACAGCTTCCTCAAGTATCTTTATCGCTTCCGTGTATGTTAGACGACCAAACGGAGTCGAGGCAACGAGTTTCAGCCTGTCAATGCAGCCTTTGTCGAAGTTCTTAGCCATCAGTTCCATATCATCATAACGCTTCTCAAGCAGCCACTTGCACATGTATTTCACATATGCCTCTGCGCAGTTCATATCATCCTACACAACAATTTTTAAAAACCCCTTTTTTAAGATACCACTTGCTATACATTGTAGAGAAAGAATAAGAATGTAATGCTTCATTATTATTACCTCAAGATCAGCGAAAGCAAGCTCAGGCTCAACCATCCAGAACTCAGCAAGATGCCTTGAGGTGTGAGAGTTCTCCGCCCTGAAAGTGGGACCAAACGTGTACACATCGCTAAGACCACAAGCATAAGTCTCCACTTGCAACTGACCAGACACCGTCAAGAAAGCTTGACGACCAAAGAAATCTTGCGAGTAATCAATCTTCCCATCGACTTTAGGCAAACCAGGCTTGAGCCTTGACCTCTCTTCAGTCCTAGCTAAATGCGTCTTGGAATCATTGAGCTCAGCAACTGAAGCAGCGATCGCTTCCTTGCTCGCTTTAGCAGCTTTGAGCTCCGCCACAGCTCCGCCTCTCTCCTTGACGACGACTCTGGCAGCTTCAACGTCAGCCTCCGTAGGCGGAGGGTTCTCAATGAGTTCCCTCTCGAGCTTCTCGGTTGTACTGATCAGTGTCGTCACCTGGAACATCTCACCAGCTCCTTCGCAGTCGCTTGTGGTGATAATCGGAGTCTGAACGTAAAGGAAACCCTCTTCATCAAAGAAGGTGTGTGTAGCCATAGCAAGCGCATGTCTGATTCTTGCAATAGCTGAGATCTGAAACAAAAATTAGAAAACCAATCTCAGCCCTAACTGAAATCAATTAACTTTCTCATCAAGTAATAGTTTTTTTTCCCATTAGGGTTGTAAAGAATCTGTAATCATTGTCACTGATCTCAAAACCTAAAGGATTATACTTTCAACAAACCTAATTAAAGTTAGTAACTTTCTTATCAAGTAATAGTTTTTTTATTTCCATTAGGGTTGTAAAGTATCTGTAATCATTGTCACTGAGGCTAAGTAAGCTAGACGGATCTCAAACCCTAAAGGATCATACTTTACACAAACCTAATTAAAGTCGGTAACTTTCTAATCAAGTAATAGTTTTTTCGATTAGGGCTTTAAAGAAGTGATTTTTTTTATGCTCACCGAGTTGGTCCTTGCACGAAGATGAAGAAACTCTCTCAACCTCTCAAGAGTAAGCTTCGTCTTAGGAATCGGGTATTTACCCGGATCCACAGTACCAACATCAACCACCTCCACAACGCTAAGCTCGATCTTCTGCTTCGTACCTTTACCTTCGGGAGGAAGCTTCAAAACACCGTCGACGGTCACGCAAGTCCCCGTCGCGATCAGCTTGGAGAGATCCGATACGGAGGCGTCCACCATAACCTGGAGGTTAGCTGGGCACGAACCATCGTTCACCTCGAGGAAAGCGAATGCTCCTTTCCCTTGCTCCCTTCCGGTTTTGACCCACCCGCTGATCCGGACTTTTTGACCCGCGAGACCCGCTCCGCCGTCGGGTCGACCCAGAATCGATTGGATCCGGATTCGATCTGAAAACCGCGCTTTCAGCAATGTTGAAGAGGAGGGTTCGTCGCTGGTCAAGGAGACGGCGGCTAGTTGATCTACCGGCGGCGTAATCTCATCACCCATTGTTTTGTTCGTCTGATAGAAGAATCTCTCCACAGATTGTTAAAACCCTAAATAAGGTATATTATGGACAAGTTAAAAATGGGCCTTATCGCTCTAGGCTCATTAGTAAAAGGCTTTTTAAAATGTTAAGGCCCAAACAAAAGTTCGAGGTCAGGTATAAATAAATATTATCGTCATACCGAAAACCCTAAAGCTAAGCTTTTGTTTCAGCTAATTGTTGCAGCCGTCAGGAGCAGAGAAGCGAATCAGCTATGGGTAATCTCCTCGGAGCTTTCTATAGCATTACTGAGAAATAAAATATCGTTGGAATTTTTGAGACATTTGGATGTGTTTGTTGATTTTCAGGCAAAGTTCACGGGTCACTTGCGCGTGCCGGTAAGGTGAGAGGGCAGACTCCGAAGGTAGCGAAGCAAGATAAGAAGAAGAAACCCAGAGGACGTGCTCACAAGCGTCTTCAGCACAATCGCCGTTTCGTTACCGCCGGTAATTGAAATGATTGAACTTTTGGGACATTAACACTCTTTTAACATTGTTCAGTTTAGCTCTTAATTAGGTTTTATTTGTAATAATCACAGAAATATTTGAGTTGGACGAATATTTATTATACTTGTGTTAGATGTTTTTAGGTGTTAGCTCTTTGATTAGCAGATAATCTCGGATTGGTTAATATACTCGAGTGCTTAGTTGCAACACTGAAGTTTTAATATATACAATGATTTTATGTGTTCTGTAATTGATCTTTTTGCAGTTGTTGGTTTCGGTAAGAAGAGAGGACCCAACTCTTCCGAGAAGTAGAAGGATAAATTTGCTTGAAAGAAACTCTTTCTTCTTTGCTATTTTGTATCCTTCGGGATGTTTTCTTTGTTTGTTTTAAGTCATGTTTCTTTGGAACTTGTGTTGTAACTCTATGCAATGAAATAGGACCGTTTACTTTTCCATCTGATTCTCAATTTGAATCCCAAAAGATACTTTTACCTCAAGTTGACTATAAAATAACCATAATCTTTTGAATTTATGTCTTTTCTTACATTTTTACACTATTTACCTACAAGGGTTTTGCCAAGAAACATAGATTTATATCCAAGAAACTATGTGATTTAGTCACGCCTACCAGCATAAACCAATGTATAAGCGTCTAGTAAAAATAAACCGAAAGGTAGGTTGCTTCAAAGTTCGTCATGAAAGCCTTTGGGTGATTTAGATCCTCTAGATTCCTTGTCTTTGAGGTACTGTACGGCCATGGACGCATGGATTGCAGCGCCGTACGGAAGCGCATCCTCGTTGACTCTATAGAGCGACGAATGAGCCGAGGCATAACTTTTGGTCTCGTCTTGCATTCCAAGGAAAGCGAAATGGCCAGGGATTGCTTGTGCAAAGTACGAGAAGTCTTCTCCTCCCATAATAGGCGGCGCTTCCTCAAAAGAATCTTCACCCAACAAATCTCTGACCATGTTCTTGAACTGCTTGTATAAGCCGACGTCGTTCACAGTCGGTGGGAGTGGTTCTTTGCCGTTTGGTGTTAGATTCACGGATGCATTACATCTGTGAACTGTTGCTTGCTTGGTAATAACCTAGAGTTCAAAAGATGAAACATGGGTATGGTATTGCGCAAGGATAAACATGAAAGCCTAAATCTAATCTTGAATCACATCACCTCTTTGACTCTTTGCTGAAGCTGAGAGAAACCGGTGAAGGCCCGGAGAGTTCCTCCTATTGTAACTGAATCAGGGATGACATTGAAGGCATTGCCTCCGTTAACCTTAGAAACTGTAACCACCTACAGAAGCAATTCGCTAATGAGCTGCATTACAAGAAAAGCCTAGGCCATGTACAGGAAAGGTTACCTTCGAATCAAGAGGATCGGTTTCACGTGAAACCAAATGCTGAAGACTGACAACTACGCTTGAAGCTGCAATAACTGGGTCCACTGTATGTTGTGGGATGGCAGCATGACCTCCTTTCCCGGTGATTACAGCTTCAAAGAACCCAGAACCAGCGAGCATGGAACCGGGACGTGAAGCAGCTTTGCCAAGGGGAACACGGTTGGTAAAATGAATCCCGAAAATGGCTTCGACATGCTTCAAAGCTCCTTCTTCAATCATCTTCTTGGCTCCGGCCAAACCTTCTTCAGCTGGCTGGAAGACAAGCACCACAGTGCCCTACCAAACAAAAGCTTTAAGCAAAAGGCCAATGTGTAAAGAGTGAGTGTGTACATAAAAAAAAAACCTGCAAAACGTGGCGATGTTCTTGAAGAAGCTTGGCAGCACCAAGAAGCATAGCAACATGGCCGTCGTGTCCACAAGCATGCATTTTACCAGCAACTTTGCTCTTATGCTCCCACTCAACACCTTCCTGAATTTCAAGAAATCATTTCAGATATGCTATTACAATACTTCTTATTATCATCAGGTGGACACGTGACTAGTATGGACCATTTTAATGGAACCAGGATACCCTATATAATTCAAAAAAAAGAATACTCCTTATCATCACTGCCTTAGAGATTATAATATACACAAAAACGTTTTCGAATCAACACGATAGTGGACCTGCATAGATAACGCGTCCATGTCAGCTCTCAGCGCGACGAACGGCGGTTCTCCGGTGCCGATATAACCA
Source organism: Raphanus raphanistrum x Raphanus sativus (assembly GCA_019705995.1). Taxonomy (NCBI): domain Eukaryota; kingdom Viridiplantae; phylum Streptophyta; class Magnoliopsida; order Brassicales; family Brassicaceae; genus Raphanus; species Raphanus raphanistrum x Raphanus sativus. The sequence goes on along the minus strand of CM034043.1, from coordinate 45,306,284 downwards.
ATAACGCCGGTGACAGCGACGGGGTACCTGTACTTGACTCCGATGAGGTCCAGCTCTGATCGGACGAGTTTACTGGTCTCGAATTCCTCGTAACCTAGCTCCGGATTCTCGTGGATTTTCCTTCTGATTCTCACCATCCAATCGAAAACCTCCGGACTCTTGGCGAGTTCGAGGAACTGCTGAGATGCATCGCCACCGGTGGTTCGCGAAGATTCAGATGAAACGCGAAGTAGAAGGAGAAGTTGGGAAGTCAAAGTGAAGAGCAAAAGGTTGTTGAGAATAGCCATGTGAGGTAGTAGAAGAAGACAGCGACTTCTGATTTAACTGTTGACGACGCCACTCGATCAATGTAGATCATGGAGGAGACTATGATACTAATGGGCCTCATATTTTAAATTAAAGCCCTTTAACATTAAACGTTTTATTTTTATTCACTGGAATCATTTGTAGTGGAATACTAGTATAGTGGATCTTGTTTTTAGACTTAGATCAACTACAAGAAAAATAGTAGTTTGGACACTTGTGAATTATAACATCAGGATAACGATTTAGTTTAGTAAAATTAAAATGTAGTAACACATTTCGTCACTTCCACATATTTAGTTTCTAGCTGAAAAGCTATTACACACGTTATTCAGATTTAAATAATACTTTCTCAAGACAGATTCCGAAGATGCCACATGTGCACAATTAGAGTCGGTTTTAAGCATAGTCAGATCAAACATTCATCTTGGTTCCTAAATTTTCTAAAAAAAAAAATTTTCTTTTTTTTTAATAAAGACTTGTCTATTTAAAATGCAAAAAAACAAAATGTTACAAGCAAGGAGCTAGTGGGCCAAGTGGCCCATACACATTAAAAAGCCCAATCTGATTACATCATGAAGTTGAAACGGATGAGTCAATCGATACCACCAAAGCGATTACTGATTTGAGAACCATAGTTGCAGGAGATCAGAGGAGAGTGACGGGTTTTCCAGACGAAAAGAAGCAAGCTTCCTCCTGATGGTGCGATCAATTTCCGAGATGATCGAGTTTGGAGATCGTGACGTGTTCCGGTGGAGTCAGTTGTTCCTCTCCGACCAGATGAAATAGATTGTCCCTTGCCACGCGAGAAGTAGAAGTTTCCTTGAGTGTTTGTTGCCTCTATAAGCTTGGAGATCCCGTAGAGTTCCTTCCCAGTCCCTAGTTGGTGAGAAACCACAGCGGCGCGCTATTTCAGTCCATACATCCCAAGAGAAGCCACAGTCAAAGAAGAGATGAGCTCGGGTCTCAGGGCAGGAGTTGCACAGTAGGCAGTGATCATCTGTCTGGAGTCCCCAACGAAGGATACGATCCCTAGTAGGGCTGCGATTTAGTACCATTAACCAGGTTCTGACCTTATGCTTGGGTATACCACTGCTGAACCAGACTTCTTTGTGCCAGGTGACCGATGGTTCCGTGTTGCACAAGCGATCATACATCTTTCTGGTTGAGTAGTTGGACTCCGATTTGCCCTCAGGTGACCAGAGTAGTTCATCGGCGTGATCGTTGATCTGAAGCGATGTGAGGAAGGAGTAGATTTGAACCTGTTTCTCCGATCTTGCTGGTGGCAGGATCCAGTGGTCAGTGTCCCATAGATCCGCTAGCGTGGATGAGGAACTGATTCCCATTGATACGGTGTTCTCTTCTCTCAAGTAGTCCCTGATCTTTCCAAAGGGAGACCAATTCGATGTCCAGAAGTAAGTGGTCTCACCATTGCCCACCACATGCTTGATGAAGTTGTAAGCATTATCCCTTAGTAGTAGGAGCTTGTTAGCTAACCAAGAGTTTTTCTGTTTCGTGTTAATGACCCAGAAATTGCTCGGGTCCCCATCCAAGACTTCTGTTATGTACCAGTTGGACCATATCGAATGTTGTTTGAAGAAAAGGATCCAGACTAGCTTGAGAACAGAGGCTATGTTCCAAATCCCCAGCTTTCGTAATCCAAGCCCGCCCTGCTCGCGTGGAGTTGTGATATTTTCCCATGATACCTTTGCTGTTGTTGGTCCCTCAGTTTTACCCTTCCAAAGAAACTTGCCACAGATGGAGTCTATCTCGTCAATACAGGCTTGGGGTAGGATAAACGCACAAGACCAAAAGTTGGTAATTCCAGCAATCACCGTGGAGAGTAATTGGAATCTGCCAGCAAGAGAAAGCGACTTCGCTGTCCAGGTGTGTAACCTGGACTTGATTGAGAGGAGAAGGGGAGCGCAGTGGAGCATAGTGAGCTTCTTGGTGCCGAGAGGGACTCCTAAATATCTCACCGGGAGTAGGCCAAGAGACAAATCAGTAGCATTTTTTAGCTGATCCAATTCATGAGGCTTCAATCCTGCCGCAAAGAGAGATGTTTTTTCCATGCTGATTCCAAGACCCGATCGCGCCTCAAAGTCACGAAGAACCCCCAAGATGTTGTTTACCGAGTGCGCAGAGCCATCTGAAAAAATTAGGAGGTCATCTGCAAAAGAAAGGTGTGTTAGTTCTGTTCTTTTGCATTTGGAATGGTAGCTGAATTTTCCGTCCTTTGCTGCCTTATTTAGGGAATGAGAGAGGCAGTTCATAGCTAGGACGAAAAGGTACGGGGAGAGGGGATCTCCCTGTCTCAAGCCCCTTGATCCCTTGAAATAGCCGTGAGACGATCCGTTGAAACCCAGAGAGAAAGTAGCTGAGCAAACGCAAGCCTCTATCCATCGGATCAAAAGTTCCGGGACAGAGATACTTCTCAGGCACTGGAAGATGAATTCCCATCGGATTGTATCAAACGCCTTTGTGATGTCCACTTTAATGGTAACCCTCGGTGTCCCACCTTCCTTGTGGTATCCTTGAACTACCTCCGATGCAAGTAGTGTGTTTTCTATTAGCAGGCGACCTTGAACGAAAGTCGTTTGATTGGGGAGAATCACCTCAGGTAAGATTACTTTGAGGCGTTTAACCAATATTTTTGAGATTGCTTTGTAAGTTGTGTTGCAACAACTGATCGGCCTGTAGTCTGTGATCTTTGAAGCTCCTGGCCGCTTGGGAACTAGGGTGAGGAGAGTTGCATTGGTGGAGGAGGGGAGGAATCCTAATATGAAGAAGTTTTGAATTGAGTTTGTTGTTTCCTCTCCAACAAGTGACCAAGCAGCTTTGAAAAATGATGATGTGAATCCGTCGGGACCAGGCGCTTTGTTGGGATTTAGTTTGAGCAAAGTGCGTGTGATCTCCAAGCTGTCTGGCAAAATAGCTAGTTGTTGTTGCTGGGCGGCGGAACATCTAAATGGGAGGAGATCAAGGAACCACTGGAAAGGCGACACCAGCTGGGGCAAGGACTCCGGAGAGAGGACACTCTGGAAATGCGCCAGAGCAATTTCACACAGCTCTACTGAATCAGTTACAAGGAGACCGCATGGGAGCTGTAGAGAGCGGATGGAGTTGTAGGAGTTACGGGAAGCCGCGACTCTCATGAAGAATAGAGTGTTCTGATCACCAAGCCGCAACCAATTTATCCTCGATTTTTGCTTGAAAAAAGCTTCCTCTACCCCTCTCAAGAACGTCCAGTGAGATAGTAAGTCCCTTTCTGCTTGAAAATTTTCTTCAGTAGCTTCATTCAAACATTTAACCTGCACATCTTTCAACAAACTGTTAGTAGAAAGCACTCTCTTTTGGATATCTGAATAATTTTCTCTCGCAAGTGTTTTTAACGCTCTTTTTAGTGATTTGATTTTAAAACCCAAGGTTGAAAGATTTGTCGCAATTCTTCCACTCTGAATCCATGAACTCTCAACCACTTGCAGGAATGAAGGGTGCTGGGCTAGGAAGTTTTGGAACTTGAAAGGTCTAGTACCGGCTTGGGGGAGAGGGCTGGCTAAATCAATGAGGCAAGGGGAATGGTCAGAAAACTCATGGGCTAAGAAGGAGGCTACACTGTGGGGGAAAGTTTCAAGCCACATGTCATTGATAAGCGCACGGTCAAGCTTCTTTGTTACAGGTGAAGAGGGGCACTTGTTTGTCCATGTGTGATCGCAACCTTGAAATCTAAGATCAGAGACACCTATCTGGTTTAGGTTGTCCCTCAGCTCCAGCATATCAGGTGTGAGGTGGTCCACCGTAGATGACGAGTTCTCTTGGTGGTGCAGTATTTGGTTTAGATCACCTCCAATCAACCAGCTTTTGTTTTCGAGGAATAAGGTTGTCTGCACCTCCAACAAGTCATCCCATAGAGTTTTCCTTTCCTCTCTCAGATTTGAGGCATACACGGCAGTGAAGGTGAACTTTTTCCCACCTGGAAGGGAGACATTGCACGTCAATGATTGGCGGGTTTGGTGCAGCACCTCCACTCTCGCCGGGAATTTCCAGATGATGATTATTCTCCCATCAAAATCAGTATCGTGGTTCGAAACATAGCTCCATCCGGGACAGAGACGACTCATCATAGAGGGTAGATTGGGTTCCTTTATGTGTGTTTCCAAAAGGGCTCCTAATAGTGGCTTATGAGTAGCTAGCCAATTACAAAAAGGTCTGAACTTGTCCTGCTCATTAATACCGCGGACGTTCCAAAAAAAGATGTTTGTACACATGGTTAAGATTGGGGTTGAGTCTCACCAGAAGGGGAAGACTCGGGATTAGGTGCTACAGGAGGAGTTTGGGGAGACAGAACAGGGATAGGGGAGGTATCAAGGGTAGGGCTGATGACATGGAAGGGGTTTAAGGAAAGAATAGATGGTGATTTGGCAGGGGGATCGCTGGTTGAGATATGGATAGGACGGTCTTTGAAAACAGCTGGGAGGACAAGGATTAGAGTTTCAGGTTCACCATCGGAACAAACAAAGCTGGGATCTTTAGGTTGAGGGGAGGTATCTATTTCCATTGAGCCTTGGTCAGAGCCAGCATCAATCGGAGGGGTTAAGGAGGGAGGGGAGATGGAGGATGAGGGAGCTTCACCGGAAACGGTGGGAGGAAGGGGGGGTTGAGGTAGGGTGGGTTTAGGTTGAGAAGAGCTAAGGGGAGGAGGAGAAAAAGGTGTGACAGAGGAGGGGATAGTTGAGGTAGACGGATGCGATATTTGCCTATTGACCAGAGTCCAATCCGCAGGGCCTTTTGGGCAGTTGTTCATTAGGTGGCCAGTAGCACGACAAGAGAAACAGAATTTATTGGCTGGGGGTGGTTTCTTTGATGATTGGGAGGGAGAAGGTTGGTTTCGGGGACCGGAATTTTGAGGTTTAGCAGGGGGCGGTGGCTTTTGCTTTGGAATAGGGGGAGAGGGCGGAGGGAGCAGGGGGCAGTGGCGTTGGATGTGGCCAACCTCCTTGCAGTGAGCACAAGAGGGAGGGATCCAAGGGTATTCGACTTCGACCGTGACAAACGTACCATTCATCCTTCCAACTTCCACTTTCGAAGGGAGGGGGACAGTAGTATCTATTTCCACCTTAACATGAGCAACACTGATGCTAGAAAGGCTTAGGGTCCAGTCATCAGTTTCTTTCGGTTCACCTATTTGACCTGCAATATGACTCAAGCCTGCATCATATATGAGGTCGAAGGGGACGCCTTTAAGGTGAGCCCAAAGCTGTATCTTCTGAAGTGATGGGGTAAAGTCTTCAGTGTGAGCAGATCGCTGAAATGCATAGAACATGGAGGTATCAACGTATCAGTAGCGCTTCTGAAGAACTTTTTCTCTAATGAACTCATTCGGGAGCCTCACCAACACAGAGTTTGACTGGGGGAGCATATGAATTTCCAGGTGTTTTCCCTTGCCCCATAAGTAGTTCAAGACGTTTTGAATGAGGCTGTAGGCTGGGATCCTACCAAAAAACCGGCAGACAAGGAAATCCTTGTGTAGTTCGGCGCCTTTTTGGTAGACTTCATTAGGAATGATAACGCGAGGAATCCCTTCAGAAGATAAGAATTTTGGAGAGAGTCGGCGAAGGGATCTGTCAATGGTGGTTTTTGTTTTCGTGGCGTAGGAAGGCTTTGGGGGGAGATCAGTAGTGGGGGGAGGAGGGGCAGTTTGGGAGGGGGTAGGGGGTGATGAGGCATGGTTTAACGGAAGAGGGAGGATACCCAATCCAGTGGGAAGGGTAGGAGGAACAGAGTTGAGAGTCGGGAGAGGGGGTTTTTTGGTGGGCTCACATTTACTGTAGCCAATCCAGATCTCGGTTTTGGAACAGTAGAGGGAGGAAGGGAGATGAAAGAAGCCAACAGATCGGCAGTAGATGGTGCTGAAGTTGCAGCTCCGGAGGAGGAGACAGGCACTGCAGCCACAGAGGTAGTAGGGGGGGAGGGGATAGGAGGAGAGGGAACAGTAGGATTAGGGAAGGAGCGATAGAAACGTAGTTTTTTTGGTGGTTTCTGGCCACCTGAGAGAGGAGAAGGGAGAGGAGGAAATTGGAGAGGATCAGGCGGGTCTGGGGGATCGGGGATGGGCGGCGAGTGGCTGAGATTGCCGACCGGAATCGATGGGTTCAAGGGAGAAGAGAGCGTAACAGTCAACCAGGGGTTTTCCATTTTAAAGCTGCTCAATTTTCTAAAAAAATATTATACGTAAGTTAGGTTGTACAGTTTCCAAATCCTCTCAAATTTTTTTATTTACTAATATTAATCTAAAAATGTTTTATGTCTTCAAATCTCAATCCCAGTCTTGTGCACAATCTATCGCTATACATATTTATTTACTCAAAGACTTTTCTGTAGAGTCTATGATCTCGGTACAAAAGACTATTTGTGAGAATTGAATAGAAAACATAGTTGTTTGAATCCAAGTAAAGTCTCTAGCACTAGTAGCCGATATGAGACCGACTAATATTATACAATTGTTTTTTTTTACATATATAAAAAAAGAAGAATAATATACAATTGTTCTAAAAGGTCAGAATCTGGGAGTAGACTAAATTCTACATTACTCTTTGCATTGAAGTACTCCAATGAACTTGGATCATAACAGGCTGAGCCAAGTCTATTGCAGTTTGGTTTCCGCACTATGCAAAACAATAATCTTCACTCTTGATACAATAGAGACACTATGAAACTTGATGATCAAGACTTATTTTGGCATTTGAATTTTCAGGGGAGTCTATCGCAATCTTCATAAAAAAAATTGTATATTTGGTATTCACATTTTCCAGGACAGTGTATGGTATTGGCGGTAACGTTGACGGTTAGGCTTATAACTACACACTCCGCTGCCTTGACTTGCATGTAAACAAATTATGTTTTTGAGATCTCCATCATATTCCGGCTGCCTCACATTCTACTTAGGTTGTATCTCTTCAATTCATGGTTTAGGGCAATGACAAAATGTATTATAAATCAAACAAAAGTCGGGAAATGATAAAAATCTCAACATTTAAACCAAGAAAAAAAAAAAGATAACTTCGTACATTCATAATCATATGATATGGTGGAAGGTGCAAAAAAGGTTACAAAACTAAACATCTAAAAGACACCAAAAAACATTGCGTTTGCCAAACAGAGAGGCGAAATCGTCAGAATAAACAATTATTTCACTTTCGCATGAAACAATATCGTTTCAGGAATATATATATATATGCTTCGGAAGTTTCTTTAAACAAAGCTTTCTTGACGTTCACTTAGTGATCTCTTTAGTCACCGGAGGAATATCAACAACTCCATCACAGTTTCCACCGTCAAGAGTTGGCTTCTCCGGCATCTCTTTCTTCTCCTCAGCAGCTACATCCTTAGGGCCCAAGAAACTTGGCTGATTCGTAGAAGACAACAGCCTTGCCCACATTCTATCCGTAATCACCACATTGTTCTGTTTCTCTGTTATCCTCTGCAACAACAACATCCACATTCTATCAGGTCTTTGACAGGATTATTACATTGCAACATCCATGGTCAAAACTCAGGATTGAAAGCCAAAAAAAAAAGGCATTTGATACGTGTCAACTTACGTAGAACGGAATGTATGTTTGTCTTCCATGGACAAGACCACTAGTGTAGCCAGTGTAACCAGCCATTGCACCATGAACCGCGCTCTGAGCTAGGAGTGTACAGTATACATTGTCTGATGCATTGCTTGGAACAGCCCGGATCATGTATGTAGGATCTAAAAACAAAAAAAAATGGATTTAAAAGAAACGACTTCAAAAAAAAATTGAAAAATGGGAGAAAGCGTTATGAATTTTGTTACCTATGTATTTGAGATTCATCACCATATTAATCTTCTTAAAATAATCCTATCACCAGAGTAAAAAAAACAAGAAGTAAAAACACTGTGATGAGTTCTCTGAAATGGCATAAAGAATTCTTTTTGTAATTTTTTTTGTTTACCTTGATGCTTTGTGATAGCCATAAGCCGACATCTTTAAGAAGCTTGTTACCAGAGGCGTCAGTGCTAGATTCCATGCTTTTGGACATCAGCTCTTGCCCTGCTCCTTCAGCAAGAACAATCACCATGTGACCATTCTCCTTGATCCGTTTCTCTATGAACTCCAGGAGCCCACCTTCTCCTTCCAGGTAAAATGGCGACTCCGGAATCAAACAGCAATCGACATCTCTGCTAGCTAATGTAGCATACATCGCTATGAATCCTGTAGTACACCATCCAATAGCAGCCTTTAATTCAGTAACAACAGCTCGAAAGGTTTTTCAAAGCAAAACATACAAAGAAGATAAAAAAACTTACCACTGTAGCGACCCATAAGCTTGACAAAACCGATACCATTCTCATTACTCTCAGCTTCAACATGTGCTGCGTTGATGGCTCTCTGAGCCTCCTCCACAGCAGTATCAAACCCAAAAGACTTATCTATCACGGGTATATCGTTATCGATTGTTTTCGGGATTCCAACCACAGCAACTTTAAGTCCACGCCTTCTAATTTCCTACATGTTTCTTATATAAATCTAAGTTTTAAACTATTCATTGTTAAGAACTTATATTAGTGGCGTTACCTCAAATATAACCGAAGCTCCTCTCTGTGTTCCATCTCCACCAATGATGTAAACCTGATTGATTCCTCGGTCTTGGATGCTATCAACAATCTTCGTGGTATCATGTCCACCTCGCGAGGTTCCCAGGATCGTTCCTCCGCGTTTATGGATGTCGTTCACGACTTTGGAGTTCAAGGGGATAGTGTTCTTGGCGTAGAATCCCCTGTATCCACCCTGTAATAAAAATGAGGATCATTTAGGACAATAGTCTGCCAAAAACTCAAAACTGTAAAGATGAAAGAGATTTTCACTAAACTTACATCGATTCCAAGGATTCTTTTTACTCCGTACATGCACGATAAGCTGCTCACGATTTCTCTGATAACGGTGTTGAGACCAGGACATAGACCTCCACATGTAACGATGCAAGCATGGACTTCGTCGGACTCAAAGTAAACCTTTTGGCGTGGACCAGCGCGTCTGAAATGGACTCCTCTTGGACCATCCTTGTGGACTACAATCTGAATAACCCAAAGGAAAAAAAAAGAAACATAATCATCTAACAACATCCTTCAAACAATTAAAGGGGAGAGGGAAAAAAGGATTAAGCTTGAAGATATTTATTTACCTTCTCAGGGACACTATCATCCGCATCAACAAAGTACTGCCTGATAAAAACAAAAACGAAAACATCCTATTAACCTTTCAGACAATGGCTAACGAAGGGTTGAAAGATACTTACTTAACAACAGAGTAAGCTGGGTTGTCTTGTAATGGATTTGGATAAGTCTGCAAACAACATCAAAAACATTGGAACCCAAAAGCAAAAAGCTTCCACCTTTGTCACTAAACGACAACAGATTCTAGATCTTTCAAATCAGACTAGGAAACAGTCAGAGATCAACAAAACGTACAGGAAGATCAGGAAGGTAATCAACGAGATGAGGAACGTCCTGTAGTATATAACCACCAGGACCGTTGACGATCTTCGGCTTGTTACTTTTAGGACTAGACATAACGAACGATCAAATCAGACAGAAACTACTTTGAAACGAATGAGGAAAAATGAGAGAGAGAGAGGTTGAATCAAAAAACAAGTCAATCCTATAAAAGAGAGCCCGTTTTTGAAGGAGTGGTAAGATAGTGAGAGACCCAATAAAGACGAAGAACTTTCTCCCTCTTTTTTTTTAGATGGGGAATTTAATCGAACAGGTGGTAGGCATCAACGATTTATACTTAAATTAATAAAAGACAAGAAAACAACGAAAGAGAATATAATATACATACACATATATACATGTGTATGTATACGCACTTCCCTACATGATTCTCGGGTATATATATGAAAATAATGGTGGAAGAAAAGAAAATAAAAGAACGTTGAAACTTGGAGAAGATGATTCGTATTGTTCTGCAATCATTTTAACTTTCCGTTTATTGATTTGGGCCTTGGGTAACAAGTAATTTATAAATTACTGTTTTTAATGTTTTGGACCTTTTGGTCAAAAGAAAATGATTATTTTGAAATGATTTTTACCTCTATTTCGGTGTTTCCTTTCAATTTTTTAAAAATGCATTTCCTTTCAGATTTTTTTTTTTTTTTTTTTTTGCTAAAATTTGGCTCCTTTCAGATTTTTACGTATCATATTTCATATCTTGAACAATATTCCGATGTTTAAATAATTATAACCAAAAACAAAGGATCTCTTGAAAGATATAGAAAGACAAGTCCAATTTGTGCGTCGGTTATATCAATTTTATGTGTTTGTATTTTTTTTAATAGTTCTTTTTCTTAATCTATTTGCTGGTTGCGAAGAGAGAATATGGTTTTAATATTTTCAAAATGCACAATGAGAGTTGACAAAAAGCCTATATAAGTGCATAATGCTATCAGATGACATACTTGCTTATTCGTTTTTATCATAAAATATTTTATTTTTGGAAACAACTCGCGTCGTGTTAAGTAAAGCTAATACACGTGTAATCGCCTGATTCTTCGAGTGTTCTGGAATTGACGAGAGCAGCCAATCATATCTGTTGATCGACGGTCACGGAAAATAATGCAAGTTAGACGGTAGATCGATGTAGAGCATTATAATTTGTTTAATGATCTGACGTGACACGTGAGTTAGAATTAGAAACGAAAACAAAATTAAATGGGCTATTGCGAAAGGAGCATTAATTAAAGGATGACATATGGGCCACGATAAGGTCCATGAAGCAGATTTCAATGCCCACTTTCCAAAGTTGAAACATGCGTACGAATCAATTAAGTCTGGACTGAGATTAGGGATGGTAATTGGGTTCCCCCGTCCCGAACCGCTGCGGATTTGGTTTCTGGCGGTACACAGCGGACCTGTCCTGCGGAATGCGGTCTTCAAACTAGCTACCCAATCCCGTATCGTAAAATATGCAGGTTTTCGCAGGCCGTCCCGCAGGACATCGAATATTACACTGCTTACTTCTACATGCATAAACAAACATAGACAAGAATTGAGTTTGAGCTTACACATGATCGAACATACTCTTACAAGATCAATACATTAAGCTTATACAAAACAAATGTTTTTATTATCATTTATGTTGGTTTGAAGAAGCTCCACCGATGCAGATCAGAGACGTTTGGGAGACCATCATCGACCCTGAAACCACCATCAACGGAGCTCTCTCTCTCTCTCTCTCTCTCTCTCTCTCTCTCTCTCTCTCTCTCTCTCTCTCTCTCTCTCTCTCTCTCTCTCTCTCTCTCTCTCTCTCTCTCTCTCTCTCTCTCTCTCTCTCTCTCAGGTGAAACAAAAATGAAGATTTAGGGATTGTGGGTCTTCAAAATCTCGCGGTTTAACCCATCCCGCTTTTGGCCTGTCCCGCTTTGAGTCCATCCCGCTTTAAGTCCGTCCCGCGAGGCCCGCAATTTTGCGGGTTTATCAAATGGAGGTCCAATCCCGCCATACAGTAAGTCTTTACAGGGTAGGCCCGCGGTCCAGGTCCTTGATTGTCATCCCTAACTGAGATGTTCAGAAAAAATAGTCATGGACTTTGATAGACACATTTAACAAAAGTATGATATGAAAAGCAAATCGGAAGGCACAATGAGAAATAGTAACTTTGTTGCTTCATGATTGCGTATTATTTATGTGTTTTCATATCAAATTAATAAATCAATTACTTTGTTAAAAAAAATGTTCTTTTTTTTTTGTTTCACAAAAAAAAAGTTCTTAAATAGCTAAGAATTCATGCTCGTCTGTCAGATTGCTTGCGGAAATTCTACTTCTTTTTCTTTTTCCCTTTCCGGAAAGAAGAATAAAAATTTGAAATCTAATCAGTTTCCCTTTAGAGAAGCTTACATAAAGAGAGGAATATACATACATAGATACATAAACTCTCACTGTCACAAATTTACATGTATATTTATGTATTGGGACAGCCTATACAATATTCTCGTGTATGTATGCTAGAAAGTGAAAGTAAAGGTGACAACGAAGGATGAAAAAACGAACGTTGAAACCACTGAGAACTAGTTTCATTCATTCTTTTGGCCAATAGTCAATTTATAAAAGCATAAGTTGAAAAATGCCAAGTGTGATTGAAATGTTTAATTAAAATCGTATAATGTTTGGTGGATTTATTAATTTTTAGTCCTTTGATGATCAACTATGAATTTTGAATATCTGGTAGATGGTCGATCAGGTGACATATCATTGTTGATGTATATATTATCTACGACACACCACTTCATGCATAGCTATGTTACATTTAATAAGTCTTTTTCCGATAATATTTTCATACAATAACACCGAAGACATTATTTGGAACAGCGTACGATAAAAAATTACGATATGAGAACCGGAAACGTAATCAAAATCTATTAAAGTGATGGGGGGTAGGGAGTACATGTGCTTTCAGAGAAGATTAAATTTATAAACGAAATAATCTTAACTAATCTTATTGAACTACAGCTAATAAATAGTTTTATTCATGTCTCGCGCATAACTCTAGCGGATTTTTTCTTTCTTCTTCTTTTTTCTTTCTCTTTTACAAAGGGAAGCAAAATGTGAAACCTAATAATCATAAGATCAAATAAATCATAACCGTTGTATATGTTGTTCAAACAAATCTGCGGATAGGCCCCATCTCCCGACATTATCATTGGACCCACGTTAATGTGGGAAATCCAAAGAACCCAAAACTAATTACCTCCTATATATATACAGTATATCAAATAACGTGACGAAAGTTAAAAAAAAAAAAGATTCGTAAAACATGTGTTTGCCTTATAATCCAAAGAGATTATCCTTAAATGCTTTTTCCTATGTTCTTTATCTGCATTCTTTAGATTATAGTATTTTTTTATATAACATGCTGTTTTGTTAATTAATCCGTAATTAAGCTCAAAAGTTGGTCACGTCAAATGATTTAATCAATTAACTAATCAAAATGTCCTAAATCAAACTTAACTTAGACACTAAAACGAGATGGAATCTCCGAAGGTCCCCTATTCATCAAAATCTCTTTCGTTTATTGTTCTGATACAGAAAATATAGGAATTCTCAAGCAGAATATTATGAGAAACAAGTACATCCTTTTGTGTACGATGGTAGAGATTGTAGAAAATAGCGATTTTTAAAAATAGAATGTTGAAAACATAATTACATCGTAATCAGTTCATAAAATGTTATTTTATTCGCAATATCCTCAATTTATATTGTTTGCGCAAAAGCTACTATGCATATATATACCGCTGTAGAATGTATATATACGTACACTTTACGTATTAATTAAGAAAATGGAAATAAAAACAGAAATAAATACATAAATAGGTATGGTCAAGTCATTGAAGACTCGCAGACGACAAGACAGAGTAAAATTAGGGTTTAACCTTTTCAGTCTCAACTCCTTTTATTCCTTTACTCTTCTTCTTCCTCTTTCTTCTTCTTTTCTTTATCTACTTGACATAGATTTTTCCAGTACTTAAAGTCGTATCCACATGTGTTTCTGTGTCTCTTCTGCAACCAAAAAGAAATAGTTATAATAATTAAACTTTGTTCAAATCATAAATATACTCTTTCTTTTTTTTTTTGGTGCAAATGTTAAATAAATAAATAAATATACTCTTTCAATAAGCTGTTCATATAAAAACCTATATTATAATCTCGATCTAGTTATATATATTGAGATCACTCCCGTCTTTATCAAATTCTTCTTCTTCTCTTCCACTTTTAGTTCCGTCGATCTGATATAACTCGGGTACCTTTGATATTTGTTTTTCACTTTTTGGGTCATGTTTTAAAAAAATAAAAATCTGAGATCATTAATTAATCTCCAGCTCTACATGTTAAGATCAATCTCAGCTGATCAGATGTCTTTCTCTTTCCATTTTTAGTTTCAGTAGATCTCGTGTAAATCTGGTCATCTGGATATATATTTACTATTTTGTAACTGTTATGAGTTGAATATTTATTTATATGCGTGTGTTTTTATTCTTCAAGCAATGTATTGAGTCGAAGCTCTATTTTTGATGAACTTGCAGATCAATCTCTCGTACTGAATTAGATCAATCATCTTAGCTTTCGACCACGGAAATGAAGAACACATGTAACCTCATAGATTCAAAGCTAGAAGAACATCATTATCTCTGCGGATCAAAGCATTGTCCTGGATGTGGCCGCATGATTCAAGCTGCTACAAAACCAGTAATATTCCTATTCCATAACACGTATACTCATCAGAAACCAGAAATATAAATAAAAGATATTCTCTTTAACTTTTTTATTTCTTTAACTGTGCTCTTCATGATTTATCCTCTTTCCTTTTTCTCTCTCTTCTTTTTCAGAATTGGTTTGGACTGCCGGCGGGAGTGAAATTTGATCCGACGGATCAAGAACTTGTTGAGCATTTAGAAGCAAAAGTGAAGGGAAAAGAAGAAAACAATAAATGGTTTCCGTCTCATCCACTTATAGATGAGTTCATCCCAACCATTGATGGAGAAGATGGGATCTGTTACACTCACCCACAGAAGCTTCCAGGTTCAGTTATCTTTTTGATGCAACAAAGTTTAGAAGTTATATTAAAACAAAGTGCAGAAGTTTGATCTGTATGTATGATCAGCACAAAACAGTATGAACTGATTTGATATTTATATACTTTAGAGGTGACATATATTTCTTGTACTATAAATCAATCTAGAATCACTACTCCTTTAGTTCTTAGGCTTCTTTTTATGTTTTGTTTTTGTTTAACACAAAGCTTTACTTTATTTTGTCAACAGCCTTAATTTTCAATAAAACTATGAATTAATTTTGAAATTCATTTTATTGATATATATAGTATATTCCTAATCATTCTTAACTATTACTATGGAATTTATGGATTTTTCTCATGTTCTCCGTGTTATATATGATATATAAAAATAAATTTCCTTCTGGTATTTTTGCTAAATATATAGATTTTAAATAATTAATTGAAAAGCATAAATATTTCTTTGAAACATCTACATTGAACATGGTTAAAAAACTTTCAAAAGAAAAGGTATTCTGAAATAAAATAATGTGATACATTTTAACTAATTTTAAATTATCAACATAGGTGATCTAATTTAATGAGCCTTGCAGATTAATTTTCTTATAACTTCTGAGTTATTCATATTATAAATACATGAAGAAAAATATGTATATATATTGCAATGAATGTGCAAGTGGTCTCGTATAAGGCTCTTGGATAATGTTTGGTAACCTAATAAGTTTTTTTTTTTGCAAAGATTTTTCAAAAGTAAACTAATAAGTTTGGAAAGAAATTCCACATTATTCGTAGTAACTTGTTACTCTCACATTAGTTCTCCAGACTTCTAACTGACTTGAATTTAAATATTTCATGTTTTTATATTAGGGGTAACAAAAGATGGTTTAAGCAAACACTTCTTCCACAAACCATCAAGAGCTTACACAACCGGAACAAGAAAAAGACGCAAAATAATCCAAACGGATCACGACTCCGAGTTAACCGGATCACCATCCGAAACGAGATGGCACAAAACCGGCAAAACAAGACCGGTTATGATAAACGGACGACAAAGAGGGTGCAAGAAGATACTAGTACTTTACACAAACTTCGGCAAGAATCGACGACCAGAAAAAACAAACTGGGTGATGCATCAATATCATCTAGGGATTAACGAAGAAGAAAGAGAAGGAGAGCTTGTAGTCTCCAAGATCTTTTATCAGACACAACCTAGACAATGTGTTGGTAATATTAATTGGTCGGAACATAAAGTTAGTTCCAAGGACTTGATAGGAATTGGTGCCGGAGACGAGATATGCGGCGTTGCTGCCGCCTTGCAGAGTCTTGGCTCCGGTGATGTCGTTTCCAGGGTTAATACGAATCCCTTTACAAGAGCCTTCGGTGAGGTATATGATATATCATGTATATTTATTCTCCAATGCTCAAGTTTTACGTAAAAAAATAGAGATATCTTGTGGTGTTTTAATGCGCAGCAGTGAGAGTTTAACAACATTTTGTGTGTGTGCGGTAATTAACATGTGTATATAATTAAGGGGACAGCCGAAGCTTCGAAGGGAAGAGAAAACCAGCGTGTGGCCGGCACGTGTGAGGAAGTACATGATGGGGTCATAAGATCATCATCATCAACATCATATCATATGATCCATGATCATAATCAACATCATCAAATCGGAGAAATAAGAGAATTTCACATACCATCTTCGTCATCGTATCAACATGAAACGATCTTCAATATCACAAGTAATGCGCCATTTCAGGTAAAGTTCCAGTTACTTTAAAATTTTACGGTGATGAAACCCAAAATTAAATTCCAAATATGTTTCGTATGTATTACTCTAACTTGCATGGATAAACATAGTATAGTGTTTCTTGTCTTTCTTGGGTAAACATGTTAAGAAGTTTTTCTTGTCTTCTTGGACATTTAATCATGACAAATTATTTAAATAAAAGCTAATGATTTTGGATATACAGGCTCATGCAAAAAGAAAATCATGCAGTATATCACAAACTCAATCTTGTTCATATGGTATAAAAGTAAATTATCTTGCAAAAGTAACACGTAAAGTATACATGAGTAGTAAAAATGTATATATAATATATATAATATATATAGCACATAATTTTAAACCACCACATACGTATGCAATCTTTAAATTGCTATATTGTCATTGGTGAGATGTGAATAGTTTCTTTTTGTTATAAAGTAATGTTTTTCAAAAAACTATTATAAAGTAATGTTACTTGGTATCTTTTTTTTTTTTTTTTTTAATAATGACAGCAGCAGCAATTAAGGGGTCGATCATGTGGTTCGGGATTAGAAGACTTAATCATGGGTTGCACATCTACTTGCACAGAAGAGGTAAGTTTCTATTAAAAAAAGTAAATTTGATATACTTGCACATCTACATACTTTTTGTAATATGCCATGTGATCGTTGATACATGTTTGGCATACTACAAAAAAATGCCACTTACAAAAGTGTAAACTTGCAGGAAAATTCAGAAGCAATTCCACAGCAAAGTGCAGACTGGTTAACGTTTCCACCCTTCTGGTAAGACCGTGTTTATTAAAATGATGGATATTAACATATATCGTAAGTAGAACTATATTACAAACAATTGTTAATCAACGAGAGGTCAATCATGTAACTGTCTTTTCTTTCTTGGGGAGAATTGAGACAATGGATAGATAAATTAACCATTAGACCGGTCACAACTTCGCAGGAGCCAAACCGAGTCAGATAGTCAGAATCGGAGATTTTAACCGAACCAAAAGGAAGCAGAGAAGTCTTGCAAACAATGGCCATAGCTGCTGGAAATGCTGAGAGCTTATAATCTCTGCCATTGATTTAACTTACGGCATCAGAGGTTTCTAGAGTTTGTAGCCTTTTAAATTCCTCAACAACCTATACCAAATATGACAATCTTTCAGAAACAAACAGCCTAGACTTTGTATTAAAGAAACACACAAGTAGATCATGTTTTTTTTTGTAAGCTTTATGATCTGTCTCATTACCTTCCTCTGCGAAGGATGAAGCAAAACCCGCGGTCTTATTGAGCGGACATGTTCAAAAGCTGCAGTTACGGTCATACTCTTGTGCTCAATCTAAAGAGAAACAGCGAGAGCAAACTCCTTAACAAACCAACAAACCTCTAAGCTGATTAAATCCATAAGAAAATGAGTTACCAGATAGCAGAGAACAACGGTAGTACTTCTTCCACGGCCAGCTTTGCAATGGACGTAAGTGGTTTTACCGAGCAAAGCATTCTCTGTTTACATGAAAGAGAATGGAAAATGATAAGCAACAGACAAAAGGTAAAAAAAAAAATTAAAGAGAGCACAAACATTATTTACTCACTGTGAATGAAGTCAACAGCTTGGGTTATGTCTGCAATGGAAGGAGCAAAGAGGTAATCTCGTGTTGGTATCACTAGATGCTCCATTTCATAAGCCTAAAAACAAAAATCTGCAACCATCAAACACTCCACAAATAGACAAAAAAAAAAGATTTAGAAACACGAGATTGGGGGGAAGTTGTTGACCAACATTGTACAAAGAAGATGGAACCAAAGTCTCAAAAGGTTCATTAAGAGTGATTACACCACCAACGCCTAGTTGCTTTAGTCGTGGAACGTCCTTACGAAATGGAACCGCTCCCATCAGAAGATACTACATTAAAAGAAAAAAAAAAATTTCTCCATAACCAAACAAAAGTACTGAGAAATAATATTTAATGACAAACAAAAAGGAAACCTCGTCGATTTGATCCCACCAACGAAACTGAGACTGGAGTTTAAAGCGGAGGAGGTTGTACATAAGAGTCGGGTAGAACAGGATCCGACCACCCGCTCCGATTAGAGCTCTCTTTGCTTTGTCACCCTTAAAACCTATACCTTTCTTCTTCTTCCTCTTGTGATTTTTCGAAACGACTTTGTTTTGGGATGATCGCTGCGTCTCGTCATCTTCCTCCGTTTCATCGATCATCGCCGGAATTCAAAGTCAAAACTCGAAAGAACGAACAAAAAGTGTTCTTCAACATCAGACGTATTTACAAAATCACCCTCCACGCGAGTTGACATATTAAGGCCCATTTGCGTAAATTACGAAGTATTGGGCCTATAGAAGGAGAGATCTGACATATTAAGACCCATTTTGCTAATAACATACCGGCACGTGTCGTTCACGGTATCTCTCTCTCTCTCTCTCTCTCTCTCTCTCTGTATATATATTTGCGTACATGCCACTGCTGCTACACTTGGACGCTCTCTCTAGAACATTCCGATTAAGCACTGAAGAAGCAGAGCCGAGGAAGAAGATGTCGTGGCAGACTTATGTTGACGATCACTTGATGTGCGACGTCGAAGGCAGCCGCCTCACCTCCGCCGCTATTCTCGGTCAAGACGGTAGCGTCTGGGCTCAGAGCGCTAATTTCCCTCAGGTTAGGGTTTACTTTTACTTCATCACCCAGAGCTCATTCTTATTAGCTACGCGCGCGTTTGATTATTCCAGACTTTGATGTTTCTAGTTCGATCTGTGTTAGATACCTCTATCCCCTTTCTGGGCCCTCTTGATATACGTTATCTGGTTGTCTGATTCATATGGTGTTGATTCAGTAGAAGAAGTTCGAATTCACAAGTTTATAGCTTTTTTTTAAGCACAAAGTTTTTTGACTTCGGAACTGGCAAGTGTTTTGAGTTTTATGGAGTGAGGTGTTGTTCACTGATATTAGTGTTGATTATCTGGTTTGTAGTTTGCAATATTACCCTTTTAGTATTGGCTTTTGTTTTAGTTGAAGCCTGAGGAGATCACTGGCATCAACAACGATTTTGCGGAGCCTGGAACGCTTGCCCCAACGGGATTGTTCATCGGTGGCACAAAGTACATGGTCATCCAAGGAGAGCCTAATGCTGTCATTCGTGGGAAGAAGGTAACTTTACTTTTTGTTTCCATGAATCTTTTCTTTTTCTCCCAAAACAGTTTAGTTTTATGAACCAGTGCTACTTTTTGGTTTACATTGCAGGGAGCTGGTGGTGTTACCATCAAGAAGACCACCCAAGCCTTGGTCTTTGGTATCTATGAAGAACCAATGACTCCTGGACAGTGCAATATGGTTGTTGAGAGGCTCGGTGACTACCTTATTGAATCAGGGCTCTGAAAACCCAAGCTGCTGCTATTCTCCATGTTGTCTCAATACTGAGAGGAAAACTATTTATATATCAAATGTGATCAATCACTTTATGTCCAACTGTGTATTACCCTTTACCATGTGATGGATCTTGGGGTTGTTTGATTATAATACAATATGGTATTGTCTTTTTGAGAAGTTTTAAATGATTGACATTGGGGTACGGCCATAGCTTGTCTGGTGTTTTATGATTGGTTCTACAGATTGAAATTTTTGTGAATTGGAACAAAGATAGATTCAGATCACTTAATCATAGATTGCATTACACATTTTCTGATAAAATGTCTGTACAAACAATTCCACTTCAGGAAGATGGACAAAATCTTAGATGGTAACAATTTCTAGACCAAACCACTGAGAGACAAATCTTACATTTTCTTACTACAGCTACATTCCTGCTAGAACAATGTGACTCACTTCTCTTTCATATTCTGGGTTACAATGCCAGCAAATTCATAGTTTGCAAACTGAACAACAAAGAGATCACGAGCCAGAGACTCAAAATCCACACTAGAGACTCGTTTCCATGTGCAGTTAAAGCAGAGGAAGTCAATGCAGATGCATTCCTTGCCTTGGTGTTGTTCCTGTAGAAATTTTTAAAGAACATGAGTAAGAATGTGTATGCATTGTTTGCAAATCTAAAACAAAGTTTCTCTTTAGTGACATACCCTCCTGCGGTTATATATATGCATTTGTCATAACCTGCAACAACATTAAACCAGATTTAACGTTAAACCAAGACTGTTGATTCGTGATTCTGCAGAAACGAACTTTTGTTTAACTTACTAGGGTCTTTGTTGACCTTAACACCAACTCCTCCAAAGCTACAAGCAACATCCGTACCTCCGTTCTGCTGAAAGTAGCTATTGAACACAAAAGAAGCATGAGAAACCAAAGTATCCGGCTGGAAACAAGGCTGGCTCGGTTGAATAGCCGTGCAATCAACGTTCCCAGGACCACACGCCCAGTCCAGAGCACCTCTCAGCTCTATCTCCGAAGCTTTAGAAGAAGCGATGCACCAGCTCTCACTCCTCCCTCTCGAGTTCCCACCGCTCGAATTCGACCTAAACCCGCCGTTCTTCCCCGTGAAATCCAGCTGGTAAACACTCGTCTGGTCGGGATAGAACAGCCCCCAGTTCCTCTCCGAGTCCAAACCAGTTTTCCTGTTCTCGTTGAACAACGAGAATATATAAACGTCCACGGCCTCTCCTGGCTTTGAAGGTGTGCCTTGGTTTGTAACCGCGTGGCGTATAATGTTAGCGTTATACGTCTCCGCGTTGTCAGGAGACGCAGCACCTTTCTCCTTTGGCGAGCCTTTGGTCGGCCATCCGGTCTCGGTGACCATGATCTTGATCGTCCTGAAGTTTAGAGCTGTGAGCGCGTAATAGAGCGCGTCTACTTGAGCGTCGAACATGTTCTTGTAGAGCAAACCGGTGTTGGGATCAATCACTTCGGAGGAGGACTCGAACAGAACGTAGTCCAAAGACACGTTGCTGGGGGAATCTCTGTAAGCGTAGTAAGGATAGAGATCGACCATGAAGGGAGACTGATTCTCCGCCAAGAACTCGAGCATGGGTCTCAAGAAATACGCGTAGCTGCTGTTGAAGGCTCCGGCTGAAGGAGGGAAAGATCTAGAGAGGACGCCGAGGGAGAGAGTCGTGGAGACTTTGATCCTTCTGCTCAAGCCGACTTTCTTGAGAGCGGTTAACACGTTCTGCATCGCGGGGACGACGAGAGACGAGGCGTTGGTGGTGTGTGGATCGTCGGTGGATTCGGCTCCGACTGTTATGTGAGTGATCTTGGTGGTTGGATAGAATGGTAGGACGCTGTTCTTTAGCCACGTGTCGACGTTTGATTGGGATTGGGTGAAAGGTTTGAGGTCGGAGTTTGGGACTCCGATCATGAGCTCGATGGTTGTGTTGGCGAATGCTTTGAGGACTTGGGAGTTGTAGTCGTAGATTCTGACGTATTTGATGTTGTGCTGTTTTATCAGCTGGACTACTTTTGATGGTGTCGGGAGATCGTCGGCGCTTCTTCCGTAACATACTCCGACCTTGCCACCGTGGCAACAGTCTGCCAAGAAATAAAAAAACAATCGTGGAAAGTAAAGACAGAGTCAACTGATTTTTTTTTCTCCGACCAAATTTGTATTTGAGACTCGATTAACGAATGTTCCAAGAACTGCAATTGTGTACAAAAGCTGCTCAAGGTTTTACAGTAGATGGCAAGAAAATAATGGAATCTATCAATTTTTTTTTTTACTTAATGTGAATCGAAGCTCTGGAAACTAATGAACATGTAGCAGAACAAGTATTATAAAGTTCAATGAAGTGGAGAATCATTTGGTTCAATGGCTAAGTGAATAGTAGAGGGAGAGAGAGAGAGAGAGAGGCAAACCCAGAAGCAGAAGCAGGAGAGAAATGGAGAAGATGAGCTTCCCCATTGCTGAATAAATGCACAATCTTGCTTCCTTTCCTCGAAACAAGGAAGCTTCTTCTTCTTCTTCGAGCTTCTTCTATCTTTTGTGAATAAAGTTTAGTTTAAAGCTTTTTCTCTCTCTACAAATAGCTGTCTCTCTCTCTCTCTCCGCCGAGAGTAGAAAACTAAGTTAAGTTTTTTTTCTATATTGTTTTTTTCTTGTCAGAAGTTGAACTCTGGTCGGAAACAAAACCGGGCCCCAGGCTGTAAAATAAACTCGATTTGATAGAGTTCTCTCGAATCCGCTTAGCTTTGAGAGTATTCCACAACTTTTTGTTTCTCTCCCCCATTATTTGTGTATTCTCAAAAAACAACCCCATTATAAAGCAAAACCGGTCCCTTATGACCCAGAAAGAAAAAGAGACCGGTCCCATGTACAATTTATGTTTTATACGCTCTCGAAATAAGATGATAAATTCGATCATAAATATATGCTTATCTTGCAGAAAAATATTCCATAAATGTAAGATTATAACTAACTTTTCTTTCGATTTCCAAAAAAAAAAAAAGCAAATACATCAATTATTCACCAGCTATCCAACATACCGGGCGGAGATAACCGATGAGTTTTAAGTCCAAATTGTAACAGGTCAAATTGTTCAGACCAAATTAGCTCATTTCAAATAAGCATTTCGCAAAGCCCAAATACATTTCTGCTTTCACATTCATAAAAACATAAGTTTCATAAGTTTCACCCATTAAAATTCATATGTTTTATACATCCAAAATACGATTTCACGAGTTTTGGCGAGAAAACATGATTTTATCGTTTTGACGGGAAAACATGATTTTATCGTTTTGGCGGGAAAACATGATTTTATCGTTTTACCGGAAAAATACAATTTGACGGTTTTGGGCGAAAAAACATAATTTCACGGTTTTGGCGGAACTCATGTTTTTGCGGTTTTGACGGTAAAACACGATTTCACGATTTTGGCGGGAAAACGCGATTTAACGGTTTTGATGGGAAAACGTGATTCCACGGTTTTGACGGGAAAACGCGATTTCAAGGTTTTGGTGGAAAACGCGATTTCACAGGTTTGGCGGGAGAATGCAATTTCACGGTTTTGGCGGGAAACGGATTTGGCGAGAAAACACAATTTTAGCGGGAAAATGCGTTTTTACGGTTTTGGTAGGAAAACACGATTTCACGGTTTTGACGGAAAAACTGAATTTTTCGATTTTGGCAGATAAACGCAATTATGCAAATTTGACGGAAGAGACATGACGGAGAGGCGACTCGCGAGACGAGAGTCGAAAGACGGTAAAATTAAGACTGATTTTAGATTTCTTATCTCTTCAATACTAACCATAAATATTTTTAACACATGGGCGGCTCATGTCAATTTGGTTTTGTCCATTGACTTTGGGCGTATTTGGGTAAAGCCCATTTGGACAGAAAATATTCCGGACAGATTTGAACGTAATCCATATGGATTTGGACATGGCCGTCCATAGATAATGTGTCCAATTTACATCCCTAGCAATGAGCCGACTCAGGGCCCATTTAAATCTTATTTTAACAGCCCATTACATTCATTTTATTAATTAATATGATAATTTATTTTCCCGGTCTCACGCGTTCAAAATTATGTCCGTTACCACTGATGAGAGAATCGTCGTCTTCTCTTTCTTAAAAGTTTTGTTTATTTAGAAACCCTTATTGAAAGAGAGAAGAGCGATAATCCCAAGATCTCCCCCAAAAAAGGATGAAGCTGAAATCGAACTTGAAGCAGCTTAAGCTCTCCGTTCCAGCTCAACAAACCCCAATCTCTTCCTTCTTGTAAGTTTCCGCCTCCGATTCTCAATCTCGCACACATCTCTTATTGTTTATCACTTCCCTCGAGGATCTATTGGATTCTGAATTTCTGATTTGCGAACAAAGGTTAATTTGATTATGAACCGTTTTCTTGGATTCGAATGAGTCCTGCATCTGATAAATCGATTTGAAATCAGTCTTTGATCTCATTAGTGTAAACGTGTTTGGGGTTAAATTGGTAAATGCGTACAGGACTGCAAGTGGAACGTTTCACGATGGAGATTTTCTTTTAAACCAGAAGGGGCTAAAGCTGACGTCAGATGAGAAGCAATCAAGGGTAATTTCACTTACCCTAATCCTTTATTAAGAGACCAATCAATGTTATAGAGAAGAATCAATGTTTTTGTGTTTGTCTTTGGTTATTATAGCCTTCTGATAGCAAAGAGCTTGATTTCGAAATCACTGCTGAAGACTTAGAGACTGTGAGAGTCATCGGTAAAGGCAGCGGTGGAGTTGTACAATTGGTTCGACACAAATGGGTTGGCAAGTTATTTGCTATGAAGGTACCTTTTTGGATTAATAGATTAGTAATTGTTCTCTTCTTTGAATCTGCAAGAGTTTGCAATGTATGTGGCATTATTTTAGCCCTCATTGATTCATAACATAGCAAGTAGAACAAGTTTTGCTCTTTGCTACCAACTGATTAAAAGATCCACATGTAATTGGTTATTGTTGTGTAAGAGCATCTGGGGTTTTAGTTTGTTCATTTTTTTTATGAGTTACAGGTCATACAGATGAACATACAAGAAGAAATCCGCAAGCAAATTGTCCAGGAGCTCAAAATAAACCAAGCATCGTCTCAGTGTCCACATGTTGTTGTCTGTTACCATTCTTTCTATCACAACGGTGCATTTTCCCTTGTGCTCGAATACATGGACCGTGGATCTCTTGTCGATGTGATTAGACAAGTGAAGACTATTCTCGAGCCTTACCTTGCTGTTGTCTGTAAACAGGTCCACTGAAACTTCCTCTACTCTCTCCATCAATTGATTCAAACCATTCCTAAAAGAGTTTATGGATCTTAAGTTGTTTCCTCTTGTAAACAGGTTTTGCAGGGCCTTGTGTACCTCCACAACGAAAGACATGTCATACACAGAGACATTAAACCATCAAACCTTCTTGTGAACCATAAAGGAGAAGTGAAAATCTCTGATTTTGGTGTCAGTGCAAGTCTTGCTAGCTCCATCGGACAGAGAGACACGTTCGTTGGAACCTACAACTATATGTCGGTACGAAAACGTTCCCTATACAAATTCCTTCCATTCCATTGTCTAGTAGCTCTTGTTTGTTAACATACATAACCATGTATACTTTTTTTTTTTACTTCTTCACTGCACAGCCTGAGAGGATCAGTGGAAGCACATACGACTACAGCAGCGACATTTGGAGTTTGGGGATGTCAGTGTTAGAATGTGCAATAGGAAGATTCCCATACTTGGAATCTGAAGATCAGCAAAACCCGCCCAGCTTTTATGAGCTTTTGGCAGCAATCGTGGAGAGTCCACCACCAACTGCTCCTTCTGATCAGTTCTCACCTGAATTCTGCTCCTTTGTATCAGCCTGGTTAGTGGTAACTCATTATATGCTTTTTTTTTTGTATACTTTGCAATATCGTACTGGTTAAAATGGGTTCTTCTTTACGTTTCAAACAGCTTACAAAAGGATCCTCCAGCAAGAGCATCGTCATTGGACCTATTGGTAAGTAATTCTTACTCACGACTCTCTTTTTTTTTCTCTTGGTAACAACATTTAAGAAGATCTTTGATGAAACGTTCGGTTTTTGTTAATGCTGCCAGAGTCACCCATTCATAAAAAAGTTTGAGGACATGGATATTGATCTCGGGATACTTGTTGGCACTCTGGAACCACCTGTTAACTGCCTTAGATAAGCAAGTCCTCTTTTCTTCTTCTGCATTTGGTGTATGATATGGTGTAAGATACATGATGTGAAATGTGTCCGAGTCTGCGGAAAGATTATTATTACTTAATGAACAAATATCGAATGAGATTTTATTATTGATTGTCTTCTTTAATATGATCCAATATTCAGGGTTTGGTTGAATACGTGATTCAGTAGACCGAGTAAATTGTAACACTTTTTTTTTCCCATCAAAGCCCAAAGGCCATAAACCATTACATCTCTAAATCCGCAAGCCCAATAAACAAAAGGGCTAAAAATACAAACAACAAAGATGGACCTAAAGCCCATACTTCCAGGCCCACTCCATTACCGACACAATCGAGGCGAGTCGTCCACGCGTTTCAATCTCCCGCATCGCGGAGACACGCGTCACGCCCTCGCCATCCCGATCAACACCACTACGCCTCACCGTCAAACAGCCGCGCCGGAACCTCTTGTTCGTCGGCGCACGCCTGATCTTCTTCTCGGATAACGTCGGAGGCCGTAGCTACAATCATATTTGCTTCGTCTGAGCTTTAGCGGAGAGCTTCATCGAAGGTCTCTCGAGATCTCACACCACCCAAAGCCATCGAACTCCCAAACACACAGATCCATAAAAAGAAAGAAAATAACCAAAACCTAATACAACCGCCGTTGACTATAGTAGGACTAAACGGCACAAACGCTAGAGCCGGCCGTTCTCTTTTAACGGAAAAAACCACGCCGGAAACAAAAGCCGAACGTCCACCGCTTGAATGATGCGGCGCCGGGAGCAAAAGCCGAACACCCACCGCGAGTTTGGTGCGACGCCGGAAACTTACGGAAATAGCTTACAGGGACTGAAGGATGGTATAGATCAAGGGCCGGACCGACGGCGACTGTGGAAGCCCCACCGTCGGCCGGATTTACAGATCTCACTTTCGCTTTTCTCTCTCTATCGCTTTTCTCTCTCTCCGGGAAGGACTGAAACTAAATCCTAAATTGTAACACTTATATTTGTTTTCCAGAATTATGACCTTTTCATAAAGACTAAATCAAAGGCTAACTATATAACATATAGTCTTGACATGAGAACTTGATAGATCCTATCCAAGGAGATGAGTCATGGATAAATATTTCATATTTCCTACAATCTGGAAAAGCCCCCATCTATTTTATAATTTTACTTCTGCAAATATCTTTGTTCTGAGTATCTTCATGAGATGCAAAAAGAGTGTGCCCGTTTTAAAGTTTTCACAATATAAAGAAGATACAGGAAAGAAACACACAAATATCAAAAGTAGAGTCAAGGAAGAAAAAAAGGAAGAAGAAACCTAAGAAACTTGTCTGTCTTCTAGAGACATACACCATTACATAAAGAGTTTACTCAAAAACTAACTGACATGTCTCTGAAGTTCTGTTCAGTGTCTTTATCTGCATGGGCATGAGCTGATCTTTGTCTCTACTTCTTGTTGAAAATGTAGCCATCTTTAGACAAGTAGCGTTTGCTAGTATATACGCAGCCACTTTCCTATGCTGCACTGTGTCTTCATATTGTCTCCATTCAAAGATCTCTAGATGCGTCAATAAACATTCCGGAACAACTGCTGGTGTTTCCCAAAATTTCTTCGGATCATTAGAAGGAGCACTATGATTCTGAGACCAAAAGTAAAAAAAAAAACATTACGTGCATTAGTGTTTATCATTAGTCCAGTCCTTTGTAAGAACTAGCTGCCAATTTCATTCTTCTAACTAGTTTTCTTTGCATTCATGTATGTCTATCCTTATAAATGTAACTAGTGAATACTACATACCGACTTAAGCTTGAGAGATTGGAGTCTTGGAGCGCCATTGAGTATAGAAGCAAGAAGATTGGCCCATTCCGGAGAACATGTACATAGCTCTAGATGTTCAAGATAGGGAAAGACAAAGCCACTTCGATATGGAGTCTGCAAATAAAGTATGTTATATAACCAAACATAGAAGAAACAATACTGGGGGTAACAAAGTTTTCCTACCTCGGAAGTTGGAGAACATAGAGACAGATGTTTGATTGAGGTAAGAGATCCAATGAACTTCTCAGATTGGTCACAAGTAACCTGGATATTGGCCTTAGTCACCTCTGGCATAAATTCAAGCGTTAGAAAGTTACTGACTGTATCCTTAATGTTCAATGTCTCCAAAGCAGGAGCATTTATCCAAAACCCATGATTCTCCTTGTTGTCGGCAGCGGCGCGTGTCTCGATTGAGTTATTGATAGTTAAACTCTTCAAAGTAGGCACATTGATATTATATAAGCTCACATTGTCCTCTACCGTACGGTTATAACCAAATCTTCAAGAGCTGCACACCTTTTCAAAAGCCTTGCAACATATTCATCCTCCCAGAATTGAACCGATGAAAGGTGAAGACTTTTGATTGATGACAACAAGATTCAGGTGGGACAAGACTGTACATTGGCAGTTGGGTTTTACTTACGACCAGATATTCAAGAGCTGGGCAACTTTGTAGAAGACGTGTAAGAGTAGTACAGGTTGTACTCCAAGCCGATAAAAGGTGCAGACTTTTGAGTGACCACAACCACAAGCAAACATTCTCCGCATAGTAATAATAGGTTTTGTATATAACCAAATATTCAAGATTCGGGCAACTTAGTAACAGCCTTGCAATAGGGTTCTGGTGGGAGAAGCCAACGGAGAAAAGGTGGAGACTTTTGAGAGATGGCAAAGAAAACTCTAGCGGAACATAATCGAGATAAACATCACGGAGTATCAATGATTTTAGGGTTGTGCAACTACTCAAGCACCTCGGCAATTCTAGGGTTTCGTGATACACGTCGAATTTCAGCTTTCTTACAGATCTATTAACAGCGACTTGAACCCAAAAGTTTATTTTTGAAGCCGAATAGTATCGGACAAGCTTGAGATGCAATCTTTGTAGGCTCTGATCACCGTCAGACAATAAAGATCCGTATATAAAACTCATGAAAGTCACGAGACTCTCCTCATTATCATCTTCGAACGTGACGTCCGGCACAAGTTTATAAGGATCCTCGCGTTGTTTTGATATGAGACCCTTCGCAACACTCTGTTTAAACGGGGGAATCATTGAGAGTATCTTCAAGACCACCTCATCTGGTAGCTCATTGAGCCTCCTCTGTTTCACCATGTTTTTGTTTACCATGGCGATTTTGACTGCGCGCGCTTTGTATCCTAGCGAGGTTTACGCAACAGAGAAGAAACGAATCCTAGGTTTAACTTTTTTTTTACTAAGTGGTTTGAACTTTGAAGCCGGACAAGTTTCATATAACATAATTATCAATATACATAAATATAAAATACATTACCATATATCTTTTTATCTTGCTACTAGGTGTTTTTCTGCACCAGGTGCAGTAAAAAAGTTCTAAAATATTTTTAATAGATAAATATAAAATATACTTAATTTTTTATTAATATTATAAATTTTCTTTTACTTATCAATATTTTAATATAAATTTGGTTTAATTGAATACTAAAATTAAAATAAAAATAATTTTGTTTATTTTGAATTATATTTAAGAATGTCATGTATATATTTAAAATTATAATCTTAAGTAGATTTTTCTATCTATTTAGTTTAATTAAATATATTAAATAAATATGTAAAAATTCATAATTGTCAAAAATTAAAATTAAACGATATTTATAAAATCTGTAGATATATATAAGAAACTAATGATTTTACGATTTAATTTGATTATATGATTTAATTTTTATAATTTTCTAAAAATATGTATATATTTTTGAAATATTTTTAATTTAAATGATATTTCGAAATTTGAAATGCCATAATTGAATATATATATTTATTTTAATGATGATTTATGAGTTATTTCCAAATTTTTAAAAGTCCAAAATATAAATCGACAATAAATATAATATATGAGTTATTACTTATTACCATATTTTAAAAAGTTTACCAAAAATATAAATTATATTAATTTTTTATTAATATTATAAATTTTCTTTCTTCTTATCAATATTTTAATATAAATTTGATTTAACTGAACATTAAAATTAAGATAAAAATAATTTTGTTTATTTTGAATTATATTTAAGAATGTGCATGTATATATTTAAAATTATAATCTTAGGTATATTTTTCTATCTATTTATTTTAATTAAATATATTAAATAAATATGTAAAATTGCATAATTGTCAAAAATTAAAATTAAATAATATTTATAAAATCTGTAGATATATATAAGAAACTAATGATTTTACGATTTAATTTGATTTTATGATTTAATTTTTATAATTTTCTAAAAATATGTATATATTTTTGAAATATTTTTAATTTAGATGATATTTCAAAATTTGAAATGCATAATTGAATATATTTATTTTAATGATGATTTATGATTTATTACCATATTTTTAAAAAGTCCAAAAATATAAATCGACAATAAATATAATATATGAATTATAACCATATTTTAAAATATTTACCAAAAATATAAATTAACATTAAATATAATTGTTCATGTCATATTAATCTATAAGACATGTTATCAATTTTAATAGACATGTCACAATTATTAATCTAGGTGTTTTCCTGCACCATGTGTAGTGATAAATTTTTTAAAAGTTAAATTTTATATTTTAAAATATAATTTATTAATATTATATATTTTATTATTTTGACCAATAATTAATATAAATATAATTAATTAAGCATAAAATTAAGAGAAAATATTTTTTTTATTTTAAATTATATTTAAGAATATATATGTATATATATAAAGTTAAAATCTTAGATAGAAAATTATTTATTTCATTTGGTTAAATGTATTAAATCAACTTGAACAAAATTACTAAAAGTCATATAAATTGTATAGTTATCAAAAATTAAAACTAAATAATATTTATATAATTTGTAGATATCTAAAAGAAACTAATGATATTACAATTTAATTTTTTTTTTAAATTCAGAAAATTTAGAAAATTTTAGATAATAAAAATCTTATAATTATAAAAGTAAAATTATATAATATTTCGAAATTCAAAATGTCTTATTTAAATATATTTATTTTAGTGATGATTTATGAGTTATTACCATATTATACAAAGTTTACCAAAAATATAAATCAATATTAAATGTAATATATGAGTTATTGCCATATTCTAAAAAGATTTCCAAAAATATATATCAGCATTAAATGTAATTGTCCATGTCATATTTAACCATATGACATGTCATCAATCTTAATAGTCACATCACAATTATTTTTGTGAAAACGATTGTAGAGAAGACATGTGGCAAATCACTTCTCAGACAATGTCTAGGGAATTTTATATAAAAGTTGCTATTAGTGATGGAACTAAAATTCTCGGTCCAATAAACAAAAAATCAGAAAGAATGATTTTAGAAAAGGAAAACCATAGTGGTGACGAGGACATGAATCTCCAACAAAAATTCTATAATGTTAAATATAAATTTTTTTTACTCTTAAAAAGAAAATTTAAAACTTCAAATTTAGAGTTTTGAGTAATGAAACTAAAGTTTCATTAATCAAAACTTCAAATTTGGAGTTTCATCTTTTTATTTTCATTTTGATCCACATAATTAATTACACATCAAGTATTTTTCTCATTTATCATTTTAATCCTTAAAAATTTTATATATCATAAATATTTCAAATTTAGTTTTATAAATTTAAATTTTACACATAAAATTAATGCAATTTTAAAATAATATTTATAATATTTTAAGAATATAATTAGAAAACAAGAATATTACAAAAGAAACCTAATAAAACTCTTCAATAAGACATATGAAGACATAACTATTATAAAAAATTAAATACTACACCAACACTAACAGTCTATAAATTTTCTCTCGAACCTCCAAAATTTCTAAAATACTGTCCAAATATTTTTTGTATAACCAAAAATGAAGCATTATGAAAATAATTTTAGGGAATAATGTGGTATTTTATTTATAGTTTAATATTTGATTATGTAGTTCCATTTATAATTTTATGTATTTAATGTAAGATTTTATTAATTAATATTAGTGTAATATTTTTGTATGTGTTAGTTATTTAAAATGTTTTATGAATTTATATTAACTATAACAAATATAAGTATCGTAGTGTAAAATATAAATAATTTTGAAGTTAAATTTAAAGTTTTGTTTTTGGAAAAGAACATTTTGTAACTTCAAATTTAGACTTTTACAAACTCTAAAATAGAAAATCTTTTTGCAGATGCTCTAAGCTATTTATTCATCTAAAAAGACACTCTATTATGAAGTTTCTAAAACTCTATATTTGAAGTTAAAAGTGGTTTTTTAACGCTGATTTATTATGATATTACAATTATGATATGAGAAAGATTACATAGACGATTAGACAACCGACAATACTACTTGCCTAGTGAGATCTACGCCTAACTGCATCATCTGAGCCATCCTACGAAGATCCACGCCTGACGAGATTAACTTGCAACATGTTGTTGATCTCTTGTAAACATTTTTTCCGTAGTCTACATAATTGTTTAATAAACCGCTCTTTCCGGAACTTGAAACCTAGCTTTATCTGCAAGTAATTGCATAGTCTATTCTTTCAGAATTTTTCATGAATAGGTTGTATTTTTATTTTTTTTTGAAAAACTGTTATTTTTGGAAAGTTTTTCATTTTATAGAAAATATAGTATATTTAGGATTGTGATTTAGAGATTATGATGACAATAATTTTTGTTGATAGATAAATATTCATTCAGAATTTTTCATCAATAGGTTGTATTTTTAAATATTTTTTTGAAAAAACTACTATTTTTGAAAAGTTTTTATTTTATAGATAACTATTGTAGATTTGGGATTGTGATTTAAAAGTTAAGATAACATGAATTTTAGTTGAGAGATGAGTATTCTTTCAGAATTTTTCATCAATATGTTATATTTTAAAATATATTTTTTGAAAAACTTCTATTTTTGGAAAGTTTTCATTTTAATAGAGAATTATAGTGGATTTAGGATTTTGATTTAGAGATTATGATGACAAGAACTTTTGTTGATAGATGAGCATTCTTTCAGAATTTTTCATCAATATGTTGTATTTTTAAATATATTTTTTTAAAACTGCTATTTGGGAAAGTTTTCATTTTATAGAGAAATATAGTAGATTTTGGACTGTGATTTAGAAATTATGATAACAAGAATTTTTGTTGATAGATTAGTATTTTTTCATATTTTTTCATCAATATGTTGTATTTTAAAATATTTTCCTGAAAAACTGCTATTATTGGAAAGTTTCATTTTATAGAGAAATATAGTAGATTTAGGATTGTGATTTATAGATTATGATAACAAGAATTTATGTTGATAGATGAGTATTCTTTCTTTTTTTTGAAACACAAGATGAGTATTCTTTCAGAATTTTTCATCAATAGGTTGTATTTTTAAATATTTTTTGAAAATACTGCTATTTTTGGAAAATTTTCATTTTATAGAGAAATATAGTAGATTTAGGATTTTGATTTAGAGATTATGAAAAAAGAATTGTGTTTGATAGATAAATATTCTTTCAAGATTTTCATCAATAGGTTGTATTTTTAAATAACTTTTTGAAAAACTTCTATTTTTGGAAAGTTTTTTTTTTTATAGATAACTATTGTAGATTTGGGATTGTGATTTGAAAACTAGGATAACATGAATTTTTGTTAAAATATGAGTATTCTTTCAGAATTTTTCATCAATAAGTTGTATTTTTAAATATTTTTCTAAAAAAATGCTATTATTGGAAAGTTTTCATTTTATAGAGAAATATAGTAGATTTGGAATTGTGATTTAGAGATTATGATAACAAGAATTTTTGTTGATAGATAAGTATTCTTTCAGAATTTTTATCAATATGTTGTATTTTTAAATATTTTTTTAAAACTACTATTTTTGGAAGTTTTAATTTTATAGTGAAATATAGTAGATTTAGGTTTGTGATTTAGATATTATGATAACAACAATTTTTGTTGATAGATGAGTATTCTTTCAGAAATTTTCATCAATAGGTTGTATTTTAAAATATATATTTTTGTAAAAACTGCTATTTTGAAAAGTTTTCCTTTTATAGAAATTATATTAGATTTGGGATTGTGATTTAGAGATTATGATAACAAGAATTTTTGGTGACAGATAAATATTCATTTAGAATTTTTTATCAATAAGTTGTATTTGTGAATAACTTTTTGAAAAGACTGCTATTTTTTTGGAACGCTTTTATTTTATAGATAACTATTGTAGATTTGGGATTGTGATTTTAAAACTACGATAACATGAATTTTTGTTGAAATATGAGTATTCTTTGAAAATTTTTCATCAATAAGTTGTATTTTTAAATATATTTTTTTGGAAAACTGCTATTTTTGGAAAGTTTTCATTTTATAGAGAAATATAGTAGATTTGATATTATGATTTAAAAATTAAGAAAACATGAATTTTTGTTGATAGATGAAATATAGTAGATTTAGGATTGTGATTTAAGATTATGATAACAAGAATTTTTGTTGATAGATACTATTCTTTCAGAATTTTTCGTCAATAATTTATTTTTAAATATTTTTTTGAAAAATTGCTATTTTGGAAAGTTTTCATTTTAAAGAGAAACATAGTAGATTTAGGATTGTGATTTAGAGATTATGATAACAAGAATTCTTTTTGACAGATAAGCATTCATTCATAATTTTTCATCAATATGTTGTATTTTTAAATATTGTTTTGAAAAAACTGCTATTTTTGGAAATTTTTTATTGTATAAATAACTATTGTAGATTTGGGATTGTGGTTTAAAAATAATGATAACATGAATTTTTGTTGGAAGATGAGTATTCTTTCAGAATTTTTCATCACTAGTTTGTATTATTTTTAAATATTTTTTCTGAAAAACTGCTATTTTGGAAGTTTTTATTTTATAGAGAAATATAGTATATTTGATATTGTGATTTAAAAATTAGGAAAACATGAATTTTTGTTGATAGATGATTATTCTTTTAGAATTTTTCATCAACAAGCTGTATTTTTAAATATTGTTTTGGAAAACTTCTGTTTTGGAAAGTTTTCATTTTATAGAGAAATATAGTAGATCTAGGATTGTGATTTGAGATTTTGATAACAAGAATTTTTGTTGACAGATAAATATTCATTCAGAATTTTTCATTAATATGTTGTATTTTTAAATATTGTTTTGAAAAAACTGTTATTTTTGGAAAGTTTTTATTTTAAAGATAACTATTGTAGATTTGGGATTGTGATTTAAAAATAATGATAACATGAATTTTTGTTGGAAGATGAGTATTTTTTTCAGAATTTTTCATCACTAGTTTGTATTTTAAAATATTTTTTTTCTGAAAAACTGCTATTTTTTGGAAAGTTTTCATTTTATAGAGAAATATAGTAGATTTGATATTGTGATTTCAAAATTAGGAAACATGAATTTTTGTTGATAAACGAGTATTTTTCAGAATTTTTCATCAATAAGTTGTATTTTTAAATGTTGTTTTGGAAAACTGCTATTTTTGGAAAGTTTTCATTTTATTGATAAATATAGTAGATTTAAGATTGTGATTTAAGATTATGATAACAAAAAATTTTGTTGATAGATAACTATTCTTTCATAAATTTTCATCAATAGGTTATATTTTTAAATATTTTTTTGAAAAACCGTCATTTTGGAAAATTTTTATTTTAAAGAGAAATATAGTAGATTTAGGATTGTGATTTAGAGATTATGATAACAAGAATTTTTGTTGACAGATAAATATTCATTCAGAAATTTTCATCAATGTGTTGTATTTTTAAATAATTTTTAAATCTACTATTTTTTAAAAGTTTTAATTTTATAGTGAAATATAATAGATTTAGGATTGTGATTTAGAGATTATGATAACATGAATTTTTGTTGATAGTTTCATGAATAGGTTGTATTTTTAAATAGTTTTAAGTCAGAATTGTTTATCAATATGTTGTATTTATAATTTTTTTTAAACTGCTTTTTTTGAAATAATCATTTTATAGAGAAATATTGTAGTTTTAGAATTGTGATTTAAAAATTAGGATAACATGAATTTTTGTTGATATATGAGTATTCTTTTGGAATTTTTCATCAATGAGTTGTATTTTTAAACTTTTTTTTTTAAACTGCTATTTTTGGAAAGTTTTCATTTTATAGAGAAATATAGTATATTTGATATTGTGATTTAAAAATTAGGAAAACATGAATTTTGTTGATGGATGAGTATTCTTTCAGAATTTTTCATCAACAAGTTGTATTTTTAAATATTGTTTGGAAAACTTCTGTTTTTGGAAAGTTTTCATTTTATAGAGAAATATAGTAGATTTAGGATTGTGGTTTGAGATTATGATAACAAGAATTTTTGTTGATAGATAACTATTCTTTCAGAATTTTTCATCAATAGGTTATATTTTTTAATATTTTTTTCAAAAACTGCTATTTTTGGAAAGTTTTCATTTTCAAGAGAAATATAGTAGAATTAGGATTGTGATTTAGAGATTATGATAACAAGAATTTTTGTTGACAGATAAATATTCATTTAGAATTTTTCATCAATATGTTGTATTTTTAAATAATTTTTAAAACTACTATGTTTTGAAAGTTTTAATTTTATAGTGAAATATAGTATATTTAGGATTGTGATTTAGATATGATAACATGAATTTTTTGTTGATAGTTTCATGAATGGGTTGTATTTTTGAATAGTTTTTAAGTAAATGCTATTTTCGGAAAGTTTTCATTTTGTCGAGAAATATAGGACAATTAGGATTGTGATTTAGAGATTATGATAACAAATTTTTTTTTTTGATAATTGAGTATTAGTTCAGAATTTTTCATCAATATTGTAGTTTTAGAATTGTGATTTAAAAATTAGGATAATATGAATTTTTGTTGATAGATGAGCATTCTTTCAGAATTTTTCATCAATAGGTTGTATTTTTAAATATTTTTTTTGAAAAACTGCTATTTTGTAAAGTTTTCATTTTATAGAGAAATATAGTAGATTTGATATTGTGATTTAAAAATTAGGAAAACATGAATTTTGTTGATATATGAGTATTCTTTCAGATTTTTTCATCGACAAGTTGTATTTTTAAATATTGTTTTGGAAAACTGCTATTTTTGGAAAGTTTTTATTTTATAGAGAAATATAGTAGATTTAGGATTGTGATTTAAGATTATGATAACAAAAATTTTTGTTGATAGATAACTATTCTTTCAGAATTTTTCATCAATAGTTATATTTTTAAATATTTTTTTGAAAAACTGTTATTTTTTGAAAGTTTTCATTTTAAAGAGAAATATAGTAGATTTGGGATTTTGATTTAGAGATTATGATAACAAGAATTTTTGTTGACAAATTAGTATTCATTCATAATTTTTCATCAATAGGTTATATTTTTAAATATTGTTTTGAAAAATTTGCTATTTTTGGAATTTTTTTTATTTTATAGATAACTATTGTAGATTTAGGATTTTGATTTAAAAATAATGATAACATGAATTTTCGTTGAAAGATGAATATTCTTTCAGAATTTTTCATCACTATGTTGTATTTTTAAATATTTTTTCTGAAAAACTGCTATTTTGGAAATTTTTCATTTTATAGAGAAATATAGTAGATTTGATATTGTGATTTAAAAATTAGGAAAACATGAATTTTTGTTGATAGATGAGTATTCTTTCATAATTTTTCATCAACAAGTTGTATTTTTTAAATATTGTTTTGGAAAACTGATATTTTTGGAAAGTTTTTATTTTATAGAGAAATATAGTAGATTTAGGATTGTGATTTAAGATTATGATAACAATAATTTTTGTTGATAGATAACTATTCTTTCAGAATTTTTCATCAATAAGTTATATTTTTAAATATTGTTTTGAAAATCTGCTATTTTTTTGAAAATCTGCTATTTTTGAAAATCTGCATTTTAAAGAGAAATATAGTAGATTTAGAATTTTGATTGAGAGATTATGATAACAGGAATTTTTGTTGAGATATAAATATTCATTCAGAATTTTTCATCAATATGTTGTATTTTTAAATATTATTTTGAAAAAACTGCTATTTTTGGAAAGTTTTTATTTTGTTGATAACTATTGCAGATTTGGGATTGTGATTTAAAAATAATGATAACATGAATTTTTGTTGAAAAATGAGTATTCTTTCAGAATTTTTCATCACTAGGTTGTATTTTTTTTTTTTTTTTTTGAAAAACTGTTATTTTTGTAAATTTTTTTTTTAAGAGAAATATTGTAGATTTAGGATTGTGATTTAAAAATTAGGATAACATGAATTTTTGTTGACAGATGAGTACTCTTTCAGAAATTTTCATCAATAGGTTGCATTTTTTTGAAAAACAGTTATTTGGAAATTTTTCATTTTATAGAGAAATACTAGTACCGGCCCGCCCTACGGGCAGGATGTGATTTTTTGAAATAATTTATAGCAATAATCTATATGCATAATATTCATTTTGTTTTAATATTATTGTATTTTTCTGGTGACTTGATAAGTATTCGGGAGTTAAATCAATAAGTTTGATATAATTATTTTAGATTTAAAATGATATCATAGACGAAAAAATAATAAAAATAATTCTGAGATCATATTGTTGTAATATTTTTGGTTTGAATTAAAATGACAATGACCTTCGTTACTGTCGCTATTTTCTATTTTTTAGAGAATATAAAATTAGCAAAAAATAATTCAAATTTTTTAATAAGATCTATATTATTATAATTTATATTATTATTATTATTTATATTTCAATTTGACATAGTAAAATGTATAGTTTAAATAAGTAATACTAATTTTTTTTAAGAATATTTAAGTTTAGAAAACTTTTACACAAATTATTTCTTTCATGATAATAAATTAGTATATCTCGAAACTAAATTATTTAAAATATAAGATAATTGATAAAATAATTAAATCTCAATTTAAAAAAACTCTATATATATATTTTAATAACATCACTAATAATAATTAATGTTTTCTAATTTAACAGAAAATGATGTTTTAGAATATATTTGTTACAGATAATAATTATGTCTGCAATGAAATATTAGTGAAACTTTAGTGTTTTACTGGTTATGTTTAGGGCTGGGCAAAAAATCCGAATCCGAAAAATCGAACCGAACCCGATCCGAAAAAGTAGCACCAAACCCGAACCAAAATTGATTACATCCGAACGGGTTCAAAATTTTGGTATTTAAAAAACCGAAACCGAACCCGATCTGAACCGAAGTATTTTGGGTACCCGAATGTATCCGAAATAAATTTATATACTTAAATATATATATCTTTTATATATAATGTATATTAAAAATATATAATATACCTTTAAATTTTCCAAAATACTCGAAAAATATATGCAAATAGTCAAAAGTAAATGTTTAAAATAGATAAAGTTATTTTAGTTTTGTTGAACTGTGTTTCGTTATGTTCGTAACTTACTATAGTTATGTTGAACTGTGTTTCGTAACAAAATTATTTGTTAGAAAATTTTCTCATGATATTTTGAAATACTGTTTTAGAATAGCATTTTATATATCAATGAATAGTATTATTCTGTAGCAGATTTTTACTTTAGGTACATACCACTTCATATCAAATAATTTATTAGAAGAAGTTACAGTGAAGCAAAACATAACTAAAAATGAAGAAATAAAATAATATTTCGTTTATTCTCAATTGAAAGTGATATTTTATTATATATTCCCCCATTTTTTATTATTATTTAATATTATAGTTTTATCTAACTAATAAGAAAATTTTCATTGTAATCATGCAATTATTTTAAATTTTCAATACTGGTCTATTATAATAATAGATATAATAAAATTATTCAGATTTTCAGTTGTGATTCAACTGAATCACATAATTTTTTCTCAAATATAATTTTTTTTTCTGAATATATGTTACACATTTTCTGTGAAATTTGTTTTTTTAATTATGCAAAACGTACAATTTAACTATCATTTTTAACTTGATTACTTACCACATTACTATTTAAAGATATATGTATCTATTTTTATAAATGATCAAATAAACCATATTATCCTTTAAGAATTATTTATAAAAAATATTATTGTTTAGTATTCAAGGTATAATTAGTGATTATATTATTATCTTTATTTCCTTTCGTAGTATAAGTTTTTTTACATTGGTTATATCTCTATATATAATTGTGGTTAGACTTACGGTAACTATTTATAATTAAATTAACTGCTAACCAAATTAATCTATGGTTAGGATTTAGAAATTTCGGAGCGGAGTATAATAACTTTGCTATGACTTAAATTTTTTTTTGAAAACAAACAACAAACATCATTAATACCTAGCTTTAGGTGAGAGAATTAACATCTTCATTTACTACAATGCCTTGTCAAGCAAAACAGTCTGCAACAAAATTTTCCAAACGGGAGATCCATCCAAAAGAGATGGCCTCAAATCTGAAGCTTAAACTACAATATCTGATGCAATTCCATAAACCTCTGGAACTGGTTATTCCTTCATGATGCATGCAATAAGCTGTTTAGGGTCTGCTTCACATCTGACACGGCGAATTCCTTGCAGTTGGCGAGTGCTCCTCTCATTGCTATACTCTCTGCCATCAAAGACGTGGAGACATGCTCTTCCACTACTGAGAACTTCATCGGTCCATATTCTCTGTAGATGACCCATCCCAAACCTGCAATATTGCGGTTCTCCTTCCAAGAGGCATCAGATCTCATCACGGTAACGTTATATAAACTTACCGGTGGCACAGATACAGTCCTCTGTTTTTGTGGGAGTGTTACTTGACCGTTTTGCCATTCCCTCGCAGCTGATAATGCAGTTGAGATCTAACAATTCTAGGAATATACATAAAGACTTGAACCTCTGTTTGTGAGGGTCCAAGCAAATTATAAGAGATCGATGAGCCTGTATATAACATGTAAAGTCACTTCAATGAGAAGGTTAAGAAGCATTTTGTAGTTGCACCTGTGAGAAATGGAGAGCAAACAATATTTATTATTATAAAATATGTTCAAACATAATAAGGACACAGTTCAGTTTATCAATGTACATGTTCAGCAGTGAATAAATAGATAGATACCTCAGACAATGTACATGTTGCCTCGCCGAGGAACTGCTGCTCATCGAGCTTAAGTATCTGAAATGAAACTCCCCCAATCATGAATTTGTAACACATTTTATAAGTAGGAGAATGGAACATGAGAACACATAATGAGATAATCTGAATATACCTCATCCCTTAAGTTTTAAAACTGAGTGTCAATATCATACACACGAAACCTGCGCAGAGAGAAGAGGAATGGTCATAAAGTGAGAAAATTTATATTAAGGTTGATGTTTTTAAAAGCAACTTACAGCAATGTCTGGAAAATCTCGAACTGATAAGAGAGTGTGAGCTTTATCCATTTATGATTCAGAGAATTCAAAACAACTTCACTGCGGAAGAGTTCAGAAAGTGTTCCATCTCTTTCTTTTTTAGTATACACAACAACCATTTCATCGCTCTACATCATATCACCCAACCAAAAGTACATAATAAGGTTTCAAGAAAGATCCTTCAATCAAAGCTATGACCATTTAGTAGAACGAACCTTTGACATCAAGTCGCGGTCTCGTAAATTGGAAACAGAGAACGATAACTGCGAGCAAGCGAAGAAACAAAACAATGGAAGTTTGAGAATTCAAATCTTGGTTTCAAAAAAGAAGAAGAAGGTAATAAAAAAGGAACTCAGATCTGAGAGAAGAGGCTGTTGAAGCCGCGGGACTTGAGGTAGTAGCCAACGGCGTCGTTTGGAGAAGCGTACCCGGCGGCGGAGGAGGAAGTAGTTCCACCAACACCGACCATTCCGCCACCACCACCTTTTGGTTCCGTCGAATTCAAAAGAGAAAATCAAGTATTAACATCAAGAATCGTGAACATGAGAAAGTCTTTTTATGCACACATGAGTGAATTAAAAAGAAGCAAAAAGAGATATACACTGAACATAACAGAGGAAAGTGTTGAGATTAAAAATGAACAAACTTCTTTAAGCTTCGATCAACAATGAACATCCCTAATCGTAATAACAACAACATCGTCAAACATATGAGAACGATGAGAACTGATAATTTCACGGAGGGATTGTATCATATTTATTCCCCTACGGGAATGGCAATCGAAGGTTTCGTACTGCGCTTACGATTTAAGACGAATAAATCACACCTCATACCGTTACAGAATCGGAATCGTCGAGTCCTCCGATCCGAAGAGAGTGAAGAACACGAAGATGCGCTGTGTACGCCGACTCCAGGGTATTTTCTAAGCGTGACCCAAGTCCAAAAGACAAAACCCATTACTCCGCGTTTCATTAATCTGGACACGTGTCAGATGCTCAGCGACCGAATTTGTGACATGGCGTGTGACGTGTCAACAGGAACAGGAGAGAAACAACTCTTCTTTATATATATAGATAGATAGTAGATTTAGGATTGTGATTTAGAGATTATGATAACAAGAAATTAGTAAAGATCATTGATGGGAAGGTTCGACGTTTGCTTATTCCAATTATTACTTCAACGCATAGAGCTTTTCATGTTGTCAATTTTCTGATTTCTCCTCAGTCAAAGTTCACCCAGGGGTCAATCAATATTCACCGTTTGAACACTTTCAAACATATCCTAAAAGAAGGCTCCGTATATGAGTTCAGCGTTTTT
Organism: Raphanus raphanistrum x Raphanus sativus; assembly: GCA_019705995.1. Taxonomy (NCBI): domain Eukaryota; kingdom Viridiplantae; phylum Streptophyta; class Magnoliopsida; order Brassicales; family Brassicaceae; genus Raphanus; species Raphanus raphanistrum x Raphanus sativus. The sequence goes on along the minus strand of CM034043.1, from coordinate 45,263,259 downwards.
GATGTTACATGATGCAGCCAAAGCTTCATGACGCTCCAGTTGTAATCTATTTAGCCAAGCTCTTGGATGAAAATTCGTATGCCTCTGGTGTAGAAACCTAAGGTGTTATTAGCCACCAATGTTAACCCAAAGTTAGTTGGAGGTGAAACCTTAGACTCTTAAGTTTTTAGTACTATTGTCTTCAGCTTATTTTCTGTCAGTATACAATTCTATAGTCTACAAATTGCCGTAACATGTGCTTACCTAAAGCTTCAGAAAGCTAATGATTCACACTTGGCCACTATCTATAGGTGGCTGCTAGAATATATTGGTATCGTTTTAATAAGAACTCAGCATAACTTCCCGGGTTGGGCATATTTCAGGTGCAGAACAAACATTTCATCAAGTACATAGATGATTCAAGCCGAGTTAGTGAAACACCTTTACAGGATACTGAGCAGCTATGTAAAGCCTCGGTTCTAACCAGGTATTAGCAAAAAGTTGATGATACTCTAACATGGTACATATAGTTGTGTATCATACTTTGCACTCATTATAGTCTTTAAACATGTAGAGATTTTCAAAAACATGTGGAACAATGATGAGGAGTTCCGTGTCTGAGAACCTTTAAATTGCTAGCAGCCTTAGATGGACGTACGATGACCTTGATGAGAGAACACCCTGAAACACCTATGCTACAAGAACTGATACATTTAGAACTCCAATTGACAGAGTAGTGGAGAATAAGATAGTACCACCAGTTTCAGCATTAAAAAGAAAAAGAAAATTAGTTAAATGCAAAGGTTTTAAATTTCAAGACAGTGCTAAGACTTTTTCAGAACTAGATGAGCAATGACTGCACGTAAGACAATTTAAATTACAACCCACCTAGACATATACTACACTCAAATATAAATAACACATAAGACAATTTAAATTACAGCCCACCTAGACATATACTACACTCAAATATAAATAACAGACGCAACCAATGACAACCTTGTATAGGAACAAGAGACACAGCCAGTCTATCCCTAGCCATGAAAGAAAAAACAAATTGACGGGTCGAAATCAAGCAGTCATGTACCGTGAATACTATTAGCACGAGGGTAGGCCAAAATATGAGAAAAATAATTACGTCCATCCAAACCGAGTGAATTACTGTCCTATTACGTACTTCAGTCATGGGCTGACACCAAGGGAACAGCTCAAACCTGTCTACGGATGTGAACTCATGGCAGTGGTGCTAGCGATCCTTAAATGGAAACCCTAATAACAATCACTGCTTTATGAACACATAATAAAGGCATCGGGCATGACATTACCGACAGAACAAAAATTACTAACACACCACAAGTCTAAACTAATACCCCGCGCCGAAACGCGGAAATACCACTAGTTATACTATATATTTCAGTTTGTGTTTTTATTTTTATCACAAAGAAACAATAACCCTTATAATTAATTAATTTAAATTGATTTTAACTATAATAGCATAATCTGTAAATAAAAATAAAAATAAAAAATATATTTAAATTATTATAAATGCAATGGTTAAATGTGTAAATAAAATAAAATATTTAGTTTGCTATTCATATTTCCAAATAATTCTCATATATATTATTATTTTATATTTTTAAAAAGTACCAAAGTTAATTCAATTTTAATAATATAGATGTTTCCGGAACAATTTCTATTTATACTATTATTAATGTTTTCAAACAGTACAAAAATGTATCTCAATTTTAATAATATAGAAATGTACATAAATAGGTATAGGACCAATTAAACCCATGTTTATTTGTACTCCGCTCTGCACACATGGAAGTGAGACACAATAAGACAGGTCAAGACAAAAAAGCAAGAACAACGGATGTCAGGAAGCGTTTTGATTGATTTGTTTACTCAAGATATGTTCTAATCTTTCAAACGTTCTAGTTCATAGGGTTAGTATAAATATTTACCGAGTTTACCACCTTTTGTTTTCTTCCCTCTCTAATTTGATATTTACGTTGACTAGTTACCCCCAAAAATCATCAAAAGTTTGGTTGTATAGTAAGTAACTAAGTACATCCAGTCAATCTATCAAAGGAAAACAGCTGTTTTTCGGTGAAATGTGCGTTAGTACTAAACAAATTAGAAACTCTTCTGGATAAACAATTCATTAATTACAAAAAAAAAAATTTAGTTACATTTCAAAGAATATGCCATGTAAAAACTTAGAAGTGTTTGCTTTTTGTCCACTCTCAGTTGATAAAGGAAGCATATTAGCAGCTTTAAATTTCTTTTATTTTAAGATTCGAATTTTGTATACAACTAAGGGTCGGTCGACAACCCTACCAATATTGAACAAAAAACACCAAACAACCCAGATATTATTAGACTATTTGATCCAGTTAGATCCTGCCTATCGGTTGATCAAAAAAAAAAAAGATCCTGCCTACCGGTATGCAAAGTTCTCGGTTTCTGTTTGCATCATGCCTTTCAAGATTTTAACTAAATAAATTTAAATATCAAGACAAATAATCAATATTATTGATATTAGGATGAGTAGTCAACTTCGACAACAATACATGGAAAGAAAGAGTAAGAGATCAAACTCAAGACATAAAAACAACTACGGGAACCCAAGACATAAACAGGACCATACTTAAACATCAATCAGTTGGTCTTATTACAAAACAAAAAAATATTCTCAAAAGAGTAATCCAATGACCAAAACCGAGACGGAGGCGAAGACAGTAGGGATAAACGAGGATGCATCGGAGGTAGGACTCGGAGCAGGAGCGTCAACCGCTGCAGCCGATTGTTGAACCGCAGAGAAAGCTATCATCGCAACCAAAACCGCTACGAAAAGCTTCATCTTCATTGCCTCCATTGTTAGTATATTTGGCGTACGGAGAGCAAATGAAGAGAAGGAAAAACAAAAGGGTTTTGGTCTTTATTGTTGTATGTTGTTTTCGATGTGTGACTTGTGAATTACATTTGTTAGTGTTTTTATACACGAGTACGCATGTCAGGCCAAGTGGATACATGTCACTTTACACCAACGCATTGAATAATTTAATTTGAATGTTTTCAGTATTTTACTATATATCCCACTATCGATTTTGGTTTAACTGTTTAAGAAATGTGTTATGTTGTACTGTGGAATTGATTTATGACACGTAAAGGTTTTAGTTCATCAACTATCAAAATAATTAGTTACAAATTTTAGCAAAAAAAACTATCAAAATAATTAGTTGGAAAGAGCAATGCGCGCCGCACTGTTTTGGATTGTATATATTAATTATCTTTTTCAGTGACGGCAAATTAATCTTCAACAATGAGTATTGTATTGTCATACTGTAGTATTTGTTTTTCATTTTATTTCAAAATAATCAGAAACAACTAAATTGAATAACTTCGAAATATCACGGAAAACATTTTGGCTAAAATATAAAAAAATGATTTTGATATGAAAATGATAATTTTGTCAAAAGTCCTTAAAATATCAAATAAAATATATTTTTTTCTCGGTTTATTCTGTGGAAGTACAATTTTGTCAACAAGTAACTTAGAGCATCAACATTAATAATTTTGTAAAGAGTTTTTCATGAATAAAATAAATAAAAAATAAAGAGACTAAAAGCTTTAAGACATTTTACTGATGTTTGAAAATCTCATTTAACATCTGTTAAAATCTCAATTCATAATTTAGTTTTAATATTAAAATTTGATTTGAAAAAGTGAATGCGTTTCTGACCAATACTAATGCTCTTATACTTTTGTACGTTTTTTCTCTTAATAGATAATTAGGTTTCTTACTTTTTCAGCATGCTCGTTCAGTGAATTATTTTACCTAATTTTCTCTTTCGCTGAGTGATTTTTGATATTTATCATCTACAGATTCACTTCATCAGATTTTCCAATAAATTTCTTATTTTTTTCTGTGTGTATGAAATGAGTAGATATGAGCTGTATTTCTTTTCTTCTTTTTTTTTTTGGTAAAATATTTCTTTTCTTCTTCCTTTTTGTCAACATGTAATTGTTTCTTACATGTAAAGAAGATGGAAACTGGATGATGGATTGGTTCCATGTGCTCAAGTGACATGCTTGGCCTAACCCACATTTCTCCTAATTATTTTTCCCTTATTATTTCCCTTAGTGTAATCAATTTTACTTTTGTAGCGACTTTGATATTTGATTCGGCGTATCGAATTTTCGTTCACTATTCGGCGTACCAATATTTCACTCCAACATTATTAATTAACGTAGAACATCAAAAATATTTATATGTTTGAAATTGTAATTATTTTTTTAGTATTATGGTGTAGATATAAATAATGTGTCTTGTTGTTTTTATTTTAGTATTATGATGATCGTAATTGTGTTAAAAATTAAAAATACAGTTCATTTTATTGTATAAAACAATTGTTCAAGATTTTGGAGCCTGTAAAAATGTAATATGATAAAACCTTTAGTGTTATAAATAATAATATATAGCCTTCTCATAAATACTAAATATATTTAATATAAATTGTCTTAAGGAATTGACAAATATATATATACACACAAAATATAGATTTTTTTACTCTTTAAAACATATTATGTCTTTTCAATTACACATTGAGACATTTGTTGCTGGAGGCACACTTTATCTATGTGCATTATCTTACATGCCCCTGAACTACACTCTCTCCTAATTCTAGTTCTCCTCTAACGAGTCAATCTCACTCATCTCTAACCCATTTATAAAATAATAATTTATAAATAATAATTTCATAAATAAATTTTTGAATTTCAGAAATTCACTTATATTCTCTCTCCCACTTTCAAAATTCCATATCTATTTTCCCTTTTTCCTGAACATTTCTATGTCGTAACTCTAATTTCACGAACGCCTCCATATCAATCAAGAAGAGGCGGAATGAAACGAGAACTGTAGCTTTTAAGACACAAGGAGATATCAAAGAAGATGGAGTTTGCTAAATCCTAATCTCGATTGAAACCCAATCTCCACTATTTTGATACATTCCGACGTAATCGGCGGTATCTGTTTTGCGGCGGTTGTCTCTTAGCCACCGCTGAACAACGCACTGCACACATCCTTGTTTACGAGACCAACTGTTGCCCACATACAAGGTAAAGTTTTTGACTTTTTTTTTGTTAAATCTATAGTTCTAGCCAAAGCTTTGATCTTGAAAATCTTATTTTTTTCAGTTTGTCGTAGGAAAAGATTTGAGGATTTAAATGGCAGTAGATTCAATTGGGGGGTCGTCATCTGGGAAGAGCTTAGCGCGGCTGGCGGAGGAGAGTTACCATCTGCAACTCGCGCTGTCGTTATAATTTTGGACTGAGGTTACTTGTGCCGACGAGTCTGCGACTTCACCAAGTTCAGACAAAACCTTTTCATATCGTTTATGGGTACTGTTTTAATTGCATCTTATTCCTTCATGTTTAGCTTTGTGTTCACAAATTTTTAAAAGTTCTGAAAATCTAATTGTCTAGTGTTTTTGTTTTCTTGGTTTATTGAAAGCTCTGAATCTGTTACAGTTATATTGTTCTCTTGTTTCCAAGTTTCAACTAGATCATACACGATCATTATGGTAAACTATCAGATAATATCTTGGTGAGCTTACTTTACGATCTTTCACTTTCATTTGTCCACAACATCTTGTTCACAAGATTATGTCCACAAAATCATATTTATTAAAACAAAAGACTTTGATTTATTTCTAATTTGAATTTGTACACGCATTAATCTAGTCAACAAAACTCATCTATTTATAGGGAAAATCGCATAAAAAACCCTCAAAGTGTCACTTACTAGCACTTTAAACCTTGAAGTTTTTTCACTAACAATTTTAACCTTCAAAGTGACATTTGTATCATAAAAAACCTCCAAATCAAAAAATTAACCGATTCAGCAGGTAATTTTTCAAAAATAATTATTTAATTAATAAAATAAACAAAATAAATAAATAAAAATCGAAAAATAAATAAAAATCGAAAATTTTAATAAAATTTACAAAAATAAAAAAAAAGAAATAAAAAAAATAAATTAAAATTTTAGAAAATTAAATAAATATATTAAAAATTAAATTATTTTCTAAAATATTAATAAAATAACTAAAAAATTAATAATAAATAAGATTAAATTTAAATAGAGAAGAACTAAATAAAAAGTTCACAGTTTTTTTAAAAAATTGAAAATATAAAACTCAAAATTCAAAATTCACAAGTGACGATGATGGTTTCTCACATAACCATTAACAATGACGATAATTGTCATATCTCCAATGATAGTTTCCAACATCATCTTAAAAATGACAAAAAAATATTTTTCAAACTTTTGAATTTTCATTTTTTTTGAAATATATGAATTTTTTTATTTTCTGTTTTTAGTTTGATCTCATTTATTTTTGAATTTTAATTTTCTAAATAATAATTAATTTCGGATTTTTTCTAACTTTTTTGATTCTTATGTAATTATATATTAATTAATAAAAATCAGAAAATTAGAAAAAATCAGAAAATTAATTAAAATTTAGAAAATTAAAATTCAAAACTAAATAAGATCAAATTAAAAAAACAGAAAAATAAAAATTCATATATTTCAAAAAAATGAAAATTCAAAAGTTTGAAAAGATTTTGTTTTGTCATTTTCAAGATGATGTTGGAAACTATCGTTGGAGATATGGCAATTATCGTCATTGTTAATGGTTATGTGAGAAACCATCATCGTCACTAGTGATTTTGAATTTTATATTTTCCATTTTTTAAAAAAAATTGTGAAATTTTTATTTAGTTCTTCTCTATTTAAATTTAATCTTATTTATTATTAACTTTTTAGTTATTTTTATTAATATTTTTAGAAAATAATTTAATTTTTAATATATTTAATTAATTTTCTAAAATTTTAATTTATTTTTTTGATTTTTTTCCATTTTTGTAAATTTTATTAGAATTTTTTCGATTTTTATTTATTTTTTGGATTTATATTTATTTATTTTGTTTATTATTAATTAAATAATTATTTTTAAAAAATTACCTGCTGAACCGGTCAATTTTTTGATTTGAAGGTTTTTTATGATACAAATGCCACTTTGAAGGTTAAAAGTGTTAGTGAAAAAACTTCAAGGTTTAAAGTGTTAGTAAGTGACACTTTGAGGGTTTTTTATGCGATTTTCCCTCTATTTATATGTATAAGATCCACAAAATAATTTCTAGCCGTTTTTATGTTGTCCACATTTGTTTATGTTCATTTTTTTGTCCATATCCACACTTTTTCAAGTATACATATTAACATATATAGTATATATATGAAAATGGATGTCAAAATAAAGAGAAAAAAGAGATATAATTTATTGTAGTAACTATATTTTCTTTTTATATCTTATATTGAAAAATAAGCTAATAAAAACATGGAGATTGAAGGAATAGTTGTAGAACTAAAAAAATCTAACTAAATAAAGTAATAAAAAATACATTTTTTCCTATCTAACCAAACACAAAACGACACATCTTATGTTTGGTCTCCACTAACTATACGAAAAATAGAAAACAAAACATAGAATTGGGAAAATAATAGTATCCACATCCACGAAACACATGTCTAATAAATTAAATTTTGAAACTTAATTAGACATTAAAGTATAAAATATATGGATATGGATATAAAAATAATAAGAAAAAAGAAACATGTTTAGAATACAGTTATAATTTTTTTATTTACATATCAAAAATTGAATTAATGAATAAAATAAATATGATGGGGATAAATAAAATATAAATGATTATATCTTCATGATCTCATTTACTTTATGTCTCCATCCAGCGGCATATAAATTAGTTTTTTTATAAAATTATGATAATAACTTCAAAAAAGTAACACAAGAAAACAAGAAATTGATATTAGTCCCCACAAACTAAACGAAAAGAAACAACTTTGATTACTCTCTCAGTTACATGAATGAGGGGTATTTTCGTCTAAAAATAAGACAGCTAAGAGTAAAAATGTCTCTCCAGCAACATGTGTCTTATGATGTCAAAAAAGAGAAAAAAGTGTCTCAAGTGGTAACTCACTCCAAAATATATACAACTAGGTTCGGCTCGCCCTTCGGGCGAAATTTGATATTTTGTCAAATATATTTTAAATGTATTTTTAAATTTACGTGATTGTGTTTATCTCTGATTTGGACCAATTTTTCATATGATATTTGTGACTTTGTCATTGTTAATTTGTTTTGCAAAGATTGTGGGATATTGCATTGTTTTTATGTACAATGGTGGTGTGGATTTATTGTAGCAATCCAAACTTAGAACTATTAATTTTAACGCCTAAGTTGTAATTCTGAGTTGGTATTTGTTAAAATTCAAATTTTGATATTTTAACAGTACTCCCTAACCATACACTAATATATTTAGTTTAAATTATGAAAATAAATTTTATAATTTACTTTTAATAATAACATGTGTCATACCGGTTTTGCTTAATTGTAAAAAAAACTATCATTTAATTGTAATATTAACATGAATAATACCTTTCAAAGATTCACCAATAACGTATAATCATTTCTCATATACTTTTATGATTTGTCAAATAACATTAAAATTTGTTATTTTAATTCCATGATGTGATGCCTAGATACAACTCCAAAAATTGTTAACTCTAATTTTGTTTAGTTTCTATCTAAATTTATGTAATTGGCTGGTCAACCCGAACTCTTTTTTACATAACGTTATATTATATGTGTTATTCCATCTTTCCATATTATTGTGTAAAATAATTTTTGTATTTATTGAATGTAATGAACCTCCAGATTGCATATAGCAAGACATTTTTAGGTCATTATATATATATGACAATATGAGCTAATCATTAGAGTCTGTATTATGTATATTGATATTATTGTAGTTTTAGCTTCTGTTACGGCATTTGCTAGTGTAGTACAGCCATAAGAAATTGAATTTCATTAACAAAATATTTTTTTCATTATTGCTAGTTTAGTGTAACCATACTAACCTGTATTTAATTAAAAATATTCTCTCATTTTATTTTAAATGCATATATTTAACAAACATAATATACAAATACAACATTAACTCATTTGTTTATATAGAGATATAACTTAAATTTAAATTTCATTTTAAAGCAAATCCGGTTTGAATCCAGTTTCAGTACCGAACCGAACAAAATCCAATTGACATCAAATAATTATAGTGGAAGCTAAAACAAATTACAAATGATTCCACACTCCATTTTATTTTATCTATTAAGTCGATAAAACCAAAAATCATTAAATTCTGATAAGAACAAAATAATATTAAATAATAAATGTTTAAAATGCTTACGTGTCGACGTGAGAGATATGCTCTAAATAGAGTTTTAAAAAATTATATTGTTATAGATAAATTGCTTGTGTTTGTATTAACAATTAGCTAGATATTGAATTAAATATAAATATTTATTATTTTATAAATACAATGTATTTAAAATTATTGACTTTTGTATATTAGATATTAATTGAACCGATATATTATATATTTAATATGTATTTGTATTATATGAAGTACATATTAGTTTGATTTTTACATGTTTTGGTAACAGCAGACTAAAAAATCTATACAGTTATGTATGGAGTCAATTGATTTTAGGTGATTGTATCACAAAATATAGATTGTAACTAGATGAGATCCGCGCCTTGCGCGGTGTGAGAGTTTGATTTTAGTTTTATTATGTACTTAATATTTTGTATATATTCTACATCAATTTTATTTATATAACATGTTTAATATGTTGCGTTATATATTTAAACACGATAAATCAAAGTAGTAAATTGTAGTTTGCATGGTGTCTTTTTTTCTTGTATATTTGTAATATAGTTTGAGTTATAATTAAATTGAAAAAAATATATAATAAATAGAATTGAAAAAAATGCACAGAGACAGCAATATCAAATGCTTACAAATAAACTTTTAAATAGTTATTGGGAAACCCCTATGAATATATATTTTAGTGGATTATATTTTTGAATGTCATATCTTAGTGGATGTACATGTTAAACAAAAGCCAAAGATAAGTCAACCCCATTATTTCATATGTTTCTAAAACCAAAACATACGTTTTCCTTTTCCGGAACATCATTAAGTTTGTGTGAAAGGAGATTAGAGTTAGAAAATTATAATTTGTTTAATTCTATCAAAAATATTGGTGATTATGGGTGTGATTGATAGTGGTTGTGGGTGCTCTCCACAGTCCTATTTATTTTTAAAGCACCAAAATCAGAGCAATCAAATTTTAATTTATTTTTTTAAAACCACAGCTCTTGAAATAACGTACAGCTGTAGAAGTGCTCTGCAGAGCCAAATATCCAAATCGATTGTTTATTGCTTTCCATAAAATTTTACCGCATTAAAATCTAAAGCTATAGTAAAACGTCTACAGATTTTTTTCTACAATAATAATTTTGAAACTACAACCATTACCAATCGGAACCTATGTCCCAATGGTTTGTCAGATACATTTCCCTCATCTTAAATTTTGCTTCTTTTGTTTATCTCATTAAATTTTATCTGTTTGAATGTTTTTTAAGAACTCGGCTCAATTCTACAATATTGCAATATATGACTAACAACTACTTTGTATATATCTTTTAAACGATTTGCTATACATACAACAACTATCAATCAAATAATCAATACATGTACGTTTTCAACTTAGTTTCAAAATAAAAGTTTCCAACCTCTAAGTTAATAAAAACCAAAGCATCTTCTAAATTGGGCAGACAATTAATTAAGTTGAATACGCAAGGACCATTTACGTGAAAAGCCCATTAAAAATATTAATAATAAAGTCCATTACAAACTAATTGTTTCCGGTCACAAAATAGTGTAAACCATAAAAAATTAAAGGCTTTTATATTTTATTTCTTTCCCGGTGTGTCTTAGTTAAGTCTTCTTTCTTGATGTTCATCAGACCGAAATTTGTTTGGAAGATCCATATTTGAAAATCAGACCAAAAGAAGATTTTATGTTTATCAAAATAGTTCACTCTATTCTAGGGGCCAATCAACCTACTAAAATAAAGGTTTGGTTTTCAAAATTTGGGTTTAGAAATTTTCATATTTAACGATTAGGGATTCGTTCATTGATAAAATCATTTATTTATTTCTCATGATGATATATTTTCCTTCTCTAATTGTATATCTTCCAGACACAGAATATTTCAATGGCTTCTTGGGAAAACTTAGTCTTTGTATTTGAGATTGGTAAAATATCAATCTGAACCTTTCAATTTTATGTTTATAAATTATTATCTCACAATACAGCAAGACAGATGAATGATTGTATATTTTTTAAACGTTGCAGGCCTTTTCAAGTATGTGTGTCGTATCAACCTGCTCCGATACTTCTCCCAAATTCAGTCTGGTCGGCTGCTTCTTCAGGTGTCTCAGCAGAAGTCAACTGGTGTCTCTGCAGAAGTGTAAATAGCTTGCATGAGAGATGTCACGGAAAAAAAAAACAGTCTTGATCCGAAACAGATTAATCTCATGGTTAGTAAATTTCAAGCAATTTACTTTTTTTTTTATATTACTAACATAATTGGGGATCTGTTTTATTTCATGTATGTTAACTGATGATCTCTCTGTAATGGATCATCTTCAATATTCATGGATTCACTAAGGGAAAAAGCAAGAAATTTATATTTACCATCAAATGCAGTGAACATAGGCTAGTATTCAACTCAGTCTAAATATAAAAGTCTGTCTAGCTAACTCGTAGTGAATGTGTTGTTCATGTTGCTTGCGTCTCTAGGATTAAACTGCTGGTTTATTATCATGCCAAAAAACCATTAAAATTAGACAATTTAGATTATAACTGCAGGGCGGTGATTTGAAAACTTCTAAAGGCTGTATATATGATTTCAACCTAAGCAAATAAACATAAGAACGAAAATTAAGTAAGCATAAGAAATAGAAATTCATAAAAAACAGAGGCTTGAAATTACCATGATTCAAACAAATTGGACAACAAATTTTAATATGGTTCATCGCAGTCATGTTGATTTTTTTTTGGGTATGGATCAATGATTTTGCTTTGGTTTGCAATGGGACGAAATGACTCACATCCCCTTGGCTTATATAGGAGGAAAAAAGAGTCATAAAGAGAATATATTCGTATCATAATACCTTTAAGACGTTCAATTTAGCTTGTCAATCACTCATATATCAATGCATAGAACAACAATGTTTACCATATATATGTCATTGATTTATATTCTATATAAATAGAGTATTAATCAGTGGAATTACCTTAAAATTTTACCATATTAAAGTGATATAATGCATTTTGAGTTTATAAAATAGTCAAAACTATATATATACTAACCTAAAATAATTATGGCCACATCTGTCGTATTTAAATGACGTATACCACCAGTAATTAGGCTATATACATTATTATCTTATAGAGAATATACCATCATAAAATAGTTTAGAAAATTCAAAACGGTTCTCGTATATTCAACCATTTTCTATAAAGATCTTTCAAGCATCGTTTCCTACATTAATATAAAAATTACGATATTAAGATATCAATATAAAAAATCGAATTACGATATTTGTGTTCACTTGTTATGATATTTGTTATGCTCATCATTATTTTTAAAAAAATTACAATATCAATATAAAAATTGAATTACGATATTTGTGTTCACTCTTAATAAAATGGCTTCTGATACATCTTGCATTAAAAAAAATATTAGATTTTACAACATTATACTAAATAATTGCGTAATAGATTATATGGCAATGATCTATGGTAACCTTATATATGGCAATATATTTTGATAGAAAAGGAAATTATGGAATGAGTTAATGGGAAATAGAATTAAGAGAAATAGTAATGATCTTTGACTTTCCTTAAACATGAAATGATGAAATCGCACTGATCTTTGACTTTCTTTTTTACCCAAAATCGTCAAATTATTCATTTTGAACTATAATGTATATGAGGAAATTCGAGTGGTACCACAATGGCATTCCTTTGTAATTTCTCTAGTGAATCAAGGGTGATTCTATATATGGGCTGAGAGTGAATATGGTGCCGACACGTAAGCATGGCACTCATGTAAATAACTTACACATTTAAGGTTACTCTTTAAAAATGCTTCTTGATTAATAAGAAGGGGATGTGTTCATTAAGTATGACTGTATGACGGTGACATGTGTTTGACCTGGTATGGATTTACGGAATCTTCGCTTAGTATATTGTGTGTGCATTCTTGACTCACTGATGAGTTGTTAGATATATTTAACCCTTTTTATGAGTTACTGTTCTGAAAGTCTCTTAGTTCAGTTACCGTGACGGCCACTGTGTCTAATTTTCTTTCCTCCTCAGTCGTAATCTCACCGTTGTGCCCACACCCATCCCCCATCTGCTCACTTCCTCGTTTTTACGTACTTGAGAAGGCCAACTGCAATGTTCGTGTTATTGTTAAAACAACAATTGTATGTCGCCGATGCTACGGCTCAGTTGTTTATGCTTTCACAGTTTAAACAACTTCACTTTCAAGCGCTTTTAAATTATCTGTCTTCGTCATGTATTTGTGTGTATTTGTTGTGCATTTGTTTCAGTTTTTTCTGCCTTTATTCAAGCACTGCTTACTTGTTTTTTCTCATGTTATTAGGCTGCGGCGTAGTGTGTTGTTGTGGATACTGTGTGATGGTGTTTGGAAAGACATGTTGCCTACAGTGGTGGCCCTGTGGGCCTAAATTTTGTATCCTCACATCAACTGTGAACGTGTGCTCTCTGATTCTAATTAAAATATTATATTTTCTCATGCTCTGCAAATCAAAGTTAAGTTTCAGGAGAATAAATGAAGAAGAAGAAAAAGAAAGACTGTCCAGAAAACCACGGAATCAAATGCACAAAGGCACAAAGCATAGAGACTTTTAAGGATAAGAACGTTCAAAGTCTTAGGCAAGACTCTTTACTGAGAAACTAAGGTAGAAAGTAAAAACTTGCAAAATACTGATCATCCTTGAACTAAAAGTCTTTTGATGTATAATATTCTCAGTATAACTTTGTAGTTAAGACATTGCAACCTCTGTATTAAATAAGTAACTAATCTTTTTTTATTACCTTGAAGATTAGATAGATAGTTTTTGATTCTGCAAGGATCTTTCAAGAACACATACACATATGACAGAGAAAAAAAACAGAGGACATAACATAGAATAAAACATAATACTGAGAAATTGGGCTGAAGCAGCCACTTATTTACTCTGAGCATTATTACTCTGACTGAAGCAGAACCTTCATAAATAGAAAAGGTTCTATTTTTTCTCACTTCTTCTCTTCGGTTTTCTTGCAATATCTTTGCCAAATGTCCCTGAAGGCACAATAACACACACACAAACACACTTCAATCCCAGCGAAGAGGAAATAAAATCTAAAAAGGGAGAAAGAGATATGCGAACCTCGAGTCACTCGTCAAGTGATGCGTCCGTAGACCTTGTTCCTACGTCCACCTTCGATACCTTTTTGGTGTTCTGGTAACAGAGGGAGATTGTCAGATAAAATCCCATAACATCGGACTGTAAACACACACAATTTGAAAATTCTCAAATCAGGACAGGAATACCTTAGTGAGACTCTGTACTTGGCTGTATGCCCATAGACCGAGAAGGAGGAGGAGAGCAACCCCAAGTGTTAAAAGAAAGACAGACACACCACTGAGAAGCCATCAGATTCAACTACCTCAATGGTTCCATTGTAGAAGACTCTTCTCTGGTATGGCTTCCCTTCCAATGTCGTAGATGACATAACCCACCAGATCAAATGCGGCAGGCTGTGCGACAGGGAGGAGTTTGATCAAATGCTCTGGTATGGCTTCCCTTTCCATTTTCCTTTTTCTGTATATCACTCTATCCTGCCGTGAACCACAAAACATATCACTCAACCTGAACAACATTAAAAAGCTGAACTTTAAAACAAATCGAAAGATCACTGCTTCTCTACGCAGCTAAAGTCAGAAACATTTTTTTTTGAATGTAGAAAGTCAGAAACATTGGATAAAATAGCAAACTTTACCATTTAAGACGAAATTTATCTCCTTAAGAAAGCTATTAAGTAAACAGAAAAAGATTCAAACTTTCATGGGAAATCCTTTCCATCATCTTCCTTTACCAAAAACAGAGGTAAAATCAGAATCAAACTTAATGGAAAATCCTTATCGTCTTTTCTAGCCTATATCAACGCTAATGATCAAGATAAATATACCAGAAAATACTAATAGCACGCCGGATCATAATAACTTAAAACACTCAGTATATAGAAGAGATGAAGAGAGTGCGAAAGCAAAAGAATACTAACCTATATATACGGAGATTACAGATCTCGCAGACGGAACGACGCATTGAAAGTCTCTTAATGTGAGTTAAGTCGCGAAGCGTTACAGGGAAACCGACCACGATCGTTCGTCGTTATCGCCGCTGTACTCGGATGTACGAATAAGACATTAGGTCACCAACAATTCTCTTTTCCAGGGCCTTAGCAAATGAACGTCATTAAGCCCGTAAACGGAGCGTATGCGCAGACCAAAATTAAACCCACACGATATACAAAAGCTTGATACGCGGCGTTTCATTTAATGGGACAGGTGTCGGTTGGACATCACTTGAGTTTATGACCTGGCATCCCATGTGGCATAGCTCAGGAGAGAGTAAAGTCTATTTTATATAAATAGATTAACTCGTGCCTTGTGGATGATATATTGAAACCTTGTCATTATATACAAATATACAAATATATTTGTCATATATATAATACAGTCCCATACGAATAGGAATATACTATTGATTTGAACTATCCATTTCACCCAAGGTTTGAGTACACATTAAGCAAGGGACAAGGGTACACTACAAGTCGTAAAACAGCTAAGGAGATTTTTATAAGGTTAGTTATTTAGATTTTCGCATAAGCTCTATATATTATAGTTTTTATTCGTCTATTATATGTTCTATACTTCTATCCTTTATTTTCTAGTAAAAAAAAGCTAAGAAGTTATGTGAACTTGACACTTAAGTTTGTTTCTCAACGTTATCATTTAATTAATGCTCCAGAATTAATATATAGAAGATTATTGAATTTTTTAATTATGTATATCATCATATTATTTTACCTTATAATGTCTATTAATTCAATTTAATTATTTCTTAAAATCTACTCACTCCGTGAAGGACGCAGAATATTTCATAGTTCATAAGCATACGGTCTAACCTCGTAATGTTTGTTAAGCAATTATCGTGTAGGTTATCCAATCCAATATTTTTTTATATATTGTATCATCTATATTATTAAAATTGAAGTACCTTTGGTACTGTTTGAAAATTTGAATAGTAGATTAAATGAAAACTGTTTGAAAATTTGAATAACAGACTAAATGAAAAGCATTTGGAAACACGAATATTATATTAAATATTTTCTTTTATTTACACATTAAGTCACTACATTTACAATAAATTAAATATTTATTTTTATATTTTTATTTACAGATTCTGACACTGCATTTACAATCAATTTAAATTAATTAATTAAATTCTAAAGCTTATCTAAACAAATCTATATTCATATATTGACCAAACTGAATATTATTTTCTTTGTGGTGAAAATAAAAACAAAAAACTGAAATATATAATATACATTATATAATTTTTTTTAAATATAGTATTACCTTACTTAATTTAGTCAAATATAAAAAATTTCAAAAATTCAATTTTTAAAAATATACCATAAAATTAATAATAATTCATTGAAAACTAATGGAAAAAAAATGTAGTATGTTATTTTATTTTAAAATAAATTAACAAAGACAACATGTTAATATATGAATAGTACAATTACATCAAGCTATAAAATTTTTAATATAATATTATGTACAAATAAAAAATAATTATCAAACATCTATACTATAACATAATATATTCTACTCTATTTGTAAATTACAAAAAATTAAAAATATATATGAGATTTTTTTAATAAAATCAACATTTTATGACTTTACGCTGAAAACAAGTTTAATCAAACATTCGTGTGGAGATGTGGGTCAAGTTCTAGTTATATTTAGTTATCGATCATACCTTCACAAATTCAAATAAATGTGTATAAACTATATAGTATATTCATTTGTATCTAGACAATCTGGCATGCATCATGATTCTCAGCTAAAAGTGACAATACTCTCATTTTTGCACTAATTGAATTTTTATATTTATAGGAGAATAATGTTGAACATGTTAGTCAGTTGATTTGTTAATTACAAAACTTAGCCGCTTAGTTATCATTCTCACTTACGCCGTTTTTACTTTATGTAATATCATGAAAAATAAATCATTATCAAAAGATAAATTAGTAATTGGTGAAATGTTAAATGCTGATATTTTCATTGATTAACAGATAATTAGTTGGTCCAATGAATCAAACTTCCATTCATTTTCATAAGCAAAATGCAATAAGAGGAATACTCTAAAAGAAACCAAAGGTCCGCAACTTTCTTTGTCCTCAAGGTTACAAAGAGACAAGACAACCAAATTCCCTTTCACACAGCTTCACACTTACAGACTACAGACAAATGTGTTCACTTCAAACACAGTAACAAATAAAGACCTTGAAACCAAACCTAGAAACCTAGAAGAAAAAAACAATGTCCATGAAAACAAAACAGATAGTAAAGAGTAAGAAAAAATCAACAAAAACGATCTTCCTACACTTCACCTAAACATCAAGTAAGAGTATTCCTCTACATCTTCATCATAATCAACATCTTTCTCCTGTTCATCCTCTACTGACAATTAGGGTTTCTTCCAGGACCTCCATAGTAAAAATAATGTCCCCAATCATCATTCTTACTAACCTCAACATCATAGCAATTCGCTTTCTCAGTAAAAGTGTTGAGCCCTTTTGGTTCTTTCAGATTATTAGAGCTGTCAACGACTTGAATATTCCTAAAGTAACTAGCCTTCGAGAACCCTGCATCTGGAAACTGACCGCTTCCCATTTGTGTGGTCGTGTGGTGACCGTCTTCTTCCATGTTCACCACTTCTCCGCCCCATTCCACTATGGATGCACTGTCTGCTAAGTAGGAGAACAGAAAGCTTGGCCAGTATCCCAACACGTACCCATCTCCAAACTGCATCCACCAGTGCCCTTCCTTTGGATCCTACAAGAAAAATATTCCCAAGTTATTCGGTTAGTTTCATCAGTTCACTACAAAGTCAGCTTCTTTGGGGACAAAAAGGCTTAAGGGTTCCATGAAAAGGTATGGTTTATACCTTCCAAATGGTAATGCTGATATCGTATTGCGGGTTATGGAAGCCAGATACAGGAGAGATACTTGCTCCCATTGCTATTTGACTGTTGACTTGTATAAAACCGGAACAAAGTAGATTGTAGCAGCCAGTAGCCTGATAAGCATCGCTCTGTTGTTTGTTCCATATAGAGAAAACAATAAGAAAAAGAACTAAACCTTATCAGCCCAATATACACAGTAAGAATCATCAGAAACTGAAGAGAAGTTAAAAGGTTTTTGAGCTTACAGTCCAGTATGTAAACAGCCTTGTATTGTTATCACCATATAGGTCCGGACTAACCTGATTTGTATTTATAAATGTCAAAGATGTAATGGATAGAAGTTAAAGTGGTATGAGTTTATATACCTGCCAACCAGCTTCAATGCTGTTGAGGTCTTGACCAAAAGAACCTCCAAGAATCCACAGCTGAGACAAGCTGAACTCATTTGGGCTTTGTACTTTGGGTTCCCATACATTTATTGTCGCCTTAGCCCCATAAAACTTGCCTCCTTCCACATAAGCTATAGCGTGCTGGTTAGACCATAAGATCCCAACACAAAAGAGAACTTTTAGAGCAAGAAACTCAGAAGACATGTAGGTAAAAGAATCAAAAATCTACCTGATGACCACTTTGGTTGGCGAGATCAGGATCAGCAGACCTCGGTAGAGGAACTGTGAGGTGCTTCTTCTTACCGTAACGTTTGACAGAGCTTGCTCTCAGAACATCCTCTTTCTTTGTCCTCCTCACTGGTATTGTTCCTTCAGAACACACCCCGTTCTGGTGCCATAACTGAGTGACTGGATTGATTCTCTCTTTTGGTTTCTTCGACAGTCCTTTGTTCTCTTCAAACAGCAGTTCAGGGATGGTACTAGGATTCATCTGTTTACAACATAGTATGTTATGAGACACATGCAAGAAAATTGAAAGAAGAAAAAAGAGTGTGAATTTTGAGGCAAATGCTGAAACAAAAAGTTTACCTGAATCTTGTGGTCTTTGAGGAAAGGATGATCAAAAGCTGGTTGCTTAGATATGTGAACACAGTCTATTATATCACCATCTGGACTCTGTTTGAGAATTTCAATTTGGAGTTCAAAAAAACTTCACATTGTAATCAAAAGTTTCCAACTTTCTTCCTACATTTACTTACTAACAAACTAAGCGGTGGAACCTAGGTTGGTAACAGCTAAACAAAGAAAGAAAGAAACATACAAAGAGAGAGACATGAATATAGAATGATGCTTAAGAAGAGAAGAATCAAAGACCTGAATGCTCTTAACGGCTGGTTTGTTCAGTCTTTTCAAGTGTTTGTGCACTTGGAAATTCTGACTTGAGACACTGAGCCTCCCAGCGCATGTTAGAGAGAGCAATCCCCAGAAGCAGAGGAGCCAAAGAAGAAACACTCTGAAAACACTGTCATTGCTAAAATGCGCCGCGGCACCCATTTTTATCCCTCTCAAGTCTAATGGCCAACAAGAAGAAAGAGAGATTTGGGTATTGCTTCTCTCACTTATCTAAGAAAGCTCTTTAATTGGTGAAGTTTTTTGAGGAAAAGCTAACGCCTTTATCTATATTCTTCTTCTTCTACACCTTTTACTCTGTAACCCACCACTAACAAATGTGTTTCTGTAGCGACATTGAAATGGGTCTCTCTCTCGTTTGATTTGATGATGAAAAGACTCCTTTTTTGTCTCTCTCTCTCTTTTTCCCTGCCACTTTCTTTCTCTTTCCTTTAAGTTTACCCTTAAATACACAGTTATGAGTAAGTAACTAGTAAAAGACCAAACTGATGTGTTGTTAATATTGTGTTTTCCCAATGTAACTGTTAAAATATGTTTTAAACTTTTATGGCGCCTAAAAGTAAATAATTACGAAAAAAAGAAGCCGTTTAAAAATCATTCGGTAAATCCACTCAACTTTTCTCTAATGGGTATTCAAATGATTTTGTGTTTATTAATGGGTATTCAAATGATTGTTTGTTTAATGATAAACCATGAAAGGTAGAAAAAAATACATGTGTATAAAAATGAATCATTCGTCACTAAAAGATGCATGAGTGTTGGGTAAAATGTTTTTATCAATCGGTATATGCTTGAAAAGTTAGTTAGATGTTGTTTTTAGTTAAATGGTAAGAAATTAGTTTCACTATAAGGTTAATCTAATAACTGTAAAAAACAATACAGTATGAAATAGGATGCGAGTGGAGCCCAGAAGTCATGGCGAGGTAGTCGATGACTCCAAAGAGCTTCAAACCAAAATACACAAGTTTCTAAATTGCATGTAACTAACTTATCACTAAGTTTGGTAGTTTAATGTACCTTGTCTCAACGTATAAAAATTGAAAAACCATAGAATATATCATAAATTAAATTTGCGTACTTTTCAAGCATATATTCCTCTTTACACTAGTGTCTCTTTCTGTTAAATTGTGATTTTTAAAACGAATAAGTTCTGAGACATCGTATCGAACGATGTCAATAGAGATAAAATAAAGAAACGAGAACAAAGTTATGCACAAAGCGTCAACTTTATCAGTAAATTTTAAAATATTGTTTTGAGTTTTGACCCATCATGCTACTCGTCCAATAGCTTATTCTTTTTGTTAGTTAAAGATTAAACAACTAATTTCATTGTTTTTATGTAACAAACAAACACAAATGTGTATAAATAAATGGGTATATACATATTTGTTATGTTATTACCAAATAGGTTACTAATACATAGTTAAGATGGGTGTTCTACACAGTTGGCGCAAAGAAACGAGCATATATAAAGCAGTTTCTGTAAAATAAATGACACTTTATTAGGTTGGGTTGTAAAAGTCGATGATCAACGGATCAACTACAATAGAAATACAAAATGGTGCTCCTTGGTTTTAGAGTACATGATATATAAGGAAACTTTTGATGTTACAAAATATATGATGTTTTTATAGTCTAATGTAACTTTAAACATATCAAAAAATTATGTCAATGATATTTTGTAGTTTATGTTGTAAGTTGTGGAATAATTTCTAATTTATATTTTAAAAATATTTTTAATAGGAATAAGACGGATCTGAATATCCAGAAAATTTAGGATATTTCTGTTACAAAAAAAAAAAAAATTTAGGATATTCAGATTTGGATTTGTACCTTCCAGATATCCGAATTTCGGACATTCGTCTCACTATTATAATATTCACAGATATTCGGATTCAGATCTGTAAAACAAATTAAAACAAATATTAAATACTAAAATTCAAAATAATAAATAAATTAAATATTTATAAAAGATTTATTAATATATAATATTATATGCCCATTTTATGTATAAGCATTAATATATCAAATAAAATTATTAATAAAGTTTAAAATTTGGGAAACTTAAAATTCTGATCCGGATATTCAGATTTAAAATAAAAATATACAAATCTGGTTTTGACAAATTTAAAATTTTACTATCTCGACAGAATTCGAATATCCTGGATATTTTATTTTGAAACGGATCCAGAGTTTATCTCGATTTGATCTGGATCCTGAACAATATTTCTCAGCCTTACTTTTTAGTTAAAAAGAACACATTTTTTTAATAATTGTATACTATTTTAAGATTTCATGTATTTTGAAAAAGATAATACTCACTCCATTTCACAATGATAATTTTTTTTATACTTTACACACGTATTTAAAATGATTAATGCATATCAATAACTATTTTGAATTTGGTATAGAAAACAATTTCCTATTACTGTAAACCAATACTTCTCTTCAAAACTTCTTAAATTTAACAATGTGTTCTTTATAACTTAAATATGCATAGATAAACCTAGAAAAAAAAAAATTTTTGTGAAACAATTTTTTTTTCTCAAAACATTTACATTTGTGGATTGGAGAGAGTATAAAACTAGAAGTGCTGTAATTATTTTTCTTTTTGATAAACGATTAGTACATTTGTCATGAGTGCTGTAATTTGAGAAATTGAAATAAATAATGTTAATACGTACGAGTTGCCTTTGAATAGTAATGTTGTCTTTTGTTCGTTGGCAAATAGTTTCAGTCAAAGCGTAACTTGTAGTAAATGATGGGGAAGCAGACACAAGATTCGCTCTTCCGATGAAGCTGTTGGTTCTCTCGTCTGTTTCGGTTTGCTCGCCGTTACCAGGGGAAACGGGGGCACAGTAACCAAATTGACAGTCACCGTTTGTATCCTGACGGCGTCAGCTCACTGATAACCACACATGTGTACGGTCTGTAGCGTCTATACTCGACGAATAGTAAGGACAGAGAAAGGTGAAGATAAATCTAACAAATGGTGAGGAATCCAATACGAGTCAAACAGTGTAGCAGAGCATCATTATGAGATTCCACAAAAAGAGATTTTGGTAAATCAATTAAAAAGGGCTCTTTTTACCATTGTTATTTTTTGTACTTTTAAAACTAGTATTAGTAATGCCTTAGGGCATCTCCAACCTACACACCAAATTTGGTGTAAAAAAAACACCAAATTTGGTGTTTTGGTGTTTCACTTTCTTTTTCATCTCCAACCACAAACACCAAATTACACACCAAAAAGAATATTCACTATTATTATAATATTTAATTTAGTTTGCTGTTTATTTTTTAATAGTTTTAATAAATAATTATTTTTTACACAGTTAATTAATTAATAAATAAAATATAAAATTACAATTGATAAAAAAATAAATATTAATCAATAATTTGAAAACTGAAGAAATTAATTGGAATAATTTATTTAGTTTTGGTAAATAATAATAATTAAGTGATTAATTAAGAAAGATATAAGATTACAATCCGTTAAACAAAATTACAATGCATAAAATATAAATAACCAGAAATAAAATACATCATACTAATTTTCAGAATTAGTATATTCAGAACACAAGTGTTCAATTAAATCATTACGAAGTTCAATATGCGCTTCTCGATCCTTAATTTTTCTATGTCGAGCTAAGAATTCTTGAAATCGAGCATCATCTTCACCCGTCATCTCAACTTCAGCAGCTGGGACTTCTGTTCGTTCTTCAATTATTGCATCAACATCACGTTCATCCTCTATGATCATATTATGCATTATGATACAAGTTGTCATTATATCATGTAACACTTTCTTACTCCAAAAGCGTGCTGGTCCAGCCACAATTGCAAATCGTGACTGTAATACTCCGAATGCACGTTCCACATCTTTTCTACAAGCTTCTTGCTTCTTTGCAAATAATTGTTTTTTGGGACCACGTGGATCGTGAATTGTTTGAACAAGAGTGGACCATTTTGGATATATACCATCAGCTAAATAATAACCCGTATTATAAATTTTCCCATTAATAACGTAATTAGCGGGTGGAGCAGTTCCTTCAGCTAAATTAGCAAAAAGATGAGACGCCTCTAACACATTAATGTCATTGTTAGATCCTGGTAGACCAAAATATGCATGCCAAATCCAAAGATCATAATCAACTACAGCTTCCAGAATAATAGTAGGAGATCCACTACGACCAGCATATTGTCCTCCCCAAGCTGTTGGGCAGTTTTTCCATTTCCAATGCATACAATCTAAACTACCCAACATACCTGGAAATCCTCGGCGTTCTCTAATCTGAAGTAGTCGTTCAACATCATTAGCGTCAGGTGTTCTAAGGTAACGACTTCCAAAGACCTCGACAACAGCACGACATAATCGTTTCATACTTTCTATAGCAGTGGACTCTCCTATTTTGATGTACTCATCGGTGGAATCCGTCGGCAACCCATACGCCAACATCCGAAATACAGCAGTTATTTTTTGCAGACCAGACAACCCAAGTCTACCAACACCATCTCTTCGCTGGACAAAGTAGTTGTCATATCTTTGTATAGCATCATGAATATGCATAAACAAAGGATGGCTCATCCGAAATCTTCGTCGGAACATCGTCTCCGAGAACAAAGGATTATCTGAAAAATAATCATTGAACAGATTGCGAGAAGAAGTTTCTCGGTCACGGTTGATAACTACATGACCCGGAATAGATCCACCGTGGGAACCCTCCGAGTTAGATAGGTTATGAGTGATGAGAAAATTGTTGTTAGCAGTAATTTGAGATACTACTTGGTTTTGTATGTCCTCGTAATAATTATCATCTGAAGAAGAAGATGAAGAAGAAGAAGAAGATGGTATATAAGATGAATTTCCATAGTTGAAATTCATTTTTTGTAAGAATTAATAGAAGATGATGATGGTATTCATCTTATTTTCCATATATGGTATCCTCTTTATAGTGTAAGTAATTCAATCTTACCCGTTCAATTTTTTCGACCAAGATCTAACCGTTGCATTGATCAGTCTCATCTTCTTTATTCTAATTACCACTATCTAGAAAAATACAAATTGATCTTGCCCGTTGAGTTTCGTTGACCAAAATCTAACCGTTACATTGATCAGTCTCATCATCTTTATGTCCCTTACCACTATCTAAGAAAAATACAAATTGATCTTACCGATTGAATTTTTCGACTAAGATCCAACCATAGCTTTAATCAGTCTCATCATCTTTATCAATGACCACTATCTAAGAAAAATATAAATTGATCTTACCCATTGAATTTTTTCGACCAAGATCCAACTATTGCTTTGATTAGTCGCATCATCTTTATGTCCCTTACCACTATCTCAGAAAAAAACAAATTGATCTTACCCATTGAATTTTGTTGACCAAAATCTAGCCGTTGCACTCACAAGTCTCATCATCTTTATGTCCCTTACCACTATCTAAGAAAAATACAAATTGATCTTACCGATTGAATTTTTCGACCAAGATCCAACCATAGCTTTAATCAGTCTCATCATCTTTATCAATGACCACTATCTAAGAAAAATACAAATTGATCTTACCCATTGAATTTTTTCGACCAAGATCCAACTATTGCTTTGATTAGTCGCATCATCTTTATGTCCCTTACCACTATCTCAGAAAAAAACAATTGATCTTACCCATTGAATTTTGTTGACCAAAATCTAGCCGTTGCACTCACAAGTCTCATCATCTTTACATCAATTATAATTATCTCATAAAAATACCAAAATATCTCTGAATTTTTGTGGCCAAGATGTCACAATTACTTTTGCCTTCACTTGTCTATAAAATGTATATTTCTCGTTGAATGATCACACCATCTTGTATTTAGTTTCTTACTATTAATATTCCTTTAAAAATGGCCTCAATTCGCTCTCAATCATATTCTATTGAAGAAGATAAACACTTATGTCATGTGTATCTTGATGTTTCTCAAAATCCAATCATAGGGATAAACCAATCAGGCGATCAGTTTTGGACAAGAGTTCAAACTGAATATGAAAAATCTGAGATTTCTCTTACCCAACCAAGACCGAGAAGATCTTTGCAAACCCGAATGACGACAATTCTTTCTGCAGTCTCCAAGCTGAGAGGATGTTTTAACCAGATTGAAAATAAAAATCCCAGCGGTGCTTCCGAACAAGACATTGTAAGTGTGCATAAATAGATATTGTTTGTATTTGCTCCTAGTGTATTATTTTTATGTTTGCTAACTTGTTTACATTTATCTCTTTCTTAATATAAAATCAGTTAAACCAAGCGAAGATGTTATTGACACAAGATGTCAAATACAAGAAAGGGTTCAAATTTGATCACGTCTGGCCAATCCTTAAAGGTATTGAAAATTTTTCAAATAACCACAGCAACAGAGCCATTGCATTCTCAGAAGAAAGTCGTAATGCCAAATCGTCTTCATCAAACCAAGATGAGTCATCGCCATCCCTTGGTATGAATTCCTTCGATCTAAATTTAAATAGTGAAGAATCCGGTGGTAATTTATCAAAGAGACCAATGGGTGTGAAAAAAGCAAAGAAAAAACAACACTCTAATGAACAATTTAAACAAATGATGGAGCAAAATGATAAGCTTCTAAAAGCTATGGTTAAAGGTACTTCTGAAAGAAACGAAATTAAAAGACAGAAAGTAGAGTTACAAAGAAAGAAACATGAGCGAAAAATGTTACTCGCGGATTTGAGTTCTATAACTGATCCAGCAAGACGTGCGTATATTGAAAATGAAAGAGCGGTGATTCTAAGTAAAGGAGTACCAACAACCCAATATGAAGAACACGGAGAAGGTTCTCAAAGCCAATATCATGGATCCCAATATCGAGCATATGAAGCTCAAAGAGACCAAGCTCAAGGGGATCAAGCTCAAGGAAGTCAAGTTCAAGGACAACAACCTCAAGATGAAGACCCAAAATCACCAAGTGAGCAACAAGATTTTTCTCAGTACTATAATTTGCTTAGCGGAGACGGAAATGGATTTCCCGGAATTTATTAGATTATTATTAGAATTTATATTTTGTGTGTTTTATGTGTATTTTTTTTAATTATGTAATTTTTGTGTGTTTGATTTTAATTGATAATTTTCTGTGTGTTTAATTTTAATTATGTAATTTTATGTGTTTTTAGTTTTAATTATGTAATTTTATGTGTGTTTAATTTTAATTATGTAATAATATGTTTTTAATAATTTTTTATTTTAGTTGATGATATTTATTTGTATTTTTAATTAATTTGCTTATTAATATATGTTAAAAGTATAATTAACTGATATATATTCATTTAAATATATTATTTTAAAGTAAAAGTAAGAATAAAAATTATTTTAAGTTTTGGTGTTTTGTGAACAGTGTTACACCAAATATGGTGTAACACTGTTCACAAAACACCAAAACTTTAATTATGCCGTTGGGTTTGGCGTCCCATTGGAGGGTGAGACACGGCAAATATAATGTTTTGCCGTCCCGTTGGAATAGCTCTTAAAGAAATTTTGTAATTAAGATTTAAGACCTGAACTTATATCAGAAACCATGAAAAATAAGGTTCCTAGCCCGTAATCGAAGTCAACAGTAACTAATAAGAACAAAAATTTATAAGATCTGTTAAAATATTAACTCTTTCTTTTTGGTTAGATAATCTTCGACTGTGTAAGTTGGTAGTAGAAAAGATAAGACTTTACATGGTTCTTTTTTGAAGTTATATTAGATTCTGATCTTCTAAATTGTGGATATATTTTTTGTTTTATATATTTTTTTTAATTTAGTTTTCATATTTGTGTTATGTAAAAGTGATATATACATTTTATTTGATTTTAAATGAAATAATGATAGTTGAACTAAATATATATCAATAGACCATGTTCTTAATTTAATAGAATATACTACTAATAAATCTTTAATTAAAGGCATCTTCACTCCCACTTTATTTTTTTTTACTGAATATGAAGTATAAGATGCTTCAACTCTATTTCATTTATCACTCTACAATGAAGTTTACTATATAAATAGAATAATAAAGTATTTTTTTGTTTATCATTCTATAATGGAGTGAGAAATAGAGTTGGATTGGATCATTTTTATTCGATTGTGAAAAAATGAAGTTTTACATTCGACATACTCTAATTGCGTCATCATCTTCGCTAATCACTACCCTTGTCTTTTCTAATTACAAAAAGCATATAGTCTATGTCTAACGTGCGTGCACTTTAAAACAGATAAAAGTGATTAACGCAGATTGCATCAACGGTTCAGATAATCCATTTGATGCTTATTGGACTCTTGGACGCATCTGGTGATCTAGATAATTTGAGGCGGAAGCATTTATTTTGAATTCGACATAGCTATATATTTTTGCTTGACCATTAATTGGAGAGAAACGTTCAAATGGACTAATGACCGATCATTAGAAGTTAGAACTTAGAAGAGTCCTACAATAATCTTACAATGAGATTAAAATCCGGTCAATGCAACTTGCTCTAGTAGGACTGGCCATTTCCATATCTGCAATATGTACTTACTGTTGAACTGAAGAGAAGAAGAGAAGCTTGTACATAAATAGGGCAAGCTTCATGTGATCTCTAAAAGAGTTCAGTGAACTTTAGAAAGAGTCTAAAGCATCTATCAGTTGGAAGTGGAGTCTAGAGAAGACTTAAAGAGATCAGATATGAGGGTTTGGAGATGTAAAGATGGAAATAGGAGGATGTGCAAAGTCTGGGCGTAGCTAAGGTTAAAGAAGTATCATGATAATGTTATGTGCAATGTGTGGGCACAAACATTATCATGATAAAGAGTTGCACAAGATCAGATTGTGCAAAGTGTGGGCACAATATCAGAATGTGCAAAGTGAGGGAGCAAGCTTGAGAAGAAAGCAAGAAAAAGAAAAATGAAGTTGAGTGCAAAGTGAGGGCGCAAGCTTGAGAAGCAAGCAAGAGAAGAATGGAGTGCAATGTGTGGACGCTGAGGTTTAAACATTGTGACCGTTGGAGTGTTTAAATCAGCAAAGGGAATATGCCACAAGAGGATAAGAGATGCTGTGTGCAAGCTGGAAAAGTAAAGGCACTTTACCTTTACAGCAAAGACCAATCTCCTCCCTTCATTCAAAATGAAGCAATCACAGCCTTTTCTTTAAGTCAATCTCGCCAGCTAGCTCAAGACCACATCTCATCCATTAATTCAAATCATATGATCTCCACTGTCCATTACTTATCTTTAGCTTAGGGTTTAAGTGTAAAACCTTGTGTATATAAGCTAAATGCTTGCGATTGTAATAATATAAGCTGAATGTGGGGGAATCCCCTTTCTTCTTCATAGTCTTAAGTCTCTGGTTACTAATCTCTAAGTCTTGTTCTAAGTCTCTAAGTCTCTTGAATCTCTCATCATCACACACCTAAACAAACTCCTAATCTATCTCTCTCAAATCGTCAATCACAAACTCTTTTCTTCCCATTGGGATTTCTTACACAAACAACCAGTACACTCTTATAAAAATATCATGGTATCAGAGCCAGGTTCATCTGAACCTGAGCTGAAAGCTTCCGCATCTCCCAAGCTCTCCTCTCATGCCGGTTTGAAGCAAACAGAAGCAATGGAGCCAAGAAGATGTTCAACACCTGAAGATGGAAGGCGTGTTCATCCCTGGTGTCCAGAAGCTTGTTGCTGCTGATTCTCACCATCCCATGGCGCCCATGAAGACAGAAGACATTGGATTCAAGAGCAAGAGCTGGTCTGATCAACCAAAAGCTTTGTGCTTTGTCCAAGCTAGCTGTTCTTCTCTGTCCAAAGAAGAAAGGTGATAGCTTTCTATTGGAACTGGTGTGGCGAGTTCATTTCAAGAAGAAAGGTGGTAGCTTTCACTTGAAGATGTGATGGCGAGTTACAAGCATGGAGAAAGGAGGGGTCTTTGGGTGAAGAGAAGCAAGATGGTGGCCATGAACTGAAGGAGAAGAAGAAGGTGGGAGACGATCCAGTCTTCAAATGTCCAACAAGTCATGGCCGGTTCATAAAGAAGTTAAAGGAACCAACCTGGTTTCTTATGTGAGCGATTCTTGAAACCCATCTTGCTATTAATCTTGTGTTGGTATCTGGTTGTGTTGTGGTGTTGTTAACAGGGCTGCGGATTGTTGTTAAGATTGCTTAATGGTTTTGCATTGAGAATCTGTCCCAGTTGCTGTTTGAGTTGTGTTTTGAGGTTGAGAAGTGTTTTAAAAATTGCTAGAGAGTTGTTTAAAAGTGCTTAGCCTGATTCTTGTTGGTGTGTATTGCTAGGGTGATAGATTTAAATCTTTCCAGCATGCATTCATGAGATAGAATTGTTAAAAGGCTGAAGCATGGTGTGTGATTTGTATGCAAAGCTCCGATTCATAGTGATGCATTGCATTCCTGTATTGAAGCCGAGAAGCTGTTGCATATTAATCTTGTCTGCCTTAGGTTGATACACTTGGATTCATAGCCAAGATGTAGGTAAGGCAGAGTTTAAAAATTGCATAAGTAGCTTGCATTGATTCTGGTGTGATCTTGCTTGTACTTGTGATGTAGCTTGCAATGATATGAACTTGCTAATGCTTGTTTCAATCATATGCAAAGCTTGAGACAGTGTGGAGATCAAACTTGATGATTAGTCAAGGTTTGATCTCATATTGTGTTTCTTATCTTTGCTGGAGTTTAGTGATGTTTCAGGTTTCACAAGAAGTGTTCTTGGTTCACTATCCATCCGGGTGAAAGAGGAAGAAGTAGTTGCCATTGGGGTTCAATGGAGAAGGGTGATGAGAGTGGTGATGCGCCACTAATGCTTAAAGTTACTGAAACTCACTTGCAAGCTTGGATCCCAAATCTAATCCAAGCTTGAGGAGGGGAGTTAAGTGAGCTATCAAGCGGTTCAAGAGGAGCCATTGCAAGCAGCTGAAGAAGGAGCCATTTGGGTTTAGGCAGTGGCGTGTCTAGACAAGAGAGCTTTCAGAGGGTTCTTGGCTGTGGGAAGATGAGACTCAATCAGTGCGGCTTCAAGAGTTGAGGTCACTGATGAGATGAAGCTTCCACAAGCAATCCAATCAAGATGGCGAGTTCAAGGTGTTGCAATGGAGTGTGATGCAGATCATGTGTGCAATCCTTCCAAGCTTGACTTGTTCCACATGGTCAAGCTTGAGGGGGAGTGTTGAGACATGATCTGATCAAGGAGAGTCATTGGCGGTTATTCAAGAAGAGAAGCAGATCAGTTATGAAGCAAGATGAAGAATGGGTGAAGCGATCTCCAAGGCGGCTTCTAGAGTGAGGTGCTTGGTACAACAGCTGAAGCATTCTCATATGGTTTCAGTAACATGGTGGTGACTCAAGGAGAAGAAGCAACCAAGACTCAGCTTGTATCTATCAAGGAAGATCAGAAAGTCCGAGCACTTGATCACAACAAGAAGGTTGTGAGAAAGGGGGAGCAACAAGGTCTGTCTAAAGATGAGATACAAGAAGTGTTGGTGATGGAGCAAGGAGAGTGATGAACGAACCTTGTCCATCACATGAGGCCATGATCCAAGTGATTCTTTGGATCCCTTACATTGATGGTAAGGTACAAAGAATCACTGGCCAATCCCCGGGCCTTGGAGACTTTACTCTTTTTCCCTCATCAAGGTTTTGTCCCACTGGGTTTTCCTTGGTGAGGTTTTTAATGAGGAAGCTCTTCAGGATTCCAAGCTTAACTCAGGATCTTCTAGAGTTAAGCTTGAGGGGGAGTGTTGAACTGAAGAGAAGAAGAGAAGCTTGTACATAAATAGGGCAAGCTTCATGTAATCTCTAAAAGAGTTCAGTGAGCTTTAGAAAGAGTCTAAAGCATCTATCAGTTGGAAGTGGAGTCTAGAGAAGACTTAAAGAGATCAGATATGAGGGTTTGGAGATGTAAAGATGGAAATAAGAGGATGTGCAAAGTCTGGGCGTAGCTAAGGTTAAAGAAGTATCATGATAATGTTATGTGCAATGTGTGGGCACAAACATTATCATGATAAAGAGTTGCACAAGATCAGATTGTGCAAAGTGTGGGCACAATATCAGAATGTGCAAAGTGAGGGAGCAAGCTTGAGAAGAAAGCAAGAAAAAGAAAAATGAAGTTGAGTGCAAAATGAGGGCGCAAGCTTGAGAAGCAAGCAAGAGAAGAATGGAGTGCAATGTGTGGGTGCTGAGGTTTAAACATTGTGACCGTTGGAGTGTTTAAATCAGCAAAGGGAATATGCCACAAAAGGATAAGAGATGTTGTGTGCAAGCTGGAAAGGTAAAGACACTTTACCTTTACAGCAAAGACCAATCTCCTCCCTTCATTCAAAATGAAGCAATCACAACCTCTTCTTTAAGTCAATCTCACCAGCTAGCTCAAGACCACATCTCATCTATTAATTCAAATCATATGATCTCCACTGTCCATTACTTATCTTTAGCTTAGGGTTTAAGTGTAAAACCTTGTGTATATAAGCTAAATGCTTGCGATTGTAATAATATAAGCTGAATGTAGGGGAATCCCCTTTCTTCTTCATAGTCTTAAGTCTCTGGTTACTAATCTCTACGTCTTGTTCTAAGTCTCTAAGTCTCTTGAATCTCTCATCATCACACACCTAAACAAACTCCTAATCTATCTCTCTCAAATCGTCAATCACAAACTCTTTTCTTCCCGTTGGGATTTCTTACACAAACAACCAGTACACTCTTATAAAAATATCACTTACATCAGCTTAGATTTTGTGGACCTTTGATGATGAAAAGTTTTTCGTGCTTCGTCATTGCACAGTCAAAGGTTTTTATGGGTAAGCCATGTGTATCATCATTTTTATGAGTCTGTCTTTTTAAGCATGCGAGCTTCTTAAAATTAGATAACGTTGCGGTAACTAGGATATATCAACCAAGATATTCAAAGTAGAAATTGATTAATCCAAAAGTCGCATTACGTGATCCTGATCTCGATTTGTCATTCATGAATAAATTAGGGTTTTCAATTCTTGCTAATTTAGTTTCCACAACTTTTTATATTTTACATATACAAAAAGAAAATCATGTCGTTTTGATATATTATCCAAATCACACGTAGCAGCAATCAAAATATTTGTCCATTCTGAACAAAGAAAAAAAATCCACAA
This sequence comes from Raphanus raphanistrum x Raphanus sativus, assembly GCA_019705995.1. Classification (NCBI taxonomy): domain Eukaryota; kingdom Viridiplantae; phylum Streptophyta; class Magnoliopsida; order Brassicales; family Brassicaceae; genus Raphanus; species Raphanus raphanistrum x Raphanus sativus. The sequence continues at coordinate 45,230,504 of CM034043.1, read as the reverse complement.
AGTTTTCTTAACCGAAAATCAAAAACTGAGCCCTATAAGTCTAAAGGCTTCGCATACGCCACAGTTGCTTGTACTATAGGCCGGGTTTACCAACAAGTCGACAACATATATGTTTAGTTTGTTCGACGCAAGCCACGCAACAAAGAGTCTTGAGAAACACTGCAAACCTTTTCTTCAACTTTTTTTTTTTTTTTGAATTATATAGAGGTATCCTGGCCCCACCGAAGTGGTCCAGACTAGTCACGTGTTGCCACATGTCGATCCTCTGTCCCTGGCGATGCCGAAATATTAATTCCCCAGTGGCCGGGATTCGAACCCAGATGACGGAACTCACAGCTGTGAACACTTTACCAACTGAGTTAGAAGTCCCGGTTTCTTCAACTTTCTACTTAGAAAAGACATGAAACCTATTCGCACGGACTTGTCTGGTTGGCCCAAGTTTAACCAACTAATATCGAACTTAACTGGTATGGCCGTGACGATAAAGTAGGAAATAAAACGGTCATTCCACCGCGAAAAATACCAAAGATAAAGAACTTGAATTGGAAGCCTATAAATTTCTCAAAAATGAAGAAAAAGGCCCACGAAGAACTTTAGTTAGTACGATAACACATTATCTCAGACACAAAATGTTTCAAATTAAGCATAAAACTGAACATAAATGAATTTGATAATTGTACCTTACTTCATCTTAAGACCACTATGCTTCAACATATAATCTTTTACACAAGAAGAACATTACAAGAACTTTATCGTCCACAATAGTCTCTGGTAACATAAAAGTATGCAGTACTAGTCGCATCTAAAATTAATTATCGAAAAACACTTGTTGATCTAATATTAAGCCTAAAAAAGATCTAATATTAAGCTTGATTAGCTATCTAGATCTTTATTCTTAACCCTCACAATTTGCATGATTAAATCATCTGATTAAATACTCTGAAAGATATTCTAGATCAAACCGATTTTCCCATATATCGGAAAACAAAATAAACTTGAAATGTTTGACTAATCTCTATCAACCAATATTAAAAAAAAAAAGACAAAGAAAAAAGATTAAAGGTGCTCAACTAGCTAAACATATAATAAACTCAGAGTTACTTTGATGATCTGCATCAAAAGAACAAATATTTATACACAAGTAATACATCAAAACAAGCTCATCTGGCTCCTGAAATGATGAAGTCTTAAACTATATGCAATCACCAAAATGCTCAAGAACCCCTGATTTATATAAACAAAGATTAAGAACTTATCCAACAATCTCAAGTAAAAAAAAAACAATCAGAAAATACGAAATTTTCGTCACTCCAAACGAAGATGATAGTAATTATGATGATTAGCAATGGACGAAGACGAAGATGATCCATAAACATCATCGTTATCAAGATGATCATCAAAATAAAGAATCTCTGGAGGTGGAAGACATATATAATTCCAGAACCATAACACGAATCGGCCCAACTCCTGAAGCGGAAAACAGCAGACGAGCTGCAACATCTCGCCGCTTCTGATTCGATCCGACGGTGAGATCCACCGTAATCGCTGAAATATCTCAGCTGATAAATGGGCTACAGACATCACCGAGTCGCCGCGGAACACCATGTCTCTCTGCAACAATAATCGATCTCTTTGATTTGTCTGTGTGTGTAACTGTGTATTGTGTATAAACTTAAATAGAGGAAAAAGGTATCAGAGTTTTTTTTTTTTACCGAATCGATTTACCGCCAATTTTTTAAAAAAGAAATTTGGTTTAACAGAGTTACTTTAGTTTTGTACTTTCTAAGAATCTGATTTAAAAACAAGAGGACGAGTTTAATTTTTTTTAATGAACATATTTTTTTATTGTTATTAAAATATCATTGGCACTTTTGATTAAATATTGAATCACATTTGATGACAAATTGAATTCAAATTAAAAAAATGAAAACATCACAAACCAACTACTATTAAATTATAGTAGTTTCTATTTTTTTATTTTAAAAAGTACCAATTTGGTTATGAAAAGATATTGTTCTGTTTACAAAAGTCCAAAAAAGAGTCAATCATAAAAATAAAAATATTGATTTGAATCTTTCTTTATTTAAAAATAAAAATGAAATACTAATTTGAAGTTAAATGAATAAATTGACGACATATATGATTGAATATCGAATGTAACTGATAAATAAACCAAAGCTTTGACTCCTCAACCAAAGAGTGATTTTGACGGTTGACTCAGTCATCATCTCCCGTAAAAAGTGGGAGGTTTCAGTATTTAACACTTTATTACATTCTTGTCACGATCAAATACATCTTGTTGGGCACGATCGTTGTACTATATTATCTTATTGATTAATTTATTCAAAAGTTGTGAATAACCAACACCTGTGAAAACCCATGACTATCTATAACCCATGACTATCTTTTGAATCTTACTCTTTTGTATTCGAAATCATTTACTTCTCTCCCAAGAAACAGCCCACAAAAACAAAAATGAATATATGAACAGATTGTTTATATTTGTGGTCATTTCTTGGATACAAAAATAAGTCCTTTGGCCGTTTATATTTGTTCATAGTTGATTTTCCATTTGTTTGCATAATAATATGATCTTTCAAAACATAGATGAATGTAAGATTAGATTTAAGCCGTTTTCTTTGGATCTTCTAAACCAAAAACATGCGAATTCTACTCTTATTACACATTACATTTACAAGGTAACTTTACCAACAACACAGGCCAACACATTTGCTACAAATCTGCAAATATTGTCAAGAAAAAGAAACAAATTAATTGTAAAGTCAACAAGACAAAAACAGTTTCAGTTTCTAGGATATTTTTACCTGCTGATTTTACTTCTTCGAGTTAAGTGCAGAGAGGACTTTTTTACCGTAAGAATTGGTACGAAGAGATGAGGTATAAATTTTAATGGCATCAACCAGTAGACCATGTAGAGTCCCCTGCACCAATCTCATCTTTTAGATACCGAATCTAAACCAACTAACAGTTGCGATTTTGTTTTTGTGTTACCTTGGATTGCTTAAGAGCTGCTTGAATGACATAGTTTCCGTAAGGATCCAGCATAACTTGGTCAAGACGACCATACGTTACGAGTTCCCTGATGATGCGAGCTTGATGTTTGTCATCAGCTAGTGTCAGACATTTCTCAACTACATTGCTGCTACATTTCTGCATAGATAACTCGGTGTAGTTCCCTTCTAGTTGCTCGAGGATTTCGTTGATAGCCCATTCAAGGTGTAGCTGAAATACATATTGAAGAGCGTAGTTCCTGCCAAAAATAAAGTTTGCATGTTATCTCCATAATCTACAAGCGATGGTTATAAAAACTCAAAAAAGAGGAAAGATCCAAACCCAAAAGGGTCTTGAGAGAGGAGTAGAGAATTGGAGATTATTTCCAAGACTAAGCGATCCTTTTGTTCTCCCTCGAAATGGCCAATACATTTTTGAAGCACACAACATCCATGTCTATCAGTTGCAAGCTCAACACAATGAGTAATCGCAGCTCCAAAGAGAATCTGAAGAGACAAAAATAAAAGAAGACAGTCATACTCAATGTTTTTAAACCCGACCCCAACACTGAACCGGAATAGATTAATAAATTATAATATATATATATATATACGGGGGCGGATCTAGCACCATATTTAGATGGGGGCACATCAGTTCTTCTCATCATATTTAGTTGTAAAATTATAAAACATTACATAAACTAGTAATAAATAGTTAAAGAAACTCAAAAATCAGACGGGGGCACATGCCTCCATAGATCATTACCTGTCTCCGTCTCTGTTAATATATAGTTATATATAAGGATCACTTAGTTAGAAAAACAGTGAAGCAAGTCGTTACCTTCTTGCAGTAAGGTAAGAGATACTGCAAGCACCGTTGAACAACGTGATTACCGTTTACATTCTTCATCAGAGTCACAATGCCATGCCTCAAAGCAGAGACGATGACTGAGATCTCTTCTTGTCTCTTAACCGTTTCAACGATCTTTTGAATAACTCTAGTCCTGTTTACAGTGTAAGAAAGATCACGTCAGCTAAAGATCATATCAAAAAGAGAAAAAAAAAAGCTTCAATGGTTTGTACCCGTGCATATCACAAGCGATTTTGATAAGCAATCCTGGTTTTCTAGTTATGGAACAAACAATCTGCATCCTCTGATCATCGTTGCATACTTCAAGCAGCTTCTGAACTAGATAGTTCCCAAAGGGGTCTACCATAAGCTCACTTAAATAGTCAATGATCTCGTTAAAGATCATTTCGATATCATTCTCATCTCCCTCGGCAAACTTCCTCTGCAGGAAGCGGCAACCGTGCTGGTCTTTGGCCATGTAATAGATCTTCTCTCTTGCCTCTGCGAGAGAGAAAAATTTTGGAGGCTGCAACGTTAGATTGTTGAGGCTCATTGAGAGATCTTCATCGAGCTGCAAACAAAGTCTTCTGTTATGTGAATCATCTTCTCCTCCAACACCGTACTTTATGAGTTTAGCTGTGTTTGCACCGAGCGGTGATCTCACTAGAAGCTTCTCCGGGTAGTACATTCTCTTCCTTGCATGACCATCCGAATTTCTGTTAGACTGTTGAGCTTGGCGATAGAGGTAATGAGGATTCACCGGCATGTACTGCTCTTCTTGCGGATTAATAAGCCTCTCTTCTTCAACAGTACTCCTCCAGTTGATATGAGACTGATCCAAACCTTGATGGTGAGAGAGAGAGGATGGCATGTAACGCTGCGGCTGAGGAGGTGATATATTAGGAAAGCAACCAACATGTTGCAGCTTACTAAACAGTTGAGGATCAAACTTGTCTGCATATCCGCAAGGTGAGGTGTAAGAAGGAATGAACATAAGGTTGGGGTTATCCGGAGTTTGATTTGAGATTCCAAAGTTTAAGTTCCCTTGAGCAAGTGAAGATGTAAATGCGTAGTCACCACCGGGGAGATGAAGGTTTTGCTCTTGGAATGGTGATGAGCTCAAACATACAGGGAAGCGGCTGTAATCGTGTCCTGAAGTAACTTTGGGAATCTCTAGAAGAAGCTTCTCCAATTCATCGAACTCTGGCTCGTTTCTTCTATGGTCCATTCTCAAGGTCGATGGGATGGAAAATAAATCAAACCTTTCAGTGAGCAAAGAGAGCTGCAACAAAACACTAAAGAAACAGACAAAATAAAATCTTAGTGTGACAAGTTGTTGTTCTCTTTTTTTCTTATTCAACAAGACCTTATTAAAAAAATACTGTAAAATAAATCATTGGTGGGTTCTGAAACAGATCAAAAAACAAAAAAAAAAACATTTGAATACTAATCAGCGGACTATTACTTTTTGGTCTTAAAGAGATAGTTTCAGTTTCAGTTTCACTAGAAGCTGAATCACTTAAAAAGAATGATTTACATATAATTCTTTCAATAGTGAAATTTGTGAGATCAAAGAGAGTTATCAGGAATCATAAGTCCCTAACATGAACACAAAATGATCATCAGATTTGATCATAAATCTAGAAACTGTACTCTGTACGGACAAAGAAAAATAAAATAAAGGAAAAAATCTGTACGATCCCACACAAAATCTTTAAAAAAGAGACCAGTTTTGAGAAAGTAAACTGAGATAATGTACGGACGATCAAAGAGGACCATGAAAGGGTAAAAAAAAACTCACAATCCACAGAAGAAAAAAATCAAATCTTATATTCCGATCAAATCTCCATGTAGAACAATAATCTCAGTGATGACAATGTGAGAGAGAAAGTGTTTACCAGTGAGGTTTTGAAGAAAAGAACATATAAGAAAATCACCAATCGGCAAAAGGAGGTGAAGGAGGAAAAAATCTCACACACGCAAAGAGAGAAACGGAAACAAAAGATAAATTAAAAAACATAAAAAGAAAAAGAAAACATTTTTCCGAAAGAGGAAAAATAAAGAAGAAGAGAGACTACTGTAAGAGATGAAATCAGAAGAAAATGAAAAAAGAAGTTTCTAGGAAAATTGAGAGGAAAATGCAAAGAGAGTGCGAGAGAGAGAGAGAATGGTTAGAGACAGAGAGAGTGTTTATATTGGTAGGCGGCGTGAAGAAGAAGGACAAATATTACACCAAAAAAAGAGACAAATAGAGAGAGTTTAAAGTAAAACAAAGGATTGAAACATTTTTATGTTATATAAAAAAAAAATGAAACATTTTTGTCTATAAAAGCAAAATTAGAAGATAAAAATTCGAATTTTTTTATTTTGTGTACTTATGAAAATAGGAGAATTGAACTACATTGTTTAAGTTAATTAGCTGAATATATATGGAGAAGTGGGTATTTAAGGTAAGTGGGTATAATAAATATTTAAACTAAATGGGAAGAAAATAATGAGGGAAGATGAGGAGAAGGAAGGAAGTAATAAGAAAAAGGATGCATGAAAATGGAAAGGTCTTTTGGGTCACAACTCATAAGTCTCTCTCTTACTTCTTTTGGATACGTTTCTGTCCCTTTTTTCTTTCCTTTTATTTAATGGCTCTCTGTTCCTTCTTCTTCTTCTCTCTGTCTCTGTATGTAATACATACACGTAGGTATATACACATCATATACACGTTTTATAACGTATATTTCTACGAAGACTCTTGTACACATATTTAATTATGTTTCTAGCATAAAAAGTTAATCTTTACAAGGTATATAAAATGAATCTTAAGAATGTTTATTTTTTGCAGAAATATTTAAATGTGAATGTTACGCATAGTTTGATAAAAATAAAATTCTCACTGTGAATTGTGTTCCATTATTGCTGGAGTGATCTCTCCATATTTATCTCACAGTTCGTGAAATGTTACATGCAATAAGATAATTTTGGGATTAACAACTGAACAAATTGAGAGATGTGGGCAAGTTATATTTTCAACGAAGTATTTTTTTTTTGTCACGATTTCAACGAAGTATTAAAAATCAAAATACGTGACAATTGATGGTTTTTTTTGTCAACAACATGTACTATAACAGTTTTAGGTTTGGAACTTAGATAAAATTTACAAAACAATATAAAATGGCTAACAGATATGATAGTTCGTATTTTTATAAAGCAATGTGAAATTGAGATACTTGACAACTTGTGTTTTTTCTCTTGTTTCATTTTCAACAACATGCATCATATCATTTTTGGGTTTGACACTTAAATAAAATATACAATTCCGTCTAAAAATGATGAGGAATATAACAACACATTTCTTTTTTTGGTAAAAATGACAACACATATTTTTTTATTAAATATATATAGTATGCTATTTATAACTGTATGTGTTGCTTATAATTTAAACTTTCTATAACATTCATATATATTATTTTTAAAACCACTTTAACTATTTCATAAAATGAGTTGAAAGTTGAAACTAGATAAAAACCTGCTAATTATTATCCTAAATTCGATGTCCATTAGATATTGATCTATCCCGTGTTCTGCGTTGTATGGCCAATAGGCCACAAACAATCCAAACGAAATGTTGAGCACTAACAAATTAGAACTTCGAAAGAGGTTTTAGGAAAAGACTCATAACCTGTTGCCTTTTACCTTAATTTCATCATCAACTTGGAACGTCTTTACTTGCGGTGTTTCACCCTTTTGAGTAAACAATAAAATATAGATATAATTTTAGATGAATTCGAAAGTTCAGACTTCAGACACATTGAAGTTTTGATAAACCCTTTTGTTTTGTTAATTGCTTGAGAAAATAACTTAGGAATATACCGTACAATAAGATAATTTTCAAATAACAATATCATAAGTAAAACGAGCTTAACAGACTCTTTAAACTGTGAAAGTAATAATTAGATATTCTTTCAAACGATAATATAATTAATTTAAATCTATCAAATCATTCAGCCGTCAGAAAGAATTGAAAACTATTACTTTCTTGACAAAAACAAACAAATAATAGCGAACAGTGACAAGCATCACTAGAAGTCTGAAACCCTAATTTGCATAGCTCACAGTCTATCAATTTATTACGATTGAACATCTTCTCCATTGCCACATGATCTGTACAAGCTAAAATGTTCTATTCAGTTCTCATATCAAAGATCACTTGTTTCAATCTGGATAAACGACCAAAACCTATATGTTTGTCTAGCCAATCAGATTTTAATTCTCGTTATATTTGTTTTCATTGAGAGATTGGTGTTTGATTTTAGACATTAACAATTTCTTTTTACCACGGTCACATGATTTCGTCTCTTTTTCGATTTTTTTTAACATCGTGAGATAATAGAAACAAATATCAATTCGACTTCAAAGAAAAGATATGGATAAATGAAACATAAACAAGAAAAATCTAATAACACAGTTTCATGTATATGATTTTCTTCTCCTTCATTCTTGAATGTTACTATACAAATTGCGATATACTTTTTCTCAACAAAATGCTAGATTCTTTTCCACACACAAAAGAATGCAATATTTTATAAATAAAAATCTAAAATCCAGAATCTAAAATCTAAAATCACCAATCATGTTTCTGTAAAAACTAAAATTTATAACAAAAAACAGAAAACAAAAACCAAAAATCAAAAACTAAAATCTAAAAACTAAAAACCAGAAACCAAAATCTAGAAACTACGAAAACAATTATCATCTGAATATTTTTTTAAAAGTTGAATGCAAATAATATTTTATTTTCAGTTTAATATTAATTGTAAACAACATTAATTTTATAAATAATTTTATTTATTTTAAATATATTAGTAAAATAGATATAACTAATAAAAACATAGATACATTTTGATCATTTTTTAATCTGTGTGAAAACATCAAAATAATATATAAAGCTTACGAAGATGGGAATCATGGTGTGACAACCACTCTCCAATTTTTAAAGTATGATTGATTTTGAAAATGCAATTGTTTAGAATTTCTCCCCTCTGATAAATACTTTACTCAATTAAAGAACGGGAAATCTAATAAAATAACCTTCAACTTTAGAAAATAAGCCAATAAAACTCTAACTCACAAACAAACCATTTTAACCTTCAATTTCTAGTCAAACACGAATAAATCTCATACTTTTATTGACCAAGCCATTTCAATCTTGTCAAAAATCAACGGTTAATAGTTCACTTTTAATGAGGTCAAAATAGCTTGGTCAACACAAATATGAGATTTTTTTGCTCCAACATAAAATTTGAGGATTAAAATTGCTTATTTAAAAATATCTTAACTATAAAATTGTTGTTTTTCTTTTTTTTACAATAAAATTATATTTTCATATTTATTAGAATGACTAACTTAATAAAAGTGTTCAAATAAGCTTAGATATAATATTTTAAAATTTTAATTAATAACTAAAAATTGTTTAACAAAAGAAATTGATTTAAAATACAATTATAACATAAATTCAGATATAAAACAAAATCATTGAATACTTAGGTTCAAATTTTAAGAAAAAGTTAACAGTACAACACTAAACATGTTGTTAAAAGTATGATCATTGATATTCGATTAAAGATGAAGCAAATGATAAAGGATGAAGGCGAGTGCATGAAAAGGATCTCCGGCTGGCTACGATAGCGGTTTATATACAGCAGACACCGGAAATTCCTTTCACGCACTTAGGTTCATCCATTTTCACTTGTTTGATCTTCTATTGAATGTGATCATATTTCTAACAACAATGTGTTTATGTTTATTCTTAAAATTGTTTTGAGCCTAAACACTTAATTATTTTATGTTATATCTGAATTTACATTATAATTTTATTTAACTTAAGTTTTTTGCTAAACAATATTTTAGCTTTTAATTCATTTTAAAATATTATATTTAAGCTTCTTTGAACTTTTTTGTTAATCGATATTAAAGACTATAACTTTTGTTGTAAAAAAGAAGGAAAACAACAATTTTTAATTAAGATATTTTTAAGTGAGCAATTTTAATCTTCAACTTTAAACTCGAACAAAAAAATCTCATGTTTGTGTTGACTAAGTCATTTTCACTTTATTAAAAGGTTGAAGGCAACCGTTAAATAAACTAACGGCATCAAACGATTGATTTTTGACGAAACTGAAAAAGTTTGGTCAACGAAAAATATGAAATTTATTCGTGTTTGACTAGAAGATGAAGGTTAAAATGATTTATTTGTGAGTTGAAGATTTTTTTAGGTTATTTTCGAAAGCTGAAGATTATTTTGTCAACTTTCCCAAATGTTGGATATTTCTAGGAAGGTCACTTTCTATTTCATCTCCAAAAACTTAAGGGTTTTTTTGCTTAATAACCAAAAAAAAAAGTTAATTAGATTTTGGGAAAGAGAATGGAGAGAGACAAGAAGAGAAAGTAGGAGAGAAAGGGTGTTTTTAGTTAGTTAGAGCAACTCCAATCGAACGCCAAAACGTCAAATATGACATGCTTCACTCTCCAACCGAACGGCAAACCCAACGGCATAAATTGTTTTTTGGTGTTTTGTGAACAGTGTTACACCATATTTGGTATAACACTGTTCACAAAACACCAAAACTTAAAATAATTTTTATTCTTACTTTTACCTTAAAATAATATATTTAAATGAATATATATCAGTTAATTATACTTTTAACATATATTAATAAGCAAATTAATTAAAAATACAAATAAATACCATCAACTAAAATAATAAATTAATGAAAACATATAATTACATAATTAAAACTAAACACACATAAAATTACATAATTAAAATTAAAAACACATAAATTACATAATTAAAATTAAACACACATAAAATTACCAATTAAAATCAAACACACAAAAATTACATAATTAAAAAAATACACATAAAACACACAAAATATAAATTTTAATAATAATCTAATTAATTCTGGGAAATCCATTTCCGCTTCCGCTAAGCAAATTATAGTACTGGGAAAAATCTTGTTGCTCACTTGGTGATTTTGGGTCTTCATCTTAAAGTTGTTATCCTTGAACTTGACTTCCTTGAGCTTGATCCCCTTTAGCTTGATATGCTTGATATTGGGATCTATGATACTGGCTTTGAGAACCTTCTCCGTGTTCTTCATATTGGGTTGTTGGTGCTCCTCTACTTAGAATCATCGCTCTTTCATTTTCAATATACGCACGTCTTGCTGGATCAACTATAGAACTCAAATCCGGGAGTAACATTTTACGCTCATGTTTCTTTCTTTGTAACTCTACTTTCTGTCTTTTAATTTCGTTTCTTTCAGAAGTACCTTTAACCATAGCTTTTAGAAGCTTATCATTTTGCTCCATCATTTGTTTAAATTGTTCATCAGAGTGTTGTTTTTTCTTTGCTTTTTTCACACCCATTGGTCTCTTTGATAAATTACCACCGGATTTTCACTATTTAAATTTATATTGAAGGAATTCATACCAAGGGATGGCGATGACTCATCTTGGATTGATGAAGACGATTTGGCACTACGACTTTCTTCTGAGAATGCAATGGCTCTGTTGCTGTGGTTATTTGAAAAAAAAATCAATACCTTTAAAGATTGGCCAGACGTGATCAAATTTGAACCCTTTCTTGTATTTGACATCTTGTGTCACTAACATCTTCGCTTGGTTTAACTGATTTTATATTAAGAAAGAGAAAAATGTAAATAAGTTAGCAAACATAAAAAATAATAAAGTAGGAGCAAATACAAACAATATCTATTTATACACACTTACAATGTCTTGTTCGGAAGCACCGCTGGGATTTTTATTTTCAATCTGGTTAACACATCCTCTCAGCTTGGAGACTGCAAAAAGAATTGTCGTCATTCGGGTTTGAAAAGATCTTCTCGGTCTTGGTTGGGTAAGAGAAATCTCAGATTTTTCATATTCAGTTTGAACTCTTGTCCAAAACTGATCGCCTGATTGGTTTATTCCTATGATTGGATTTTGAGAAACATCAAGAATACACATGACATAAGTGTTTATCTTCTTCAATAGAATATGATTGAGAGCGAATTGAGACCATTTTAAAAGGAATATTAATGGTAAGAAAATAAATACAAGATGATGTGATCATTCAACGAGAAGTATACATTTTATAGATAAGTGAAGGCAAAAGTAATTGTTACATCTTGGCCACAAAAATTCAGAGATATTTTGGTATTTTTATGAGATAATTATAATTGATGTAAAGATGATGAGACTTGTGAATGCAACGGCTAGATCTTGGTCAACAAAATTCAAATGGTAAGATCAATTTGTTTTTTTCTTAGATAGTGGTAAGGGACATAAATATGATGCGACTAATCAAAGCAATGGTTGGATCTTGGTCGAAAAAATTCAATGGGTAAGATCAATTTGTATTTTTCTTAGATAGTGGTCATTGATAAAGAGGATGAGACTGATCAATGTAACAGTTAGATTTTGGTAAACAAAATTCAACGGCAAAATCAATTTGTATTTTTCTAGATAGTGGTCATTAGGATAAAGAAGATGAGACTGATCAATGCAACGGTTAGATCCTGGTCGACAAAATTTAACAGGTAAGATCAATTTGTATTTTCTTAGATAGTGGTCACTGAGATAAAGATGATGAGAATGATCAATATAACGGTTAGATCTTGGTCGAAAAAATTGAACGGGTAAGATTGAATTACTTACACTATAAAGAGGGTACCATATATGGAAAATAAGATGAATACCACCATCATCTTCTATTAATTCTTACAAAAAAATAAATTTCAATTTTGGAAGTTCATCTTATATACCACCTTCTTCTTCATCTTCTTCTTCAGATGATGATTACTACGAGGATATAGAAAAGCAAGTAGTAGCTCAAATTACTGCTAACAACAATTTTCTCATCACTCATAACCTATCTAACTCGGAGGGTTCCCACGGTGAATCTATTCCGGGTCATGTAGTTATCAACTGTGACCGAGAAATATTTTCTCACAATCTCTTCCATGATTATATTTCAGATAATCCTTTGTTCTCGGAGACGATGTTCCGAAGAAGATTTCGGATGAGCCGTCTTTTGTTTATGCATATGCATGATTTTATACAAAAACATGACAATTACTTTGTCCAGCGAAGAGATGGTGTTGGTAGACTTGGGTTTTCTGGTTTGCAAAAAATAACTGCTGTATTTCGGATGCTGGCATATGGGTTGCCGGTGGATTCCACCGATGAGTACTATAGAAAGTATGAAGTATGAAGCGATTCTGTCGTGCTGTTATCGAGGTGTTTGGAATTCGTTACCTTCGATCATCTGACGCTAATGATGTTGAACGACTACTTCAGATTGGAGAACTCCGAGGATTTTCAGGTATATTGGGTAGTTTAGATTGTATGCATTGGAAATGAAAAAAACTGCCCAACAGTTTGGGAAGGACAATATGCTGGTCGTAGTGGATCTCCTACTATTATTCTGGACGTTGTAGCTGATTATGATCTTTGGATTTGACATGCATATTTTGGTCTACTAGGATCTAACAATGATATTAATGTGTTAGAGGCATCTCATATTTTTGCTAATTTAGCTGAAGGAACTGTTCCACCCGCTAATTATGTTATTAATGGAAAAAGTTATAATACGGGTTATTATTTAGCTGATGGTATATATCCAAAATGGTCCACTTTTATTCAAACAATTCACGATCCACGTGGCCCCAAAAAATAATTATTTGCCAAGAAGCAAGAAGCTTGTAGAAAAGATGTGGAACATGCATTTGGAATATTACAGTCACAATTTGCAATTGTGGCTGGACCAGCACGTTTTTGGAGTAAGAAAGTGTTACATGATATAATGACAACTTGTATCATAATGCATAATATGATCATAGAGGATGAACGTGATGTTGATGCAACAATTGAAGAACGAACAGAAGTCCCAGCTGCTGAAGTTGAGATGACGGGTGAAGATGATGCTCGATTTCAAAAATTCTTAGCTCGACATAGAAAAATTAAGAATCGAGAAGCGCATATTGAACTTCGTAATGATTTAATTGAACACTTGTGGTCTGAATATACTAATTCTGAAAATTAGTATGATGTATTTTATTTCTGGTTATTTATATTTTATGCATTGTAATTTTGTTTAACGGATTGTAATTTTATATCTTTCTTAATTAATCACTTAATTATTATTATTTAACAAAACTAAATAAATTATTCCATTTAATTTCTTCAGTTTTCAAATTATTGATTAATATTTATTTTTTTATCAATTGTAATTTTATATTTTATTTATTAATTAATCAGTTGTATAAACAATAATTATTTATTAAAACTATTAAAAATAAATAGCAAACTAAATTTAATATTATAATAATAGAGAATATTTTTTCTGGTGTGAAATTTGGTGTTTGTGGTTGGAGATGAAAAAGAAAGTGAAACACCAAAACACCAAATTTGGTGTGTGGGTTTAGTAGATTTTTTTTTTTGTGTGTACTGGGTGCTAGGTCTGGGCATTCGGGTTCCCGGGTCGGGTTTGGATCGGATCTTGTCGGGTCCGGGTCTTTCGGATTTTAGATATTTAGACCCAATCGGGTAATTAGAATTTATCGGTTCGGATCCAGTTTAGGTCATGCCGGATCCGGATCGATTCAGGTCTTAGATAATTAGATCCAATAGGGTAATTAGTCTGGGTTTGGTTCGGTTCGGTTTTAAGTCGGGTCCCTGGTCGGGTCATGTCGGGTCTGACTTAAAAAATACCCAAAAACACAAAAATACTTGAAAATATCCTAAATTTTATCCAAATCTAACCAGAATACATGAAAAATATCGAAATTTTATCTGATTATCCGAATTATATTTTTGAAAATCTAAAATTTTACTTAAAAACTCAAATCTACAACTTAACAAAATATCCATGATACCAAAAAATATATATATATATATATATATATTATATACTAGAAGTTGCAGATATTTCGGGTACCCTATCGGGTTTCGGTCGGGTATGATCGGGTGTAAGACCCGGGATCCTCCAAAACAAGATCCAATCGGGTAAAATGACCGGTTCGGTTTCTACCAGAACCGTGATTTTTCAGGTCAGGTTCGGGTCGGATCTTCGGATCCAGATAAAATATCTAGGTCTACCGAGTGCAATTCCCCAAACTTCAAAGACATCTTGAAATAATGTAAAAAAACAGAAAACTGTTGACAAAAAAAATAAACGAAAAACTATACTGTCCGCATCACCAGTTACTGTTCCACTAAAAAATACGTAGATCATGCCAAATTGCAAATCATGTAATATTTTCTCGGCCATAACCATAAGACGTTCATATTCAAAGACTTGTTTATTCTTTTACTTCAGAGAAACACAAAAACCACATTATATGTTCTTCAGGTCATCGGAAAAACATGTAGTTTTACATAGAATCAAAGATGTTTCAAATCAGAAAATAAACTACTTAGTCGTCGTGGCTTTCGCTTCCTCAGAGCTACTCTGTTCTCATTGCTAGAAAACTTAGAAGCCATAACCTGAAAAATCAATCAAAAAAAGGTTGTAGACGTTAAACCGATGGTTATGAGAATTCGATGAAAAAAAAAAGAACTAGAACAAACCTGAATTGTCCATGGGGTTGCCAGCAGGAGCTGCTGATTCAGGCTCCTTGATCTCCACAACAACACAATCAGACATCAAGAACGTCTTAGCCACAGATGAAGCATGCTCTAAGCAACATCTCACAACCTTAAAAGAAAAAAAAAATATCACTCGTTAACATGCAAAAACCATAGGATTTCAATCTACAATATGAAGTAAGGATCTCTTCTCACTTTGGTTGGATCAATGATTCATGCAGACATTAGATCTTCGTATTTCCCAGTGTTGCAGCGTTGTAACCGTGTTTAGGGTTGTCGCTAGAGAGTACCTTCACACCAAAAAAAAACAAAAAAAAACAGCCATTCACTTAGTTTCTATATCAAAGCCTCAAACTCGCAATCCGTATAAGATAATAAGATGTTCATATTGCTTTACCTTTTCGCTGACAACGCTGCCATTAACACCAGCGTTCTTGGCGATTAACTTCAACGAGTAGCTCAATGCTTTCTTAACAATCTCAGCTCCAACCTTTTCTTCATTGTTTGCTAGAGTGTCTTTAATGGCATCCACTTTCGATGCAAGTCTTAGCAGAGTACATCCACCTCCAACAACAATGCCTTCCTCCACAGCCGCCTAATTTATCAAAGGTTACAATGCATTAGACTCTCACCACATAAAACACATCAAGATTCTCTGTTTGGAGAGATTATGTCACTACCTTTGTAGCATTGAGAGCATCTTCAACTCTCAATTTCTTCTCCTTAAGCTCTGTCTCAGTTTGTGCTCCAACCTAAACATATTACAACATTGGCTTTTTACCACCTGTAGTAACGCTTTTTGCAACAATGTGAAATCTCACCTGGATTACAGCAACACCGCCTGATAGTTTAGCGATTCTCTCATTAAGCTTTTCCTTCTCATAGTCTTGTTCAGCAGCCTACACAACACACAGAGACTTGACATTAATAAGCAAAATAAAACTAACAAGAGAGAGAAAACTTCATTGCTTTTTTTGAGATGTACCTCGATAAGATTCTTGATCTGTTCAACTCTCTTCTTCACAACTTCTTCAGTACTTCCATCACCAACAATCGTCGTCGTGTCTTTTGTGAGAACCACTTTACCAGCATTACCCAAAACCTCTGGTCCAACTTTCTCCAACTGGAGCCCAACCTCTTCCCTAATTACAGTAGCTACAAAGAGAGAAGAAACAAGCACCACAACTTTAGAACTTACACAGTAATAAGAGGATGATTTAGTGATGGTTTTGGTCTCATCTCACCTCCTGTAAGAGCAGAAATGTCATCAAGGTACTGACTCTTCCTCTCTCCAAACCCAGGAGCTTTCAAAGCAGCAATCTTTATAGTACCACGAAGCTTATTAACAACAAGAGTCGCTAACGGCTCTTGCTCTATATCTTCAGCAATGATCAGAAGCGGGTATCCACCTTTAATCGCATCTTCTAGAATACTGATAATGTCTCTAGCATTTGTTATTTTCTTGTCAACAAGAAACAACTGCACCAACAATCAAGAAGAGACAATTAGTTATTATAATAAATCAGCTAATAAGATATCAACTCATAAACAATCAGTTTATATACCTTGCAGTTCTCGTATTCAGCACACATTTTCTCACTATCGGTGACAAAGTAAGGAGAAATGTAGCCACGATCGAACTGCATCCCTTCAACAACGTAGAGACTGTTCTCAGCGCTTTTGCCTTCTTCGAGAGTGACAACTCCTTTACGGCCAACTTTAGCCATTGCTTCCGCGATCATGTTGCCTACTTCGTAGTTGTTTCCTGCACTCACCGCTGCAACATCCGCGAGTTCACTATCTTCCACCTGCAAGAACAAAACAAGGAACAAATATTTTAAGCAGAAAGAGACAGAGCAATGACCAAAAGAATCTGACTTTTGAGTAATTAATTAATAAGATACCTCCTTTGACATCTTCTTCAACTCGGTAACAAGAGCCTTGGTGGTTTTCTCGATTCCTCTGGTAATCAAAACCGGGTTTGCACCAGCAGCCACCACCTGCAGATTTCGATTTAATCATCGCATTTCAACCAAACATTTCATATATTCAATTCACAAGGACTACAAACCTTGACACCTTCAGCGATGAGACCTTGTGCAAGAACAACGGAAGTCGTAGTTCCATCACCAGCTAAGTCATTAGTCTTGGAAGCAGCTTGTCTCACTAGCTTAGCACCAATGTTCTCAACCGGATCCTCAAGCTCAACCTAAACCAAAAGAACACAACAAAAGCAAAGATTAAAAAAGAAAGTAACGGTTTAGTAAGGGACTGCACCATTACCTCTCTAGCAACGGTTACACCGTCATTAACGATTCTTGGAGAACCGTATTTGCTTTCGAGAACAACGTTTCTGCCTTTAGGACCTAAAGTAACGCCAACAAGATCCGCAAGTTTGTTGACACCAGCCTAACACAAATGAAACACTCAATCATTATTATTAACGAATGAATCAGAAACCTAAAACACTTTGCTGAAACATAAATCATTTTTAGACTCACTTGAAGCTTCTTAATGGCAGTCCCGTCTTTATTGAAATGCAACTGCTTCGCCGCCGCGTAGATTTTGGGAAACCTCGCTTTCCTCTGAGCAAAAGCTTGACTCTTTCCAAAAGAGTTTGTCGAGACAGAAACGAGAGATGATGATAGGTTCTGCATATTATCTACTATTCATCTGAATCAAAGTAAGAGAGCAGTCACGTGATATACATGTGGAGAAGGCTGAGTAAGAGACTTGGAAAGAGATAGAGGGTTTGCTGTTACAGAGTCTCAAGAGCTTCCCGCTTATATAGAAATGTTGGTGTTGTTCTTAGGGATTGGCCAGTTTCTGGGAATTGTAGAGGACACAGAGAGAAAGGTCTCTTGTGTATGGGCTCAAGGTCTCGTTTGAGATCTTGAGATTGTAATTGGTTCCGATAAGCACTAATATAGTACTTGGTCGCTTATCAATTGGTGCGGTGAGCGACTCGAAGCATCGCGACGTTATCAGTTCGAGCTTTTGAAGCTTTTGGTGACGACGACAATGGCGTATCAGAGTTTCGATGCAACGTTCGATCGGCTAGAAGCAACGGTTCAATCATTCATGGCGACGTTACAACAACAATCACCTCGGGCGGATTCGATTGGATTCCTCCCGACTACAAATCAGCTGAAATCTCCTACTCAGGTATCTGTTTCTTCATCGGAACAATACGGGAACAGTCCTCCGTTAGGTTATCGGCAAGTAGCTGAGAATCTTGATAATCATGAAGAGGAAAGATTCATAGAGATTCCTGCGTTTTCTGGTGATGATTTGAGACCATGGATCGAGTGGATGGAGAATCGGTTTGATTCGGAAGAGTTCACAGAGCTACAAAAGCTTGCGTTGGCTCACGGTTTCATCTATGGGGAAGCGGAAGCATATGTTCACCGCATGAATTCGTTCATCCCTTTCCAAAGTTGGAAGGATCTGAGAGAATCATTGTTGTGGAAGTATGGTGAAAGAAACGATGCAGAACAAGTCTTCTTGTCGATTCCGTCTATCAACTCGACTAATCAAGTCCAAGAGGTCGAAGCATTGGTAACAGTAACGATACAAGCAGAAGAACGTAAAATGGATGAGAATTTGATTCAAGACGGAGAGTTAGATCCAGTGGCAGAATCGATTGGAACAGAAACATTGAATCAAGCACCTGAGATGATTGGTGTACCAAGATTGATGAAGGACGAACTGTTGCATAAGTATGGATCACATCCAGAGCATGAGGTACAAGTTTCTCACTTGGAACCAAGCCTTATGCTTCACGATTCATGGGTTGTGGATACGGATAAGGGCTCTAGTTTGGGCATGGATCACTGGTTAGCCAGAGTTGAGTGCTCTCAAAAACAACCAGATGCAAAGGTGATGCATAGTGTGCTCGCTAAAAGGATTCTTAGAGACAGAATGGTCATGAGAAGGCAAAGGGTACATCACAGGAAGAAGATGAGTTTAGCTCCTAAGTCTTGGATGTTTAAATTCAAAGGCAAGCTAAAGAAGAAAAAGACTAGCTTGTTACATTGGAGAGAACTGCTGGCAGGTTATAAGAAGAATCTCAGTTACAAAGATACAGGGGAACATAACTCTGGAGGTTCTTATGGTGATGCCTTAGTGTTAGTGCAGAACTGTCGGGAAGATTCAAGAAGCACGGCTCTGTATGAGATGATTCTCTGTGACGAGTCTGATATTCCAAAGGATGATATAGCAGTGATGTTTCACAGGGTTTTCCAGTCTCAGTCACCATATTGGGTCAGCTTTACTAGATTTGGCGTACATGACACACTACCATGGCCTGTTGCAGTTGTGAAAGAAACTGAAGGGTGGGTTACAACAACGGTTGTTATGCACATCAAAGATCTGGAACTGTTGCAGCTTAAGAATGATATAACTACAACAAAGAAGAGGAAGTGTTCGAAATCTTGGCACTTCAAATTCAAAAGAAAAGAAGTTTCAGTGCTTATACTGTGGGACTTGGTGAGCTTAAAATTGTATGGCATATGGGGCCTCCTTGCTGTGTAGCTAGTTACTAACAGAACAGCAAAATACAGCAGCGTGAGTTCTACGTCAGTGACGTTGAAGCAAGCACACATATCTAGTTTCTTGTGTGAGCAGTGGATGAGATTTCAATACTCAGTTTGATCTCAAGCCCTGCAGTATTGAACAGACATCAAGTTTAGAGGAAACTTTGTTGAGTTCTGGGGAAGAAACTGCTCATGCGAGATGGTTGAGTGTAGAATGTATGTGGTCAAAATTGGTGGTGGCAGTATGTGCGAGACAGTTTCTCTTTAATGATGAAGAATTTCAAGTTAAGCACAAGTGGAGAAGTAAAATACTGCGTTTTGGAAGAAAAAAAAATACAAAAGATTGAATTCTGTGAAAGGAGATCATTTTTATATGATTGGGTTGCGGCTGTCCAAGTTTCAACAGAGCTTATGTGTACTGCATCTCCTGTATTCCCAGTTGTCTTTGCTTCGGTATATGTACTCCTTGCTTCACCGGCAATAACTGAAGCTGTTTTCCATTGAGACCCTCTGAGACAAGTGGCCTGACAAGCAACAACATATACAAGGAGTTACAATGTGGTTTACAAGTAGAGAACTTGCAAATGGTAGTTGGATCAAGCTTCTCGATCAAGTTTACAGAAGCTTGAGGACAAGCTTCTCTAAAGGGGGGGAGTAATGATAGGTTCTGCATATTATCTACTATTCATCTGAATCAAAGTAAGAGAGCAGTCACGTGATATACATGTGGAGAAGGCTGAGTAAGAGACTTGGAAAGAGATAGAGGGTTTGCTGTTACAGAGTCTCAAGAGCTTTCCGCTTATATAGAAATGTTGGTGTTGTTCTTAGGGATTGGCCAGTTTCTGGGAATTGTAGAGGACACAGAGAGAAAGGTCTCTTGTGTATGGGCTCAAGGTCTCGTTTGAGATCTTGAGATTGTAATTGGTTCCGATAAGCACTAATATAGTACTTGGTCGCTTATCAGATGACAATCTGTTCGAAGGAGGAGGGGCCAAGGATGAGCCCAGTGAAGACGTTGCGCTGAAAACTGAAGCCATAGTTTGGTTTCACTCTCTGCAGAAGAAAAAAATGACAAAAAACAGATCAAAGACTGAAACTTTTTTTTATCCCAGTGATCTAATAAAACTATAACAAACTAAATCAAATCAGAATAAGAAGACTATTGATCAAAAAGGGTATCTGAAAGGAAACAACTTTCTACCTACACTCGAAGAGAGTTGATCAAGAGACTGACAGAGAGAGAGTGTGTGTGTGCAATGAAATTGGAATCGTCTAGAACCTTATTAAACCCTAAAACCCACCAACTCTACACTACACATACGTGCGAGCTACTTGTTTCATTTCTGTCACGTGCGGAAGTTGGATTATAACACTGTATTGGGCTTTTTTAAGTAGGCCCATTTTAGTGGACTAACGCTGTAGTTAACTAATTATGAATCTAAGCATTACGGTTACGCTTTCATTTAGGAAGGTAAATATTTTCTTCTTAATTCGTTCATGTATTTACTGTTTCTACATTATGTTGTTCAGGAAAAAATCTGTTACTGCATACTTCATGATCTAAGATTTTATCTATATATTGTTCCATTGCCAAAATAAATCAAGTTGTCATCGTCTCATTTCTGTATTTTTTAAATACACATAAGGGGCAAGATCAAGAAGCAATAATGAAAGAACAAATCTTTTGTCAGTTTCTAGTCGTTTGCATGTTGTTGTGGTCATCTCAAATTCAGGGAAACAGCTGTGATGATTCAGGCATCGAAGCTCTAAGGGCTTGTGGAGATTCTATCGACAAGAAGCTGCCATCTCCTCCGAAACCATTCGAAGGTTGTTGCACTGCTGTCCGAATCATTGGGATGAAATGCATCTGCGAAGTCATCAATAAGGAAATCGAATCCTCCATTGATATGCAAAAGCTCGTCAACGTCGCTTCTGCTTGTGGCCGTCCACTTGCTCCTCATTCACATTGCGGAAGTAAGTAACGTAACCCACTTTTTTTTGTCTTCCCTTTTTCCGATTTTGTTTTCTTTATTTTAGTTTCTTTTTTGACTAAAAATTTTTCATTTAATAAAAATAAATTATAGTCTTTCATTTTTAGATATTATTTAATTTTTATCGGCTCGAAATTATTACTCACAAAATAATGCATTCATAAAAATATCATTCTTTATTTTAGTTTTGGGAGGATTACCTTAAAATAAAACAATCTTTATAGTGTACCGCACTGCTATAAAAATGAATATGTAACTCAATGTGGTTGGTTAAATGAATCCAATCAACTATTCAAAGCCTTACAATTAAAACCCATAAATATATGTATATCACTAGTTGTCCGAAACATCACATATTGATTTTTAGCAACAAAAAAAAACATCACAAATTTGAAATCTATTACTATAAAAGAGAGTTGATTCTCTCCTGCTGACACGTCAGTGTCCAGGTCAAAAATTCGAGTTCTGTAGTATCGACACGTGTCCAGCGCCTCTGTACGCACCGTATCATTTAAACGATGGGTTCGTGCATTCCAAATTTTTGTTATATGTTCTATTTGTACGGGTCTATTTCTTTTAGCAAAAGTGGTCCATTTGTATGTTGACAGCATCTTTGGAGACTCCGAAATTTCCATCAACTCACCGCAGCGAAGCTTCTTTATCCGTTCATCTCACCGGCGTGATTATATTTGAGGCATTACAAAATCAGAATCAGTCTGAACTCAACCGACGTCATTACCTCAAGCATTAACCAAAGCTCTCCCCTCCTACCACGATTTCTACTTGAATGCATCTTTTCTTTATGTGGATCTCCGATTATAAAAGGTATGTTTTCTACCCTCAAAATCACCAGTTCAAGTTTCTCAATCATAAGCTTTCCAAAAAGTCCAGCAAAACAAAAATCTCGAGTTCCTTTTCTCCTTCTCTTCTCCCTTTCCAGTTTTCACATTTAGTTTCTGGAATTAACAGAAAGTTCGTAGTTTTGGTTAGAAAGTTCGTCGATAACTTCACAGTTTTGTCTTTTCTTCTGAAATTAAGCTACACACACATTGCAGTACTTTGTTTCATGTATCGGCTGACGCTAATTATCCTAGATTCATGATTAATAGACAAGGAGCTTGAGTATATTCATGTTTTCATGTCTGTTTACATATTCATACTCCTAATGAATATATTTTGGCTTTTGGGTTTTCAGGTACCATGATATTGCATATGTAAGCTCTGGGGTTTACAGATTGTGAGTTATTTAGACTCATATGCTACCTTCAGTTTGCTGGAAGGGTTTTTTGAGCATCAGGTGCGTTCATTATAGCTGATGTTGGTTCTTTGCATCTATCAATGATGATTTTGATACGTCTATGTGGTTTCACCGAAACTATTTATTGATAAGAATTGTTTGACAACGCGCAAACAGTACCCATGTCAAGATTTGAAGTTGTGGAGAAATTTTTCAAGCTTGGAACAGGCACGTCGGGAAACTCATACCAACATTTTCAGATCCGGCTTCAACGGCACAAAACCTGACCGTCCAACGAGAGTTTCCTTCGAGGTGATTCCTTCAGTTTTACTAATACTGAGATTTATTAGCCTGAATCTGAACCTATCAAGTATGTTTTTGATCGTTGTTGATAGGTTCAGGTTCATTCTAAAATATAATACTTGATAGATTTAGATGGTGATCGGTGTAAACTTAAGTAGGGTTATTAAATCTCAGTAGTCTTCTACTTGAACCGTTCACCATATGAGTCACCATAGCCATACATAGTGTTACCAGAGAGTGGAATCAATAGTAAATTTTATCTCATGTTTTGGTTTTGTGGGGTTATGTTGTTGCAGTATAGCGTTTCGAGAGTGGTTTGGAGGATGGATAAATGTTCTCGATTCTTCTGGTTCAAATCACGTAAGGAATAGCTGCAAGATGGTCT